>JAGFMF010011752.1:18096618-18258231 GCA_019455555.1 Galemys pyrenaicus | reverse complement strand
CCCTCCCTCCCGCTGTTGGTGCAGTGATGGACACCTGAGGGCCTGCATGCATGCCTAAGTGGGCATGCGCAAGTGGGCGCGCCTGGTTTAGACACAGGCATAGAAGGGCGGCGTCACGAGGACACCAGCAGAACAGTGCAGCGGCAGCAGTAGAAGCAGAGATGAGAGACTAGAGAGCCCAGAGAGTGAAGATGTGCCTTCACTGGAGGCTGGTAGGCCTCCTGGCCCCCTGGCCTCCTTGCCTGCCGTGTACCTGGTTGCCTCTGAGATAATGGTACAATAAAAGTCTGTTAAAAGCCACCTAGGGCTTCCAGACTCCTCCTTTACCCCGTCTGCTAGAATCATCCAGAACTTGCTCTGTGCCCCTGACTGCCACCACAACAAGCCTATGTGGTTTTTTACAACTTAAAAAAAAATAGAATTAATACAGCTTTGCAAATACTACTTTAATAATAACATTTTCTTTCCTTCTAGTTGCTTTTTTTTTTTAATTCAGAGCTAGTCGATAAAATTAAATTTATATTGTGGCGTTCTTAGAGATCATTTAAAAAAGTAATCATAAGTAAAAGTAGTACATTATAAGCAGAATTGGTTGTCTTTTAAGCTATTTCCCAAGATTCTCTGACACGAGACGGCAGCTTTCTCACGAGATGTTATTTGTCCAGCCCCGGAGTTGCAGGAAATTATGCTGCACACAGCGGTCTAGTCCCAGGTGCATTCTGCCCCTTTGCTTCTGCCCACTCATGCCCCCTGTTTTAAAGACTGTGCAGATCTTTAAACAATATAACTACAAACAAAGACTGCGGGATTAAGAGTTTACTATCTCAAACACTGATGAAGTGCTAGTGGTATTTCACTAACGTTCCACAAAATTTTGCTCACACACATGGCAACTGCCCACCGTGTCCTCTCCTGAGCAGGCTGCTCACTTTTTATGCCACCTCTTCCTTTTAAGGTGACATGTTCGTCTTTATTCACAATGCAGTGTAGGAGGACACAACATGCAGAAAAGTAAATACTTAGTATTCGGCCACATAATAATAAACTTGTCTGCGCATAAGCGTCAAAAAATTTTTAAATTTATTTATGCATACAAGAACTGGGGTACAGGCAAGAGGTATGGGGGGGTGAGAGGATTCACCAAAGACAGTGGGGAACAGAACAGAACAGGCAGACTGACTGAAGTACATTTCTGAGAGGAGCAGTGAGCGAAGCAGGCGAGGTCTGCTGAACTATGTAGGTCACCTCCCTGATCGGGGATCGAACTCTTGCTGCAGTGCCTGTGGATGCTTCATAGTGAGGTGCTCAACCCCTTGTGCCACCACACAAGGGGTTAAATCTTTTTAAAAGATTTATTTATTTATGCATACAAGCACTGGGGTACAGGCCAGAGGTGTGGGGGGTGAGAGGATTCATCACAGAGAGCAAGGAACAGAACAGGCAGATCAACGGAAGTACACTGCTGAGGGGAGCAGCGGGCAAGGCAGGAGAGGTCTGCTGCGCCATGTGGGTCCCCTCCCTGGCGGGCAGCAGGGATCGAACTCATGCTGCAGTGGCTGCGGTTTGCTTCCTAGTGCGTTGCTTAACCCACTGCGCCACCAGGGAGGCCCCCTTAGTTAAATTTTATTATTTGTCCATTTTCTTATGAATATCGCTATTCTTAGGTCTGGAAAAGAAGCTCCACAGGGCAATGAACTTCAAAACTTGTTTTCCTTGCAGTCCTAGCCCGGCATCCATCCTTGGCGTATATTAGGAGTGTGGGAGATAATTACAAGTTAGTTTTGGTAGAGGTATATTTCTCCAAATGTGTGCATGGACACTGTCAAGAAATAGTCTAGTTAGATTTTCCTTGTGGTAATTTTCCATGCACATTAGCATGTTAAAGGCTATAAAGAATTCTAAAGTAAACTGTTTAACATGGCTTATCAGAAGATTTTCCAAACTTTGATTTTATGAAATAGTTCCTCATAGTACCTGTAGGGTAAATGGAAAGTTGTCAGGCTTTTCCGCCCTCCTGCTATTAGTGTCAATGATGGACACCTGTGGTCCTGCACGCGTGCCTGATGGCGGGCTCCTGAGGTAGAGTGTGAGCATGCGCAAGTGGGCACACCTGGGCTGAGACAACGGGCATATAATGGCGGCGTCTGGGGGCCACGAGCAGAGAAGCAGCCAGCAGAGAGTAGAAAGAGAAGAAGCAGAAAACAGAGACAGAGGAAGAGTAAGAGGAGAAGAGGAGGCAGAGAGAGAAGCATAAAGAGAAGTAGCAACAGAGCAGAGGCGAGAGAGCCCAGAGAGAGAGTGAAGATTCGCCTGGGGCTAGGAGTCCTGCCGGCCCCTCGGCCCCCCTGCCTGCTGTGTACCTGGTGGCCTATGATGTAGAAAGATCAATAAAAGCCTGAAAAAGCCCGGAGGGCTCCAGGACTCCTTTACCCATGTGCTCAGACCATATGGATCATACAGAACCTGC
Organism: Galemys pyrenaicus; assembly: GCA_019455555.1. Taxonomy (NCBI): domain Eukaryota; kingdom Metazoa; phylum Chordata; class Mammalia; order Eulipotyphla; family Talpidae; genus Galemys; species Galemys pyrenaicus. The sequence goes on along the minus strand of JAGFMF010011752.1, from coordinate 18,255,764 downwards.
CCGGTGTCCTGGCACTACAGTATCTGAGCAGAGACTTGCCAAAAAAAAAAAAAAAAAAAAAAAAATGATAAAGCAGCCTGACCANGCAGAGACTTGCAAAAAAAAAAAAAAAAAAAAAAAAAATGATAAAGCAGCCTGACCAGTAAATCCTGAGGACTTCACACAGCCTACAGGAATGATCAGATTGGGGATGGTAAGTGAACATGTCTTTTCAAGTTCCTGTTTCCTTATTAAAGACAAAAAAGTGTAGCAATATGATATTCTACCTGCCCTGGAAGCGGTTCTTCAGGTCACAAGAAACACAGCGGGTGTTTGCATATTTCTTACATCCTAAACATGTCACTGTTAAACCTCAGAAAAATCACCATATACAGTTGCAAAAGCGCCACTTGCAAACTGTCGCTCCTGGATGTCACGTCCAGATTTGAGGTGTAATTGCTTCCTATGGGCCCAGATGTAAGAGGTCACTTATAATAATGACCAGGCATTAAAACTGTGTCATTCCACTGGACCGCTAGCAAGGAGCAGGCCCAGGAAATGTACAATTGTTTTGCTCAGTGTCTTGAAGGCAGTTACTGCACTGGGGCTCATGTGACTCCATCAAGAAAATTTGTTGTTAAATTAATATCTCAGGGAACTATCATTAATGTAAGTGGGGATCACTCAGCTAGGCAACATAACAAATGCCTATGTTTATTGAATTTTTTTTGGCTGAAAATTAATTCCAGTTAAAACTTGGGTAACTGTACATTGGCAATGTTTCAATTTTCATGTATTTATTTAGGTGTCACATAGATAGAATCAGTATCAGCTAACTTGGTGTTTTTTCAGTTTATCCTAACCTAGAGCAAAAAATCAGGTTTCACTAAATTTTCGTTTTGATGTTGATTTGATACTTTCTTTTGATATTTTGATATTGCATTATTTCATCACTTTCTGTTATGAAACTATAGTAAGGAAAAAAAGCCTTTTATCTCTGCTCCAAATTGGCATAAATTTTCTTATTCCCTTGTAAAATCACAGAGACTATTTCCTTTACATATTTATGGCAACCTTTCTGACCCATAAACCAGAGCATTCAGGAAAATGTATAATCCCACCCCTTTCCATTTAATGAGGGTGACCTTGCTATATAGAGAGACTGAATGCTTTCAGGGGCCATTTTCCCCAGTTTTTAGTTGCAAATAATGGAAGCTACAAAAGACTTTGCATGATTACCAATTACTCCTCTAGATTGATCATTTTCCCTAGCTTTTAGTAGCAAATAATGGAAGCTACAGAATACTTCGCATGATTTCCAATTACTCTTCTAGATTGACCCAGCATGCTGATGGTTTCTATAAAAACTACAGAATGATTCTCAGAAATCATCCATAAGTGCATAGTACATTTATCCAGAGCACAAGAGGAGCTAGTTTCAAGTCTAGCCCACTAGAGAAAGATGAAGAGATTCCTTTCAAAGAGATAGATAAACATGTCCTGGGTATCTTTCATCTTTGTATCTTGCTGAAGGATGCAAATAGAACTGTTTACTTATTTCAAAGATTGTTTGGATTCCTGAGAAGAGGGAAAAATAAGATTCATAATAATTTCTTCCATCAAATCACAGATTTTTTTTAAGTATTAAGGCTCTTTGTTGACATATAAATGTCTAAAATAAATGTTGGTTCTTTGCTCATAAATATTTAGAGATTCTAACTTCAGTCTCAGCATGCTTACTTATTGCATTATTTCCTAAACTGAATTACTGAGCAAATAATGAAAAGTTCATTGGTGACCGATGGAAAACAAAATTATTTTAGAATAATTCTAACAATTCACCTACAGGGTTTTTTAAACATTTATTTATGCATACAAGAACTGGGGTGTAGGCCAGATGTGCAGGAGGTGAGAAGATTCACCAGAGACAGAGTGGAGAGCATAACAGATGGTTATGCTGTAATACACTGCTGAGGGGAGCATCTGGTGAGGCAGGAGATGTCTGCTGTGTCATGTGGGTTAGCTCCCTGGCCAGGGATCAAACTGTTGCTGCAGTGGTTTGTGATGATAGCTTGAGAGTGCTGATACTTCAACCCCTGAACCACCAGGAAGGCCCCACATACTTAAAGTTTAAAAAAAAAGTTTCTATTCAAATGGCATTATTCCAAGTCTTTCACTCTATAATTCTAGCCACACAGGATTATGTATGAAATGGATTTTTAAATTAATTGTTATTGGAATGAGAATACATATAACAATATAAAAAGGTAAAGTTCAGTCTATATTAAATTCCTATTTTGTATCTATTTAGTTCTTGCCCATTTAAAAAATATATGCATACAAGAGCTGGGGTACAGGCCAGAGGCATGGGGGTGGCGGGTAAGAGGATTCACCAGAGACACAGTGGGGAGCAGGACAGGCATATACACTGTTGAGGGGAGTAGCGGGTGAGGCAGGAGAGGTCTGCTGCATGTGCCATGTGGGTCCTCTCCCAGGCCGGGGAATGAACTCACGCTGTAGTGGCTGTGGAAGCCCCATAGTATGCTGCTCAACCCCTTGCACCACCAGGGAGGCCCCTCTCTTGCCGATTTTTTATTGAATTATTAGTTTTTTAGTTGTTGAGTTGTATGAATTCCTTGATCATATACGACAGTAACCCATTGTCAGATGTATGATATACAAATATTTTCTATCATTCAATAAGCTCCCTTTCATTCAGTTTTGAAGTGACCCTCTTTATACCTATTATCTTAGAGTGTACTTTAATAAAATTGCACATTTTGAGAAGTATTTTTATTTCTCAAAAATTCAAGGACTTTAAATGTTTTAACCCAAGTTCCCTCCCTTTTAATCTAATACTATCTACCAGTATTTATGTTCTATTATAATTTTGATTCTTCAAATATATATTATTGCTCTCATTCCTATAGTGTCTGTTTTATTTCGATATCTCTACTCACCTTTTATTATCTTGCTGAAATCATTTTCTATGATGTCACTCTCTAAATAAATTGTCTTTTTTCAGACTTGATCTTGAAATTTACTGTTGGGCATAGAAATTTTATCTCAGGTTGTCTCTTTTAGTACATTGAAGACATTATTCATATCTTCTAACTTCCATTGTTGCTATCAAGAATTCAACTCTATTACTCTTTCTTCATAGGTAATTTGATTTTGTAGAGATAGGAATTGTTTGCTATCCCTGAAATATTCTCTTTGTGTTTGGAAGTGTCACTTTATCTTTACATTAAACTTTATGTAAGTTCTTGTAAATATCAGCTATTTCACTACTTTATTTTCTCAATCTTCTATATTTCTTCCTGTCAAGTTTTATCTTTTTTTTTTTTTAAATTAAAGTATCATTGGCTTACAACACTGTGTATGATTTAGGGGAATAGGTTCACACCTCCTCAGATACATGTTACCACATTTACACCATATAATTTCTTTCACTTTAACTTTTAGCAGAAATTATTTATTGTGAAGTAATTTGTTCTCAATTTGATTTGATCACGATTGATTTCAACTGCAGTAACAGGAAACCTTAAGATTACCAACAGTTTTACAAAGCAGAAACATTTATTTCTTCCTCATGTAAAAATTCATATATATATATATATATATATGACCCAGGGCTAGAAAACTGACTCAGTTTCTTTGGGATTTATACTCCCTCCTGGTCACATTTGTGCCACATTTAGTCTTTTCCTTTAGACAAGATGGTGTCTATATTCCAGGAAACAGGATGGAGGGAAGGTCAAGCATAAGGTTCCAAAATTTTGTGTCTGTAATCTGTTCTAGGAGATTCTAAGAAGTGTAATTTGACCACTTTCTCGTCTATCCATGGCTTAAAGATAGCCAGACAGACAAGTGTGGATTTGGAAAGATATGATTGTACACAGTGGAAAATAGTGTTTTCAGTGAAATGCACAGTTACTGAGAGAGTAGACACTCTTCTGGTTTGGTGAAATAAGGATCAGAATTTTTGGAAAATATTTTGTAATGAAATAAAATGTTGACTTTAGCCCCAAAAGAATGTTGTTCTCAAAGAGCAAATATGGCATTGGAACGTATACTGGTGTGTGTCTTTATGACAATTTTCCAGAGAGTTCATCAAAATATTTTGGCAGCCCATTGTCGATTTCATTTTGGCACATTTTAGATATCAGGGAGACATTTGGGGAAGAAATAAAGTGAACATCTCAAAACTGCTCTGTCTATAGACAGCTTTTCCTGATCAAAAATTGGTTAGGAACTGCAAGTGAGTCAGTGTGCTGCCTTTAAGATAGTTAAACAGCAGGCTTCTAGCTCCTACAGAGGTGGTAAGTTCTTAAGTGAACAGCAATTAGTTTTACAAGCATGAGACTAAGGGTACTTTAACACTCATTGAATTTAAATCCAGGGACATGAAGCCTTTCTTGTAAATGTCAGATGCCTTGTCTTTCATTAGACTATGCCCTGGTACATGCAGCCACACATTATGATGTTTCACGCTTCCTTTTAAAAGTTAACCAATAATACCACCACAAGAATTGGCTTAAATTCCCTTACTTTATTTTTTCCCCCAGCTCCTTTCTGAGAACACTCAAACTCTTTAGGTTCACTTGCTGCTAAGATTTCAGTATTTACCTGAATTCTTTTCCTGAAAGTCCATATATTGAATGCTCTGTAAAAGCCTGAAGTAATTTAAATGGGAACAAGGCAAGAATCAGATGCAGTCATTTGCAAAAAAACTTCAAAGCACTGAAAGATTTACTGTCACAGAAAGTCCAACTGCATTTAAATTGTTCTTAATCAGAGAAACACTGGTTTGTGTTGGTCCTGGTCAGGGTTGCAATGCCTTGTGGAGGGAACCAATTTGTTGACCAGGGTAGCTGGTAACCGTAAGAAAATATTTGTTTCACATGCTTCCTAAATGGATGTCAGACCACTGAATCTGTGCTCTCTCTCTTTTTTTTTTAAGTCTTATTTATGCATACAAGAACTGGGGTGCAGGTCAGAGGTGCAGGGAGAGGGTGGTGGTGGTGAGAGGAGTCACCAGAGCTAGTAGGGAGCAGAACAGGCAGATCTACTGAAATACACTGTTGAGGGGTGCAGCAGGCAAGACAAGAAAGTCTGTTGTACCGTATGGGTCAGTTCCATGGCTGGGGGTTGAACTCATGCTGTAGTGGCTGGCAACAGCTTGACAGAGGTGTCTTTAACCCCTTTGCCACCAGGAAGTCCTGAGACTGTGCTGTCTTAAGGAATTTACTAAATATCTCACACTGTGTGGAATAAGTGAATCTCTGAAACCACTACCTAATTAAGATGCTGATGTCACTCAACATTTGGGGATAGTTGCACAGACATTCAGAAATAAAAATCTGTGATATCTGTGAAAATGGAATCCCTGAAGTCACAAGGAATCTTAGAGTTGAGTCTACAAAGCAGTAGATCTCATTGTTTCTGTAGGGCCTCTTTCTAGAATGTTTTCTACAGTAGAGTCGAGTCAGAGTGAGAGATTATAAGCATTGCCTACCTCAGCTATGTAATCATTAATTCAACAAATATCTTCATGATTGTGTACTATGCCTGAAGCTGGAAGAAAATAGAGATGAGTAACTTAAAGAAATTTGAACTGTTTCTAGAAAAGCATGCAGAGGTGGTCCTAGCAGACACACATAGGAGGTAATACAAGCGTGAAGAGGAGAAACATAAATAAGGTCTAATTGACCTTTGAGTGGTGAATTGGTAGTTTAGAAAATGCTCCCAAGAAGTCGCATTTCATCTGAAAGAATGGGACAGGGTCAATTGGACAAGGGTAAAAGCAAACCCTAGGTAGAAGAATGATATTAGAAGAGTTGTGAGCAAAAAAGAGAAGAAAAAGCATCACTGTAAATGCAGAGTGTGCTAATGAGAGCCAGAGAGATGGGAGGTAAGTGGCTGTGTGAGGATCATGTGACTTATTCATATGTATTTACACACTTACAGGAGGAGGCGAGTGTTGGTTCATTTTTGTTTATCATTGGTCTCTGAGCAGAATCCAGTTTGTTTCTTTGCTGCAACTATCTCAACAGGAGATAAAAGGTAGGTAAGTAAATAAAATTTTTGAAAAATATAATGTTTGAAAAATATAATGTTTGAAAAATATAATATGGAAAGAGAGTTGTTTTATAGTAGTAATTGTGATTCAGTGAAGAGCTTGGTAAAAGGTCAACTGGTTTACCTTTTATGTTATTTTTGTTACAAATTTATTTTATTACAACAAAATTTTTGTTGCAACAAAAATGTTCACAGTTTCACGAGATCTTCCCATAAAAGACAAAAAACAAGGGATAATCTTTCTAGGCTGCCACTGTTAATGAAGGGGAGTGTCAACCCCTCAGATTCTGTGTTGCTTCATATAAGACCAGGAATCACTTACAGATACTAGGGCTTGTACTGTCAGCCTAAAAATGCAAAACCAAAGTAGGAGTCAGTCAAGCGTTAATTTGAGATCAAAGAATTAGAATTTAGGTACACAGTTGAGGTCTTTGTGATCAGGATGTCCTTCTGGGTTTTCAAACAAGGATTCCTGAAACAATAGCTGTCTGGTTCAGGCCAAGGGTTCTTTGGCCCACTTCTACCATGATAATTCTGATCCTATTTTAGAATGTTCCACCTATATTTATTTTTCACAATACCAATCCTTCTGAAATGTAATCTGTGGGGTGGGGCTTAAAAATCTGTAGAAACTATGTCTAAGACCTCATATGCTAAGAGAAAGAATTCTTTTGCTGCTAAATGAATAATTCATGAAATGAATCTTTACTGTTATCAGGCCTGCTACTTGAACTTGGTCATACAGTAAGAAAAAAAAAAAATCCCTGTCCTTCAGGGTTAACACATCCTAGTGGGGCTGTAGGAAAACGAATAAACAACCATGTAATTTCAGTTTTTCAATGGGCCTTCAGCAAGGGGGTATAAATAAGGAATTTTTCCAGGTTTAAGACTGTTAGATGATCTTGGGAATATTTTCAAAGTGTGGTTTTCTCTGGTTTGGGGTTTTCGAAAAGTGAGTACAATTCTGTTTTTAAGGATTATGATAGTTTGGTGGCGAAATGGAGCTGAACTAAAGCAGTCTTTGTTAAAGAATCAGCAGTCACTCAAATTATGTGGGAAGGGGAATGTCTGATCATTTCTGTGGTTTGCAGTGTTCTTGTCTTTGTGTTTGCTCAGACATAATTACAGAATGAATTTGTTGTATTTATTTGTTTTTTGCCATCATGGTTAGAATGACTGTGTCTGAAGTTTTAGTTCTATGAAATGGTTTAACAGGAGAGCATTGTGGTTTTGTTGTTAGTGTCAGGCCCACTCCAGCTAATTGGATGTCAGGGCGCTTTTCTTTTTATTTTCTTTTTATTATTCGTTAAAGCTCAGGGGGAAATTCCAGAAAACAGTTTCAAGGGTTTATTAATGCAAAAACACGCACACGAGCTGGCTCTTCGTTCTCTTCTTGGCGCAGCCTGGCGTTGGGATGCGTAGGGAGGGCCAGTTGTGTGGCACTTTCCACAGTGGTTTTGCGGTTCTCGGACATTGTGAGCGATCTCAGGAGCTTCGTTGCCCACCAGCAGCACTTAGTTCCATGACGTTGTGCACTGACAACTTGCCAAAGTCACTGGGGCAGCGTGTCCTTTGTTTTCTTGCTGCTCCTGCAACCAATTTTGGACGCGAAGACCTAGCGGTTGAACATTCTGGTCTCCCCAGGTTTCTGTCAGTTGCGCTTAATTTTGACGTATTGGATTTGACTGGTACCAGATGAATTTCCTGATTCTCTTTCTGACCATCTTGAGCTTCCTGAGGGGTCCAGGGTTGCCTCAATGCCTTGTTGGAGACGGTTGCCACCTCTGTAGGCAGCGGAAATTCATCTGCCAGAGAATTTCAGTATTTCAAAGAAAATCTGAATCTTATTCAAATGGAGAGACATTGTTAAGTTTTTGAGAAGGAATATGTGGTATTATCAATATTTTTAAAACGTTTATTTGCTTTGTGCATGTAGATGGATGCAAATGCTAGCAGAAAAGTTCAGAGATTTAATGTCAGTCTTAAATCCTATTGAGTGGCATTAAGCCTAATAGAGGGGCAATCTCAGTAAAAAGACATAGGTTCTGAGACTCCTTAATTCTAGAGCAAGGCAAGCCCTATACCTTCCTTGGTGGATGACTATGGACAGGTTACAGGAATGAGAGAAGACATCTTCACACATCCCTGTACAAGTGAGAAACTAGGATGTTAGTGCTGTTGGTAGACTGTAAAGGCCATAAAGGCTAAATGAGAACACAGTATGGTCCCAAAAGAAATTTATGAGGAGCTATTTCAAATATTCCTCTTAAAAATACTCAAATGGGAAAAAAATGATAATCACAAAAATGCTCCCATAATGTTAAAACTGTCATTTACTGGATCAACAAATTAGAGGGGAAAAGTCAATAAAGGGTAGCTTTTCTAGTGGAAGTAAACCTCCAGAGAAACATGGTTCTGGTGGCTTCTCAGCTTTTTACTGGCTATCAATTTCATTGAACAGAAAAGTAAATTCAGATGAAGGTCAGTCATTACGATTGGTATAATTAATAATAATTATTCATTCTTTTAAAATGGTCCTATTACCGTACCCATATCTGAGAGATTCACAAGTGAGTCTTAGAAAAGAGTAGGTATGATTCTCAATGTGATAAAACATTCAGTCAATAATAAAAAAGGTGCTATTACTTTGTTTTGTGTTAATGGTATCAGAGACTAGACTTTGCTGTAGGACTCTTACACTCTTTTATGATTTGTTTTATTATTTTTTTAAATAGATTTTATTTAATCATGCATATAAGACCTGGGGTACAGGCCAGAGTCATGGGAGGTGAGAGGATTCACCAGACAGAGTGAGGAGCAGAACAGGCAGACTGACTGAAACACACTGCTGAGGGGAGCAGCGGGCAGGGCAGGATAGGTCTGCGGCGCCATGTAGGTCTCCTCCCTGGCTGGCAGCAGGGATCGAACTCGTGCTGCAGTGGCTGCGGTTTGTTTCATAGTGTGTTGCTTAACCCGTTGCGCCACCAAGGAGCCCCTATGATTTGTTTTAAACTGTCAGACACTTGACAGTTTAAACAACCCATTAAGTACTTGTAAAATTACAAAACATCCTATATGTGACTTAATATCTACTCCAATTATATACAACACATCATGCTCAAGATCTAGATTTATTTGAAAACATTTAGTCCAATTCACATTAATGCAGAAAAATCACATCCAATAAACATAGTAGTAGAAGAGACAATAATTATTCTGTCACATTTCCACACAAATAAATTTGATATTTAATTAAAGGATGATAAACCACAATCACATGTAAATAAAACATTTCTCCACTCAGTAGTAGTAAGAACCCCTTTTGAGAATGTAGGGCCTTCTGGGTTTATTCTCATATAGCTGCCGTTTCAGAATGTAAGGAATCTTCCTCTTTATAACCTCATCCTTTTCATTTTTGTCATTTCCAGCATCATGAACATCTTCCTGCATTATCTGTAAAAAACAAAACAAAACATAATATGTATGAAGCTCATACATGAAGTCTCCCATTTCTGAGTATTTTTATACATTTTTTCTCATTTGCTATTCAGATACATGGTTATAACATTAATGAGGTTCAAAACATTTAGTGTTTTGCCCAAGGACAGATGGCTTTCAATTAGCTGAGATAGAATGAGAACATGATTTTCTTTAAAAAAATTCTTTCTCTTCTATTCTTCCTATTTCATCAGGCTAGTCATCTTTTAAAGAATTTCTTTAAGACTATGAACTCATTCTTCTAATTATTTTTACTTTGAGTATTTTTTAAGGCTTCCATATATAATAGAAAGACAAAAATGCAATGGAAATATGTCATAGATCATAATAAATACAGAATTTTATTTCGGGAAAACAAGTTTGACCTGAAAGGTGAAAAGGATTTTATGTTCAATCACTTATTTGACATGAAAGCAATTCTAAAGATCCATTCCTAAATTAGGAATACTTGCTCTACCTTACTCAATTGCTGTAGATTCACATATGTGCTAGCTCTACTTAAATGGCAAAGTCACTTTAGATTGTAATGTTTAATAATTATAAGTAAATTCAAATTCAATAGTTCAAGAGAGTTAATCTCCAGTTAGAATCTTGCCTAATAATTTATTGAACATATCCCATTCTAAAATTAGTTCCAATTTTTCTGATAATGTTGTTCTAATAATACTGATGTAAAAATTTCAGCATAAAATACTTAAAAACTCTCTCTAGAATTTTGCACATAATGTACATGAAATCTTAAAAAAATGCTCAAGACTTGTATTCTAAGTTTTAGTGTCACTATAATTGTGATAGTAGACTTTTAAATTGCAATACATAGGCACTGAATCTATCGTCAAGTACTTTGTTTTTACCCACAGCTATTTAATTTCAGAGGAGGAAAAACAGCTGTCAGACTATCCAGTTTTCTAATCTTTTGTTTCTCTATGTGTATGCCTGTACTATGCTCTGAATGATTATCATGTTATGTCCAATCACTTAATACAATTTAAAATAATAGGACTTCAAATCTCTTGTGTACCTAATATGTCTATATCATGATTTATTGAGGTTTTTTTTTTCCTAGCTAAGTTGATTATTTCCCTATACTAAAATTGGCACTTTTCACATAATTTAAAGAATAAGTGAGCTGGCTGGAATTGGAATTAAAGGATGAAGAGTCCAATGAGTAAAATCAAAAATACTTTTATGTTGTTGCTGTTTTTCATCTATAAAACTTCTTTTTGTTTATAAGTTAGGATAAATACTAGAAGTTCTGCTCTACATTTTCTGTTTTCCACAGGGTATACCTCTAATAACATGGGGGCAATTTTCTGAGCATTTCCCTCTTCCTTTAGTTCCTTTGGCTGTCCTCAAAATAAATTGATACAAGAGAGATTAGCAAGAGAAAAGACTAATTTCACGTGCATAGTGCTTCTAAGATATGGAAACTAGTGAATGATTCAAAAATACTGTTTCTTTAACTGGAAATTATCAATATGCTATACTGGTATATCTTGGGGCAACCTATTCTGTAAACCATCAATAATCAGTTACTGAGACTGTTATATTAACTGGGAAAGTACCATCAGATCCCAATTGTTGGTATTAAGCCCAGAACATAAAAACTTAAGCAACTTTCTCTAAAGGTGACTCTGAAAGAGATGTCAACTTTATTAGAAAAATGTTTTTGTCTTTTTCCTTTTATTCTTTAAGGGAATTTCACTTCGCCTTCCCTTCTTCAAACAGACATTTCCAAAACAAAAGTGGTATGATACTAATTTAAAATTGAATAAAACTGATGCATGCAGTCCTTCACTAAGTTCTGTATAATGAAGTTCTGTATAAATCTTGGCTGTGGTGGATCTAGATTGCACTGCTAAGGATGTCTGAAATCTATACATTTAGGGGTCTTCCTGGTAGTCTAGAGATTAAATTTCAGAGCTATCGCTTCTTCACCCTGAATTCAGTCCCAGACCAGGGAGCTAACACATGTGGCACAGCAGACCTCTCCTGTCTCGCCCACTACTCTCTTTAGCAGTGTATTTTGGTAGATCTGCCTGTTCTTCTGCTCCCCACTCTGTCTCTGGTGAATCCTTTCACACCACCCCCACACTCAAACCTCTGGCCTATACCCCAGTTCTCCTATGCATAAATATTTAAAAATCTGCACACGTAAGTAAAGTAGAAATATATATATATACATATATATATGTATGGATGGAAAGAGAGAATCTGTGTATTATCTGGATAATCAAAGACAAAAGTAACCTTTTCATCTTTTGTGTTTGTTTATAGACAAACATACTCGACTTAATGTTTCAAAGAAAGCATTTTGAGCCCCCTAAATTATTTTAGGTACTCCACAACTGCCAAAAATTGCCTAAGCACTTCATTCATTTAAACACACTAAAATATGCTTATCATATCTGCCTTAAGATATGATAACACTGAGGAAAAATATTTTTCCATTCTCCAAATATTTGAAGGACACTTAAGTTCCAAATATTAACCTCAACACATTTTATTCAATATTTTCATCTTTTTCTAGTATGAAAATCAAGACAAAAATTTAAGTAAAAATGAAAACTAACTAGAATAAACAATAATTATATATTTTTTATTTTAGTCTTACCTCCCAGTGTTGAAAAGCCCGGCTGTGACAGATTTTTTGGACTTGGTAAATCGTCAACATTGCTTCCAAGCTAAAGCCATCTAAGGCAATGGGTAGTTTCCTTCTTGTAATAAGCTCCTCTTCACGAAACTCTTCTATTTCCTCAGTTTGGCTATTCATGTTATTAATAAGACTGCAAACATTTAGCAGGGTCAGTTTCCAAGTGGGAACATTTGCTTTACTGATCTGGAGGGCAGGAAAAAAAAACATATTGCCATTAAAATTTGCATTATATAAGAAATAAATTTCTACTGTATTAACTAGTTACATTTTAGAGTTGTTACTCAAGTCTAATACAATAATTAATTCAGTAGCTTCATTTCACAAAATAGCACCAAAACCTCATATCCTTTATTCAAATGATGCAACACAATATGCATAGATTTATGAGCAAAACAAAAAAGAAAATAGGACTGACAGGTAGTGTGTGTATGTGTGTGTGTGTGTGTTAAAATGAAATATTAGAAATTACATCCTCTATTACAATTCAGTTTATTGTCTAGTGGAGCAGGGACTAAGATGATACTAATATATTTGGACAATTACAGTGGTGTGACACCAGTAATAAACAGATTACACCCATTAATAATCATCACTGGCAACATCACCACAGACCAGTTACATTGACTTCAGTGATGTCTTTGGGAAATGTACTCTAATGACAAGGGGAAAAAAATAAATAGAACTTTATCAAACTAAGATGATTTTGCATGGTGAGAGAAATTATAATTAAGACAAAGAGATACCTAATGGGAGAAAACATTTGCATCCATACATCTGACAAGTAGCTAATATCCAAGTTCTATAAAAAAAGTCATACAACTCAACAAGAAGAAAACAAATAGCCCAATCAAAAAATAGGCAAAAGAGCTAAATAGGCATTTCTCCAAAGGCCAACACTTATTATCAGATAAATGCAAATGCAAATGATATCCCACATCACACCTGTGAGAATAACTCATATCAAAAAGAACAACATCAAGTGCTGCTGAGGATGTGGAGAAAAATGAACCCTCTTACACTGTGGTGGGAATGTACACTGGTCCACTACTGATGGAAAACAGTATGAAGGAACTCAAGAGCTTAAAAATTAATCTACTATATAATTCAGCAATTCCACTCCTCATTATCTACCAAAGAATGCAAAAACACTAATTTTAAGGCAAACAGGCACTCCCATGTTCATTGCAGCACTATTTTCAAGAGCTTGGCTCTTACTGCTATTTGTAACAACATGGATGGAGCTGGAGGGAGACAGACAGACACTAGATAGAGTCACTATTTGTGGAATATATAAAAACCAAAGGAGGGTCAGATAAATCCAGACTAAGAACAAACCTTAGGAAGCTGCCTATAGAACTAAGGGTATCAGAGGGGGATGGTGAGAGAGGAGGAGGAGTGGTGAGAACAAAGTGGGGTGGGAACACAATGGACTGTGGGTGTCTTGGTGGTGGGTATGGTGTGGTAACAATACCTGAGGTAAGAGTTCCTACAGTTCTAAAGACAAACCTCAAGAAATTAAGACAGAATAAAAATAAATCCTAGATTCTCTTGTTATGTCATATTCACTAAACATCTACTATATTGAAGGCATTAAGTTTGATAAGAGAAAAATGGTAACAGTCCAACCGCTATATATGAAAACGAAGAAAACATAAAAAAGTCTGTACTGTACCAAAGCAGTAACATCGGTAATAAATACAATTATATTGTAAGAAAAAAATCCCTTTTACTTTTTTAGGCTTTGGAATCTCTCTCAGTCTTCTATTGATTAAGCGTCTCAATAGTTAAACAGTTTTACCCCACAATGATATTGTCTTCACATGATTTATTTTGAAATTGGAAAGAAGAAAGCTGAAGCTTTTGACAGTGAATAATGGAGTTACCCCAATATCAAATACTATTCTTTAAAAATTTCAAATGTATTAATTTGGCTAACATGTTCATAAATTGAGAGTTTTAACTTCCATAAAACTCAAAAACTAACCGAATCACAGATGAAAAGGTGACAGTATTTTTATAATTGATAAGAAAGAGCTTATAAATGCCCATCTTAGCATTATTCCCAAATTGGAATAATTATGTTTCTGGGTGCTTCTTCATTGTAGAATATATATTTTAATGAAATAAAAGGAGAAAATGGAATTCATTTTTTTCCCATGATGTGCTTTGGAGATATATCCCATGACTGAATAAAAGAGAAAAAGATTTATTGTGCCAATACCTTTTCTACTAAGAGAAAAACTAAACCACTCCATATACTGGAATTGTCTTTATCCTTGTAGTATCCAGAAAGAAACCAGAGCTCTATTCCCACATCTTCTCCAAGTAGCTAGCACTTCCTAAACTATATCACATTTTTTTAGATTACTTAGAACCTTTATGTATTAGTGTAACTTTGAAATTATCACAGGTAAAATCTTTATCGAGATACTAAGGCCGTCTAATCGGCTCCATTTTCTAACACAGACAATGGACTTCACTTGTCTTCCTAATTTTGAGTTGAAATGGCTATAGTTAGGGCCAGTCTTCAATGATAAAAGTAAATTTAATCATTCCTGAATTATGAAATTCAGGAAACTGCAACTTTAATTAAGTAGTCACATATCATTTATGTGTACATATAAATGTATTTAAAGGTATCTTGTTTCCATTTCTATCACATTGCATATGGGGAGAGGCATAATAGCCTCAAGTTAAACACAGAAATGAAATGAAAACTCTGACATTTTGACCTTTTTATTACATTGGTGAAAGTAAAATGGAGCTCCTAAATTAAAAATGAAAGTTGGAAATGGAAATATGAAACCCAGAAAATTATGATACACTTCAGTTTCAATTCATTCAACTTTTGTAGCTCTGAGCAATCATAGAAATATATATGTACTCATGTTTTCCTGAAATGTCTGAAGGAATACAGTTCCTTAAAAGTTATCTTTGTTAGCTTTCCAATAATAATGCCCCCTACTCTCAGGCAAATATCAAAATAGGTAGTTTCTCTTCACACCCATTATCAAACATAATTCTACTTACATACTAGAGGCTGCCACACCAGGAATGTGCTTATCCAACAGAATAATCTATACTGGCAGAACCTGAATTGGAGTATTGCTCGAGAAATCAGATGGATGTTTTAAACACTTCCTTTCTTACCATATCTGTTGCTTCTCAGCCATGGTGTCAGCATGCTCTAGCAGTGATCCTGTCAGCTGACAGCCTCATGATTTGTTTCTCTTTGAACAACAACTTTTGGTTATGAACTCTGTGCTCTAACCCTATATTTAGGTGCACACTGACTCATTCTGGGTAAATCAGTGTTGCACAATAGCAAGGTAAACTGGTGTTACTCTTTTTACAAATTATTTTCTTACATTATTGACTTTTGGATATTATTTGATCTCTCCCTTTAGTGTCGTCCTGGTAATTCCCCCACCACCACAGCCCCTGTGGTCCATCTTCCTGTCCCTCATGCTCTTCCCTCCCCCGTTTTGACCTTTTCTTCTTGCCCTCTCACCCTTTCTTGCTGTATGTCTCAGGCAATATGGATGAAGCTGGAAGGGATTATATGTAGGATACAGAGAAATCAAATAAAAGTTAGGAAAAAAGACAATCTGGTATTTTCTAAAGAGCTTTATTCTTACGTACAGGTTGGGATCTAGGAAGCTTGCTTTCAAAGCCTTGAGAGATGAATAATAAGGTCCAGTATACAAAGTTTTACTTGGTTGAGTGGGAAGAATGGACAGACAGAAATGACATTTCTGTTATTTAAAAATCAAAATTTAATGTGAATTAATTAGAAATTGTGATGTCTAATCCCCACATTTAAAAATAAGAAAAGGTAAGCAATGTTAACTAACCTACTTTCATAAGTTCAAGTAGCTCATAAATCACAGTTGCAGGATTAGATCTCGAGGCTCCTGTTTGTGAGTCTATTGCTCTTTACCCTCTACCGTCTTTCTTCATAGATTGTCATAAACTTTCATTTTTAATTTAGGAGCTCCATTATACTTTCACCAATGTAATAAAGAGGTAAAAATGTCTCTGAGTTTTCATTTCTGTGTTTAATTTGAGGCCGTTATACCTCTTTCCACATACAATGTGATAGAAATAGAAACAAGTTTCCTTTAAATACATTTATATGTCCACATAAATAATATGTGACTACTTAATTAAAGTTGCAGTATACTGATTGATAGTCACCATAATTTCTTTCTCTGTCACATCCACATCTTTAAACTCCTTTGAACTTAAGGAAAGTTTCCCCAAGAAGGAAATGCCTCACAATGAACTTTTCAGTCTTGATGGTAAGTTATTACCATAGGAAAAGGATGCCATGTTTATAATGAGAGTTCATCCATTCTTCAATCTTGGTTAAAGAAAAGAAAAAGATACCTTTGATGTGTGCATATTGGTCAGTAAATCTGCTTCTAACGCCTTCATTTCCTCTTCTGAATCTGAGTAAAATTAAAACCACATGTTTAGTATGTGATCATATATTTATATATAATCATATTGTAACTCAGAGATTTTAGATAAATCTAAAAGACAGTTGTCTTAAGAGACTTATTGTCTTTCCTGTTTATTCTCCTTCACTAGTGTTTAAAACAAATGAAAATAACTTCATTTTAGTTTAACAGGCAAGTAAAATAATAGAAGCACTTTTAAGACAAGGAGCATGTGATTATATACCGAGAGATTTTGATGATTTGGAGTCAATCTCTGAAACTCAGTTTTAAAAAACCTGGTTATATCAGGTTAATAGTGATTTTACCAAATATATCCTTTTTTTTTTTTACCAACATTAGTTTATATATGTAGAAATATGCACATGGATATTTAAAACCAATAAAATAAAAAGATGTGTACAAGAGACTTTTTCAAGACAAAACCAAAGGAAATTGGTTGCTGAAAATTTTGAATGAGAAAGAAACTTTCATTTAACTTGAGATGTCGTTTTATAAAATACACTTCGAAAGAACTCTTTTCTACCTTAAACAAGAATTTGGAATTATGTGTACTTAGCAATTTTATTACAGGCAATTAAGTAATTATTCTAACAAATGTAGAGCTGTCATAGAGACATGCACACTGTATTTAAAATGAATTCCTGACTTTTTTATAATATCCTGTTCAGTTTCTAAGAAAATATATTACAGGGAAAGTTTTTTTTAACAAATACTATACAGTAATATTCAGTCGTAGAACACAATCAGTGACATTTAACATTCACTGACCTATGTGTAATAAAAATTGACTATCTCTCATTGCATTACACACTCATTAAAAAGATATGCCACATCTTCAGGAACCATTGGTTAAAGTGTGGCTAGGAAGCAAATTATACCTGTGATCTTTATTTCCAATCTGTTTTTCAAAAGGAAGACAAATTCCACTAGTCACTTATAAAAAATGTCTAGCAAAATCCCCATAAATTTTGACTTATCATATCATGAAACTTCAAGAGTTAAAAGTATTTCATCAATAATGCTGTTTTCCTCACATTCTCAAAATATACCTTTAATCTTATGTAACTGTTAGATAAATCATAATTGTAGAAAAGTTATTACTTGCCTAGCAGAAAATTTTCGAAGTTAGAAATTCAAGATCTTTTTTATAATGACAAATATATGTTACTAAATAACATGTCCCAATAGATTTAATTTCATCATTAAAAATATTCATAGCATGAGTCTGAGTTACACATTTCAGTGTCCTATTTAGAAAACATAAAAGCATAAAGCAAATTAATTGATTCTTGCTGCATTTATTTCATGTTTCTTTAAATTTTGATGCAAAAATTCAATTATTTTTCCAGCATTAGTTACAGCATATTGTAATCATTGCAATACATGTACCTCTTTTAAATTTAAATCTTAATTGTAAGTGTGAGTTATATGATTTCTTAGTTATCACATGCAAAATACTATGTTAGACAATTTTCATTAATTGCCAATCTTTCATTATATTTTATAACAAGTAACATGCAAAGCAGCAGTATGCCTGCTTGTTACATAGAGTATATAAAACATATTCTCAAGAGAACTTGGAATATTTCTGTATTTTTCTAGAAATAAGTTTCTACAAATAATGCTTGATCCATTTATTTAGTAAAAATAAATCTTCACTTGTTATGCTAACTCACAGTTAAGAAAATAATATGGGAGGGAGAAGCCACTGCTTTCTAAGAGAATGACTGAGGATAAGATAAAGCATTTTTGGTAGAATGAATTTTAATGTGGGTTCCCACTTTCACAGGCATTACATCTGCACTTACATGACAGAGACCAGCCTAAATTTAAGTTTTTTGTGTTCAGTTAACTTTTTTCCCTAGTGATTACATTTCAAAGGGGGTCACAAAGTTTTCATTGAAGTCCCTTTTATTATTTTGCAAACATAAAAGAATAAAGAAATCTCTCAGTCCTGATAATCATAAAGAAAGAAAGAAAATATTCAATTGCTATCACGAATAAGCAAATCCAGAACATGGAGAAAAATTTCTCCTTGGATATATTAATATAAGTAACAACACACTGGGGGAAAAAGGAACAAGAAATCACTTTCTTGTTCTTGAAATGTAGCTGAGCTTACCTGAGCATAGACTCCAGGAGCTGAAAGCCAGAAGCATCATGCACACCAGCTGGATTTTCATTCCTGCCATCATCTCTTTGAGCCTCCCAACAAGCCAAATTCGTAAATGCAGGTCACACTAAAAGGGGACTCCCTCAGTGCTTCCTCTCACCTTCAGCTGACTTGGAGGGTGACTGAACTACAAGAGATGCTCTGGCCATTCCCTATATATATATATATATATATATATATATGCTGGAGGATGATGTCACAAGTACACAGGGATTATCTCTTCAGGATGTACCCTCCCTTCATCTTTATTTCCCCCCTCCTCCCACACTTCCTCCTCCCTTCTTTTTGTCCCTCACTTTCTTCCCCCACTTCTGAACCTGGAGTGAAAGTGACATCTTCCTTAATTGCTGCTGCTGCTGCTATGGATTTCTGACGCACAGAGGAGTCATTGAAAAGCAATTCCATATAGAGTATACTGGAACAGAACTTTCAGTACAGTTTCTCCCTATTTTCTCTCCTTCCTCAATTCTGAGAAGTTGTCATTTTGATTCTGTGAAGTATGTGATCTGTTATTTCTAATACTAGCAATATCTCTAGGAGGAGTGCAGGAAATTAGTGTTTCTTTAGGTCTGGAAGTTTTTAAAAGAATTAAGATTCTTTTCTGATAGCTCACACTTTTGAGCAAATGTTTTCTGGTTTAGAAATTAATATAGTTTTTAGATAACATATACTAGGAGAAGAAATATGACATGGGAGCAAAGCAGAAGTATTTAGAGAAAGAAAAAATTATGTAGAAGGCTAATAGCTAATGAAGAGAATATTATTTCCTGACAAATTGAAACGTTTTATATTAAGTAACTGGGAGAATGACTGAATCATATATATTGACTTTTGACTGAGTATCAGAGGAAAACAATTTCAAGTTTATAAAATCCAGCTATAAATTATTTATATTAGTAGGCAGGGGTAAGTGTTATTGTATCACTGACTGCTATTTTCTGATACTTCTGCATTGCTCTCCTTTGGTTTCATCCTTGCTACTATATCCTACTCTTTGTATAATTCCCCTTTCACTGGTTTTCACATTATATCAAGTATCTTTCTCTGCTATAGTTCAGAGAAATGAAGGTACTTCTGGAAAGAAATTCTAAATAACCACCATCCACCAAAGTCATTTTAAGCCAGTGTCTTCAAGTATTTCATGAGTTACAATGATACTCATTTCCTGGATGGATAATCAGAAGAAAATTATACAAAATATTTTTTGGCATGAAGTTTTCTTGTATTAAATATTTTTGGATACACAGAATCATCTCAAAAGGCAGTGCTGTTGGGAATATAAATATGTAAAGGTAGAGATGTCTGGAATTTTTCAAATACATCAGTCATGTAACAATTGAGAAAAAAATCTGGATTGATTTCTATAGAGAGTTGACAGTATATTTCTGTAACTAACATCTTTTACCCTAAACTTAAGAAATTATAACATTTTATAATTATTTAAAATACCAAGGAATCAATCATATAATTTAATACTCAGGTATTTAACAATGGGTGACATTTTTACTTTTAAAAGCTTGTTTTACAAACCTATATATCACAAAAAGGATATAAAGTCAGATTTCTCTTTCTAGCCACAGGGGGGCGGAAGAGAAGTTTAAAAGAATTCACTTTCACTTAATGACCATGTTAGGATTCTGAAGAAAATGATTGCTATCAGAGCACCTTAGTGATAGAACCCTTTCTAGGAGATTTTGATAAATAAATAAATAGTATATTATTTTGCATGGTATTTAAATTAGATTTTTGTATCTTTTGGATTGCAAATGCAAAGAATAATCATTAAAATGTGTGAAAGAAACCTAGTAATAAAAATTATGTGTGATTCCTGTTTTCCTCAAGTGATTTTTTTTACTAAGTGAAACTTGGGAAAATTTATCCCTAATTAATTAGGAAAAGGTGGAAGGGGGAATAATAGAAATTTATTTAGTTTTAAGAATGTAATTTGAGTATTAATGTCAATGTGAGAATTATTTTAAATATATGACAAATCTGAAAGAACAGTGGGAAATGTGATAAATAATATCAAATAATTCAAAATCAAATAGGCACTATGCACTGTTTTGGAGGGGTAAAAAGATGTAACTTGCTACGCTATAATTAGAAGGTAACCTTTATCTAATTGATATTTCAAAAAATTTGTAATTGCTTTCCTTGCTAGCCTTCAAGCTATAGAAAAGTCAATTGAAATAACATTCTTCAAAAGGGGGAGTTTATGTGTAGATATTTGCATGTGAAAACTATTATAGGAAGTGCCTGATAGATGCTTATAATACAGAATTTTTGGCAGCTTTCTGTGGAAATGACTGAATAATTTTAATTCTAGAGCCTTTATGTCTAAAATCCTCTTTTATTTAACTAGTAAGTTTGAACCTTATCCTTTTTTAATCTTCATTTGTTGGTCTTTCACTTTTCAGTTACCATGGAATTAACTCTGAATTGGTTTTATTGGTATATCAATATAAAGTGAGGATAAAATATCCCATTGCATCTGGGTTTTTATGAGATTTGACAGATGAACAAATACACATCAGATATGTCAGATATCACATCAAAATGTTAACAGCATAGGGCCTCCCTGGTGGCACAAGGGATTGAGCGCCACACTGAAGATTCTGCAGCCACTGCAGTACAAGTTCACTCCCTGGTCAGGGAGGGGACCCACATAGTGGGGCAGACCTCTCCTGCCTCACCCGCTGCTCCCCTCAGCAGTGTATTTCAGTCAGTCTGCTTGTTCTGCTCCCCACTCAGTCACTAATGAATCCTCTCACCCCTGCGCCTCTGGCCTGTACCCCAGCTCTGTATGCATAAATAAATAAATATTTTTTTAAAAAAAAGTTAACAGCATACTTATTAGAACTTAAAGTCCAAAGAATAATAGAATGAACCCAGAATGTTTATATGTTTATTTTATGTTTAGGGACCTAAGGTGTTACGGAAAGAAAGGGAGAGACTTTCTATGACAGGAAAAGGATTGGGTTACCTCATCCTCACTCTGAGAATAAAGGTGAGATTCTCAGAGAGTACATGTTCACTGATAAACCAACAATGGCATGAGACACCCTCAACTATGTTCTTTACAGTCATAACAAGAGGAGCAGTAATTGCTTTTCCTACTAGTCAAAGGGAAGTAGCTTAGGACTTTATGTTCTTTTAAATTATGGAAGGGGTAAGGACTCAGGCAAGGAGAAAACTTCTTTTCAGTCTTGGAGCCCTCACTGCACTCAACTCAAATCAATTTGCTTTCTTTAAGTAAAGGCAGTATATGTCCTCAGGTTTATGGGCCTTCCACCTGACTTTAGTATCCATATCAACGTGACAAGAGGCCCATTCTGCAGACAGTGGAAAAGCTTAAGTGTCAGTCTTTAGGAGATGGTTTGAACATCTACTTATCTTTCTGTATAGGTTTTATCTGGGTACTTGCAGATTGCAATATCTCTACCATACACAGATTTCTGAGCTCCCACTATGACTTAATGAGAACTTTATTAGACAATTAAATTAATCAACAAAGATGCCTGAAGGATTGACAACTGAAAGAGTGGCCTATAAACTTGCTTCATCACCTCATTAACAGTTTCCAATTTCCAACCTTTTACATCTTAATACCAAAAACTTAGCCTGTGGTGTATCTACTGTCTGGAATCTCTCTCTCCTGTTGACCTATGTGTCTCTGACTGACATTATGTCTCATTTTAAAAGACTGTACTTTACAACCTAATCAATGTGAACTTTTTCAAGTTTAAACCCGGTAAACAGTCTCATTTAAACTCTTCTCAGTTCCAACTAAATGCTCACTCATTTTTAGTAAACTAAACTGTGAGAAGGAAAGAACTTTCACTCATCCTACTCTTTTCCCAAAATTTGTAACATGTAAATGTCTATACATGTTTATTAAGTTAGATTTAATTGAAGTATTAATTATTTTAAATTTGGCATACTTTTTTTCATGTTTCCTTTTGTAATATTTCAGCCATAGCTTTAATGGCAATTTAATTCTTTTGTTATCACTAATCTCAATAATTGATGCGAGTGTTTACATTAATACACTTTTCTCAGTCTTTGCTGTAGTCATTCTTTTCTTCCTTAAGAAGAAAAGTCAACTTTAAAAAATTTATTTAAGAAGAGCATTCTAGGATCATGCATTCATCACTTGCATGCTTTTTAGGAGAAAGTGGGGATTTAGTCCATTCCTCTAAACGAGTTTCTGGTTTAGAATTATAGTTCTGATTCATTTGAACAAACAATGACATCAATCTTTTTGTAAACTTAATTGATTTTTCTGTTCAATTAAAGTCCATTTTCTAGAGATATAAAAGATAGTCATGTGCATGTACACACTTCCACACACTATCTTTCACACAAAATGCATATAATCCAGCCTTTGGAGATTTAGGTAAATGTAAATCAAAGGTCCAATTTCCCAATCTATATGTAACCAGGCTTTGCCTTTATCTCTTTAAATTCTCAGCTCATTTCCCTTTAACTCTTCCTATCTCTACTCTTGCATCTTTATAGGTAATTAAGTTGAAAAAAATAATGGATTTCTGTATCAAAACATATTTTGCAACTTAAATTCCAATTAAACATTAAGCCTGGGATTCACGTTAACGAGCTGTCATATTCAACTAAGGATGTTCCATATTACTGCTGATCTCATTTACAGTCTTGTTTTTTATGTCCCACAAAATCACTATGTTTGTAAATGTTCAGGTAATTGTCCTTATAAAGATCTTTTTAGTAAAATCAAACTAAAAGCATTATAGGAAAAAAGATGTTCCCAACAACTTCTTCTTTTATTTTTCTCAGTTTTACAAATTACAAGATAATTATCTACAGTAACAAGAAACGTTTTCATTGAAAAAAATGTTTCACTTTTTTTAATTACAGAGGCTAAGTAAACTTCTGTTGTGCTTATCATATACAAAATAGAATTTGAGTACTCAGGAATAGATTCCTGAGTACTTTCTGTATATTCAAAAAGTACATATTTTATTCAAAAAATACTCTAACAAGATAGCTGATGTTAAATTTTAACATATTGGTTTTATTAGTAGTAGTTTTGGTATTTTTTTCAAATTACTTTTTTTCACTACTGATCCTGTTCTGTCCCATACCTTTGAACACTATTCCCTACTAAACCCCCAATTTGCATTTCATGCTCCCCAAATGATATGTCCAGTCACATTTTAGGCATGTCTACTTGAAAGATCACCAGGTAAATTTGCTCTTTAATACAAAGCATTTAATTCCTCCCATCAGCTGTCTGAAAATATCCCCTTTATTGTGCTCCGCTTCAGTTATCGGAACCATCATTCAGTGGGTTACACATGTCAGTAAACTGTAAGTCATTTTACAAGTGCTTCCTCTCCCCCACCACCTCCAGACTATCAAAACTCCTGGGGATAAGGTCCGTGTCTCTCATCAAAATGTATTCAAAATTTAGGTTCTTTTTCTTATTCCTTTGTTACTTCCTAGGTCTAAAAGCTAACATCACAGCTACTCAGTCTCCCCACCAACATTCTCCATCCATATCAAAGTAGGCACCACACGGCAGCCAGGGATTATTTTTTTTTAAGATTTATTTATTTTTTTTTATTCATACAAGAGCTGAGGTGTAGGCCAGAGGTGAGGGGGTGGGGTAGGGGTGGGGTGAGAGGATTCACCTGAGACAGAGTGGGGAGCAGAACAGGTATAGTGACAGAAATGCACTGCTGAGGAGAGCAGTGGGAGAGACAGGAGAGGTCTGCTGTGCCATGTGGGTCAGCTCCCTGCCTGGTGTTGCAGTGGCTGTGGGTAGCTTCATAGTGCTGAAATTTAACACCTTGCTCCCCCAGGGCAGCCTGCGATTCTTTTTAAATGTAAATATATTCTTATCACTATGCTTAAAAATGAAGGATTTCGTATTATTCCTGACAGTGGCCATTTTCTCTGAGTAAGATCCGTCACCCTCCTGGTAATCATACACTACCATTCTCCCTTTCTGCAGGCCACTGGTCTTCTGGATCTTCTTCACATATGCTAACCTTTTCCCTCAGAGCTCTTCAAAGAGCATTACTGAGATTACAGGTCAGCAAATAGTCACTCCTTACCTCCTCCCAGAGGCATCAGACTTTGTCTATGATTTTGGCTATAAAGTTTACTTAGGTCAATGGGATCTGAAGACACATAAAGAAAAGTAAAAGTTAGTATGTGTTTATAATATGGGGTTTGCCTTCTTGCTCTTCTGCTACCAGAAGAATTTTATGTGAATGGTCCCAAAGCAAGGAGAAAGATTTAACAAGACCATCTAGGTGAGTTTGAAGTAGGTCTGCCTGTGCTTCAGGTAGGATCACCTGGTGACCTCATGGACATATGCTCAGGATTACATGGTAGGTTTTAAGTAACTAAATTTCTTATACAACATTTCTGAGGCAATAGCTGACTAACACGACCATCTATTTTAAAAATTCATTCTTCCACTACCCCGTTCAATCTGTTGTCATCAGTTGCCTATGTATTTTTCAAGTCAAAACAAATATCATTTTTGTCTTGATTTTTATATCCTCAGCACATAAAATAATGCTTCTTTCTAGTATGCACTCAGTATAGTTAAATGGATGAATTAATGTACCAATGAAATCTAAGGACGCTGTCCTGATGTTTTTAGAGTAGCTATCTTTACCTCACCTCACATGAAGACATTTTTATTCTTCAATCTGTGAACAATGAAACCCATTAAGCAAATCTCCTTTGAAGAGATTTTTAACCAAATGGTATGAGAGAGAGCTTCCATTCAAGAAATACTGAATACTGATTTTTTTAAATTGCAGTTGGAACTTTATGAGGTACCACCAAAGAAAAGTATGTGTGTGGACATCCTAAAGGAGTGTGTTTATTGCATTCAATCTGGAAAGCCATTTTGTGCTTGAAAGAATAGGTATGAAGGGGATCCCTGGTGGTGCAAGGGGATAAGCACCACACTATGGAGCACCTGAAGCCACTGAAGTATGAGTTCAACCCCCAGCCAAGGGGTGACCCATATGGTGCAGCAGACCTCTTCTGCCTTGTCTGCTGTTTCCCGCTGTTCTGTTCCCCACTCTGTCTCAGATGAATCTTCTCAACCTCCCACCCCCAACCTGGCCTGTACCCAGTTTTTGTATGGATAAATAAATAAATCTTAAAAAAAAAAAAAGGTATGAAAACCTTGTTAGAAGCCAAGGACTAGAGTCAACAATACAGCATTCAAAGTCTAGAAACAGCCACTATAACCAATGCCATAGCCTATAAGCAACCTAAACATTAAATCTGCAATTCATTTATTGAAAGTTCATTCTGACAGGCACTATGCCAAGTTAATTTGATTTCGTATAGCATAGCATATTATGAATCAGAGTTCATTGAAGGATATTATTCCCATTGTGAAGGATTAAAAAAACTGTAGAGAGTTTAAGTAAGGATAAGGGGACTAACTAAATAGAGCTTTGCATTGGAATGAACAATGCTTTTATTTCTAAGGCAACAGCTAATCTTTTTCATATTAATATTGGATCCAAGTACAAGTCAAAGAAAATCTTGTATTAACATGTTGTAGAAAATATCATGCATAATAAAGAACAGGTTAATACTTTTAACCTCAAAGTTCATTTAGTAAAAAGTCATACTGGATTCTGTTTTTAAGTTGATTCTCATTTGTCAATTTAAGCTTGTTTGTCTGCTTTTCCAGATTTAGGTGTGTTAACACTAAGCAAATTCATAAACTTTTGAACGCAGAAATCCTAATTTTTTTAAAGACATAAAGAACCTAAATGGGCTCAGCATGGATTGATTTAATGAGTAGAAAATTAGAAAATATTAATAGAAGTAAGGAGAAAGTGAGGTTGCACCCAAAGAGAACTGAAGTGAGAAAAGTGGAGAGGGGAACTCTTTCCACTTTGTCCTCTAGGTGGAGACACTAGTATGTGTAGAATGAAAACAAAATGCTCATGGGGTACTAGGTCATATTTTATGTCATTCAAATTTATTAAACCAAGGAATGTTAGAACTGAAAAGAGCTACTTAGAACAACTAGTCTGATGTTTTGATTTTATGGAGAATTAAAACACAACCCAGAGACTAAGTGAGTTGCAAATTTCCTCCACCTTCAGACTCTTAATTGCTTTGGTCCTGACTGATTTAGCTTAACCTACTTCTCCCAGAGGAAGGTCAAGTTCTTATCCAACATCAGTTGAGCTATTTCGAGAAATTCATTTCTCTTCTGTGAGTTTCTCTATTATTAGTACAGCATCTCCACAACGAGTTGGAAAACATCCAATAATTATTAGTCACCCTTAAATGGACTTTCATTTTGGACAGGTCTCTCTTTTTTATATATTTTTTTCTTTTATATAAGGTCTTGCTTTTTGGCATAGACAGCTTCCATGATTATCTTTTGATAAACACAAGCCCTTTAGCGCCTCCTTTATGGATTCTCTGGTTATATGACCCTTTGTCCTTTTTTCACTGTTCAATTTCACACATTTTTTCTATGTCATCTCTGGCTCTGAAATCAGATGAATATGGTCATAAATCAGGAACCCATACTTAAATGTTTACGGGGACCAGAAAGGTAACATGTTCCATTTAAGAAAGCCAATTTTATGCTACTGAGCTACAGATGAGTTCTCTCCATGTGAAAACAGAATGATTGTTGGATCTTCAAATTTCCCAGAAGTTCACATTTTATAGAAATGTCACCATCTTGTAATGCAGATATTTAGTTCACTTTTCTTCTCAAAAATTCAGCAGACAAATTGAAATGTCTATGTACCGTACTCAGCTTCAGTATCTGCCATTTTGTTAGTCCTTGGTTGAAATTTTATTCCTATAACTTTTTTTTACATTTATTTATGCATACAAGAACTGGGGTACAGGCCAGAGGTGTGGGGGAATAAGAGGATTCACCAGAGATAGAGCAGGGAACAGAACAGGAAGATTGACTGAAATACACTACTGAGAGGAGCAGCGGGCGAGAAAGGAGAGGTCTGCTGCACCATGTGGGTTAGCTCCCTGGCCTGAGTGGCTGCGGATGCTTCATAGTGCGGTACTTAACCCTTTGCACCACCGGGGAGGCCTCTATTTCTATAACTTTTTACCTTTGTGACTTTAGATATTAATTCTGTAGTCTCTTTCATTATCTATAAAATAATAACTTTTTTCTCTAAAAGTTGGTAATGTGGATTGCAATTCTTCTTATACATATAACACAAAGTATGTATGTAGCAGGTGGCAAATGTTATGTATGGAAGTGTAAGTCACAAACGGTCCTCCCATTTATTGTTACTTCCCTTTTCTTTCTACTCTACATTTTTGTCCCTTAATCTTTTAAAGAATTCCAGTATCTACTCAAAAAGCTTTAAACTAGACTCCACCTTAGAGATGTTATATGAACTTTACCCTTTTTCTTCTAACCCAAAGTTGAACATTCTTTTTCCTCTTTGCTTTCCAAAATTGTTGTTTCATTAAAGAAAAAACCAAAAAACAAAACAACCAATTTTACTTTTGTTGGTGTTTGTTTCCCTCATTGTTTATTCCTTATCTTATTGATTTTTCATTCTTATCATTATTTCCTTTTACTTACTTTGGCTTA
Organism: Galemys pyrenaicus; assembly: GCA_019455555.1. Lineage (NCBI taxonomy): Eukaryota > Metazoa > Chordata > Mammalia > Eulipotyphla > Talpidae > Galemys > Galemys pyrenaicus. The sequence continues at coordinate 18,227,307 of JAGFMF010011752.1, read as the reverse complement.
AACTACTCTTCTTTTTCTGTCTCCTTTATAGTAGTTTTAGGACATTGATTCCATACTTATTTTCTTTTCTAATACAAATATTTAAATCTATAAGTTTTTCATCAGATCACTAATTTTTTCACCTATTATTTTTCATCAGCTGTATTTTCGTTATCATTATCATTCATTTAAAAATATGTTCTAATTTCCTTGTGAAATTTAATCTGATCAGCAGATTGCTGATCCCACCCCCAGAGTTTCTGAACCAGTCATTAGATTGGGGTCAGATAATTCATATTCCCAGCAAGTTCCCATCTGATGCTAAAACTGCTGTGCTAAAAACCAGACTTGAGTGATCACAGCTCTCAGGCATGATTCTTATTCTTAAGGTGTGGCCACTTTGAGGTTTCTTCACTCTAGCAGTTTGGAATCCAATTTTTCCATTACCTTGCTACTTCCAGAATCAGTGTTCTACCCTCATCCTTCCAGCAATTATTCTGTGGAGGTAGTATAGTCAAGCCTTGTACTGCACTACTTTGTGTTTGCCCAGCTATCTGAGGCAACTGCTATTTAAATTTCTGTGACTTGTTCTCTTTGCAAACCTCTCATCTCTGCTACCCTGCCCACAGAATTCAGCAGCCTTGGCATGTCCAGAATAAGATCCCAATATTCTTTGGCAGAAATTCTGCTGCTTTGTTTTGGGCCTTTCTTCCCTGTGCTGCAGTTTGAGAGGTGCCTAGGCAGAAAACCTAGGTGATGATAGAACTCAACTCACTATTATCCTTCCAGAAATTATTGTTATATACTGCGGTTTTCCCAAAACCTGAAAGGAGTTTATTTTTAATGCATTTTAATCCCATATTTTGTTGATTTTTATGGGGGGAATATAAACATGAAACCCATTACTCTGCTGTGGCCAGACCTGGCAGGATAGATAACTAGAGAGCTAGTTAGCTAGCTAGCTAGATATATATATATATATATATATATATAAATGAGATGTATATATATATATATATATCAATGAGATGTATATATGTATATATTATATAACACATATTTTCTGTAATGTATTATATAGTAGACATCTATATTATATGTATAATGTCATATATAAATAGTTATATACATATACAATGTATTATATATAGATATCTATATACAAATAAATGATATAAACCACTATAGATATATACAAATATAGATATCAATATCTATATATATAAATCGGAGTGAATGATTATTTTCTCATATAAATGATCGCCTTTTCTTTATTCCCCATTCCCATTTTCCACTTTCTTTCATCTGTTCCAACTGTGAAAGACATGCAAAAGTATTGACTGCTCAGAATTCAATTAAATGAGCCCATCAATGAACCAGAAATAACTCTCAAAGTATATTGTCCTGAAACAAGATAAATGGCAAAACACAACCTAAGAAAAAGAAATTTGTTAATCGATGATTCATTCACTTTTTTTTTGTTTTGTTTGTTTTAAAGATTTATTTATTTATGCATACAAGCACTGGGGTACAGGCCAGAGGTGTGGGGTGGGGGTTGAGAGGATTCACCACAGAGAGCAGGGAGCAGAACAGGCAGATCAATGGAAGTACACTGCTGAGGGGAGCAGCGGGCACAGCAGGAGAGGTCTGCTGCACCATGTGGGTCCCCGCCTGGCCAGCAGCAGGGATCGAACTCGTGCTGCAGTGGTTGTGGTCTGCTTCATAGTGCGTTGCTTAACCCACTGCGCCACCAGGGAGGCCCTCATTCACTTTTTGATTCTTTCACTTGATTTACATTGAACATTTTATCCATTACTGAGTTCAAGTTTGGGAATCCAATTATGAATAAGTGAGACATAATCCTTTTGTTATGGTTTGGAGAGATAAAGTCTGTAAAAAAAAATCTCATGGTGAAAAAAAAGAACATTCCAACTGCCTAGATGTCAAAAGTCAGAATCTAAACAAATTTCCTGTGATTTAGGGGAGATCATCTCAATTCCAGATACAATCAAATCATAGGCAACTAATTCATGATGACTGAACTTGCCAAAGAATAAAGTGCTTTAATGAAAATAGCAATTCTTTAACTTATATGAAGACCTCTAACTGCTACAGTGTCTGCTTTTTCATCCTCTGGCCAGGGCATTTTTTCATTGAAAATAGTTGATTATAATAAGGAATTGTTTTTCAAGAATGCAATCAGCACAACAATTGTTAAATGATTTGAATGGCTTTTGGCACCAGGCTCTAGAAATCTAATGCCTCATCTCCACAGCAATAATAGCTAATATTTATTGAGCCATTACTTTCTCACAGTGGAACAAACTATAATAAACCTTATTTTACAAAGAGTGAAACTGAAGCTCTGAGAGTTTGTGTAGCCAATATGTGGGAGTGCTGAGATTCATTCAAACACATGGGAGTCCAAGCTCTAAATGTTTTACTATAGGGCTGTATGGAGTGGGGTCTACCAGCATCTGATACATTAATTCTCAGAATAGGCAGGGCCAGTACTGAGATTGCTGAGCTAGCTCACATCCTTACCTTTACTTACAATGACTGATGTCCCTTTGACTAACACTTTTTTTCATTATCAATAATAATGAATTCAAGTATGTTTCAGTGAGGATAGGCTGGGCCAAGTGGCTTCAAATAACTTTCTTTAATCAATTATTTTTTTTGTTTATAATGAGATTGTAACCTGGAACACTGTAGGTGGAGTCTGCATTCAGAAATATTATATTTGACATTATCAGTTTTCAAAATTTTAATTTATTTCTATCCATTTGATATGGCAAGGTTTCACATTTTAAAAACTCATTTATCCAGGTCACTGTATTGATTAATTAATGTCTACTTAACAGCTTCAATAATCTTCATTAGCAATCTCTGATGTGCAGTTTAACTTGGAGGAAAATAATCATGCATATAGTATATCATTGAACTGCAGATAGATCTTTCAAATTTTACTTTATTTTTTAAAGATATATTTATTTATGGAGCTTTCTATAATTGGAATACACTATTTAAACATTCTCCTATTAAAATATATTTGAAATATTTCTTTTTATGAGTCAGCCTTTTGTAATTGTTCAGGGCAAGGCTCTGAATCTCTGCTCTGTTACTTAGCAGCTTTTGACCTCAAAGAGTTATTTCATTTCTCAGAATCCCAGCTTCCCTTATTTATAAAATGGTGATTAAGAAATGAGTCTGTTATAGACTCCTACACAGATTAAGGGAAATGCCTGATATGTAATTAGTGGTTATTAGTTTTATTTTCATTATGCCTCACACAGAAGTAGAAATGCTCCATTTTGGACATTTGTAAAAACTCTAAGGTTAGAACTTTAGAAATAGAATGCTTTGAATCAAAAGTACATGTGCTTTAAATTTTAATAGGTAGTACATTAGAAAATAATTTCCCAAACAACATGTTTTACTAAATACCCATCAGCATTCTGTAAATAGTCTAGTAAATAGTGAGGAGGACTGCTTTTAAAATATAGTCAATCTAATTAAGAAACGACTGCCTTTGTTGGATTTTACATTCTCTGATCTCAAATGAGGTTAATGATAATAGTTATTGAATTTCATGTAACAATTTACTCTCAGGTTTAGCAGTTCAAAATATTCACTCAAACACTTTACAACAGTTGAGAATCACAGAGAAACTTTGCTGGGCACTGCTATCTCAAGGTCTCTCACAAGCTTTCAGTCAAACTATAGCCAGAGCCACAGCTTCTTAAGAGACTGGGGTATCTGCTTCCTCCTCAATTGGTTGGCCACTGGCAAAAGGCTTGACTTCCTGACCACAGGAAGGTTGTTCACAACACAACTCCTCCCACCCCCCAAACCGAAGCAAGATAGAAGCCACAATCTTCTTATAACCTAATACTAAAAATGACACTGCCTCCCTTCTTAGTTGGAGTGTGAATCATCATAAATCAACACCTATATATCCTTCATTAAAGAAACCACTAAAATGTGGACATGTTTTTAATACCTCAACACTGTATTTCTTTAATGCTTCTGCGATTTGTCCATTGACACACATGGCTATTTTTTAAATTATCCTTTTCAGAGTTCTGGTACATATGAAAATGACAAGATCTTAGTCACTAGACTTGAGGCAGCAATAGCATCTTTTTTTCCCTCTATATTTCTTGCTGTAAAACCTGTAACATCACAAAATCTAATATCACCTCTCTCTTTCTCCTTCATGTTCTTCTTCCTTTTTTAAAAGTATCAAAACAGCCATGCTTACAGAGAGTACTGGGAAAAACATTTTAAAATGTGTACAACTTACTTGGAGTTCTAGGTTTTTAAGTTGCACCTATTTCTTCTATTGACCTAACAAAGCTTCAGTCTTGTAAATTTGACCCACTAAATCAGAACTGTGCTCCCTGACATGGCACATTCAGATATTGATAAATGACTTGGAGTCCACAGGGTCACATGCCTCCTCTTAACCTACAACAACAAATGTAGATAATCTTTAAAAATCTGTGGGGGCTGTGTCTTGAGAAATTTCTAGAATGATTGCTCTCCTTCATTAGACTTTAGATTTTCTGTAGAAGCCTACTGATTAAAAAGGTATGCTATGGACTTTCGTACAGTTGGATTTAGTAACTCCCTATGCTTTCTGTCCAGCAGGGCACTTTTATTCCTTGAGAAATTCTGCAACACTGAATCTCAAAGGAAAGGTGTGGCTTGAGACTGCTGTACTACCTAAGAGGCTCCCAGATCCAGTTGCAAACTCACTTACCTAGTCTCCCAGAACAGAAAGGGAAATTAAAAGTAGGTGGCTTGGGGCCTCCCTGGTGGCGCAGTGGGTTAAGCAACGCACTATGAAGCAGACCACAACCACTGCAGCACGAGTTCGATCCCTGCTGCTGGCCAGGCGGGGACCCACATGGTGCAGCAGACCTCTCCTGCTGTGCCCGCTGCTCCCCTCAGCAGTGTACTTCCATTGATCTGCCTGTTCTGCTCCCTGCTCTCTGTGGTGAATCCTCTCACCCCCCCACACCTCTGGCCTGTACCCCAGTGCTTGTATGCATAAATAAATAAAAAAAAAAAAGTAGGTGGCTTTTTCTCAATGGGAATAAAGTGTTGTGATGTCTTTTCCAAGGAAAACTAGTCCAAGATTATCACTCATGTTAGAGTGGTATTTGTCTATTCAAGCTTCCATAATAAAATACCACAGACTGATTAAACAATAGAAATTCATTTTCTCACAATTCTGAAGATTAGAAATAAATTATCAACATGATGAAAATTCCTTTTCTGGTGAGCAATATTTTCCCATTGTGGCCAACTTGTCTCTGTCCACTTGGCCTTTCCTCTGTGTGGTGCAGTGAGAGAACCAAAGAGAGTTCTGGTGACTCTGCTTATAAGAAAACCAGCTCTATCAGATTAGAGCTCCACCCTTATGATTCATTTAATCTCATTTAGGCTCTATAAATGCCCTATGCCCAAATAGTCACAATGGTGGTTAGAACTTCAACATGAATTTTGGGGGACACAATTCAGTTCATAAAAATGGTATTAATGTTTTGAAAAATATGAGGCATATATGTCCCCTGTAGCATAAGGAAAATTGACTGGTAGTGATGAATTAAAACTGCATCCACAAAATCTTTACTAAGTTTAAAAAGGAAACTATCCCAAATCTAATTAATACCTATTAAATAGCAAATAAAGAAAAAATTCTGTAGACCATGTAAGTGATTGTGTTAAAATTCCAAACCACTATTGTTATCATCTGTAAAATGGTAATACTTACACCTGCTTCTTAGAGTTGTTATGATTTTCCTCAACTCTCCTTAATGGATTTAATTGCTACTCCCCATATCACTACTAAACTTTATGCATAGCTCAATTTAAGGAAAGGTACTTAATAATTGTTTTCCTATTCAAATCAAGTTCTTTGAAAGTGAGAACTGTGCCTTCTTATCTTTGAATAGCAGGCTTTTAATTTAGTGTTTTTCATTCTTTAACTGTTCAATAAACATCTATTATATCAAGAACTAATTAGCTTCAAGGCACTGTGTTGTTAAATAAGAACCAAGCATAAACAGTAAGGAATAATGATTCCAAATGCATTATATTTCCAACACTAATAATTTAATTATTTTTAACTGTTAAAATCATTAACATTTATTAATACATGCTATTCTCTACAAATTCCCATAGATTATTTTGAACCACTCATATAATGAATTTCAAAGGAGAAAACCAGATACAGGGTTTGTGTTTTTAGTGTTAACAATATTTGAGGCAAATCCCAAGGTCTTAAGTCAATCAATGACTAGGCTTTGTAACATTCAAAAGATTCCTGTAAATGGAATATTCTAATTATTTACCCCTGTACAGTTCCTGTCTTTTTCATTTTTACTGATAATATCTATAAAGCCAAAGATTGATCACCAACTTTAATTCCTTACAAGAAATTTTAGCAATTTCATATATGAGTAGTTAAGGACATCGATTGAGCTGACATTTATTGACCACATTTTATGTATTTGGAATGTGTATATGTTACCTATGGTAATTTTCACAATTATTTAAGGTAAGGATAGTTAAAATATTATTTGAGGTTAGTTAAAACATTATGTTTTAAATATGTTCCAATAGCACACTAGGAAGTAACAGAGGACTAATTCAAATTTAGGTATGTCTGACTCCAGACTTCCCTGTAGGGTAGTAAAAATAGTTTATATAGTAGTAGTTTTCATAGAGCATCTGTTCTTTTTCTAAGGGAAGAAGATATTGACTGGGAATTTTCATTATCAATATGAAGCAAGTTTAGAGAGCCTACTCCTTTTTTTTAAGATTTGTATCTGTCATAAAATAGTTTATACCCAACAACTTTGCCTATACTCAGCCTCTCTCCCTTATTATTACGCACCGCATCTCTGAATTCTTTTTTCTCCTATTTTTCTCCTATTCTGCATATTTCCTATATGCAGAAAACATGTCTTTTGTCTCTGTAATCTTCCAGTTAGCTAGACATTGACAAACTATTTATCTAATGTCAAATCATGTGTAACTTAATTGTTCTGAACAGCAATCGCTGTAACCTTCCATATATCCCCCTGTACCTATTAGATTAGAAGCTTGCAAACTATATTTCTGAGACATGTTACCAAATTAGTGTCTTATGTTCTCGTATATTCTAACATTGAGAAATACAGGCAGAAGTTTGGGAAGTGAGAGGAACTGAGGGATATGTAGATATTCCTCAATTGCTGGAGTAAAGCTTCAGCTTCAGGGTTTTTGCCAGGAGCAACCTGAAAGTTTCAACAGGACTGGTGATGGGCTGAAGATGTTCTTTAGCAGCTTAGAAGCCATTGCTGGCGTATGGAGTCCAGCACAAATATGGTAGTAGCTTTCTAGTATTCATACTGCTTTTGGTTCTCCATTCTTTCCAACACCATTTGTAACCATGATTCTCTACATCAAACCTCTCTGGGCTTAAATATCTAGAGTAGCATTAAATTTTCTTCCTGTAAACACAAAATCAGCTTTCTACCCCATATTCATTCCTTACTTGTTAAAGGAGAGAGCTGAATTTTAAATTTCTAGTGTTTGACACATTGAATTCTGAAGAGTAAATCTATTAATAAGAACACTGTATATTCTGATGACATTTTTCAAAAGGATTTCTGCTAGTGCTTCAAGACATGGTGAAAATTCTTGTCATTGAATTAAAAATTTTCTCTTGACAAACTCTAAAATAGAGGTCATTAAGGCATAGGAGGTTGGAACCCAAGCTGTTTAAATATTTGCAAAGGTATTGAGTATATTGGGCCTCCCTTGTGACACAAGGGATTAAGTAAAAAGTTTCAGTACTATGAAGCTATCCACAGTCACTGCAGCATGAGTTGGAGTCCCAGCCAGGGAACTGACCCACATGGTGCAGCAGACCTCTCCTGTCTTGCCTGCTGCTCCTCTCAGCAGTGTATTTGAATAGATTTGCCTATTCTGCTCCCCACTCTGTCTCTGGTGAACCCTCTTACCCCTGTACTTCTAGCCTACACCCTAGCTCTTGGATGCATAATAAAATAAATTTTAAAAAAGATATTGAGCATATACAGCTATATAATTGTGATAAAATACTGAATTAATTTATATTCTCTGGAATAAGAGTTCTTAGAAGCAAAATGAGTCCTTACATGGATGAATTTTAAGGTTTAGTCCCTAGATTCTAATTTGGTTCTATTTTACATGTTAATTGAAAAACTATGACTGAGTTGTTAATATAGTTGACAAAGTATGTTTGTGGTTCTATTCCCTATTAAAGTATGTCCTTGAACAACTGTATTTATTTCTGGGTCATGAGTTCTTCATTTCTGTATTGAAACATTTGTAGTAAAGAGTGTCATTATTTCTTACTTCCTCTAAAAATTATCTTTGATTCTAATTTGATTTTGCTTTGTTTGAGAAATAGTTAAACCATCATGGCTCTAAACCTCAGTTGCCTTACTCATAAAATTAAAATAATACTTGTTTTCCCCTGACTATATTGGGATCAAATGAAGTACCAGATTAAAAAAAAATAATCTTGCGTAAAAACGTACAGCATGGGATTAGAGTTCTATTGGTTACAACAGCAGGTGAATATAATTGAGAGTGCTTATATACTTTCATGCACATATTTAATTTTACTAAAGTATCAGTGTTTCACAACACTTTCTTTGAAGGTGAGCAATTTCTAGTAGTAGCCATTCATACGGATTTGCCACTTTATCTCATTAAAGCTAATAAAAGCTATGGCTACTAAGTGAAGAAATTTGGTCTTTTATTTAGGACACAGGTATCTGGCCAACACCTTACCAGTCAGCTATTTAAATACTGAATTTAATTAATTAAAAGCTTGAACTGTCTTTTGAAGCCAGATGACTAATTAGACACACGATTATATAAGTCCTACAAAAGCTTAGAAGTGCCATGCAAAACTTTTTGAGAACCAAAAGAACATTACCACCCTAGACTCCTAAACTAAATCTCTACTTCTGAACTTTACCTAAGCTGCTTAAGATAGTTATTTCTTCTGTGCTTAAAACCTCTTAGAGAAGTTGTTTCACAGCCCAGGAAACGTACATCTATTTTATTTAAACGTACATACATTTATTTAAAAGATTCTGTGAGCAAAATCACTTGCAATCCCATTTTTAAATAGGGTTTCTATTGCCATGAGCAAACTTAAGACAAGAAAGAACTTGAGAAGATACACATTGTAGTAGTTGTAGTAGTAGTAAAAATGGTAACAATAATAGAAGGAGTATTTGAATTAAGTTTAACCACTATTTTTTGGGGGGAAGGGGTGGCTTCTACCTTTTGCTACACATGGTGACTTTTGCCACATCTTGATTGTTTACCCTTTGACCAATGTTTCTTATTTCTGAATTCTCTGTTGTTATTCAAACAAAACATATTCTATCTTTATTATTTTTCCCTTAGCTGAGAATGGGACTTTGTATAAATCAGATAAAATGATTGACTAGAGCAAGATGTGCACTATGCTATTTCCTCACTGAATACCATATAAGTGGTAACAAATTGGCTCAGAATCAAGTATCTATGTGTAATCCAAGATCTAGAACTTCAGTTCTTCTCTCTTTTTATGTAGGCCCTGGGGAAAAATTAGTTCTTACTAGGACAAATTCATGTGCTTAAACCAGTAAGCCAATGTAATCATTAAAAGGAAGAGAATAAATTTATAATAATACAAATACAACACACTATTTTTTAAAAAGAAAAAAAATCTTAAATATACATTCAGTGGAAAATGAAGATACATTATTATCATTTTCTTCATTTTACAGGTCACAAAACAGACTTAGATAGGTTAAGTAATTTGTCTGAGATATCTACTAGGAAATGGCAGAGCTAGGCCTATGTCACTTTAAAAGTCATGCATTTAACCCTTAAAGGATCCTATATCTACCACCCATTTAGTGAAGTCATTTGTGCTAAAGAGAATTGTTAGAAAGAGTCATATAATGAAGAGTCTGAATGCCAGGTTGTAACTTACACTAAATTCTATTAGTGCCTGAAAAAGATTTGGACTGGGGATGAGAAAAGTATTTAAAAAAAAAATACTGTATTAGAGGAGAAAGATAATAAATATATTGATGAAAATAGAGGTTCTGGCAAGAATTTGTTTTGGAATTTCTACTTTGTGCTCAAATAATTCTGAAATTCAGTTAAATGTAAGAGTAAATAGGTTTTTCTAATGGACTTCATGGTTTCAGAATGTATATTTTTTGATATCAACTGAACCACAGATTGAGTAATTTTTCACGTAGGAATATATTTAGTCATTATTCAGTTATTAAGGATAATGTACCATCTTTCCATATTGATTCTTCACATACTGATAACATTAATGCTTATTTTCTATCTATTTTAGCTGGCTTCACACTCCAAAATAAGTAGAAATATAATTTATACCATGAAAATTATTTTTGTGCACTTTATCTTTTTCTTAAAAAGTAGGAATTACAAAGATAAGTAACTCAGTTACTTCTATGATGACTTCTGTTGGTTCAGAAAAGGATTGATATTTGCTCAGTTTTTTTAATTGTAAATTTCAAAAACTAAAATATAAATAATGGACAAAGATCAAAGATGAACTTAACTCATTAATGAAGGAATCCTGTAGAATTATCAAAATGACCCAAAATAAGACAGGAAAGACTACTGCTATAGATAGTATTAAAGAAAAAATATGGAAATAAAATTATTAAATATAAATTTGCTTGCTATCCCACAGGATAATAAAAATCATAACCTTTTAGGTAATTTTTCTACTAGGTAAAAATCACTCACAACTTATCTATCAGTTTTACAATTTAATAAGTACTTTTATAAAGTTTGGGTCTGATCAATAGTAAATAGTAAGTCCAAAAAATGCTTATTTCCAAAGAATTGGATAGTCTTTGGGAGGAATGATCTTTTTCTCTCATAAGACATTATTCCATATTCATTATATTATCGAAAGGACAAAAGACAAGCAGTCACGCCTCTTATTTCACATTAAGTTTTCTTACTGCTCTCTAAAGAAAAAAATTGTATTTTGTATATACCATGTGTCAGCACTTTGTAATGGATATTTCAGTTAGTTTTCAAAAGAACATCAACACATATAAAGCTGTTTTTTATGAAACTGATTATTGGGAAAAATTCTTACAAGAGTAATTTTACATAAAATATTTTGAAAATTGTGAGGTTTATTTATATATGTAGCCAAATTCATTTCTATAAGGCACATGTGAATGTATACTACTATGTATAGTATACTATGACCATTAAAGTGACTGTTGAGCATCATCACATTAAAATAAGCCAAATGAGTATATACAACATAAACTCTCATTTCTATTTACCTACAAAATATTTGGTTACTAGTCAAGTTGATTTTTCCAACATGGTTCTGTACTTTTCTTTTAAAGTTATTTGTTTATTTTTATCCTTAGGCATTAGTGTCCATGTTTTTTAGTCCTTTGAGCCTTTAATAGCTGAGGGACATTAACCCTTTGTTTTTAAGTCTTACACTTCAAAGAGCCTGTCATGAATAGTATTAATGGGACATTTTATATGAGGAATAATAACATCCTAAATGAGACTCATTTGTACGAACTTGAAACTCAACATGAGATTATGCTAATAAAGATGTGGTGTTGTTTCCTCTTTTTCCATTAAACATTTTTATAGAAAATGTTTTATACGAAAACTACATATACAACTAATGTTAATAGGGTGGAGAACCGAAACTGCAGGAACATATGGAAAATTGCAAATGCAAAATTCTTTTGCAAATTAACTACAGTCACTCTATTAATAACTAAACAGTGTAGCTTTAGGGAATTATATTTTAAACAACTTAGAATACTGGGTAATCTTCCATAATAGTTTAAATCATTTTTTGCAATGTGCTTGTAAAATTAAACAAGAACTAAAACTGAAGCATACCCAAGATTATGTAATTTATGCTGCATGTAAAGCATGTTTTACACACATGTGTGTGCATATACACATATATACACATACACATATGCAAAACACAATATATCTTTACTACTTTTGGTACTTTATTTTTCTAGTGACAGACACATTGATCATAAGACTATATTTTTAAAAATGAGTGAACTCTTAAAAATTATCCTATTTCCCAAGAATAGAAAAAAAGATAAGTAAAAATTGGTTACTGTAATGTTTTCTACTTTATAATGATTTGGGGTGTACATATACGTACATATATTATAGAGAACTATATGAGTTTTATAGTAAATTTTGGAAAATGATTTTTGTTCAGTAGAATCCTACACAAGTCAGTAGGCAGAGGAAATCTATAGACCTTTGTGATCATTTTTTATGTTTACTGTTGTTGGAGAAAGTGTAGGCCATGCATGTTCTTAGGCCTAGAGATCTGCCAGCCTGAAGTGTGATTCAGAGTTAACCAGTCCTTTGCTTTCTTTTCCTCCCCTCCCTTCCTATGCCTGGAGATCAACCCTTAGAAGTTGGGCAGGGGTGGGTGTGGACGGGGAGTGGGAACAAGCTGGAGGTTAGCTGGTGGTGGTGAAATCCTAGAAATTCTGCCCTCCCTTCCCCCTGGCCAGCGCTTTCCCAAGACGTGGGGTGCTCAGAGAAGCCTCATCCTGGCTGCATCGATTCACCCCCGCCCACCCGGTCCAATCGCCCCTCTCTGGGTGGTGAGTTCAAGGTCGAGTGGGACCTGCCGCTCCAGGTCTGAGATCCTCCAACCACATCCGGTCTCACTTTTCTAACTGGGAGGGGGTGGTTAGAGTTGGGAGCAAACAATTCACTCTTCTTTCAAATGCTAATGGCCCAAACGCCCAGCAAAAGCCAAGAGCCAGCAGGGGTGGGAGGGAGTAAACGTTGTGGGAATCAGAATTGGTTTCTCAGTTAATCTGCTCGGTCAACCCTGGAGCCCTTTGGTCTTTCAACTTTTGGAAGATGAATTTGAAAATTATGGAGGTGTAAGCTCGTTGGCTCCTGAACTGCGGTAGGGTGGAGGGGCTCACATTTCCAAGCGGTGTGTGAGCCCACCTGGAGCCTGTGTCCAGCTTCGCGTTTCCTCAAGGTATTTTGATGTACTGATACCCCGGCAGGGGATTTTGTGTGTGTGTGTGTGGAATAGTTTTTAGCAAAGAGTTCTTGGCCCTTACTCCCGTTTACCATGATCAGATTACTTTTCTCAGACTGAAGCTGGCTGGGAGATGGGGGTATTTACTTTTAATCCTTTTATGTGTGTTTCAGTTCACCTTGTGTGGCTGGGTGTGGAAATCAGGGGAGGTGGAGGGGGGGTTTTCCAAATACAGTGAAATCCCCATTCCATGGGTATTACCATGCCTGTGGGGTTGGCAGTTCTTAAAGTTTAGCAAGTCTGCAAATAACTGGAGAACACAATAGAGTCCCCCCTCCCTTCCTCTCTCTCTCTCTTTTTTTTCTTTTCCTGCTTCCAAACGCCTTCTTCGAGGCTGGAGCTGGGCAGGTCTCCAAAGGTGCAGCAGCCACAACAATCCCGCAGTTCAAAGTTAAGCAGCAGTTGCACAACTTCAAGCAACTCTCCTTGCTGGCTACTAATGAGCTGAAAGCCAGGAATACCTGAAGAGGCGAAAAAGAAGCTTCCAGTCCTACGCTAGTCCTCCTAGAAATCCAGATACCCCCACTCCCACCCCAGACAAGTTTGGGATAGGATCTGGTGCTGTTTGCTGGCTGGCCTGGAGGACGATGGCTCCTTTTGGAAGAAACTTGCTGAAGACTCGGCATAAAAACAGGTAAAGGCAAGAGTGTATGTGCCTATGCTACGCTAGAGCCTATGTGTGAAATTATGTGTTTTGTTGTAGTTACATTTGATGGGAATTGTTCTTGGGGAACAAACCCCTAAGGAGTTTAGGCTTTTAGGAATGTTCAGTTGATGAGGCTGTTGTTCCAGTATTGAAGATTGCAGTGGCCTACACAGGCATCTTTGAGGCTGAAAATAATTCTTTTGACTCCTTTCCTCCCCTCTTCGGTTAGTTCTGGTTCCACAATCAGCATCAGCTCTCTGTGTTGCCCTGCATATTGGGGAGATGGAGGATGGCAATCCTGATTTTGCTTCAGTTAGAATTATAATGTATTATGGGAAGAGTTAAATTTTTGATGAACATACAACTGGAATTTGTTAGACACTAATTAGAACAAAAAACGTACCTGCTGATTCAGTACGGAAATAATGCTTTGGCTGCCCTGGCAGTGGGACATTCCTGAAACCTGGAAAGTTCCCAAGGTGAAAATTCTCCATAGAGGAACTTTGTGAACTGATTCTGTGGGAAATCTTTGAGAACATTATGTGGTTTGAGGCACTGAATGAGGATTCACACATCTGTTTTCCTGAATCTTTTTTTATTCTTTCCTTTGATTTGATTTGCCTTGTTATTTCAAGTCTGAAATGCTTGTAGTGTAAATAAATGTTACACACAACAACACTGTTTTTCTTGAGTCAGGTTGTATGTTTGTTTCCTATCAAATACTTTATGAACACATCAAAGGTTATATTTTATGCCTCAAATATTAGGGTAATTTTAGAAATGGGCTTTACACTTTTAATGTATTTGACAAGTGCTTTTCCATAACTTTTCTTTCAATCATACCTGTTTGTACTTGTCATAATTTACTTAGTGTAAATTTAAAAGCATACAATTACATGATAGGAAATGATACAATTTTATTTTAAAGTGTCTCATGACAATACAGAGTGATATGACTTTAAAGTAAATCTCCATGAATGTCTATCTGAAAAAAAAAATATTTTAAACTTCTAAATGTATTCACAATTTAGTGACTGAATTTAGAGACTAGGAACAGCATTAATAAATAGTATAAAACTTTATAAACCAGTGTGATTCAATGCTAATTACTTGGCAATATATCACAAGTTTGGTAGTTCTGGTCATTAGTGAAACTATTTGTATGTTAAAGACCTGAGTTTTCTTTAAAAATATGTTTGTAATGGTTATCAAAAATAACTTTGTATTTTAGTGGTGTCAGTGTACTAAAAAGTATTCCAGAAGACTCTCCCTGCCCCTCCCCAAAAATCCTTACTACTTTTTACGTTCTTCAGTGGCTTCGTTTTTGCAGTACATTTATTTAAAATGTGTGTGTGCGTGCGTGTGTATGCACGTATATATATGTATATGTAAAAGTGACTTTGGAAAGTACCAGGTATGTCAAATAACAGTGCAGTCAACTTTGCATGCACCTATGAGTTCTCCTCAGAGGGAACAACACCTTTCACTTGTGTCACATCAGTTTTGCCACTGTCATATCTATTCGACTCATAAAACAAGCTTTCACTCAAGAAAGTGAGTATACAAACATTTTTAAAATGACATTTTCTACTTTAGCAGAGTGGCGGTGCTGAGGATATGCATAAATTCTCTACTGAGTGATTTCCCTTATAGACTTCTGGTTCTACAATCCTTAAAAAAAATTTAAAATATATGTATATTTCAAACGAAGCAAGAATAAGCACATGATGTTCTGGAAATATTGAAACAGAATTAACGTCTATTTATTTTTTTGTGTGTTTAGTATTGTTACAGATGAGGTCTTTCTGTTTGTACTGTTTTTTACCCTCTCAGTGGTGAAA
Organism: Galemys pyrenaicus; assembly: GCA_019455555.1. Taxonomy (NCBI): domain Eukaryota; kingdom Metazoa; phylum Chordata; class Mammalia; order Eulipotyphla; family Talpidae; genus Galemys; species Galemys pyrenaicus. Next base: position 18,211,670 of record JAGFMF010011752.1, on the reverse strand, counting down.
CTGGAGGTAAAAATTAGTTACATGATTAAGCTTAAGAGTTTCATTTCCCAGGTTTCAGAATGATTTAAATAATCCTGCTCTAACTTACATAGACCTAATTTTTTGAATGACATATGCTTCATCTTTGATAGAAAATTTGACTGCTTAATGATAAAACAGTTATCTGATAAGTGCCAGCGTATCCCTCAACTATATAGTTTAAAATTTCTCTGGACCACAAGCTAAGAATTTCAGTAATATATTTGTATGCCTGGTGACATATAATTTATATAACTAAAATAACTAGTTGAGCATAACTGGATCTTTTTTAGGTAGATAATATGGATTGTAGAGGAATATTGGGAATTTGAAATGATAATCTTTTGAGAAATTTGTTTATTGAACTTTTCTGCATCCTGTGATAGCTTTTTATTTTGCTCCCTGTTAGAGTGATATTTAATCATCTAAGATTGAAACTCAGAAGCTAGCTTTGGAAGTGTTTTCAAGGTGTATGGTTATTTGAGAGTTTCAAGACAAAGGAAACTCAAATTAAACTTTAAAGTATGAAGCATAAAAACAAAACCTATAAAACTTGGAGAGGGCAGAGCCTGTCTAGTCATACTGTGCTCTAATGCCTCGCACCGTGTCTGGCATGTGATAGACTTACTATCCAGTTGTTTATGTAATTTTGTAAACTAAATTTGTAATTTGTACTCAAACTAAAAACACAGTGATTATTCTATTTTTTATTCATCACCGGATGCCAGCTATAATACAAAACTGAATACTTTATGAATGGTTGGTTGACATTTGATATACTCCAAGTTGACAGAAAAATAATTATATACATTTGGACAGCAAGTTAATCCTCCTTTACCAGATAATCTTTTTTAAATGTTAACTAGTATTTGATTTAAAAATTTGGGAAACAGTCCTTAGGAAATTTGATAGTAATACCTGGTCACAAAATAGTTGTATTTGAGCTGATAACTTTTCATTTTTAACTTTCATGTAAATAAAAGACATAGGGCTGATCGAAATTGTTTTATGTTTACAATCAGAGTTAATCTTTTTAAATTTTGTAATTATAGTAACATTTCATAGAAAGAGTACAGTTTTCAGAAGACTTTTTTAAATTTTATTTATTTTTAAAAATTATTATTTAATTAATTATATTTGACATCATTTGTATTCCCCAGGGAGTATCCACCACCATTCCATCCGTGCACCATCACCTCAGTCCTTTGTGCTCTTTCTGCCCTCAGCCCCATCTTTACCCTCCCCTACTTCCCCTCCCGCCCATGGTCCCTTTGGTTTATCTTGGCTTTATGGTCTTGTTGAGTTTTTTGTTTGCTTTTGGTTATAATTGCCCATTTCCTTGAACTTACTCTTTGTTGTTATTCTTTCATATTCCTCCTAATAGTGAAGCCATCCGATATTTTTCTCTTGCCTTCTGACTTGTTTCATTGAGTATAATTCCTTCTACTTCCATCCATGTTTCTATAAATGTCCCTAGTTTCTTATTTTTGATTGCTGAATAATATTCCATTTGTGTATATGTACCACATCTTCTTGATTCAGTCATCTACTTTTGGGCATTTGGATTGTTTCCAGGTCTTACCAATTACAAATAGTGATGCAATGAACATAGGAGTACAGGTGCTCTTTTGGATTGGTGTTTTTGTGTCCTTTAGGTAGATTCTTAGGAGTGGGATTGCTGGATCATATGGTAGTTCTATTTCTAGTAGACTGAGGAACTTCCAAACGGTCTTCCATAATGGTTGGATTAGCTTGCATTCCCACCAGCAGTGTACAGTGTACATTTAGGTCTTTTATCCATTTTGAGTTGATTTCCATACGTGGTATGAGATAGTGGTCCAATTTTATTTTTTTACATATGGTGGACCAGTTTTGCCAGCACCATTTATTGTTAGAAGACTTTTTGATCTTAGGAGATGAACTGTTTTATTTTGGTTCCAGAATAATAGAACATTTTGCTACTGAATCACAAAAATTGATGAGTTATCTTCTTAAGCAGTTTTTTGTTCAATATGAGGAATATAACTGTTGGAGAGTCAAGATATTTTCTTTTTAATAAACTATTTAAGATTCTAGAAATATATCCTAAAAATAACTAGATAGCTGTTGCAAAAGCCAAAGAAACATGCATTCACTTGATGTTCTTAAGTGCATTTGACTATTGGACATAGATTCTTACTACTTTTAGGCATTCACATAGGGTCCATTTGTGAATGTGATTATCTTCATATTAGACTCTTATTTTCAAGGTAATGATTGTTTTGAAAGCTAATGCTTCTAAGTAACAATCAGTACTTTTTAAAAAGTCCTGATCATTTTTAAAGTTCCAAACTTTTTGAAAAGTTCAGAAAACTGGCAAGTCACTATAAAGTTTTTAGGGATAGCTAGTTATCATTTATCTATCTATCTGTGTGTTTATTTATTTTGGTGTTTTTGTTAATAAGTTTGCGTTCAGGGGACTAGTTGGACCTTCTAGCAAACCGAAGCAGCGGAGAATTGCCATACTCAAGCAATATCCCATATATTTGCCAAAAACATGTAATTTGAATCCTTCATTTAGGTGATTTGTAAGAGAGAACAATGATTATGAAAGGATCTAGTTTAGGGGATAAGATCTTTATCAGTATTGTTAAGTACTGTTTGGCCATCTTTGACTTTCCTATACCTATGGATCTATGTCCATTACAGGTGATGACAGACATCATCATTATATCAACATTAATTATAATGCTTTAGGAAAGACAGTTTCCGGATGATCTCACTCATATATGGACTATAGAGAAACAAAGCAAATGAACAGAAAACAAAACATAATAACCCCTAGAAATCTGACTGCAGAGTTGAGACTATCAAAAGGGTGGGGACTCAGAATACTATGGTGGAGGTCCATGGCTGTTTGGAGCAACAACATACACTTGAAGAAGTATGAACATGAACCTACACGCCTAAAATACAGTGTTGTAAATCAATGTTTTCTTAATAAAATAATTTTAAAAAAAGACTACAAAATATTTCTATTAAAAGCAAATAATACAGCTCTTGTTTATAGTTGATACATATCATTTGCATTAAAATTTACTCTTGAATTAAAAGAATGTCTCTAGCCAAGTTTTTAAAAGCTAGATGTTTGGACTCCAGACCTGCTACATACTTCAGTAGGAAGAATTAAGTTTTGTGGTTAGAGTAAAAGTCACAGCAATATGGATGCTTTCTCATTGTAATTAGAACTCTGTAAAAATGGTGGAAATTGTCATGTGTTACTTTGTTTTAACTTCAATGAATATTAAGTGTTCCCAAAACTGGATTGAGAAATGCCAGATATTTGATTATGTACATCTTCTTAGTTCCCAGGAATTCCTGAAAGAGATTCCCCCTAATGATACCTAGTAACTAAAGTCGTTATTAGTTGGCAGCAGACAATCCATTAAGAACAATGACTGGAATGTTCTCTCTCTGGCAGAGATAACCTGAGAACTGTGTAAGTGGTGAAATTGAGCACTAAATTAAATCTTGAATTGTTACCTAAGCAACTATAAGCCAATTTTAAATCCACTACATAAGATGCTGTATTATGTATTGTACTAATTCATGAAACATATCAAGGTGAAAAGGTCTTAAGTGGATTTTTTGGGGGAAAAAAAAGGTTGAGAAAGTTTATAGTTGAATTTCATAGATTAGAAAGTTTTGCTGTTATTTGGTTGGTGTGTAGTTCCTGGAGATTTGATAATAGTTTTAAGTAATTCATATAAGTATTGTTCTCTTCTTTTGATTTTCATTCTGAAAAAAGAACAATGTTAACATGGGATATGTGTTTACCTCTTCCAGGTATATGAGGATGCCAGTTCTCAACAAGGAATCTTTTTGTCTTTAGCATATTGGCTTTCTACAATGGGGCAACAGGTTATCTGCACCATGTATATATGAAAGGAAAAAGAGTTCAGCATACTTCTGTGTTCTAATGTTTTTAAATGTATCTGCCAAGGAATTTTTAAGGAGATATCCTTTGGCAAAACATACAAAACATAACATTGATTTCTTAAGAGTTAATTATTTACTGTTCTTTAAAATAGACTGATTCTACTCCATGGGCTCTATCGTAAACTTACACTTTGTTTTTATGTTGTTTGATTATAATTTAAGACAATTACTAAAGTTCATAGTCACACAAGAGCAAAGCAATTACTTTAGGTGATTGGAACAGAGTCTGGGGAAGATGTTCAGCAGTGGATGTCGTAAGCAAGCTATTTCAGGAATAAGAAAGACCCTTAGGTTTTAAGTATTTTGACAAACAAGGAAAATGATTCTCAAAGGTTCCTATCTACAGGCTAAAATGCCCTTTGTTTTTATAAATAGACTAACATAAAAATCTATTATTTATCTATAAAAAAAGATATCTAAAAATTTCTCACTGAGTATAAGCTCTGTGACAGCAGGGACCTTAACTGTTTTGTTACTCTTCCAGATAGCCAGTGAGTAGGTGCCTAATAGGTATTTATTGATGGCATAAATGAATTCAACATTTACTCAGAATAGATCTGGCCTCTATGCAATACTTGCATCAGAGTCACAGAGCAGTACATTTGTGTTGAATGGGATACATGGGCAACTTAGAGACAATCTATAAATTCAAGATCTATCTTTCATCATCTCTGTTCCTGGGCTTAACCCCACCTTATTTTCAAATGGCAATCATATCTGTGTCTGTGTGTGTGTATGTGTATTCTTGTTTTTTTAAACTGGATTTCTTCTAGAAACAAAACCACAGAACAGGGTAACTCATCCTTCTCTAGGGATGTTCATTCTTCTTTTCATACCCCTTAAGTCAGCCTTGTACACATTCGGCTTGGCATATGATGGCGACTGACTTCTATACTTCTTACTGCTGAGTGTAGAGTGTTTCTTTTTTTGAGGTGAAAGTATGATTGGGAATTATTGTTTTACTTGCATGAAAGGAGAGGCTATTCTCTTTGTTTAAATACAGTTACACTGCAGCTGATGAGCCAAAGATCAAATGCTAGAAATAAGCAGAAAGTGTATCTTGGTAAAGAATAGTAACTCTTTAGTCACATAGACTTTAGGTCAGATCCCAGCTATACTATCACTATTAATAGTATGTACCCTAAAACAAATACTTAACTTTTCTAATATGGCAAGAATAACATGCAAGAATTAATTCAAGTGATAACTGGTGAGGATGCTCTTTAAGTGAAAGATTATACAAATATTGGTTTAAAAATTATGTCATTCTGGGACCTTAGAAGTTGACTGTGCAAATGAGGGAACTCTTATTATGCTTAAGCTGCATTTGCTTCAAGATAAATCCACCTCTGCTAACACTTCATAACACTCTCTACATGCAAAATACTGTCCTAAGTGATTTAGTTAATAATTAATGCTGTGAAGAAGATACATTTATTTCCCCTATTTTGTATATGAGGCAACTAAGACAGGGAAGAGTACAATAATTACTAAGTGACAGGATTTAAATCCATACTCTTCACAATTCTTCTGCATTGTCTATCTATTTAGGATTTCATTTTTCCTTCTCTAAAACTCTAAACTTTCCATATTTGGATTAAATGTGGTTATATACAGAGGATTTAGAACATTACTAAGATATATGAAAGTTCAATGAATAGTCACTCTTTGTTAAGATGCTAAATGTTATGACATGTATCTAAATTTTATTTTTATTTATTTTATTGAGGTAACATTGGTTTACAACACTGTAAATGATTAGGAAAACAGTTTCACACCTTCTCAGATGTACGTCACCACTTTATCCCCACCACAAAGTTCATGAGATCTTTCCTCACCCTTTGTTCCCATTCCCACTCTCCTTTCCCACTAGTAGCCTCAATTCTGCAATAGTATTTCTAGAGTTTGTTTTGTTAGTTTCCTTGTTTTGTTTCTCTGTACTCCACCTATCAGTAATATCATCCCATTTTTGTCTTTCTCCTTCTGACTTACTTTTCACTTAGCATAATCCCCTTCAGTTGCATCTATGTTTAGTTATAGTTTCTCTCACTGTATAAGTTTTTAAAAACTTAAATGCTATTATATTTTGGTTTTCAGTATCTCATTATATATATATAGTTCTATAGCTGAGTAGTATTCCAGTATTGATATATATCACAGATCTTTTAAGAAAACTTATACTGCTTTCCCTAGTGGGTGGACCATTCTATATTTTCATCAGCAGTGTAAGGTACTTCCTTTGCTTTATCCTTGTTAGCACTTGTTGAAGATTATTTTGATATGAATTATTCTCATGAAAATTAGGTGATATCTCATTGGGGCTTCGGTTTACATTTCTCTTATGATTAGCATTTTGTTTCATGTGCCTACTAGCCATCTGTATGTCTTTGGAGAAGTGTATGTTTAGCTTTTGTGCTCATTTCTTGACTGAATTCTTTGTTTTCTTGGTAAGTTTTATGTATTCTTTGTATCAGCCCCTTGTCAGATGTATGGTATGCAAATATTTTCTCCCATTTAGTAGGGTGTATTTTTGTTTTAGTTATAGTTTCTCTCACTGTATAAGTTTTTAATAACTTAAATGCTATTATATTTTGGTTTTCAGTATCTAATTCTTGATATACTAGAACTTCTGTGGTACCACTTATCTCTCTTCCTCCCTAGATATAAGAAGGTAAATTATAAATTACAGAATATAGCTACAGAAATGAGTCTGCAAATGTTGTTCAGAACAATTTTTGAAGCTTGATTATTTGAATTCTAACAACTTTTAGGTATAATAGCATAATTTTAGATGTTCCCTTATATATTTTTGTAGAGATTTGATTAAAAATAGGATGCATAGTTTATCTTTTTTCTTATAAAAATAAATGGAATTATTTAATGACCCTTTCATGTCTAAATTCCTATGATTCTAAGATAGTCTTTACATAGTAGAATTTAATCCTTTTTTGCTGCTCATTTACCCAAGATAAGTTAACAGCATAGAATTTAAGAAAAGTTGACTTTTGTTGTAATTTTATTTTACTTAAAACATGTGATGCATTGTCATAAAACACCACAAAAAGTAGTAGTATGATAAAAATCAAATGTATTTATTTCTGTCTATAAAAAGATGTGACTTGTCTATAAACGATAATCTAACAACTGTATTTGCTAAATACAACTCTAAGTCTAGCAATACAGCTACCTGGATATTGTGAGCAGCTGTCTTTTAATTTTATTTCTTTAGGGATAGTAAATTGTATTTGTTACTGTATCAGACATGCAAAGACACAACCTCATTCCTAAGAGATTAAACTACTAATTGAGAAAACAGTGCCACAGTTATTTATCTCATGCATGAACTTTTTAAAAATCACTCTTGCATGGAAAATTGCCTTTGACAAAGTGGATAAAATCACAATGTGTATAATATAATTAAGAAAATGAGAGTATAGTCTCAGCATTGAGGAAGACTGTTTCTTTGTAAAGCAGATGCTCAATAAATGCTTTTAGTTGACTCTAAGTAAAAGTATGTGAGAGGAGTAAATGGAGGTAAAAGAAAATAAAAGCATCATCACAATTAGTACTGTTTATTAAACTCCCACAGTTAGGTGACAGGCTTGGACAAGAGCATGTAATACAATAAGATGTACAAAAGGATGTAGGAGGGGACTGAATCACATAAAGCTAAGACTGACTCAAATAGGATAATGAAAAATGAATTAAGAAGTAGGCAGAAATGTGGTCAGATTGGCAAGAATCCATAATCTTGGTTGGACTGGTAGAAAACATTATTTTACAATTGAAGTCTATTGAAAACTTAAAGATGGTTTATGTAACAATGTTATATTGACCATCAGTTGGTCAACTACAAAGTTGGTCGCCATTCATTCCAATAATCATAATAAATTGGTCAGTTTATCAGTTCACAGAATTGAGTTATTTTTGTGGGTCTTTTTAATCTTAATTCCATTGATGGAGAAGGTTACAATTTAAGCAAATTTTCATGCTAGCTAATTATGGTGTGTAAGGAATAGATTTGACTGTCTGAGGCTTATTGATACACTATAGTCAACCATTGACTAGGACATTTTAAGCCACCCCAAATAAGTTTAGTTATTGTAATGCACCTTATTACTGTGAGCCTTTTTCAATCCTTCTGCAATCCACACAGTTATAGTTAACTGTGGAAATTTAAGAACCAGTAGCAGGGCATTGGTTTTGGAGATTATATTCTTCCACACTGGAGCCTGAAGAAACCTATTTTTAGTTCTGTACATAAAACCTAGTATTTGCCTGGAAGCTATGAGAGATGCTGTTCCAAAACAATGGATGTTTCCATGGGGTAGAAACATAATTACAATCTCATATGCAGAAAAGAGCTGTGTGCAATTAAAAGAAGCACTAAGAAGCTGTAGTGGACCTCTGAGATTCTTTTTTAACAATGTGGGAAACTAGGCAATTTATAGCAATGGAACACAAAGCATTCCCCTAGTTTAACTCCTACTGTAGTCATGAATTCAAGAATTTTTTTTTCCTCAGAATTATTAATTATAGGCATAAGATTTAGAACTAGTTTACTCAGAAAAATACGGATCATTTTAGTGGTTCTACTTGTAGTTAGAATAACTTGCTGTAATAATAGTGTTAGAGAATTAAGTAAAGCAGCAGTTTATGCTATAATCTTTATGTAGTTTGAGTATATCATAGTATTGCTTTCTCATCTGCCTTAACATCTAAAACAAAACTTTCAAAGTGAAGAATCAAAAGGAGAAAGACAAATACTAGGTAGAGTCATTTATATGTGTAATATAGAGAAATCAAATGAAGTATCAAATAGTCCAAACTAAGAAAATCCAGAAAACTGACTGAGAATTGAACTACCAGAAGAGCAAGGGAGGTAGAGAAGCAAAAGCAAGGAGGCAGGAGGGCACAATAGACTATTGTTGAGGATTATGGGTGTTTTGGTGGTGCAGGTAAGGTGTGTAGCGACACTGAATGGGGAGATGCTATACTTCTAATACACAAATAACAATGTAATAGCAAAAATGATTATGTGGAATAGTATTATAAATCATAAAGTATTGAATAGGAATATATACACAGAATACAGAATAAGAATCATGCATGTAAGGCCCTGGGAGAAGACTAACTAAGGCAATTGGGGCAGAAAATATAAAATCAGTGAGATAAAAAGGATCATAGAATTGCGGGAGAAAAGAAGGAAAACTAATGAGTAAGGGATTTAATATAAGGGAAGTAGTTAAAGACCTAGGTGGGGTATACTATATTTGTGGATCTAAGGAATACTGGTTATATTTAAAATACAAGAGGAACTCATTGAAAGACATGAAATAGAGGAACTATATGGATCCTACTAATTTTGTTTGTTGTATTTAAAGAGCCAACTTACCATATGAAAGGATAATTGTAATGAGATTAAGAGTGGAAACAGGGAATCCAGTTAGGATGTTATTGCAGTAATCTCAACAAAAATTGTGATAATACTAGAGAAAGAAAACAGATGACAAAGTGAATACATTTCTCTGTGGAAATTTCTAGTGAATGAGGAAAAATGAAAAGTGAGGGATTATTTTGAAATCTTTGTCTTGTGCAAATGTGAATTTTGATGCTGACTACAGAAAGGAGGACATCTGTAGAGGAAAAGATTGGGTGGCTAATGGAAGAGATACTAATATTTTTGTTGTGGTCTTGCTAAATAGATGCCTACTAAATATCTTAAGTGGAGGTAATCAGTAAGATATGACTTCCTGAGGATCAGGATTAGAGTTATTGAAAGAGTGGTATGTTAGGTGAGAAGAACAGTATTTCTCTGGATTTTGGAAAACAGTTGAACTGAACCCTAAATGAGAAACAAGATTTGAATATAAAAAGATGATCATGAGGAACAAATAGAAGGAAAGAAAAAAAAATCTGGCATGAGTACATCAATGCAATTTGTGAAATAGATTACTTACTTTTGTGAGCAAGAAAATGGCATTATTATCATGCACATCAAGATTAACCTTGAAAGAAGTCTAATAACTGGGAGTAGAGAAAAAATATGAGTGGGTCAGTTAAGGGAAAATCAAAGATCTGTCTTACATAAAAAGTAAACATGGGTATTTGACACATCACAGGTATGTGGATGAAGGCTAGCAGATATCAGGATGTTTCCATGATACAGTTTGGGCCTGAAAAATTGAGAAGGTAGTGTCATCAAAAGGAACAGAAAAAATGGCAAACATTTTGGGGAGGGAAGAACATCAGTGGGGGAAAAGTGAAATACTTAAAGGTGTCATTTAAATGTTTCCAAATATTCCACCTCCAAACACCTGGTGTTTGCACTCCCTGCATCTGAGATGGCACTGTGAAAGCAGCTTTTCATCCATCCTACTCTCATTCCTCTGACATCCATGTGGCACTGACTAATGTGGAGCACACTGCACCTGGAATGGGACTTTAAAGGGAAAACACATTTGTTTCCAAGTTAGAGCCTTTAGGCTGACTAATCCTATGTAAAACCCACTCAATCTCCATGAAACATTTAGTCTTCATCCTTCTTAACCTTCGGTTGAAACCGCTTCCAAACATGGCTATCACTTCCACTAGATTGTTTCTTCTGTTTAAAGACTACATTATCATACAAAGAATTTTTTGTGTAGATACTGGAGTTCAAGGAATACTTTCTTTAAACAAAATCTGTTTGGGGGGCAGGAAATTCATGTAGATCGGAAGTTGCATAAAAAGTCCCAAAAGAAATATTTTATGGCATTTTATCCATAAGGTCACCATCTCAACTACTTAATTCTGTCAGTGTATATGAAAACAGACATAGACAACACATAATTAAATGGATATGGCTGCATTTCAATACAACTTTATTTACAAAAACAGGTGGTAGAACAGTTAAAAACATTAGGCAGTAGTTAAAGGAAAATTCTCTTCATTTACTTCCCTCCCTCAAGAACCTACCATCTAACCTGTACTCAAAAATTAAAAGAAACATTTAACATGCACAATGTTTGGCACAAAATTTCAAATGAAAGGCTCAGTCCAGGACCTGACTGGCAAACTAGAAAAAAGGAAGCAACATGCAAAGTAGAAAATGCTGCCGCTGAATATGTGTTGAGTTTTGTGGGAACATCAAGGATGGACACCCATTTCCATCTGGAATGGTGGGAATAGGGTTATTCAAAGAGGGTATGGGAATTGTCTTGAATGACGCAATAATCTGAAGCAAAGCAAGTGATAGATGGAGAAGGGAACAAGGGGTATTTCAGGTCAAGGAAACAGGTAATGGAAAAGCCCAATGAAAACAAAAGCATGGCAAATGCAGTTCAATTCAGTCTAGTAATTCATAAGGTAATAGATTTTACAGCCAGGTTGTCTTCATATTAGATGTCAGAGACCAGCAAGAAATTTGGAATGACTTGCTTGACGTGCATATTAAGTAGTGTTTAATTGGGCGAATCTGTTCAGGTTGGGAAAAACAGTGAAACAGACATAGTGACTGATTGTTTAAGGGGGATGAAACAGATAGAAAGTATATAGGAGGATTCTCATTATTAAATCTTGAAAAATGGATGAAGGTACTAATGATTACATTCAGTAAGATGGGAAATCAGGAGATGGAATAGCTTGGGATATGAGAGGGCTATATGATGACTTTATTGGGTCAAATTAGAGATACCTATGGGTTAATTATGAAGTAAAGATGCAAAAAACATGGTTGGGCTTATGAGTCTAGAGCTCAAGGGCAAAAAAAAAAACTGATTTGGGAAACTAAATTAAATCCTCACTGAACATTGTTGATAGGTTCTTGGAAACTGCAATTTTGAACCAACACATAGGTATTGAAAGCAGATTCTTGAATAACGTCATTCTGTTCAGCATTGGCTAGGGTTTATTTATTTTTTTCTCATCAAGGTTATAACAAAACACCATTTGAGGACATGCTGTATCATCATAAAATTGGATCATAGAGTTGTGTAAAATAGTTCAGTCATCCTTCAGAATGTGTATAGTAGGACAAGAAATGAGTCATAAACAGAAACTTGAGGCTGACAAGTTGTACCTGTTATCATTCACTACATAAGAAATGATAAAAAGTGGTAAAATTATTAGTTTTTATGATTCTGGCTAAACTGGGGTGGTTATTCTTCTAGTTTCACTTGGGCCTTCTCTTGAGCTGTGAGGGCTAGCTTCAGGTAGGACAACCAAGAAGGCAGGGTCTCCTTCTCTACAAGACCTTTCATTTCAGGCTTTCTCATCAAGCAACAATCTCAGGGCAGTATTGAAAGAAGCTGTAAGAGTTTTTGAAATTTGGACTCCACAATTTGTGCAAGATAGTTTTCACCATATTCTGTTGGTCATAGAAAGTCCCAAATTCTATTTAAGATGGAAAAAATAAATTATATCTTTTGGTAGAAGGAGCAACAAAGGGTTTGTGGCCACCTCTGTATGGCATCTACATTTCTTGAATAGGCAGAGGAAGCATAGCCCAAGTGGGAATGAGGAGAAAGTAGAAAGATAATGGAGGAACCATGTGAGAGTGAAATCACAGAAGCAAAGAATGGATTGCTGCAAGAATGGGAGGGAAGGCACAAAGAGGTTAAGTCAGTTCAGTTCTGAAAATGGCTATTGGATTTGGCAGTTAGGAGATCTGATAAACATAAGAAATGTATCTGTGGATTGGTCAGGGTAGAAGTTATTTGGGGTGGATTGCAGTTACTGGAAAGTGATAACCTACTTAGAGTGACTGTGGATTGCTATGTGAGTGTGTAGTGAAGATACTTGAGGCAATTACGTATTCAAAAAATAATTGCTGTGTAATGAAATAGTAGCAAGGACCAGAGGGAAAGGGAGAAAATAAAGAGTTTAAAAAGGAATAAAATTATGAAGCAAAGTCTGAGAGGAGATAAAGGCAAAATTCAGAGCCTATTAGAGTACAAAACTTCGTTTCAATGAGAAGGAAAATAAACATTACAAACTTTCATATAGATGGCCACTGTTTTTCTCCAATCAATCATCTTTTCAAGTATCTCCTTTCCCATAAAAAAAATGGCATGACAGGCCCTGGAATATTCTTGTTTCTACAAGTTATTAGTACATTATTGCTCTGTAGGTAATTTATTTGTGACTCGTGTACAAAACATTTTAGATAAATTGGAAATAATTTATTGCAGTTTATATGACTATGTTCTATTAGATACTTAAAATGTTTACATATTTTTAGTGCCATTCATATTTGCCAACATCTCAGAATACATTTAGAGAGGGAAAAGTAGGCAATTGCAGGCTGACAAGATTAAAATCATCATTGTTAGGAAATATCTTCTACTAAGAAGACAAAACCAATTATGGACTTTGATGCCAAAGGAAAAGTAATGCTAATAAATTGACATAACTACACTATTATTAAACAAAATAGTCAGGTTAGACAGTTTTCCTTTAATAAGTATACTTATGCTTTGTTGTTATGAAATAGTTCTTTATAAAGTACAAATCAATAGGGAACTTTAGATATTTGCTAGGCATATACAACACTGGGAAGTTCTAGAATTTCCAATGAGATTAGATATTTTTCAGCATTTCACCTGGCAATTACTGCTTGTTAAATATTTACATTGTGATAATAACCAATTTCTGGAATCTGAACTATGAGCCCAGTTTACTTAACCTCCAGCAGCGCATTCTTTATGTATTCCCTTCCCTTTTTGTGTTTATGGGAATTACCTACTATGGCTACCTACCTACTACACCTGCTATAGCTAACCTCCAGTTATGAAATGTCTAGGGTTTTCCTTATCCTGCATTACTGGTTCATGATGCTGCTTAAAAAATTTAAGTGGAATTAGTAGAACAATAAACTAGTAATATTTTCTATGTATGTATATATATATTTATATGTAATGGTAATTTTCAGGGTAATTTTTCTTTTTTATTAATTTTTGACTGACTTATTTTTATGTATACATTTTTAAAGTACTCCAGATTTAATTTTTTTTAATAAAATGCTAACAGTTTGTATTTAGTGAAAGTTAATGGATAGTTCAGCTTTTCATGCTTCATCTATCAAGAGTGTTTCAAATTTTCTTAGCAACCTAAAAAAAAGATCTGTATTATTTATGGCTGACAAAGTCTGTGATTTTCTCCTTCTCAGTCTACAGGACTGTGATCATATATATAAAACATTATAAAAATGATTATATTAAAACAAAAAGAATTTATGAGAACATAGGGCGATATCTGTATATTCCTGAGCTTCACTGTCACTTTGAAGTATTATAAAGTTCAATTGGATTTGAAATCTATTCAAGTTATTCTAAGAAACATCACTAGTAAGTTTGTCAATGGAAAGTAAAAACTGTTAGATTGAAATAATGCACATGCCCTTGAAGGATAATTAGAGATGAGATTACTTAAATTCAGTACAAAGGTTGTTCATCAATCAAAGAAAAAGCAAGGGATATTATCCTATCAGTTGCCATCATTTACCAGTAAAAGTTAAATCTCTGATCAATGGTCACTGTCAGAATTTGAAGAGATAATTTGAAAGTTTTAATTTTTTTTTGTCACATTGCTGTTCAAAGCAGAAAACCTAATATCAAAATTACATTAAAGCAAGTATGGGCTTCTTATTCAAAACCTAGAATTTTAATTTTTAAGTACTAATATTTATTATTAATATTGTTATAGTAGTTATTATTTACTATTATATTAAGAAAGGAAAAAATGTTATTTTAGAAGGCATTTGCCACATTGGGTAAAATAACTAGAATTGGCTTGTAAGTTAGAGCTTCTTCATCACTTGCTCCATTAATTTTACTTTTGCTTGAATTTTGTGTGTGTGAGTGTATGTTTACACACATGTGCAGGTGTCTTAACATTGCTTTTTCTATTTTCTATTTCTATTTTTCTATAGTGTAGGGAGAAAAAAGTTTCCTCAACCCTCTTAAGGTACCATGGCTGATAGAGAAAACTGAACAGGAAAAAAAGCATAGAAATTTATTTAATAAGTTTTACATGACAGAAGAGTCTTCCTAAGGAAATACAAACCCAAAAAGTAGTTAAACATAAGTATTTTTATGCTACAGTTTGATGAAGTGTGGACATTTTGAAGCATAAATAATCAAAGAGTATGAGGTAAGTATAGGATATTGGGAGACATTTACCAAGGACTGTCTGTTTGCATTCTTCCTGTCCTCTTTTCTTCAGAAGTAAGGATGCTCCTTTCCTCTAGTTATAGGAAGCTCACTTGGAGCTTTTCAAATATCTTTAGTTTAAAATATTCAATATGAAAGTGCAATATTTTCGGATAATTTGTCCTGAATCCCATTAATAGTGTATTTAGCTAAAATGACTTCAGATTTCCTAAGGGGATTAATTTTTAAGTACAGAAAATAACCAAATTTAAAGTCAATTGAAAAGGTCAGTATAGATTTTAAGGACTGAATGGGAGTTACTAGAATACATTACAAGTTATTAGAATGAAGTCATAAACAGTTCTCTAGAACTTGAAGATCTGCAAGCATCTCATAGATTTTTATTTGACATGTATTCTTTCAAACTTTATAATGCTTGATATAAGAGAACCATCTACATATTTTGTGGAATTGTATGTAACTGTCTTGGTTACATGAAAGAAATACTATTTTAATTTCTTATTAAATACGAGTGACCTATAAGAAAAATGACATTTCACTTCTTACAGCAAATAGTTGATTTTGTGTGTATCTTTACTAAAAAAATTTGTGAGATGTCCTGCCAGGAAGGCCAAATAACTTTAGGAATACTAGAATTCTTTGTCATTTCTTGGGAATTTGTGATATAATATTAGCATATTAGATGCTCTGAAATGATAACCACCATATTCATCATGCTGTCTCCATACTTTGCTCTGTCTTCTCCACCATCCCTCTGTAGCTCCAATCCTACATTCAGATTTCTAGGGATTTTTTTAAGATTTATTTATGCATACAAAAACTAGGGTAGCGGCCAGTGTGAGGGGTCAGAGGATTCACCAGAGACAGAGGTGGTAGTAGAACAGGCAGATTAACTGGTTGTATCTGATCCTTTGTTTGGTTTCTCTATCTTACACACATAAGAGACATCATCTTGTATCTTTCTCACTTATGTCACTTTGCATAATTCCTCTCGAGTTCCACTGATGTTATAAACGTTAAGAATTTATTTTTTAGAGCTGAGTATATTCCATTGTCTTTATGTGCCATGTCTTCCAAATCCACTTCTCTGTCTTTGGGCACTTAGTTTGTTTCCCTAACTTAGCTATTGTAAATAGTAGGGCAACGAACATAGGAGTGCATATGTTCCTTCATATCAGCGTTTTTGCATTTTTTTAGTAGATATCTAGGAGTAGAATTTCAGGATCATATGGTAGATTGATTTTTAATCTTTTGAGGAACCTACATAATGTTTTCCATAGGGACTGAACCAGGCAATATTCCCACCACATCCTCACCAACACTTGTTTCTGGTCTTTATGACAGGGACTATTCTCACAGGTGGTATCACATTGTGGGTTGTTTTGCATTTCTTGATGATAAGTGATGATAACATTTTTTCATGTACCTGTTGGTCATCTGTATGTCATCTTTGGAGAAGTGCCTATTTAGTTCTTCTGCCCACTTTCTTATTAGGTAATTTGTTTTCTTTTTCTTGAGTCGTATGAGTTCTTTGTGGATCATGGGTATCAAACCCATGTCAGATTTGTGGTTTGCAAATATTTTCTCCCATCAATGGTATTTTTTTTTTCTTTTGCAGTGTAGAAGCTTTTCAGTTTGATGTAGCCCTAGTTGTTTATGTTCTCTTTTATTTCACTTGCTGTTGGAGACTAATACACAAAGACATCACTGAAACATATGTTGTGAAATATTTAGTCTCTTTTCTTGGGTTCATTTTATGGTTTCAAGTCTTACATCACTCAAAATGGACACTGAAATTTGAATCATATAATTAGCATGTGCAATAAAAGACTTTTTTTTTATTAAAAACATTTTATAATATAAGAATCCCTGTTAGCTTGTGGACTACACAAAAACAGGCAGAGAGCTACATGTGGTCAATGCCTATAATTACTAGTTCAGTACTAGTGAAATACTTTCCTTATTTATTTGAACGTCAAACAGAGACTTTTATTTATTGTAGACTTGACAAATTTAGATAAGTGATTCAGTAATTTTCAGATTTATCTCTTTCAAAGTTTAGTTTTAAAAAACTACCTATGATATTTAGCTTGGCATATTAAAAAATAAACAATGTGCTGATGATTACAAGTAAATATGTTAAGTCCCAGTTTGAAAGGGTCTTCCTTACAAAGTTTATCAACATCTGTCCCAAATTAAATCTCCTGAGGCTCTTTAACTTAACATGACCTTATACAAAAAATTACAGGAATTGAAAATGAAGATACTGAGGTCAAATTCTGTCTTTTATTATGTATTAAATACTACTTTGTTTTTATTCTTAAATTTTATTGCACATTTGTACAGTGCACTCCTGATTTCAAATAATTTTCAAGATGGTCTTGAACTTTTAAAATGTCTTTTTCTAATCATGTCTTGACTTCTTCCTAGCTATATGCCAAATTCCTGAACATAAAAACCACTGCATCTTCCATATTTATTTTAACCTCAGCATATAGTCACAATCTCTAAAACTAAAGTTCCATTAATAAATGAATATTGAAGCAATTTAAAAAAATTCACAAAATGGGCTATTTATATGGAGGTTAACTACCTTAGAATGGATCAAATAATTTGTATTAGTCATTTTTCATGGCATACATTTATACTTTTATCTTTACCCAAATTTGTTTCTAAATTTGTTTGTATTTGAGTCATTCTATTCTCTTATTTCAAAGTGATCAAACAACATTAATTTTTCTACTACATAATGTCAAAGTGAGGTAATTTATTAGCTCAAATAATTATAGCTATACATAATTATGTTTATTGAGATAAAGTAGGTTTACATCTTTGTATCTGCTCCAGGGGTTACAGGTTCAAGTATTGTACAATTTTGTACACTGCCCACCACCTCTTACTTTCAAAAGCTGTCTGATTTCTCTAGTTATATCTTACATACTTACCACCTCTAACATTAACTAGATGATAACAAAGATTCTTGTTTTTCATTTCCCACAATTGTTTCTTAGAATTTCCACTTATTCCTGTTAAAACTGCAGATATTGTCTTGGCTTCTGCTTCTCCCAACCTCTGGGTTCCTAGAAACCTCTTATCTTAATCTTTGTCTTTGTTGGTCCCCCTTTTCTAAGAATCTATTTCCAGAACAGATTGAAAAGGAGGAATAAGAGTGAAATACAATGAAAATTCCTTCTGCTGACTCAACACTCTCTATGACCCTGCCACATTCCTGTTCTCCTTGACCATCCCCATCATGTCATTTTATCTACACTTTTTTTTTTTAACTCCACTATCTACTCCCTCTATTTGGTGATAAGGTGCTCAAGTAATATATATATTATGAAGAAAAATTCACTGGCCTGTGCAGGTAAGCTTTACCTGAACTAAAATTTACCCTATTCTGAATGTTTATATTTCTTCAGCATCTAAATGCAAACATAAATATCCCTGAGTTCTAGTTTTAGAATCAACAGAGGGAAGTTCAGTTGGGCAGTATTACAAATAATAAGCATGAAGACTGACTGTGTGATGAAATGAGCAAAAAGTTTCATTTATATTAATTTAAGCAAAATGCCAATTTCCATCATTTATTTTAGGCAACTTGAAATAGGATTTTTCTTGTTTGTTTTTTTGCATTCACAATTTTGCTGTTAGATCTATGTAAGATGCAAGAAAAGGGCATCAAAATGAAGCAGTGATAAAAGTATATCTTGTTGTAAACCTGGAATAGAATTCCTGAATAACACCACAATATTGGCATTTCAGGCTAGACATATCTTTGCGATACGGAGTCTGTTCTGTTCATTGCAGAATGTTTATGCTCCTAGTCTCTACATATTAGATGCAGTATTCCTGAACCCCAATTTGAAAATCAGAAATGTCTCCACAGATTGCCAAATATCTCCATATGAGGTGGGGTAGGGAGAATCACTTGTGATTTTACTCTTTATGTGTTAAACTTTGCACATGGGACTCAGTTGTTTCTTGGCAGCATTGGCCCAGATTTTGGAATCTAGAACTTGAGTGATAGATTGTATGGATTTCTTACTTAACTGCAGGTTCTGATTCTATAGCACTTGACCTGTTGGTACTTGGAAGGGAGAGCCACATGTTTCAAAGAGAGAAACTTCAGCAGAAAAAGTTATGGTAATAAAGAAGACACAAGAACAGTCATTAGGTAGTAAGTCAGTACTCAGATATGCTCCCAAAGCTTCACAGTTCTTTATTCTTCAATCTAAAGAATCTTTCTATCACAATCCCTAGGCAGGCTCAGGAACTAAAAGATTTGGAATTAAAAGATTTCTAACTTTTCATTTCCAAGTGTGGATTATGATTCTATAGAATCGAACAATAAAAATATTTCACTTAGCACTGCTCCTATACATAGATTGTGTTAATATTGTGGTTTCTGGGCTAGCCTAGGAAATAAAAAATTGAGACATAGATATTACAGAAAATGCACCCAGAAAGTCCAAATATTTTCTACAACTATCTATAAGTTGTGTTCTAGTGTTTATATACTTGGTTTTAGGATGTTTTTATAATTATTCTTAATAATTTATAACTTATTACTGTTTCTGAAAGACTATGAAATATTGGTTCTGATAAGTTTTATACATCAAATTTCAGTTACACTTTATCATCTACTATAAAGTAGGAGTAAATATTGCTTTTTGATTCATTATCCTGTGCCCCAACTTCAATGCCCTTTTCATCTGGACAACTGGATAAAGAGGGCCATATTTTATCCACATTTTATAACTTGTTGAATTATAAATAATCTAAGCTTATAAACACCTATGATATTCCTATATAATCTCCTCATCAGGAAATCAAGAAGTTCACCTATTGGTTGCTCCCTCCCAGAGTACCTTGAGACAGCCATTCCTGCAACTGCCATATGTGTAGCTTTATCATCTATGGTCACTCTCTTGTTCCTTCTCCCTTAACATGTCAGAATCAGATACAAGGAGCTTTGTCAATATTTGATAATTGAGTGTTCAAATGAAATAAGTATGGAGATGAATATAAGGAAATTTATACTTTATCTGAAAGCATTCAAACCAGGTATTTGGCTGATTATAGCAGGCAGAGCAATAATCTTATAGGGAAAGATGCATTGAATTTCAGACAGTCTAGTTAAAAATAAATTTTGAAATGTAATCAGTTTATGTATGGAAAAGCAGTTGTTAGTTGGGAGTCATAAATGTTATTGTAATTTACTTTAATGGGTAAGCTGTAAAATTGCATTCTACTACAGTTGTCTGCAGAGTTGCTTATAGCCAGAGTTGAGAGAAATGATTCCTACCTTGTGACTTTAAGCAAGTTATTTACTTCCCTTTGCCTCTGTTCTTTCATCTGTAAAATGAGAATATGCATAACTGCCAAATACCTGAATTCTTAAAATCAAGAATGCTACAAGGCAAGAAATGTCTAAATAAAAGTAATGTTGGATTGGAAACAGTAATTATCAAAAAACATTTCCAATATACAGGAAATAGTTGAATTTTTGCTATTGTGTACAAATGAATGCATTAGAGTGAATTACGTGGCGCTGAAAAGAAAAATAAAAAATATAAATCACATAGACAATGAGCTTGTTTATAAATGTAACTGAAGCTCTAGGCTAAAAATAGAAACTAGAAACTAGAGGTGAGTTATTGAGAGAGGGTATTTTATAAAGTAATGCTCTATAAGTTTTCAGTTTTTATGTGATTTTAATATATTCTCTAGGTAGTTCAATACCCAGTAAAAATGTTATCTTCTCCCAAGAAATATACACAAAACAAAACAAAGTGAAACAAAAATAATCACTTAGGCATTCAATGAATGTCTATTTTTTATTTTGAAATGGCATGTCCTGTTGCCATTAGGAGGATGCCCCAACTTCTAGATTTCTAAGATTAGGGAAGAACTGTTTATTATATTACTTGACAATATCTATTCTACATTTGTATTTTTTGGTAATATTTTCTATTTGTGGCAGCAGTGATCTATAGCATTGGATAGGATTGAATTTTTAACCTTTTGTTGTGTATGCTATGATAGTTGTCACTACTTCTACTAGAAAGCAGACTCTCAGAAGATGGTAAGGGAGCATTTTATTTAGCATCAGTTCTAAGTGTTAAATTCTTATATCAGATAATAAGGCTTGCTTGGGTAGGTGACCACAAGAAAACAATTATTTCAAAAATTTGTGTTTAAGATTCCTATATTGGTTTAATTTGGGTGAATATTTACTTTCTATCCCTTTTATATTCTTATTTGAATTTTCTATGAAATGATGCTGAAGGTTGCATCAGTCTAGCTTTTGGAAACCATTGATATACTAAGAAACTTAGCTCTAAAGCTGATACTACAGTCAGTTCCCAATCCAGCCACTATTTCCCACATTAAGCTAGGGTTACAGTCTTATAAATCAGACATGTCTTTTTAACATCCATATTTCCATGACAGTGTCAACCACAGATGAAGTTCTCAGAAAATATTTGTTGAATGAATAGGAATGCATTTGGAACTGCACTAAAAATATAGTTTTCAAAATCATAAGCCTGCTACAAAATCAAATTTAAACACGATGAAGCTTTTACTAGGTTTGGAAGATTTATTGTCTAAATTTAGTAAATAATTTTTTTTACTTTAAACATGTTTGGTCAAGTGGCAGAATTTTTGTAAATTATCTGGTTTGATGTTGGTGGTAAATATTCCTCAAAATATTTAGAAATAACTGATCCAAGAAAATACAAAGATGTTTAGGGAAAACTTAAAAGAAAAAAGAACATGTGGAACCAGCCAGAATAGGATGTTATCAATAAAGGTGCAAATTTTCTCATAATGTAATTTAGAAATAATAGTATTACTGATTGTGCTTCATGACCATTAATGTTACATTATTTAAATGAACTGAAAACTAGAAGATCACTGGGGAAGCCACCACAAATAGAACTTGGTCATTCCAAGACCAGAAGGCTCTTAGATGGAGTAGAGGTTATGGAAGTATTGGGGAATGATCATGTACATCACTATTATTATTCAACAATGCAAAAGGATTCCATGATCTCTGATCCCTGTCTCCAATACAAATGTAGTATAAGGCTGAGGTGAGTACCGGTTATCTGGAAGTGACAGAGGTGGAAATGGTGTTTCCTCAACAAAAAATGGAATAGAATATAGGGTCTCTAAGTCAACAATAATGAAGCTATATGTGAGCTTTGTCAGCTAACAGAACAGGCGAGTCAAACACCTGACATTCACAACAAACTAATTACTACTCAAAAATAATGTGTCTCCATAAATTGTATTGCATTATAGTTCATTTTATACCATTTGATTGTTAACATTCTGTTAAATAGATAGTATGAAAAACAACTTATAGTCACAATGAAACTATCTTAAAAATTCTTTAGTAATTGTTGCCTAGAAATCATGGAACTTGTTTCTTTTACTACCTGTGTCTTTAATTTTTTTTCTTTCAGAAAAATGTTCCTCACTTCCCCATCTTTCTAAACTACAAAGAAAATTATCATAAAGTCCTACCTTGATATTATCCCAGCTCAGACTAATATAACTACTATAAAATCATAATTCAGCAATCTTGTCTCTTTCTTATATTGTTGCAATACTCTTCCATCTAGGTGTTCCTGCTTCTATTTTCCCCCTTTTAATAGTCCAGTCCATAAAAAAAAGCCAGATACACTCAGAGCATAAATTAGGTCATGTTCTTATTCTGTTTGAAAGTTTCCAATGGTTTCTCAATAAAAGTAGAAAAAAAATCTAAATGCCTTAGCATGGCCTGGAAAACTTTGCCTTTCTGCTAGATCTCATTATTTGTTGCTTAGATTTGACCTCTCCCACGAGTAACCCCAATTCCACTAATAACCCCAATTCCACTATCCTCAGTCTCCAAATACATTATGCTATTTCTGTCTCTGCAACATAATTCATGACACTTGCTGCTCATTCTTCCTGGAATTCTTCCCTTAGGTCTCAAACTGCCTCCTACTATAATTAATGTCCCTATTCAAATGTGACCTTCTTAGACTTACATATTCTAAGCACTCTAAATGAAATAAAATAGGCCTCCCCTTCTTTAATCATTATGTTACCTTTGTCCAGTTTAAATTTCTTCTTAGCATTTACCACTATAGATATTAATTACAAGATATGAATCCTTGTTTCCTTTGTTTTTCTATCTTTTGCATCGACAGGCAGGTCTTGACATATAGTTGACATATAATAAATACTTCTTAAATGAAGAATGACTATTTTCACTAATGGATTCTTTTAAACCAATATCATCCTACCATTCTTACCTATGCTTCCCTGGTCCCCTCATATTAAGGCTCTAGCAAAAATTCTATGTCTTGTTTTTCATCATCACTTTGGTTACTGCCTGAACCCTAACAGTTCTAACTATAATTATTGCTAACTTTTAAAGAAACTTTAAAATAACTTCACTTGTCTTTGATGACAATTTGTTTTCAGGACCCACTGGGAAATAAAACAGGAAACTGAATTTTTCCTCATGATTTAAACGTTTTTTACTTGCAGGATAACTGATTCTTATGCACTCCCAAACCTCAAAATGCTTCTCTCATTCAGCATAAAATCTAGAAAGGTATTAAAGTTAAACCATCTTTCTGAGTTTACACAGGTGATGACAGAAATATAATGTGTTTTGTTTTTCTTTCAGATCTCCAACTAAGGACATGGATTCAGAAGAGAAGGAAATTGTGGTTTGGGTTTGCCAAGAAGAGAAGATCGTCTGTGGGTTAACTAAACGCACCACCTCTGCTGATGTCATCCAGGCTTTGCTTGAGGAACATGAAACTACATTTGGAGAGAAACGATTCCTTCTGGGGAAGGCCAGTGATTACTGCATCATAGAGAAATGGAGAGGCTCTGAGCGGGCTCTTCCTCCACTCACTAGAATCTTGAAGCTTTGGAAAGCCTGGGGAGATGAGCAGCCCAATATGCAATTTGTTTTGGTGAAAGCAGACGCTTTTCTGCCAGTGCCTTTGTGGCGGACAGCAGAAGCCAAATTAGTGCAAAACACAGAAAAACTGTGGGAGCTTAGCCCAGCAAATTATATGAAGACATTACCACCAGATAAACAAAAAAGAATAGTCAGAAAGACTTTCAGGAAACTGGCCAAAATTAGGCAGGACACTGTTTCCCATGATCGAGATAATATGGAAACATTAGTTCATCTAATTATTTCCCAGGACCATACTATTCATCAGCAAGTCAAGAGAATGAAAGAGCTGGATCTGGAAATTGAAAAGTGTGAAGCTAAGTTCCATCTGGACCGGGTAGAAAATGATGGAGAGAACTATGTCCAGGATGCATACTTAATGCCCACTTTCAGAGAAGTTGAACAAAAACTAGACTTACAGTATGATGAAATCCAGATTCTGGAGGACCTGAGTGAAAGTGACGGAATTGTACAGCTGGAAGAACGGCTCACATATTACAGAATGCTCATTGACAAGCTCTCAGCTGAAATAGAAAAAGAGGTAAAAAACGTTTGCAGTGAGATAAATGAAGACGCAGAAGGGGCAGCTGCAGATGAACTTGAAAGCTCGAATTTAGAAAGTGTTAAGTGTGATTTGGAGAAAAGCATGAAAGCTGGTTTAAAAATCCATTCTCACTTGAGCGGCATCCAGAAAGAGATTAAATACAGTGACTCATTGCTTCAGATGAAAGCAAAAGAATATGAACTCCTTGCCAAGGAGTTCAGTTCACTTCACATTAGCAACAAAGATGGATGCCAGGCAAAGGAAAACAGAGACAAGGAATCAGAGGTTCCCAACAGCTGTGGGGATGTTCTTCCCTTTACTCAAAGAATATCTAACATGTATACCAATGACACAGACTCAGATACTGGTATTAGCTCCAACCATAGTCAAGACTCAGAAACAACTGCAGGAGAAGTGATGTTGTTGTCAACATAATTTGAATGGTTCTTTAATGCTGTCAATAATTATTTAATGGGGAACTTCAACATGCTTGACATTCTTTTCAGAATGCAATATTTAAAGTTCTCAGTAGTTAATAAAAATGAGAGGAATTTTATTTGTTTTTGATTTAAGATTCCAATGTCACCTAATCATTATAAGTTCAAATACTTATTAGAAATGCAGCACAAGTAGCTTGTAGATGTACAGCAGAGAAATAATTTGGTGGGATTATAATATCCCATAGCCTTGATGAGAAGTCATTTCTATGAATTTAGAATGAATTATTAATATTAGACAGTATATTGAAATTGTACACATGAATAAAATTTAATGGCATTTTTCCAACTCAGTTTGGAATTTCTAAATATGTATGACATGTGTCTAAATATATGACAGCTATGATGTTATAACTGTATAAATTAAAATCTCAGTTCTTTTAACTGTAACTTAGACTGTACATCATCTCTGTCATCCCTGAATACTTCTACTTGTTCAGACCTCAGGAGGTAGAAAGGCTGCTGTTGAAAAATGTACTAATAACAGCAGGGCATCAGATGGGAGTATAGATGAGGAAAGGTCAAGTGCAGCTTACAACAGCAATTTTTCTAAAAAGGTCTAAATGATTAAGAGATACGCATGAACTGCCTCAATCTGACAGTGCAATCTTCTGATCAAAGCAATGCATGTTCCTTCTTGAGTGAGTATGGTATGGGTTACAGAGAAAATCACAGGGTCATAGTCTCTTGGGTTTATACCCTATCTATAAAAGTTGAAATGAAGATGCACCTTGTAGCTTTTGGTATGGAGGGGAAAAAGCATTCTGTATGCTTTTAGTGTGTTGTCTCTGAACATACAGAAGGGAACTCACATGAACACAAAGCTTTTATTTGCCTTTATTCTTCTGTAGTATAATTCAGATCGTCTTGTACTTCATGTAAGGCAAAAAGTTAAAAGAAAGTACTAGCTCTATCCTCCTTCCCCCACTCCAAGTATGCTAGTAAATATCCAACAAATTGCATGGATTATTTAGATCCTATACTGAGTGAAACCTACACAGCACCCTATTATGCTTTTTTCTTTTTGGTTTTACTTTGTTTTTAGAGCCTTCATTTCTTCTTCCCTCTTCCCCTTCTCTCACCTCCTTGCTATTTGCCAGTGAACACATGATATAATCATATTGAAAACAATTGATTTTATTTTTTAGTAGTGTTAATTGAATTCTGCGGTTTATTTTTTCTTTAGCAAACACCTTTTATGCATGTCCGTGCACATGTAAGAAATATCATCTTACTTTACTTGCTAAAAGTCATAATATTTCTCATTCCTTTCATTTTAGTCTCATGCACACTAGTCCATATTTTACTCAGTTTCTTAATCTCTTCTCTCACTTCATGTCCCATATTTTACACCCATCTTTGGGAAAATGCTTAGAATTTTTTTAGTATTTCATTTTGGGGAAGCATTTATGTTACCATTTTTTCCGCCATAATATTGGTGAAGGCAAGAGAAATAGATTGGCAAGAAAAGTAGGACTTTCCTTCAGGGAAAGTATAGTAATAAATAGTAATGCTATCATGGGTTTACACTTCTTTAAAGGATTTCAGTAGTCTCCTGATAAAAGAGAACTTATTTGTTGACTATTCTATTTACTCATTTGGCAATATGGTGTATTACTGATATTCAGCGTTCACAACTGGGGATGATATAAACAGGTCATCATCAGTGTTAAACCAATGACAACGTTATTCCTAAAGTGAAAGTTTTCTCTTTGACTTACTTTCATTGTTAGTGAGAAACTAGTGAAAAGAACATTGTTTATCTGCTATATAATTTGATTATCTGAATTCAAAAAGATGTTCTGATAAGAAATAGGATTAGAACAATAACTTTGTTTTAGAAACTATCATTTAACTTCTTTTATAGTTAGCAGTGTCCTGATGCATTTTGAAGACTAATTCCATAATGTTTAAAAAAAAAAAAACCTCTTGTCAGAAAGCATTATTGATTTTTCACATTCATTTTAGAATTTTTATTTGCTGTTTAACTGTATATATGTATCTGTGCTACTGACTCATTATAATATTAAATCATCAGTTGCAATGACATATCTCTAGTTTAGAGTAATATAATAATACAGATAGAAGTACTAAAATGTAACGTCCTCTCTGAATACCAAGTTTTTCTTTATGAAATTAAATGAGAATTATAAATATAGAATTAGACAAATATCAATGTCTTAATTTGTTATAGAAGCTTTAAAATAAAGCTTTATAAATTGAGAAACCTCACAGGTTAATGACGAAATTTCATATTCTGCTATGTGTAGCATACACTAAAATTGTATCCATTTTCAGGGTTTTTTGCCTTTTAAGATTTTTTTTTATGCACACAAGAACTGAGGTGAAGCCCAGAGGTGTGGAGAGCTGAGAGGATTCACTAGAGACAGAGTGGGGAGCACAACAGATGGTTCTACTGAATACACTGCTGAGGGAAACAGCAGGGGAGACAGTGCTCGGTTGCAACATGTGGGTCACCTTCCTGGCCAGGGATCGAACTCATACCAATGGATGCCAATAGCTGCATAGTGCTGAGACTTAATGCTTTGCACCACCAGCGAGGCCCCCTATTAAAATGATTTTTAAAAGCTTAGAATCCTCTAAAAATTTTCAAATACATTAAAAATTGAGTAACACTCAAAAGGTTGATGAGGTGTTGAGGTTAATAAGATAGATGGCATTTTAATAAGGCACTTATAATGGGTTAAAAAAAATAGGGAAGTGCATAAAAAATCTAAGCCAGGCTATAAAAGCTTCTCTATTAAAAGTACACCAAAAATATTTATGGGCTCAAACATTAGATATAACCAATAGTTGAGTGGAACGGATGTTTCATAGATTACTTCTGTGGCACCTCCCTGGTGGCCTAGGAGTTAAGTCTCAGCACTGTCAAGCTATCCCCAGTCACTGCAGCATGACTTTGATCACCACCCAGGGAGTTAATCCATTTGGCACAGCAGACCTCTCCTGTATCACCTGCTGCTCCTCTCAGCAGTGCATTTCAGTAGATCTGCCTGCTCCCCAATCTATCTGGTAAATCCTTTCACCCCCTCCCCCAACACCTTTGGCCTATACTCCAGATCTTATATGCATAAATGAATAAAAATATATCTTTAAAAATTATTAAAAATCATTTTAATATATGGTAGATGATTGTCATTCATCTTATGCAAAAATATACATTTTAGCAGACTTAAAATATGAAGTCATTCTACTTATCAATTCTGTGGAAGAGGCACTAAATTATGAACATTTTTAATGTGTCCATTCTTATTTTTAATTTGCATAATTACTGACTTAAAGCAACCCAAATATCATCTTTTAAAAAACTGCTTAATGGTTAAATTGTAGTATTTTTCTCTGTGTGCTTATGAATAAAAATTATACTTTATAGAGTTGCATTTTGTGGTAGACACAAAATAACTTTAAAATATCCTAAATGCAATATCTGTTTTCTCTTTTTAATTAAAAAAAGGCACCTCATTAGTATGTTGAAGCTATTCTAATCCATTTAAAATTTTATTTTTATATTTATTTAAGCATCTACTGTACATGACAAAATAAATTTCTGTGGCTGTGTTTTATAATTTGTTTCATTGTAAGAATATTGCATATTTTAATGTATTTTCTCGTGGCAAAAGGAATGCCTTTTAATTCAGGTGTAGTTTTTAAAAACACATTAGACTATTTCTTTTCTTACAAACTGCTTGGTTTAATGAACATGATGTGACAAATATAAAGTGTATATATAATTACTTCAAGTGTAACTTATAATAAAAGGAATAGTTGAGCCTTTCATGTGAAACTGTTTGTCTTTCTGGGTGTGTTACCTAGCTATATTAAAAATAAATTTTATATCACTTGTAATTATATAATTGCCAAGCGAACATATAATTTAAGTCCAGCCATTATCTCATGACAATATAAATACATAGACAATAAAATACAACAAAATTTATTATTAGGTTTCATGCACATTTTTTTCTAATTTCTCATGTACTCATTCTTACACTGAATGGCAGATTGCATGAACTGGTATCTTGCTTTTAAGAATGAAATCCATTTTAACAAAATTGTCAAGTTTAAATCTTCGTATTACTGTTTGTCATTACACTTATTTCTCAGTAGTCCAATTTCTGCTTTTTTAATTGGTCTATTTACATGTTAACATTTATATGGTTTAGGGGTATAGGTTCAAACCTCTTCAAATGTATGTTACTACACCATAGCCACCACCAAAAAAGCACTGATAACCCTCCACCATCCTAAGTCACTGACCTTTTCTCTCCCTGCTCTCTACCCTCTCTCTACCTTTATACTCCGGTGGACTCAGTTCTATAGTCAACATTACTAAGGTTTGTTTATGGTTTGGTTTTGTCTGTCCCTTTGCTTAGCTTCCTTATAGTCCTCACATGAGAGAAGTCATCAGTATTTGTCATTCTTCAGTCATTTAGCAAAACCCCTCTAGTTCCATCCATGTTCTGACAAATGGCAAGAGTTCATCTCTTTTTATAGTCAAATATTTCATTGTATCAATATTATCTATATATATGAGACATATCTCTTATCCACTCATCTTTCACTTAGATGATCACTTAGATTGTTTCTATAACTTGGCTATTGTAAATAATGATGCAATGAACATAGAAGGGCATATATCCATTCAAATTTGTGTCTTTGCATTCTTCAGGTAGATAAGAATGGAACTGCTGGCTCATATGGTAGATTGAGTTTTAATATTTTGAGATTCCTCCATATTATTTTCCACAGGGACTAGAGCAGTCTGCATTCCCACACAGTTTACTAGGGTTCCTTTTACTCCACATCCTTATCAACAGTTGTTTCTGGCCTTTTTCATATGGACCATTCTCACACATATGAGATGGTATTTCATTGTGTTTTGTATTTGAATTTCCATGAATATAAATGAACATTGTTTTATGTTCCTGTTGGCCATTTGTATGTTTTCTTTGGATAAGTGCATATTTAGTTCTGCCCATATTTTTTATTAGAACATAATTCTTTCAATATAAGTATACTTTAAAATATAGAATCTTTCTCAGTGAAATAAGTCAGAAGGCAAAAGAAAAATACTGGATGGTTTCACCCCTAGGAGGAATATAAGTGGTCCAATAAGCAACAAAGGAAAATGATAATAACAATAATAAAAATAACAATAAAACACAACAGAAACAAGAAGACAAACCTGGGACACTGTGGGGAGGGGGGAAGGAATGGGTTGAGGGCAGAAAGAGCACCTCAGTAGGTGATGATGGTGCACTGGTGAAATGGTGGGAAATTCATGGGGCTCACAATTGATGTCAAATATATATAAATAATGGGAAAAATATAGAATCTTTAAACACATTAACAATGTTTGTAGTATACATATTTTATTTCTCTGCAGTCTCCTCAGAGATTTTCATGAACATCAAACAGCTAAAGAATGATGAACGATGACAACATCAACTAACTAAAGTCTCAAAGTTGTAAGCAAACCATTGACTTCCAGGAAGTCAGATTCCTATATATAAAATAATTTTAAATGGAAAAGCTATAAAATTAAATTGCATAACCTTTAAGTCTCCTCAGTTTGGTTATGTAAGATACTGCACTGGATTTGTCACATGCACTAAAAAAAAAACCCTTCAGGTACTTATTATTTATTTCTTTTTTTTTTTTAATCTCAGGTAGCATTCATACAAGATAAATTAAAGTAGCCCACCAACTAGCAAAAGTGGTAGTTAAAACTAAAAACTCTACCTCTCCAAACATATTCACTTTTATCTCTCAGACAATTTAATTTATGTAGGCTGGGATTGTATGACTGTAAGAATGGGCTTCAACAGATAAAAGAGTGATGGTTATGTTGGCTAGACAATATATGGTTAAGGAAAAAAGAACACCAATTGTGTTTCTCAAACAAACAAACAAACAAAAAACTAGGTTGTAAATAGAGATGGGGATGAAAGTAACCTGTATGACCTATTTTTATACCTCTACTGTTTAAAATAAGTTAAAATATTAGTACCTAATATTTTGCCAAAAAACTGTAAATAAAATTAGATATGTAGTATAAGTATTAGCATAGTTCCAGAACACTAGCTTTTCCAGAACATTAATTTTGTGTTAGCTATTAATATTATAAGTAATGAAAGTTAAGTTTCTATCCTTCAGTGAAATATTTTATATACTATATTCAAAATTAACACTACCACTTTTCCTTTCTATAAATTAATTTTTAAATATAAGTATCTTAGAAAGTATACATCATAATTGTCACTCAGAACAGATACACTGGCATATATGCAACACATTCCCAAGGCTAAGATTTTTCCATTCCAAATCCTATTTAAAGATTTTCTTTACTCTGAGTAACATTCGTCATACTCCAGACAAGAGAGTAGAGAGTTTTATGCCTTTTTAGAAATAGATCTAAGATTTTTAAATAATTGCCTTTTATGTATGTGAAATTTTCATGAGTCAGTCTGCTCTAGTAAGTGCAGGTGTTTGGCATGGTTAATGATTTTTCCACTTTTCAAGTATAGATCACTGACCAAAAAGTTAAAATACCTTTAGGAGAAAGAACCCAAAGATGGACAAGAAGTTTATACATCCATTTTATCCATCCACCTACATCATCTACTCCTGAAGTCACTTTCCAATGGACTATAAAATACATAAATGTCCAAGAGTGATGGAAACAGCAATTTCATAGGGAATGGGTGGGATTTATAATTCAAACTGGAACAAACTAAAGACAAAAGTGCCCTGGGATGAAGATTTAACTTTTAGCACACCCTGGGACTTGAATCTGTGGTAATTCCCAAACCTGTTTCTACAAAAGAAGCACAAAGAATGTGTTTAAAATACAGATTCCTGAACTACACCACGGAGAAATTTATTGAAGAAGTCTGGACTGTGGCCCCAACTTTTGTGGTTTTAAATAGCTACCCAAGTGATTCTAAAGCAATGGCATTCAAGTGTGGTTTATTGATTCTAGCTGAGCTGGTGAGTAACCAAAGCCTTTACCAAGCAAAAATGAAAGGGAGTGAGAAGCAAGAATTTTCAAATAACAAAGGGAGAGCATCAACTTTGAAAAGACATACATGAACCTAATGTCCAAAGACAAACTAACGTAGCAACAGAAATTTGTTAAGAGGCAGCTCTACATGAGGGACTATGGTGATGGATCACAGTGTGCTATGGTGGTAGGAGAACTATGCAGACTACACCTGAGGGGAGTACTCAAATACTGTACAAAAATGAACGATGATGTAAGAAAATAAATTTAATTTTTTAGAAAGGTAGCTGTGGAGACTGTGGATGCCCAAGGAGAGTGGCTTTATTGTCTCATTTCTAAGTAGTACTTCTAGGAGGTGAAAATGAGCCTATCATAGAGGGTCATAAGAGCGAATACTGCAGATGTTTTGGATATGCCCTATACGCTTTTTCTCAAATATACTACTAAGAGGGTTTGCACATGAAGAATAACAAACAATCCAAAAGTGCTGTTTTTCTTTTGACTCAAGTAAAATATGATTTCTTCTACAAAATACGACAGTTCTCATTTAAGACACCAGATAAAGTCAGTTCAAATTTGGGCTCCAATCTTTGTTGTTACTTGCATAATTTAAGTTGAAACATTTTGTGCCTGAATTTGTGCAACCAGAAGGCTAAGATAATAATATCTGACTTTTGTGAATAATTGAAGGGTAAGAGATGTAGAATGAAAAATGCATAGCATTACACCTGGCATAGGAGACTTTTATCATTATGGTAATTATTATTACTATGATACCTTTTTGATATTATTTTTTAATATACTACAGGTAATAAAGAGCATGTATCATTCTATTTATGTCAAAATGTGAATGCTTATCAAGCTGAAAATAGGTCATGCAGTAGTTTGGGGGATTAAGTATAGCAAGTATTGTTCATCTCTTTGCCATTTCAATTGGGTTTTTATACAATTTGTGTCATAAAATTGACAGCCTATTTTACTACAATTTTTCATTGAAATAAAAAATTTGTGCATGAAAAAGGAGGCCCGACATACTGCTAGGAAATTAAATGTAAGTTTTTCAAGCAATGTATAAATTCTTCTTTGGAGAGTGACTACATTTTATAAATTGAGGTTTTATGAAATGTAACAAGTCAAGATAAAGTGTACTACATTTACTCATTGAGACATATTATCATTGTGTATAAACAGAACAGGTAATTAAAAACTGTAGAAATTGCCAAGTAATTCTGAACATACTTTCAAAGTTAAGATATTTTGGTGTTAGTAAGTTATATACAATGAATGTTATCTCTCATGGACCAAATAATAATTTGGTTAACATCTGACTGATTTTCAGAAAAAGCTATCATCAGCAATACTTAATCGGATTATGCTAAGGAAACAAGTTATAGCAAAGGGAAGGTACAGATCATTGATATTCTTTTTTCTTTTCAAAACAACAAGATTAAATATAAGTCAAAATTATATATACACATGGACTAATAATTATTGACAGTGCTTGATAATGACCTACAACAATATGGGAATACTTAATGGAAGAATTAGACAAACTCCTATCACAATGAAAAAGAGATAAAACAGTTGACCAAAAATGTAATGGCATATAGGGTTTCTCTTAGTGTTCAAGAACTGTATCAGCATCAAGATACCAATTTCTCCTTGTTTTTGTGAGTTTATTTGCTGTTATTGAAGTATCAATGTTCCACATCCTTACCCATGTTTTGGCAGTATAGGAATTTCCCACCTCAGGTACAGTCATCACCACTCCCCCTTTCTTCCTACCTCACTCCTCCCTACTCCTCTCTTAAAGCTACAGACCTATGAGCCGCTTTCAAGGGTTGGAATAATTGCAGCTCACATGAAACTCATTGGCAATGATGATACTGCTACTGTGCAAAGCTAAGACAGGCATTTCTGAAAGAAGCAGAGAATTGATCTTTATCTTCTATAATTAATTTAGTTGAGGTAGAGAGGACGCAATTGGTGATTGAATTTTACCCTATAAGCAATTAATCCATGTAACTTGTTACTGTGTAACCAATTACATGAATGATATAGTACAATGAAAGAACAGATCTGACCTTTATCCTGATGCTACAATTTTTAAAAGGTTGTTTTAGGTCTCAGTATGCTGACGATACAAGTGATCAAAATACCATAGGAAAAAAAAAATTCCATTGCCATTATAATACACATGGAATATCAATTACATTGACTGAGTGACTAATTGCCAAATCATAATAACATATAAAATCATGTTTATTTTGAACTTAAGTTCTTCATCTCTACACCAATAAATAAGCAACTTTCCATACATAATAGAATTGGGTTACGTGACCTAAGTTAAATACTTGAAGTTTTGATGCAGTGATGTGTCATTCCAAACAGACTTTACAGCTTTTGTGTAGGCCTCTGACACCAAGGAAGCTCAGTTGAACCTGACTCTCTAAGTCATTGTCTCCACTTATTACACTTAATACCACCATTAACTGGGATCATGGGTGGTCACTACTCTATGTTTTACCCCAATATCTTAAAATCATAATGAGAGCCCATACTTAGTATTCATCATTCCTTGTAGATACAAATTAAATGAAGCTTGAAGAGTATGCGCTTTCTCCATGCTACGTGAGTAATGACTTTTTATGAATAATGTTAGGGGAATTTTTCTAGATGGGTAAAAACAAGACTCTACAAGCCAGGGAAAGAAGAAGAAGAAGAAAAAAAAAAAGATTGCTTATAGTTTTCCCAGGCAATCAGCACTCAATTGTCAGATATATGAATCACCCTGATGTTTTCTTTTTATTTTACCTACATTTTGAGGAAATTAACAGTTAACTAATTTCTCTAAAACTGTTAAGTTTATGTTATTTATCCAAACTGGAATCCTTAGAATCTCCTTAAACTCTACCAGGTTCTCATACTCAGTGTCTCTAAGTCCCATTACTTTTTGCCTCCATACATTTCTCAAATATTCTCTTCCTTTTATCATGATCTTATTGCACTGAAGTCTGCAGTTGAGCAGAATTTAAGAGTTCAAGTAGTCCAAAATCTCTCATATATTAAGAAGAAGCAGAGTCCCAGGCAGCTGGTTATATATTTAATGGATGCTAGAATTATTGATATGACTGAGATTCAAGCCTTTAGACTCCCAACACAGTGTTCTTTGTTTTCTTTCCACACATTCTCTTTAGAAAAGTAGATTCCTCATAGTAACACTTGTTCCACTTCTATATTCTAATTAAGTCGCAGTTTACCTTAATATCATTTTCATTCTTAAGGTAAAAGAAAAAAAAAAAACCACAACTGATAGAAAAGTGTCATGAAGTACGGTAAGAACTAGTGTGTAGAAGCAAATCCTTCTTTATCTCATACCACATATCCATGGAAGCAACTACAACTAATGAACAGCTGCAGTATCTTCTTTATCTTTTCATTATTAGTGACTAGAAAAATGCCTAAGATTGATAAATATTTAATTAGTACTGGTAGATTTCAAATGATATCCAGTTGCATATATCAACAACCTGTTTACATTTCTCTATGTATATACTAGAGGAAAATTACCAGCATTTTCCAAAGAAGCAGAAGAGGATAATTTCTGAATGTCATGAATACTGTGCACTCTTTATAGGAACATTCATATTTAGCAGTAACTTAAAAATGCGTCATTAATACTTGTTTTATTGTAGTTAATATATTTGATAGGAATGTCTGTCATCTAAGTATAACTTCTTAGTTAAGAGTTTGCAATACCCCCCCCCCCAAAAGTGTTTGTAATACCATAGTCTTTTTTCAGTGAATATATTTACTTCAACTTTGTGATAAAGTGAAAGAAGAAATCTCCTTCTGCTGGAGCCACATTAAAAAAAAAAATGCTTTCATTCATTTTCACAACAAATGTTAGTTGCTAGAAGCTCTCTGTTTCTTCTTGAGAGAATGACCCAAGAACACTTCAGAAGTTACTTGTGAAGTTCTCCTATGGAGCTTCAGTCATTATGAGGAATGTTTATCTCACCCTACCCTTTCTGCCACACCCAAGGTACAACATGTGAAAGTTTACCAAAGTGACAAATGTCCTAACCAACTTGTTTACCCATTTCTCTTAGTAATAATTATCATAGATAACTGTTTACTGTACTTTAATTATAATAAATTTTGTCATAAAAATTTTGTCTGAAACTTAAGGTACACAATCCTAGAGATGAGTGAAGAGACTGAACATAGATATAGGCCTAAACTTCAGTTAGAATGTTCACAGGAAGGCAGGTGAGGAAGTGTAGAACATATTAGTTATAGTAAATGGTACGTAAATAGAAAAGCATGACTAATAAAATGATAGAAGACTAAAGCAAATATTCTAAATTTGAGAAAAGTACATCTACACAATATTTGTATTATGTACAAAGACAATTTCACTTTATATATTAGTTGTTCTTGTAACTTTGCAAAAACCTGAAGATATTATATATATTGTCCTACCATCATAATTCACATGGAAGAGAGTTAAAAGTGAATTTACCAGAGCCTCCTGGTGGCACAAGGAGTTAAGCACCGCACTATGAAGCATCCTCAGCCACTGCAGCACCAGTTCAATCCCAGGCCAGGGAGAGGACCCACATGGTGAAGCAGACCTCCCCTGTCTCGCCTGCTGCTGTGTATTTCAGTTAATCTGCCTATTCTGTTTCCCACTCTGTCTCTGGTGAATCCTCTCACCCCTGACACCTTTGGCCTATACCCCAGTTCTCATATGCATAAATAAGTTAAAAAAAAAGTGAAATTACCTACATTTTAGAGATGCTGAAGCAACTCTAATGAAACTAATTTCTTTCTAGCATTACCATATAGTGAACATTGTAGAGAGAATAAAACTAGCTTTCTCTTGTGTCTCATCTTAAACTACATACACATTTTGCTTTTTGAAAATAAAATCTTAGTTTGTCCTTCCTTTTTTCTTTCCTTTCTTCCTTCCTTCCTTCCTCCCTCTTTCCTTCCTTCAATCCTTCTTCCCCACCCTTCTCTACCCCCCTTCCTCCTTCCTTCTTTCTACCTTTTGTGTTTCCTTTTATTTTTTTAAAGATTTTATTTATTTATGCATACAAGAACTGGGGTACAGGCCAGAGGCGCAGGGTCTGTGTGTGTGTGTGTGTGTGCGTGCCTGAGAGAGAGAGAGAGAGAGAGAGAGAGAGAGAGAGAGAGAGAGAGAGAGAGAGAGAGAGAGGGTTCACNGGGTCTGTGTGTGTGTGTGTGTGTGCGTGCCTGAGAGAGAGAGAGAGAGAGAGAGAGAGAGAGAGAGAGAGAGAGAGAGAGAGAGAGAGAGAGGATTCACCAGAGATAGAGTGGGGAGCAGAACAGGAGATCAACTGAAGTATTCTGCTGAGGGGAGCACTAAGGGGAGCAGCAGGCAAAGCAGGAGAAGTCTGCTGTGCCATATGGGTCCCCTCCCTGGCCAGGGATCTGCAGTGGCTGTGGAAGTCCCATGGTGTGATGCTCAACCCCTTGTGCCACCAGAGAGGCCCCTGTGTTTCCTTTTTAAACACCAAAAGTTAGACGACTTTTTTTCCATCTACATAATGGAGTTTCTGTGAAATCTTTCCAAATTAAACTTGCAAAAATTTGGTATGCAATTAAATATTAGATGCCATGATTTATTGAGCAAAATCCAACAAATATTTGCTGATTAGAACAATGAACATAACACATATTAAGTATTATGTGGTGGATACAAGAGAAGCGTGATTTCCAGAGAGGGGTGCAGTTTCTAAGACGGTATTCAGGAAGCAAGATCTACAGCAATGAAAGAGTTGAGTGATGATAAAAAGTAACAGGACAGAAATTTAAAGAAGGTCAATGTGTAAAGAAAAAAATAAGTTAGGAAAGGAACCTAATATTTTTGGGATCTTTATTTCGCTAAGGACTTTGCAATCATAGCATTTCAATTTCACAACTCTGAGAGAGATAGTATCATCTCAATCATACAAATTACAAAATCTGAGGTCAAAAGAGGATAAACAAATTTCCCATGGTAATATAGTCAGATGCAAAACAAAATACATTATGTCAAAGATCTTATTTTAGACCCTGAAGGACTTGGAAAGTTTTAAGAGAAAAAGACCCAAATAAGCAAAATAATTAAAAAAAAAAAAAGAATGGAAGAACAAAAGATCTGAAGACTCTGGTCTAGTTAAAGGAAATTGACTTGGAAAATGTGATAAATGTTGTATCTGCTTATATTAAACTTGAATAGGGAATAAATTGGCAATAACATAATTAAAATTTTGGGGGGAATATTTGTGCTGGAGGATGCATTGAATAGGTGTGCTGCTATTGCAAAAACTAGGCGGGAGGCAATGAAGCACTGAAGAGTGGCAGGAGTTGGGATTACAGTGGAAAAACTATGGGAGATGCTCAGTAGTATGATCTGTAGGGAAGTGATTGAAAATTTTATGAAATTGTAAAATGATTTGGTCTTTGTAAATTAACAACAGATAAAAGACTGAAAATTGAGATTTGCTCGTTTTGAGACATTGTTGGAGTTGAAAAATTAGAAAAGAAAACCTACAGATATTAAATTTGGTAGGTCATTATGACTTTCAGATGCCAGAAACCTCAATATCCAACTTGCACCCAGACCAATTAAAACAGAATAACTGGAAGTGGATCTTGTCTTAAATCATTTTTAAATCTTTCCCACATGCAGCAACTTTGAAGTACTGCTATAAAGGGTGAAATCTGAAGTTATAGATATGAAAGAGATCATCCCATGATGAGTAAATACTAAAAAAAATTATTAATCAGTAAAGGATAAGAAAATGAGATCATAGAGAAGAAAGAGTGGCCAGTACATGGTCCCAAAGCCAAGCAAGGGAAAATGTCCCTAGGCCGGAATAGCCAGTGGATCAATTCTTCAGACACCAAGGTGTGAGTTCTGAATGAAGGTTTCAGGTTTGCTGGTAAGGATGCTACCTCCTGATTGGAAATCATGCCATTCCACAATTTACTGAGAGAAGAGATTTTGAAAAACAGGGCTTAGTTCATGTGAACTAGTCTTTGGAAAAGAACAGGGAGCTGAGGAAGAGAGAAAATGAATTGAAGAAAGTAGATATATCATAGTAGACTTAGGGATATTTTAAGCTGAAGGAAAGGAAATAGAATTAAAGTTGGAAGATAAATATTTAAAAGACCAAAAGCCAATGCACTATGAAACAAAATGCAGCCACTGCAGCACGAGTACAATCCCTGCCTCCAGCCAGGGCGATGACCCACAAGGTACAGCAGACCTCTCCTGTCTCTCCCACTGCACCCCTCAGCAGTGTATTTCAGTTGATCTGCCTCTTCTGCTCCTACTCGGTCTCTGTTGAATCCTCTCACTCCCCGCACCCCTGCCTGTACCCCAGTTCTTGTATGCATAAATAAATCTTTAAAAAAAGAAATCAATTAAATTGTGTCCTAGAGAGTGAAGAAAGCATGAAGTCATTTCTGTGAAAACTTTGCTAAAATTATCAGTAAGTATACACACAATGTAGCAGTGCAGGCAGGCTTTGTACTTAGAGAAGTTGGATATGTAGTGATTATGAAATAAGTGCTACTTATGTGATGCAAGGAGGAAAGAGTACAGGACAAGTACAGGTGGAGGGATTTTATAGGAGTAGTAAGTGCATTATAAAAATGATCAAGACTAGAGTTCCAGTTACATTGTTTAAACCCAAGTGGGGAAAAGGAGGAAGTGCTGTATTCAAATACTGTGATGTCTAGTAAATGGGAATTTATTCAATCAAGTAAAGTAGTAACAGAAAGATGAGGAGGTGAAAGGAGAGATATATTTCAGAGTTTAAGATTAAACCGTAGAAACTGATGTCAAAGTGTTCGGGATGAAAAAACAGGAGTAAAGGTCACTGAATTGAAAATGTTTGAAGGCAACTAGGCTATTATCATTTTGGAAAACTTCCATATGGCTTATGGTCTACTTTACACAGACCACTAACTGGAAGCTACTACAAGAAACAACATGTTATGCACTCAAGGAAAGGAAAATAATTTCTAATATGTTAATACAAGCCTTTGTCAGAAATTGCTCTTTGAAACACGTAGATCTTTTAAATGAGAGTGGAGGAGTTCCAAGCCTAAAAATTGGGGGAAGTTGTATCCTACTTTCTATTACTAGGTATTTTCAGCATACATTAGCATATTAAAATACTTGAGAATATCTGTGTTAAGACCAAACAATACATATTAAAAAAAAATAACAAATAACAAAACCTGCTTTAGGGCCTTCCATGGTGGTGCAGTGGGTTAAGCAACACACTATGAAGCAAACTGCAGCCACTGCAGCACGAGTTCAATCCCTGCCACCGGCTTTGGAGGGGACCCACATGGCGCAGCAGACCTCTCCTGCCCTGCCCACTGCTCCCCTCAGCAGTGTCTTTCAGTTGATCTGCATGTTCTGCTCCCCACGCTGTCTGGTGGATTCTCTCACCACCCCCCACACTGCACCTCTGGCCTGTACCCCAGTGCTTGTATGCATAAATAAATGAATAAATCTTAAAAAAAACCCTGCTTTACTAAAGGTAACTAAATATAATGAAACTTATTTGGTTACTGAATTCCTTTCCTTTTCTGTGATGCCCCAAAATATCCACTAAAGTAGCATTTGTGAAACATTTTGGGGAGTATTGGGTTACCTAGTTCAAATTAAATACTAGTTTTTAGCAACTGTTTTCTCACATTTACTGAGAAGCAATCTAGAATCTTTTACTTTTTCCAAGTTTGCTTTATATGTTAAATTAAGGGACCAACTATGTTCTATTTTACTTAACTTGATAGACAAAGCTTCATTTCGATTACATTTGATTTTAACTTAGCTGAAGCACACATTGTGTACTGATATTAAAGGGATATACAAATACTTGGTTTTCTAAAATATTAAGAACAAATAGTCGGTTCACATTTGTCTCAAAATTTTTCATACGTGCACAGCAATAAATACTATTATAATAGTAAGAATCAGAAAAAGAATGCATTACAGAAAAGAATACAATACATCAATTACACACCTTTTTCTTAGGCAAACACATATATGTATATGCACATATATATAATGCAGATATATACAACGGTTTTATAAACAGTAGAAAGGAGTAAGCGTACAGAGGAATAAACATACATCAGAGTAGTAATGGAGTTGTTGTATGTAGAAAATAGTACTCATTTTTCATCTGATTCAATTATATATTCTAGGTTTTCTAGAGTAAGCACATACTATGTCTGGGGGGAAAAAAAGGCACAAGATCAGAGATCAGAGATCACTGATCAGAGAGGAACCAGTTCTGGCTTTAGGAGTCTATTCCACATTCTCATAGCAAATTACAGACAACTGAAACACAGATGTGAGCCTGTGCAGACTGCAGGTCCACACCTGGGTTAAGAGGTAGTCTAGTTGGTGTAATATATAATATTGTATTGTCTCAAGTCTGAACATAGCCGAAAAATACGATTAAATCTGAGTTTGGAAAAGATAAAAATCTCCTACGCAAAGGTTTTTAAAAGCATGGGAATATCAATATTTTTTCAAGTGAACAAAATCTCAAATGTGGGTTAATATTTCTTAGAAAATAATCAGAAATCAGTTATTCTGCTACATGAAGCAATAGAAAATCACTACTATTAAACCATTTTTTTCCCATTAAGAAGTACGCAATTTCATTTGATTCAAACTAACACTTGAACATGCATGAAGTTGGGATGCTAAGAATAGAATGTATCTGACAAATTGAGACCCAGTTCCTGTGTAAAAAATAACTTGAAAAGAGAAAGTAGCTGCTTTTATTGCTCAGGATTGCATGTCATTTTGTTGTTTTCCCTTTCTTATTTCCATATATCTG
The DNA here is from genome assembly GCA_019455555.1 of Galemys pyrenaicus. Classification (NCBI taxonomy): domain Eukaryota; kingdom Metazoa; phylum Chordata; class Mammalia; order Eulipotyphla; family Talpidae; genus Galemys; species Galemys pyrenaicus. The sequence goes on along the minus strand of JAGFMF010011752.1, from coordinate 18,169,601 downwards.
ATGATAAGAACTTTCAAGGACAAATAATTAATAGTTTGAGCTACATTATATTCAAGACATATAATTAAGCTCCAGGTTGTGGTTATGCACAGACATATAAGTGATAGGGCAAAAGAAATACAGTAGTTTTCTTTCAGGAATCTAATAGATGAAGGGTTTAGATCAGGTTACGGTAAACATTTAATTACATAGAGATAAAGTACACCTCACACACAAACAGGAGAAAAGGGCACAGTAGTTGCTTTTTTTTCTAGGATATGAAGATCTTAAATAGTAAGGCTTTAATTTTCAATCCTTGCCTGTTGAAAACTGAGAAAATTTTATTTGATCCCATGATTCCATTCTAGTCAAGATATTGACCACTGACTTCTTGAAAGGGGGTTTAGAAGCAGAAATTCTTGGTTTTGTGACTTTTAAATCCTATTAGCTTTCATTACAGACAATTCTTTTAAGAAAAGCTCTTCTTGGGTTTCTTATTTTTACAAATGATCTACATTTTCTTTAACACTCATGTAGGGAGGTTAATTTTACTGAAGTGTAACTGTAACCCTGAAAATGATCTGAGTCTTTGGTGTTGGTTTTTGTTTGTTATTTTTATTGACTTGTTTTTTGTTTTAAAGACAAGGTTGTAATCATATAAAGTAAAAGGGGAAAAAAAAGTGAATATATTACTATGTGGAAAATATTCTAGTACATCAAAGGAAATCAATAGGAGTTATAAGGATAATGGTCTTAAGACCATGATGGTGTAGGCAAAGAATATTCTCAGGGATGTGCCAAAAACAAAAACACAATAAACACTCAGAAAGGCTCTATGAGAGAAGGGAAATGGAAAGTTCCACAGATAATAAATTCTTTTAGAATCAGTAAATAGGTTATGTGGGAAAACAGCATGAAGCTAAATATATGACCACCACTGTCAGATAGTATAATTCATACTTTTATTAAGAGAAAAAAGATTAATAAAATATTTTATACCTCATAATCACATATAATGAAGTTTAAGTTTGCTTTGAAAGCTTTCCTAGTCAATTTTTAATACATTTATTCAAAGCTTATATATTATTTATTGTGTTACTATCTTTACAGAATCAGATAAACTACAACTCTTCCCCTCTTTTCCCAAAATGTTGATTTGGGAAAGTAAGCAAATACAATAGGAAATAAGAGTTTTTGCATGTATGTATGGGAGGTAGTTTTATTAGACTTTGTGGTTGTGAGGGACTGAAATCAAAGTAACTTACTTATACAAAAGGGGACAAATATTAGAAAGATCATAAAGAAGCTCTCCAAATTAAAGAAAGGTCTGTATTGTCCTGTTATCCCTGAGTTTAGAAGAATTCTTCTATGCCAGTATTATCTGTTTTTCCTTTACACATAATTTTTAATGTTACAAATGGAGAATCGACCCAAATTCACGTTTTCTGTTCTATGTACCAGGAAGACAAACATTTCCATTAGTACCATGAGAAAAATATCAGAAAGGGACTCTAATTGGACAGGTTAAATCAGGCCTGGACCAGCAATTATTATTGCCTGTGTAGGGAGTGGAGGTTTTGTCTCTGACCAAGCTGGTGGCATCATTCTCCTACTTCTTGTGGGGAGTGAAGAAAGGGGTATAAGAAAAAAAAAAAAAGAACAAAATACTCCAGTGCCTCAACCAGAATGAGAATTCAGATGAATGAAAAAAAAAAAGAGGAAGAAAAGGGCTTTATAGATATTAGAACATGAGAATATTGTAGCCTCTTTGAATGACAGCAAAATAATGTGGAGCTGCAATGAGGAATGTGGGGTGCCAGTGGGGAATGGTGGAAAATAGGATTCGAAATATGATTGAGCTACATTATATAGCGTTTTTATTTTTCATGGTATAACTAAGTGCTTTTTCATGATAGATAAAGACCTTTGTGCATATTCAACCACTTAACCATCATCACAATGCTATGAGATAAGTTCTCATTTCTGTCATTTGACTGCTAAGTACAATCACTAAGATAGACATTAGTAAGTATGTTGTCTAAAAGTCCTAAAGCAAGTGAGTGGTAGATTCAGCGGTTTAACAAGGTAGCTATTTCTAGAATTATATCTAACCACTATGGAACACTGCCTTTTGACAGAGCTTAACTAAAGAGAATTTAATCAAAGAGAGTTTAATGTCACTGAGCTCATACAGGAGGGAGAAGACTGTAAACTGAAACCTCAACTTCGATAAGCTTTAAATTTTTATTTTTGGATAAAGTAGTTATTTGTATTCATTTACTATATATATTTTTTTTTTCTGGTGCTCTCTCAGACAGGAATGAAGACACTTTTACATTTACTCTTCTAAGGAATGATTATTTGGTCACAAGCTTCCCATTTCAGATAAGCTTTACTGTACATTGTAAATTTAATCAAATGGCAGATTGTTGTGTTTGAATAAACCTTAATTATTAGAATTATAGAAATGCTTCCCATGCATTTAGGTTTAATGGCACTATGTATTATACTAATGCTTGCTGAAAATATGTATGGATGATGAAATATTGACACAGTGAAATATTTGTTTCTCAGATTCCATGGTTGTGGGAGAAATGAAGTAACTGGCATATTTTAATATTTTATTGTAATAACAGATACTATCTGTTGTGGTGACTGTGTTTATTATTTCTATAAGCATTCTATTTGAAAAAAAAAAAAAAACACACTCTGATCCAAAGATACAGTGGGTTAATGAACATGCTGTGCACAGACAGGCACCTCAGGTTTCCTTGTTTTTCCCTCTTTGTTGTTTTATGGTGGTGACAGGGAACCTTTAAATGTTGGTTAAATCTGTTTTGCCACAATTTAATTCCTCTAAATACTCAAAAGACTGGACATATTTTACTTATACCATTCAATAAAGCACTCAGTTTTTTCAAATTGGGTTGAAATAGTATCTACGTATTACTGTAAGAACTATTACACAGAGCTATTACAGAAGGTCTACTGCAAATTAGGTAAGTACATTGTATTACTTCACTGCATTTTAGAGAATTAATTTTCAAAATGAGTGTTATTCAGCTATTACACATTTTCAGGATCCTTATGATATGGTTTCCAGTGAACAGAATTATTGAAACCATGTTTCAGTTATAGTTAAAGTATTGGATTTCAAATGAATTAGGATATTCCATATGAATTAGGATTTAAAATGAATTAGGATATTGATTCATCATCTTACCGATTCATTGCAGTATATATTATATGACATTCATATTTTAAGTAAGCCCTAGAGGCCTTTTATAATTCAATTATTGATCATATTAGAACACAGAGTAAAGGGAAAAACATATTTTCTTAATTTTAGTGACAAGCAGTGAAAGAGGGTTTTATGTTTGTTTGGTTAGATTTTGAGTTTTGATAAGGTTAAGTACAAATAACTTACTTTTTAAAAAATCAAAAAAGCTAGGTCTCATGAATAAATAAGGAGATGCATTAACAGAGTTCTATTCATATATAATCTAGATGTTACTCAAACTTAAGTGGAACTAAGGCTACACTCATCAGAGAGCTTTCAGAAGACAAATAAACCAAACTGTAAACAGTGTCTAATCTGTGAGCCCTAGCTACACCCTGGTGCTGCTGTCACCTCCAAACTTGTCCTAGACATCGTGAAATAGACCTTTATTTTTTTCAATACTCTACTTTGAATAAAGTATTTATCAAATGAATATGAGTTTAGGCAGACATCATTCTCCACTCTTAGCTCAGTAGTTCAGTATATAATTGTTGGAGCATTTGATAATGTAAATGATTTATTAACAATGAAAAAAAAAGTCTTGCATGGTATGTACAAGTGAAAGTGGATGGACCTGAACATATACCGAGACAATTTATACAAAGCTAGAGACCAAGTAATTTAATGTCTTACACAAATAATAGATTCTTATGACTGACTAGTACACAAACAAACTATATATTTGTCTTTCTATTATTTTGAAATTGCTATTTTTGCAATTAATCCACTTGGACAATCCAATGACAATAACATTTACTGACTGATACCATAGGGTTACTTTGGAAGGGATGGTGACTCCATTCTTTACAGTGCCCCTTTGGTATGCCTGTCATTACAAAGCTAATACACTGAGTTGAGACCCTTTTTAACGTTTGTTACGTGATTTGTCATACTTCGGCTCACTTATAGAACACATATTGAGTGTCACTGATCGGTAACATATTGAATTATCTTTACAGTACTAATTTAGTAGTTTATCCCTTCTCACATTATGCAATTTGCCTTGAGAACTTCAGAGATTTGCCACAAACAAAAGCAGTTACAAAATGATTTCTTCATTATTAACATACTATGTTGTTTTAAGGATAGCTGACTCTATACATCAGTCAAGGGTATCTTGCAAAACCAGGTTGTGTGGAGGCTGCCTAACAATGCAGCTTGTCTTTGTAGGATTTTATAGGGCATTATTCTGTGGTGTTCTTTGAGGGCTGACTCAGTTCTGACTTTGTACTTTCTTATAAGCTGATCAATACTTTCCATTGTGCTGATCTCAGCAACCCATGAGCTGAATCCTATAGACCATAGTAAATAATTTATGATTCACTTTGTTCTAGAGCTATTCCATACTATTCCATAGAGCTTTATTCTCTTTGATGCATCTGTTCCTACAAAAATGCCTGGTTTTATTTGGAGAAGTTGGAAGAAAAGGGGTGAGCAGCATTAATGCAACCAGAAACTATTTAGTAGAAACCAGCTATTTTATTGAAAATTTGCTATCATTTTTATTTTATTAAGAAAGATTCTACTTTAGACCTTAAGATTCCAATTCTTGTTTCCTTTTCCCTTGTTTAAAATTTGCATGGAATTGTAAACAAGGCAATTCCACATTTTGATTATTGCATTGTCTTCTCCCTCCCTCCTCCCTTCCTTCTTTCTTTTTACCTTTCCTCCCTCACTTCCCTACTGGCTCCTTTCTTTCTCCCTCTCTCTTTCCCCTCTCTCTTTTCCCCTCTCTCTTTCCTCTCTCTTTCTCTCTTTTCCCCTCCTCTCTCTTTTCCCTCTCTCTTTCTCTCTTTCCCCTCTCTCTTTTCTCTTTCTCTCTTTCTCCCTCTCTCTTTCCCCTGTCACTTTCTGTCCGTTTCCTTTACCTTTGTTAGTCTGCCTTTGAGAATGTTAAATTCAGTACCAAAATTAAAGGGAGAAGACAGACAAAAGAATTTTTTTCCTAGCAATTCTGAGAACTTGATGATTGCGAACTCTCAATTTGAAAAATTCCTAAACCGTTGCCATTTTCAAATAAAACTATGAAACTTTACCTAAAGTAGTGGATCTCAGAGTTTAATCTCAAAACTATATTAATAGCTTCCAGATAAATTTTAACTCAATAATCAATGAAGATAGTTATTAAGTCCACATAATGCTTCCTGTTATTTTTAGAAATGGGAAGGTTGCCAAGATTCAGATAGTCTCACATATAAAAAGAGAAAGAAAAAGGAAATGGAAATTATTAGGAAGTAAAACAAAAAAGGAGTTGCAGCATAAAGTTGAAATAAATCAAAGTGCCAATTATTTTTGAACTCCACTAATCACAATGGAATGGATTTTCAATATTACTAGACTACTTACATTTCTCAAGAATGGTCTATGAACCATGTGTATCAGAATTTACTGTGATGGTAGCCTAAATTTCTTGACTTGGCTCTACCTAAGACTCCTTTTGAGGACTTAAAATCTATATATATGATCAACTTACTGGATGACTCTTAACTGTTCTAAAGTTAAAAACCTCTGTAGTCATCACAAAGTGTTGGAATTATAACTCAATTCTATTGAAAAGCAATACAAGGGAAGGTATATTTATGTTTTACTAAGGGAATACTCCTTTTATTTGATTAAAATATAGTAAAAAGATAATTACGTAGGGGATTGCTGGGATTGCTAAGTATATAAAAACAGTTCCCTTGGTAGGCTAAACTGAACCACCTGGCCTTTGGTTCTTCTTTCTGCATGAATATGGCTGAGATCCTTGCAAGTGAAGTAGTGACCAACTGCATGCTAAGGATGGCAGATCAGGAAACCAGTATGTGTCTCAGTTCTTGAAGATTTCCTTCATGGAAATCTACATGGACCTCAACTGCCCATTTTTTTTTCTAATACAATTCTACATATAGTAACAAAAATAGTCAGTGTACAACACTGACTGAAATATAATACATTTTTTTCAAAATATTTTTATATTCTTTTTTACTTAAAAAATGTCCTCTTTAATTTTTCTGATATAGTCTGAAATGAACACACTTGTTGAGAATACTATAGTGAGTTCTCAAAGTAGCATTAGTAGCAAAATCTTAAGAGATTTTGGTCTTTTCCTTTGCTCTAGTATCAAGACAGCAGGCATCCCACCTTAAAACTTCACAAAAAGGAGGAATCTTAGTTTTATCATAAAAAGTCGGTCTTTTGAATAGACAAATTTTTTTTTAATAAAAGAACTTTAAAAATAAGGACACAGGGCCTTCCTTGTGGTACAGCGGGCTGAGTGCCCCACTGTGAAGCATCAGCAGCACAGCAGCCGGTGGGAGTTCTATCTGGGTGGGGGGGGGACCCACATGGCACAGCAGACCTCTCCTGCCTCACCCGCTGCTCCCCTCAGCTGTGTACTTCAGTCAGTCTGCCTGTTCTGCTCCCCACTCTGTTCTGGTGACTCCTCCCACCTCCCTTGCCTCTGGCCTGTACCCCAGCTCTTGTATGCATAAATAAATAAATTTTTTTTTTTAAATAAGGGCACAGAGAACTGATAGAGATTCATTGTTATCTTTAGTACTAACACTTTCTGGAAGCAAATCAGAGACTACAAGACTTAAGTGTTCAAAGGAGAAGAATGCATGTGCACTACATTCCTACTTCAACGTGGACCACCTTCCCTAGAGCTAAACTCTGCCTTCGATCCTATTCATGGAAGAAAAGTGACTGATCTAGAGAACTTGAAAGATGCTGTAGCTGAGATCCTACAACCTATCTTTGGGTCAATTTGCCCATTCTACTCTTCTTTGGGGTAGACATTTTCCCCAGCTATCTGTATCCTAATGGGAAAGCCTAGTTTTATATTTCTATAGAATTATCAGCTAGAAAGTCATAATTGTATTCACCTTGCCTTAAAGAGTCCCACTCTAACCACAAGGGTAAACATTGAGACAATGCAAGAGTCTTAGATGCACTCATCTTGGGTTCTTACTTTGCATTTGCACTGAAACTCCTCATCAACTAAGCCTCTTAGATAAACCTCAACTTAATGGATGACTACTTTATCATTTCTCATTTTCTAAGGTCATTTTCAACTGACTTTCCTATTTTCTACCCAAGTCCATTCAGTAGATGTAATCCTTGAATCTTACACTTCAAAGTTTCTCATAGCTAAGCTACTAGCATTTGTAAGGTAAGCTTGATGGTTCAAATGGTTCATCAGAACTTCTATAAATCACTTCCCTTCAAGTAGAAAACTTGAGTTTCCTACTCTGTTCACAAATTATAAATGATTGATATATATTTAAATACTTTTAATATATTTATATCTCTTTTTTTATTAATGAATGAAACTTCTAATTTTGTACCCTTTATGCTTATGCCTACTAATCTGACTCTCATTCTCTCTCGCTCTTTCTCTCTCCCTCCTTCCAATCTACTAGCTTCAAATATCAATACTAGGTCTTACCAAATCAATTTCATCACCCTCCCGCTCATTTGCTACACCTGCAATTCCTACTGCCTATTAGTCATTACCACCTGAAGTAATTTAGATACCTAACGCTTCAGCAACCCAAATCTACCCTCATTATTTTTATCTGTAAACCTAATATTCCTCCTCTCTGTGTTTTGCTCAGATTGCATACTTTGCTCCTTCACGGTTTCTAAACATAAGGTGCTTACTTCTCAAAGCTCTAGACCATGATAATTTTTACTAAATAATTTCTTAGCCTTACTTCCATTTTTTGGCCCATGATCTTAGCCAATAGAAAAATCAATTAAAAATCATTTTTTCTCAGTACTAATTTATAATCAAATTGTTATTGAAGGATGTCAAGGTAGATCTCAACCAAAAAGTATCAGTATTCAAGCTACATTTATAATAAAAATATGTAATATCACCAATAACATGGTGAGCAAAAATACTTATAGAGAATAGAAGAAGAATAACTACTATGAACCTGTGAAGCTTTAGTAGAAGCACTTTTATAAAATTTTCTAGACAAAGTTGGTTTCCTCACAGGAATTGACATTTTTTTTCCCTGTGATAAAAATGACTAAACAAGCTATCATCTCTTGTATACAGAAATGCTTAAATTTTTTAGAAGAAAAGATGATTTATTTATATTTTGCCTCCTTTTATGTACTTTACATACCCATTTGACAGACTATTAAGAAGAAATATATTTTCTATAAGTCTTAGTAATTTGTAATTGGTTTTTGCTATATGCAGGTCTTGTTTTTCTTATAAAGCAGCACCTTATTAAGGATAAAATAATTAATTGACAGGGTATATACTTTAATGTAGTTTTATAAAATATTGTACTTTCAAAAAATTCCTATTTCAAGTGGACACAAAATAATAAGGCTTGAGTGGTAAATAAGTAAAATGGTTATTAAGTGGATAATGTTCTTGGAATTAAATAAATGTGACACAAAGGCCACCATAAAAGGTGTAGTTAGGCAACACGTTGAAATAAGGCAATGTTTAATAAGAGGATGGGGGCTAATGCATGGAAGAAATATAAGACAGAATGCAGTAATAAGGACTAAATCATCAGTTAACTGAACAAATGCAAGAGCATATAGTTCATATTAGTATACTATTTTTATTTTATCAATTGTATGAACAGAAATGTGTTGCTGAGTTTTAATCTAGCATATATAGGAAAGTAAAGAAAAAATAAAACAGTAAAATCAGAGAATTTTAAAATTTAAACTTAAGAAAACAGAATAAAGTGTAGGTAGAAATGAAGGTGATTCAGAATAAGCAATTTATGTAAGATTCTAATGAAATGAAACATTTTAACTCAGTTGTATATACTATATATTCAAGGTTACAAATAATATTGGATATTCTTTAAATGTTACTACTCAAATGCTTAAAGAGTGTATTGTTTTATAAGTATTTACTGTTAGAATATCAAACAGTCTTGTGTTTATTTTAGTAAGGTCAAGTAACAAATGGAAATATGAGAGAGAATAATATTTACAAAGCTATACTAAAAATAAATATCAACTTTTGATTGCGTGAATGTAACAAAAGCAATGGTGCCCCCTTCCTTTAAAGCTTATTAGGAAATAAAAGATATTTAAACAATGAAGCAATCAACTAAGTTCATTCTTCAATGCCACACCATAAGAAAATATACTGAAAAGTAGAACAAAATTCTATCACTGCAAAAAAATGTATGATACTAAGCAAATAATTTATCTTTTATCAAGGTAATGCTGGTTTACAGCATTGCACATGATTTAGGGGAATAGGTTCATGCCCCCTCAGACGTATATTACCACATAGTCTAGAACTTTGGACTCTTTCCCCACTTATGTTCCCACTCCATTCCCTCATCCTCTAGTAGGTTCAATTCTTCAGTCAGATGTCTAGGGTTTGTTCTGGTTTAGTTTTGTCAATTCCCTTGTTTTGTTTCTCTATATTCCCATGAATAAAATCATCTAGTATTTGACTTTATCCTTCTGAATCTCTTAGCATAATCCTCTCCTGTCCCACCCATGTTATTGCAAATGGCAAGAGTTCTTTTTATAGTGAGTAGTATCACATCATGTATACATACCCCATCTTAATCCATTCCTCTGCTGTTGCATACTTAGGCTCTTTACATAACTTGGCTATTATCGTAAATTATGCTACAATGAACAACGGCGTGCGTAAGTTCCTTTCACAGTACTGTTTATTCTTGTGGTAGTTACCTACCTACCTAGTAGTGGGTCATGTGATAGATCTATTTTTAATAGTTTGAGAAAATATCACACTATTTCCATAGGGTCTGGACCCATGCAAATTCCCAATACACACAGGTTTCTTTTTCTCCACTTCCTTGCCAATATTTATTCTTTCTGTGTTTTGTTTTGATATGGGCTATTCTAAAGGGAGTGAGGTGTTATCTCTCCTTGACTGGCCAAAATAGGAGACTCACCTAGTCACAGTGTACCTGCACATATATTATATCTTGGAAAATATACTTTCCACATATATAGTATACATGCTGAAAGCACCACAATTCAGGCTCATATCTAAATTAATCTTTGTATTACCAACATTTAGCATAACACCTAATATTAAATACATAATCATGGAATAAGTTAATAAGTTAGAGTGATTTATAAGATTCTTTCTTCTTGCCGTTATCTTCTATTTAACTTGTTCCTACCATTTGGATTATTGAATCCCATCCTTTTTTTGGTCTTAAATGAAAAACATTACCCATCTTATACTTCAGTGTAAGTAATGAAGAAAGAAAAGTTGAAAATTATAAGAAAGAAACTATTTTGTGCCATCATGATAAATGAGAATATTAAATGTGGCAAAAGTGTTTTACTGATTAATTTTGTACAACAGATGTTTTAACAAAATAAACATATAAATTTAATAATTTTGTGCCTTCAGAAATATTTCTAAGGGCAAAAGAGGATTTAAAAAGTTCAATTATATAATCTAGTAGTAAGATGCTTTCACTTTATCATTCTTTGTCTTAATTACCTGTTGAAAATTTACAATACACTTAATAAAATGATTGAACATAAAAAGAGCTTTAACTTGTAAAGGTGGTTATTAAGAGCCATAACTTTCTGGGATGATGTATAAAATTTGGAGATTTTAATTTTTCAAAGAATAAAAGTACCACTCTAAATCACTTAAGCATTTTAGACAGCATCATTATCCTAATACATGTAACAATGATGAACAATTGCTCTCTTATCATTTTCATAATGAGAAAGTGACTCATTTTTATGAAAAAGCAATTTAAGTAATTTAGCAATTTAGATATTTAAGTGCTCTTGAAAATAAACAATAAGATGAAATTAATGTTCATTCACCACAAGATAACGTACCATATTAATATGACACATTTAAAAATCTCCAATAAAATTCTTCAAAATACAATTTTTTTTCACATTAGCATTTTGTGAATTCTGAAGAAAGAAATCTAACAAATAAATGGGTTAATACCATTTTCTATAATTATTTTCAAGGAAATGAAAAATGGAACATTATTTTCATTATGGATTTTTAATAAAACTGGTACATAAACACAAGTAAAATATTTTTTTACTTCAATGGTATTTACTATTGTTAATGAAAAAACATGATTTTTCTATTATACTCCTTATTTATATAGTGATTATATTTAGTAGATTATGATTTATCTAACATATAGAAAATAAGAATGAAGTTTTAATTTTTTCAACTTCAGTTACACTGATCTACAACTTGCTTAAGAGTTTGCATTTTGCTGTGAGAAAAATTGCTAACAACTTATGTGTCTTTCAACTCTTATTTTAACACCCATCAGGTGATATTAGAATATTAAAATTGACATGTGTGTTACTGCTTTGGTTTTCAGGTTTTGACTATCACAAATAAAGTTGCTACATATAGCAATAGCGATAGCATGTAAGTTTTGTGCAGATATATGTTTCCATCTGGGTGTAGATGCTTGTGTAACTGTTTTTAATAGCTTCTACTTTACATATAATTTATTTCCATTTTCTACCTCCTGAACTTTCACTATTGTTTCACTTGTGGCAAAAACAAACATGCAAAAAACTCAACCATACTACACTATAGTGAAATGCAAGCAGATAAGTTAAAAAATTAACGTTGTTACCATGATGTACCTTAGAACTCTGGCTGAATTATTTCTATTAATTTGCTCTAGCGCTACTCTCTAATCTGAGTCACTGGAAAAGGAATAAACCAAAGGAGCAATCTGTGTGCATGCATGTTTGTGTGCATGTGTGTGTGCATGCATGTGTGTAAATGTTGGTGGTGGTAGGTTTCCCTGCAAACCCAAAAGAAATAACAACTGCATTTAGACCACATAATTTTGGCCATCCTGATATACCAAGGTGACTTAGAAGATCCTTGGAATTAATTTTTAGTTTTTATTAGCTTATTTTTCTAAAATGTGAAGTGTAATATGACAGGTACATATAGTACTATATCACAGCTTCAATTAAAGTGAATTGAGAAAGCATCCAAAGAATGCTGAATTAAAGCAATATAGGAAAAGGTCTTTGGTAAGTACATTTAGGTAGTGCTTTCAAAATAAATCCACACAGGAACATACTCTATATCAGAATCTGTTCTAGGAGTTTTTTCAATATGTGTTGATTTTATTTAATATTTGAAATAAAAAATAAATTATAAATGTAAATACTATTACCATTTTTGAACATGAGAAAACTAAAATACTGAGAAAGAATCTGAAACATGTCATATCATCTAATTAAGACTGCACAAATATAGCCCATATACACTGAACAGAAAGACTTCAAAGGTTATTTTTGCCCTGATAGAGGTCAAAAGTTTGACTTCTTTTTATTTTTGTTGGCAGATGCTTGAAAGGGAGGAAGTCAGGAAGTACTGTTAAAAAATGTTTATGCTGTTTTCTGGGATGACAGCGTGATCTTATTGTGACCATCTGCTGGCTGGACAGCCCTTTACATACAGGGTTTCCAACAAAAAATAAATAAAACCACCCAAGAGTATAGAGCCGAGAATCAAAAATAAAATTTGAAAAGCAGAACAGAAAACATCATTTAGCCTTAGGAAAGTATAATACAAATATGGTTGACCAAAAAAAAGAAAGAAAGCTATTTGCAGCAAAATAATGAGCTAAAGCAATGAAAATCACAGGCCATGCAGGACTCACTGCATTCAAAGAGCGGGACTGAGGAAGTCAGTAGCAAATTTCAGTTTTATGATAAATGGATTTTAAGTTGTAAAGGGAACCTAAGAGATACTTGCAATTTACCTGAGAAGACTGCAGATTAGAAAAGTAAACCTGATAAACACATAACTTTCTCAGGTGAATGAATTGTAAGCACACTCTTACTATTTATGTATATAATATGTTCTGTTTTATTTATGAATTTAGTTACTTTCTTCAGACACTGATCTCGCATTTTTAGATTTCATTTGGAGACAACGGTCTTTGTGAAGAAGAACAACTTCTGAATCCAGGTGAGATCATCCTTAAATCTGCTTACATAAACAGCATAAATTTCATAAAGACAAGTTCTAATATGGACACGCAGCTATAAGTGGGAACATATTGTGCTTTTAAAAGTACTTCCCAATGTTATTCACCTTAATTTTTCATCTTAGTCATGACAGTGTGCTTTAGCTACTCTATTTGATAGAGATTCATGATAAATCAAAATTAATCAAGTTATAAGAAGTTTTTTTAAAGTTCACTCTAACTCACTGTACTACATTGATGGTCCTTCATTAATTTAATTGCACACTATGTAACATTTCTAAAACTACAAGTTTAAGATATTCACAAAATTTTAAATTTAATGCAAAAACCCTATAAAAGTGAAATAGTCCAAGAATTGATACTATATATTATTGTCAGTGATTCCATAAGTAACTAAAGATGATTCCTCTGTGGATAAGTAGATTCTGAAAGATTTCATTATTATAATATATATTTTACCTGCCCCAACATTTTTGAAAAATAGGTCAAAATAGCTATTAAATTGAAAAAGGTAGGTATTAATTTAATAATAAGTAAATTGAGAGCTCTATAAGTGCAAATGCACTGCATGTATAGAGCTCTATAAGTGCAAATGCACTGCATGTATAGAGCTCTATAAGTGCAAATGCACTGCAGGATTATGTCTTTTATTTTCAAATAGTGTATTTTTATAGAGCATACCTAAGATGTGAAGCATCTGATGTTTCTCTTGAGTATCTATTATTATGGATAATGGTCGTGTGTTTGCAGTTCATAGGATATTGTCAGACATTTCAATTATAGAACTGATTCATGCCAGGATAATGTAATAGGATTAAGAATATTAAACAAAAATAATTTCTCTGCTCATGTGCCTCCATAGAGGTTACTACTTTCAATAAAAAAATAGTGCTTGCTTTCATTATTTTGGTAGCTGTGCATATGTGCATAATATTTTAAATGTTCTGCTTTTTTTTTTATTGTTCCAATTGCTTATATCTATTGGCCGTACAAAACTGAAACTGAGAAATTTATATTCTCTTTTTCACCAATCCTACCCCACAAATTCAGGTTATGGTTATTTTTATAATTTGTTTTCTTGTGACAATGTTAGTTTTTTCAAATATTTTATTTATACCCATATCACTTGAGCAATCAATTTTTAATTACTATATGTTAATTCCTACTATAAAACATGTTTATTTTTCCTAATGTCTCCACTGTTCTTTTAATATTCTACTTTCTTTATTTAAAAGTGTTTAAAGTTATTGTTGCAAAATCAACAACCAATTTCCTGGTTCTTTTGATACCAAATGAATGTTGAACAATTCAGTTCAATTTCAACACTAAGTACTCAGAATAAACCTACAACTTAAAGACTCATTTCCATCCATTACTTCCTACTTCCGAACTCCAGATACATCTGACTGAAGTACTGTTATAAAACTACAATAAGCTGACAGTTTCCACAATTTCCTCCTAAGGTTCAATAATTTGCTGGAACAGCTCACAGAACTCAGAAAGATACATCACTGCATTTACTATTTGACTATAAAGGACATAAACAAACAGCCATATGAAGAAGAACAAAGTCTGAAACGATCCTGAGCAGAGGAACTTTTCCCCCTGAGGAGTAAGGATGTGACTCTGTCTTCATGTAAATTTATTCATCAATTGGAAGTTATGAAAAGTTTGTTCAAGAGTTTTCATAGAAGAAGAACTCTCATTCCACTTCCTGGAGGTTACCAAGTAAGTCCGAAAGTTCCATCTCTCTGATCACTTGGTATTTCTGGGGAATAGCTCTACTCTTCAATAGTTTGAAACTATTTAAGGGAGTCACAAAGTCACCTCTTTATCACAAATTCCAATGTGATAAAATAGGGTTTCTTGTGAATAACAGACACTCCCATTACTCAGAGAATGCCTAGGTTTCAGGGACTTTGAAACCAGTAATCAGGAATAAAGAACAAATATATTTCATATTTACCAAATTTAGTAACAAAAAATTACATTTTATTTGGTATTTTGGTAATTTAAAGGACTCACATGCAATAAATATCATTTAAAATTTACTATAGGATTATGCATTATAAAACCATTAGTGTGACTAGAAGAAGGAATAAAAGAAATGTGATCTTACTGAAATTTTGTACAGTAATGAGCTTCTTCCAAGGAATAGGATCTACATTATGTGAGCTCCCTCCACTCCCCTTGAAACCATAGGCCCTTATCCTATTCCTTAGCTCAAGATATCACATCCTCATTTTGTGTCTTTTGCTTAGAATCTATATCCATGCAGATTCTACATTCATGTGTAACTAATTTGTTCTTTCCTCCTACAAATTTGTCTGGTGTTAATTTGATTGCCCTGCCAGCCAGGAAGAACCCAGAGGGGTGGGGAGAGACCCTACATACTCAAATGTGACTTTTTATATCTGTGGTCTGCTTCTTGGATTTCTCATAGCATGATCTTGAATCATGCTTTTTATATCATTTGCTTTCATCATAGTAAATAATGTGTGTATTTCAAAATATACTTACATTTTTTTTCATATTTTATTGATAATTCAGTAGTGCATAAAATTCTAGGCTCACTTGTTTTTCTCCAAAACTGTGATCTTATCTTTAAATTATATACTACTATCTAGTTATTGAAAATTTCTCCAAGACAATATGATTCTAACTAATTCATTTACTCTGTAGACATTTTTTGAGTTCCTCCTATGTGTTAGGAACTATATATTAGGTTATATAAACCAGTAACTAGAATATTTTTTCAACCAGCATCAAACTATAAAAATATTTCTACTTGTGACATTTTATTAAAAATATTTATTTTGAGGTACTGTGAAGACGAATTGTATCAGAACATCTGAGAATTAGCACTTTGTAAAGGCTCCACACCTTATACTAATGTGCCACTATGGTTGAGCGATACTTCTAGAACAAAATCATGTTACATTGCTCCATTACCTGTATCTTAAAATAGCATTTATTTATTTATTTTTTTGCTTGTTTGTTTCCATGGCACAGAGAAGGAGAACAACTTTTCAATATGGTGTTCTTTAAGGGTGAACACTTTCATAATTGTGCCATTTCAGCAACTGGTATTTGGTGATACTGAACTTGGATCTGATCTGAAACTGACTTGACTGAAATCTCTTATTTACTCAGTGTAATTGGTAGCAGATTCCTCTTTTCTGATCTAAGAATTTATCCTGTACCATTAGACATCTTTTTGGAATTTTTCAAACCATGTGTTCTATTAATGACACCCTAATGGCATTCTATTCTACAGTAATAAAATGTCCTTAAACTATTGAAATGTATACAAAAAAATTAGTAAAAGGTCCCCAAAACAAATATCCTATATGCAAGAGGAGAATATAAGAGTTATCTACTCTTCTGGGGTTTCTATTAAAACACAAAACAAAACCTCTGCAGGAATGACAAAATGACAGATGAAACCAAACTCAAACACTAGCCTTAGAAAGTGGCCTATAGACATTTAAGAGGGAAGGAAAGTGGGACAGGAGAGCACAAAGAGGTTATGGAAAACAATGGACTATGGTGATAGACTATCGGTGCTTTGGTTGTGAGAGTGCTATGGTAATAGCACCAGAAAGGAAAAATCCTATACTTAGAAAATACAAACAGTATAAATGAATGTCACCTCAGTAAAAAAAAAAAAAAAAAAAAATGCTAAGTCACCAAAATCCCTGTATATCCTGAGATTAAACATGAGATATGAAGAGTACAGTATTCCACATGCTTCATTAAGCCCTAGTAATATTTCATTTCATTTAAGGATTAAATGCCTCCCTCCTCCCCCTGTATTGTGAGGGTCTGTTTCCATACAGTCTGAAATTTTTCATGTTCTAGCAAAAATTATTTTCATCATCTTCATTTGACTTTAAAACAATATTTAAATGGCCTGTCAGCCATAGTGATCTGTATATTATTTCTACCAGGTGCCTTTCAACTTGCTATGCTCATTCAAATATTTGAAACTATTTTTTATACATTAAAGGTTATGTGTGCTCCTATTTTTAAAGTCAATGGAGACCTCCTTGGTGGCGCAGCAGATTAAGCAACGCACTATGAAGCAAACCGCAGCCACTGCAGCACGAGTTCGATCCCTGCCACCAGCCAGGGAGGGGACCCACATGGCGCAGCAGACCTCTCCTGCCTTGCCCACTGTTCTCCTCAGCAGTGTATTTCAGTAGATCTGCCTGTTCTGCTCCCCACTCTCTCTGGTGGCTCCTCTCACCCCAACAACTCCCTACCCCAGAGCCTCTGGCCTGTACCCCAGCTCTTGTATACATAAATAAATAAAATCTTTTAAAAAAAAAGTCAGTGGAAGACCTTTGTATAGAAATGCATTTGGGGGATAAAATAATTCAAGTACTTATTCGACATAAAAAATCACCACGGATCAGAAAATTGAGCCACAGTCTGCCCTTTTTCCTCTTTTATAAAGACAAAAAAGCTTCAAATAAAATCTTTAACATTTTTAGTCAATGGTGTGAATATGGTGTAGATGTTTGGCTGTTACATAAAAAAAATGAAAATTGACATTATTTTGCTCCACTAAATGCTAATTTGAAACCATTATCACTCAGCTACAATAAGAATTTACTTATTCGCCATTTCCTCACTCAATTACCATCATTAATATTTTGGTTAAGTAGTTAAACACACTTTCAACAGGCAGCATTATTAGAAGAAAACAGACACTATTTTATTCTGCTGTGGGTCTAATTGACTGCAATTACCCGTAATACTAAGCTTTCACCACAGTAGGTTTCATCTTGGTTTACTCAATGACTAACAAAAATGAATGCAATAGTAATATCACTAAAATAAAATTGAAAACAAAAATACAGGACATGTAAATAAATTCATACATAATACTAATGTTAATTACCACTTGCACTTAAGTTATGTAGCATTATTTAAGGTTGATTTAGAGAAAAATTGCTTTTATATCTACCATTAATATTTAGTTTATTATTAATTTCATGCTGGCTGAGAACATTCTCTTTGCAAAGTAACATTAAGTGAGAAAGAAATCTGGACTATTTAAAGCCAAAAGAATTCTAAATGAAGGAAATCTGCTCTTTCTGCTAAGTGCTCACTCTACTTTAAGCATGTTTGGTATGCCAAGCATACCATCTGGGCTCAATTACTTGTTATTTTGTAATGTCAACATCTGCTTATAAGAAAATATGTGCTCAAGTGTATTAAAGACTTGCTTTATAGGCAAGAATGTTGCTGTTCTTTATGTCAAATCACATATAATTTATTCTTCATTCTTCTTTATGCTCTTTACTGAACAGTGAAAATTAAAATACTAGATGTTCAGGAAAACAAAGACACTTTGCTTTTCTTTATAATACAATCTTTATAATCTTTATACTACACATGATCTTTATATACAAAGAATCAAACTTATGTATTTCATTGTGCATGGATTTACTTTTTATGTAAGTAGCCTGGAAATGTCAGAGATAATTAAATACAAAATTATATTCGCAACTTGCTTATATCCATAATGCAATAAAATTACTTACTTGGATGGTAGAAGTCACCTCACATAATATTTTCTCCTTAAAAGTCTTTCCTTTTCTTTTTCCACTATGGAAATGCATTTTGTACATGCCAAGTCAAGTAACACCTGAAATAAGGATAATTCCAACTTTACCTATCTATATTAATCCTACTTCTACTACCCACACAGTAAGTAATGACATTTTTATTCATTTTATTTGAAAGTATTTTATTTTTGACAATACTATAAATACACATTGTTGAGAACCAAATACAACTAAAAGATAATTTTTTAAGAAGAATGAACAACATGCTTTAATTCTCATTCATCCTAGACTTTCCCAGATACAATCATTTTCAAATATCTCATTCATTTTCCATATATTTTGAAATGTTCTTAAAATTTTATTTCCTAGCCTATCAAACTTAAACATCATCAATAATTTCCTGTTTAGTAGATTATGGTGTAGTTCCCTTATCTTAAGCCAATTATCAATTAACTAATATAGTTAGATTTTAAGTATGGACTAAATCAACGGACAGAACTTCTTTTATTATGACTTACACATATGGCTTATTATCAACCAAAGCACTGAATTGTATTTATTTTATGTTCATATAAAATAGTGGTTTTCCTGATTTTAGAATTTCATGATTTATTTTTGTTTTCTCTTTTTTTTCCTTTATAAATACACCAACAGTTCTGTCAAGGGATGAGAATGATTATCTCAGTGATAACATAGATAATATATATATATTTGTACTTTAAAATTTTTCATGTTGCTCTTTCTAAATGGTGACCCACTGTAACTAAGGTTTACTTATTATCTTGGGAAATTCTCTTTTCCTATAGCAATGGAGAAATGAATCTAGATGATCTTCAACAAAACAGGAAGTGACCCAAGAAAGAAGAATATGAAGTTGTGTTGAAAATCACCTTTCAATAGTTTCCTAACTGCTTAATAATTTAGAGTTCTCTCCCATGCTAAGGAAACATGTGACAGATGAACATATTTGGGAATAGATAAGGTTATCAAGTGTTTTTTCAGTGGCACTATGGGCATTGTCTAGAAAACCCTTGACAGAGTGCATGACAAATAGGAATAAGTTCCTATGAAGATTTCCCCATTGACTAAGCCATTTTATATTCCTGAAGGGGTTAATAAGTCAAGGTATAGAGAACTGATAGTCACTCAAATAATCTCTTTCACAGTAATGCAAATGAGTTCTTTTTAACAGACTAAGAATTGATTTTGCCTTAAAGATGACTTCAGACATTAACAATTTTCATAATTGCAAATTAATTTTAGATCCCTATTAAATATATAGTCAAAATTTCCTTTAAAATGGTTTTCACAGCAATTAATAGGTAAAATAAAATCATTGACTTATATAGTCATGGTCATAATTGTATCCTTTTAAAATAAATATAGTTGAAAACGTATGTTATTAACCCCAACAAAACTGATAGCTAAACTGGTTAGAGAATTTAGATTGCAAATCATTTTCTTTCACTAATTTGAATGTATTATTTCACTGATTTCTAGCATTCAAACTTTATCTTTCCTACTCACAAACCTTTGTATATCACCTTTTTGTGTTTCCAGAGCTTTCAGAGTGTTCTCTTTTTCCCAGGGATAAAATTTCATCTACAGGGTACTCAGTTGTTCCTTTTAGCCTACAAATTCAGGTTTTTATGGACAATGTCCCTTTGTTTAATAAAGACAGCATGAAGTGGTTGCTCTAAGTGCAGGCATCAACATCAGACTATTGTTTTAAAGCTCTGTGAGTATTTTCTTAACTTACAAATAGTCTTTAATTTGATTTTTCATTTTATGGCATGGTCCTTTTATGATAGAGACAAAATATCTGCAGTTATGACTAGGATGGTAATTAGACAAAAAAGAAGAAGCACAAAGACAGGGTTAAGATAGTCAGATGCTGGGGCCTCCCCTGTGGCGCAGTGGGTTGGGCAACACACTACGAAGCAAATCGCAGCCACTGCAGCACGAGTTCTATCCCTGCTGCCGGCCAGGGAGGGGACCCACATGGTGCGGCAGACCTCTCCTGCTGTGCCCGCTGCTCCCCTCAGCAGTGTACTTCCGTTGATCTGCCTGTTCTGCTCCTTGCTCTCTGTGGTGAATCCTCTCACCCCCCACACCTCTGGCCTGTACCCCAGTGCTTGTACGCATAAATAAATAAATCTTTAAAAAAAAAAAAAGATAGTCAGATGCTGCATACCTATGAAGAGAAATAGTAAGAAATGGGATGATGAGGTAGTATGTGGTCCAATATTGAATGAGTTATCTTCCCTCTCTTGTAACTATCTCTATGATCAATCAGCATAATTTTTTTTCTTCAACAGACATATTTGTCCTTATCATGTTTTTCCTTTCTTAAAACGAAACATTTTTTCTGCTTCTCCAAACTCAAATTTATACTCAGTATACATACACTAGTCTGCAAAATATTTTCTATTTGAAAACAAACTTTTACTACTCTCTGTCCCCTCCAAACCCAGTGTTCTGGTCTATGATATTTATTGAGTACTTTAAGAACTTACATCAGTTTCATGTATTATTGATGTGATCAGGCAAACTACTTTAACTCCCAGGATTCATCTGCAACATCTGTGAAATAAGGACAGCAATTCCGGCCTTATAAGACTCTAGGTAATGTTATATGAGACAATGGACATTACACTAACATGTAATCACCATGGATTCTTCATAGTCCATTGTAAAAAATGGGAATAATCAACTGTATTTCAATAAACATAGCTTTAATGAAAATTAGTCCCATTCTGAAACAGATTTAGAAAATTATAGTTCCATAAGCATGGGGTGTTCAAACTACATATGCCATTTCTGCTGAAATATGTGCACAACAATGGCAGAAACCCAACATGCAAGGGCTGTCAAGTGCTGAGATATTATCCTGTCTAAACTCTTCTTTTACTACAATTATAACTGATACCACAAAATTTAGCAACTTATATGATATATAGCTCACATTTTTTAACTGCAATTACTTGTCAATCTTATCCTTTTGAATCTTTAAAGACAAAATCCTATCTATTATAGCTCTATCACTTAATGTGGTTTATAGAATAATAACTAAGCATAACTGGCTAAAATAGTATTAGTTAATGAGTAGATAGTGACTATTCATCCAAAATTATTATAATTCATTATCCTTTGCTCTTTAAGATAGGTGAATGTATTTTCTGGACTCTGCACCACAAGAGATTTGGAAGATTTCTGTTGGTAAGGGAAAAGAACAGAATGACTTTAGGATGAACATTAGTTCAAAGGAAGGTACTGTGACATCACAGAGTAGAACAGGAAAAAGGTAAGTATTGTTGTCCCACTCAAAGCTATAGGGATAGTAATAATGGCAGTTTAGTTTTATGTCCTGCAAAATGATGACTTTCTAAGATTCAGCATGACAACAGCTCAGAGCCCTGGGAGAAAGAAAGTTAGGTACCTCATCCTGAAAAACTGTAAGAAAAATGTTGGAAATCATTTAGGGAGGATGAATAATTTATAATAACAGTGAACAGCTCCAACAAGATTGTTATATCAAACAGAAAGTTTGATGTTACCTTTCTATTAATTATGTAGAAATTAATAACCATCTGGACATTTTTCTCTTACTATGGCCATACAGCATGGTTAGTAAAAACCATCTTTGAGCATCTTTTCTAAGACTGGAAAGAACTTAGGAGAATGTAGTTGGAGGGGTCTTATCCAGTTATAGATAGTGAACATCTCCTCTCTAGAGTAAGGATGACCTCATCTTGTCTGTCTGGTAAAGCACCCCTTCTTTTTGATGATCAAAGTACCCAAATACAGGGTAAATATCACCATTCCATTCCATTATTCTTTAAATTTATAATTGTAAATTCTTCAAATGTTTGTTATTAAATTTTGGCCTTTTCTCCTACTAATTTGCTTAATGGAAATTTGTTTATTCATCCAGAAAAACCCAGGTAGGATGGGAGAAATTCTCCCTGTGCCTTGACAATGGTTCATAATTGATTTAATAATTTAGCTATTCTTGAGTAACTAAACATTTTTTTTGAAAAAAAAAAACACTACATCATTGATTATACTATTAGGTAAAGTTATATGTGAAGTTTTGGGGTTAGTGATACATCCTTTACTATAAAACAGGCTAAACTGCCTAGTAAGTTCATTTAGTAAATTCTGGATATAGAATTTTCTAACTGTAATGGAGTTGTCCGTGTTATAAATCATTTTATGGTCGAAAAAAATTTTTTACAAAAATTGTTTATAATCTTTTCTTCTGTTGCACCAAAACAAATTAGCTTTAATGAAACTCAGTGTCCATTATCTTTTCTATTGTTTTATCTACTTTGACACTGTGTGGGATGTCCTCATGCTGTAAATAGTTAACTCCACAATTTTTACACTGGGTATACCATCTTACTACTGTGGCTGAAATATTTCTTCCAGCTTTGATTTTTTTATGATTCTCCTGTCCCAATATAGGTTGTTTTGCTCTGGATCCTAATCACTTAAACCATTTTGAATTTAATTACTGATGCAAAAAATACAAAACAAAGCTAGTGTAAGATCTTATGAACAAAAATAACTTTTATTATTACTACTTGCAGATAATTTATCTATTCATACATTAACAGATATTTTTAATGCCTTAAACTAAAGGGATCCTTAAGGTATTTTGAGATAAGTTCAGATATCTTCTTAAATTTAAGGGGTGAGGTATTTTGGCAAATATTTTTCCAGATCCTACATAGATAATTTCCTAATTTATAAGGCACAAGTCTTGTGTTGGTGTCAAGTAGCCATTGCTTCAGTGTGTAATGTGGTTAGCTGAATTAGAAATATTGAGTGATGCACCAAGTTATAACAAATCTCAGATTTTATATTATAAATCAGAACAAGAAATGTATTTCCAAAGGGAAGGTCAAGGATCTGGTTGACTGCTCTTGACTTTTCATCTATATCAGCAGTAGAAAAGGTTCAATACAACGGAAATTGGGACAGGATCTTTGAGGAGAAATTCTTTGGTGATATCTGTGCTGTGACCACAATCTCTTTCCACTGAGGGCCTGGGTTGGAAGAGCTGATCTCTTCACATAATGTCAAAGGAGCAAAGTTTCAATATTAGAATGCCTGATATGAATCTCTTGCAATTAAGAAGACTCAATTGACTACTGTCTTTCATGCTTGGAACAATCCAGAATGGAGAAATGGACTGTAGCATTTTGGTAAGACTTACAGAAAGGTGGGGAAAAGAATACTTGAGTGATTTCTACTGAGCAAACATAAATGATGCAAAAGGACTGATTCATAATCACTTTAAATTCAGCACAAGCTGACCATGTGTAGAGGATCTTAGTAGTAAGGCTTTTAATGATGTCGAAATGGGGGCATCTATCAGGAAGACATTTCATCACTACCACATAGAAAATATAATAAAATGTTTCTAGTGACAGAAATAATGCATGATTCAAGTAAATGAATCATAGCCAGGAACAATTGTTGAGTCACCTACCCAGAGTTTTCAGTACTGAAAAATAAACATTTAAAACTTTTTGTCAAACTTACAGACATATTTTCTAGGCTCTACACATACAGAGAAGGAATTTAAAAAAGTGAATTTCAAGTACTTCTAAGTAAGTAAAAGTGTTTATCCAAAAGTAAAAGGTAGAAAAAGCACTACTGGAAAAGTAAAGAGTTGTACATGGACTAGCTAATAAGTAATTTATACAATTACATTAACTTGTCATTTTAAGTAAAACAAAAATAGGTGAACAGTAAAGACTACATCTTACTCTCTGAAGCTTACAAATGGGTAAAGAATATGTTTATTTTTAAAAAAGAAAGGAGAGAATAAAGAAAATTGTTCATGAAAATAATATTTATAAATCTATCAGTCTCAGACAGCCCTAAGCCATCCTGTAAACTCTAAACACACTAAGAACTGCATCTGCATGCTTTTCAGTTGTCTTCTTGCCTTGCCTCCAAAAGTCATTAATTGAAGTGAACTACATAGAAGAGGAAGGATAGTGTGAAAACTAAGGAAAAATGAAAAATACTTTTTCTCCTTTCTCCTGTTTCCTTTGGCAGAAGCCCTTCAAGTTGAGGTTTTTACTGTACAACAACTACCAAGTTTGCACTCTGACACAGAATTAAGTGCTTTGCATTACTGCACTGGCATGTGTTTACGCCTTAAAGTAATTGTAGGATTTTTTTTTAAATTTAAGATTAAACTAAAAATCATAGAAATGTCCTACTTCGTAAAGCCAGGACAAAGGAAAAAAAGCTCTCTAGTAAGTATACACAAAAGAACTATGAGATTGTGAAAGAACAGTTTTTTATAATTTTTGCAGTGGGTACCAAGAATTTATCCTGTGTGTAAATCTTTCTCATGATACATTAACATCTATAAATATCAACTTTATTTTATACTACATTTTCCGATAGTGTTAATTTACCTACTAGATGATTATATTATTTAATGGAAAGCTGTAAGTACACTAGGATTAGAAAATCACCTTTAATACTTCAAAATACCATACTCTTTGTTTATTCTTGAAAGTCCACTCTGCTAGTTCATCTAATGTATTATGTCAGTTTTTTGTTTTATTTTTATAAGCTTTTATGGTGGCAAAAGAGACTAGTGGAAGAAAAAACATCTGATGGGTGTTGGATTAAATTTAACTTTTGTAGAAAGACCCAAAATATCAGTGAAACAATCAGAATTTTCAGTTATGAAAAGAGGGGCATTAAGTTCTGGTTATACATTCATCTGATTGGTTATACTAGCATAAATGAAGTTAGAATTTAATGTGTGATAAGAAATACTAGACAGTTCCTTCTGTGTGTGTTTATGAGAAAGAGGAGGTATTTGTTACTAGCAACTCTTATTACATAAAGCCAGTTCAAAGATTGATTTGCAGCATTTCTTCTAACCCTGCAATGTTTTGTTCTACTTCATAATTTTACTAAAATTATACAGCTGTCACAAAGTCATGGTCTGTGAATAGCATTACTATGTGCTACAGTACATTGTCATCTTTTTGTCTTTAGCTGAAGATGATGGCTGATATTTTTTTCCACAAGTAGCATTCCTTTATTCAAGACTAGAAATTCATAAGGCTATTTGAGGAGACTCCAAAAATTCCAAAACCTGAGGACTTGATTTCTTTATGATCTGCTTTAAAGTTTGAACTATAATAAATACATACATACATAAGCACACCTGTGTGATATGTAGATACAACACATCTATCATCTGTTTGTCTGTCTCCCTGTGTGTCAAGCTCATGTATTAAGAGAAATAAAAAAGGTTGAATTTAGGTCTCAGAAAAAACTTGAAAGGAGCAAGAACCAGAAGAAAATTTTGCTTCTTAAATCTTTACAAAATATATTGAATAATTTTCAAAATTGTTGAGTTGCATTAATAATGCATAAACATTTTTAATATGATTTCTCATTCTTTTGTCTCTAAATATTACTTTCAAATTTTCTTCATAGTAAAATTTATAAACTATTATACAAAAACATATATTATGTCATTCAATTATATTAACAATTTTGTAAGAAATATATTATTATTTTCTTCAGAAGTTATAACACTGAAGTCTGAACCTCCCTGGCGAAGCAAGGGGTTAAGCAATGCACTATGAAGCACCTGCATCCACTGCAGCATGAGTTCGATTTCCAGCCAGGAGGTTGACCCATATGGCGCAGCAGACCTCCCTGCAACACCCGTTGCTCCCCTCAGCAGTATATCTCAGTAAATCTGCCTGTTCCATTACCTATTCTGTCTTGGGTGAATCCTCTGATGCACACCTCTGACCCATACCCCAGTTCATGTATGCATAAATAAATCTTTCCAAAAAAATAAATTGCATATGTCTTAAGAAATACTGTATGTGAACTTCACTAAGCCAATTAAGCATTAGAATAGATCAGCGTTCTCAGCCAAGGCTATTTTGTTTTCCGGAGAATATCTAGCAATGTCTTGGGATATTTATGGCTCTCACAACTGGGAGACTTGCTACTAAAGTCCAATGAAGAGAAGAGTATCTAAAGTGCATGTGACAGATCTCGACAACAAAGACTTAGTTGAGCCACGATGTCATTACTGTTGCTGGGAAACTCTTAGAATAGTTACAACACTGTCCTGTTTCTGTAATAAGAAATGTATAGGTCTTATAGCACAAGCAATGCATAAAGAAAATAGATCACTGAATTACTAAGAACAAGATAAACATGAAGTTTAATAAAAGTTTACCTTTGCCTTGTCTATGATAAAAGTTGTATTATACAGATTATATTCAGATCAAAGGCATATGAAAAATGTCTGCCTTCCTATGATTGCAAATATGATTTCAGTTATTATAGAAAAAACACTTAGAAATAAAATGAACTGTGGGCTGGTATTTTGCTCTGTGAAGTGTAAGTACTGTATTTCCTCAATTTATGGATATTATCATTGTAAGACACGTCACCCATTTGAAAGTTCAATAAGAAAAACAAAGTATTACAATACATATACATATTTAAAAAGACAGCAGAGTGTGTTTCCATATAACTACAGCCTATTTTAATCTTCACTATCTCAAAATTTAAATTTCTTTCTTATTCACAGTTGGTCTAATGGTCTGAATCACTGCTCTAAGTACACATGTCATCAAGCGGCAGGCTGCTTTCAGTCTGTGCTCGTGATCTTGAAATTATTTTCATATTGTAGAACTATGATATTAAGAATTCCAGAACTACATGTTTATTTCCTTAGAAAAATACCCATTTTTTCCTTTTAATTATGGAAATTAATCAGTTTCTCTTTAAGCATCATCTGGAAGCTTTTGAGTGACACCTCTTTAATACCTGAGTGATAGCTTTTGTGATACATCAGTGGGATTTCAACCTTTCCAGGCTTTGTAATTTCTCTGAATATCTGAAAGGGCTTAGCTATTTTCACTCCTTAAACAGACATACTGAACTCATGGCAGAGAATAGTTGGTATACACTGTGTTTTTTGTTTTAGGAATGAAGCACAGTATAGTTACTGGATTAAATGTTCAGGGTCAGTCTGGGATCCAAATAATTTAAATTAGATTCTGCCAACTCTGCAAATAACCCAGCTGAGGACAGTTGCATGAATGTATGTATTTAGTACCATTCTTTTCTAATTCATCTGTACAAACATGCACACACACGCACAACAGTTATGACAAAAATAAGAGTCACCAATGGCTCCTTAACCTATAAGTAGACAGGTGTAACTGTACTCTACCTCCAGTCACAAAAATATTTAAAATTTTAAAATAATGCATCTAAAAACCAAACAAATAAGATTCTTTATCATATTATTAAAATAATATTAAAAATGAATTGATGAAAATGATTTCTTATATGCTCATTAAAATGAATTGAGTGGGGCCTCTCTGGTAGCACAAGGAGTTGAGCCCCACATTCTGGGGCTTCTGCAGCCACTGTAGTGCAAGTTTGAATCCTGAGCCAGGGAGCTGACTGGCATGGCACAGCAGACCTCTCCTGTCATGCACGCTGCTCCCCTCACCAGTGAATTTCAGTCATACTGCCTGTTCTGCTTCCCACTTTATCTCTGGTGAATCCTTTCACCCCCGCCCAACACCTCTGGCCTGCACCCCAGCTCTTGTATGCACAAATAAATAAATCTTTAAAATAAAAAGAATTGAATGGCTTCAATCAAAGCTATACTTTATATCAAACATAAATTTGTTTCTTATTCCAAATATGTATTTCTACAAGGCACACATTTAAACACTATCATCATAAAAATTGACATAATCTGCTTCAAATAATGAAATAAAGTAATGAATCAACAACTACATTTAGATAAAAATTAAAACCTTTTAAACTAATTCTTTTGTCTTAATTTTCTTTAGGAAAATTAAAACTAGCCTTAGCGTTATGTTAAAAACTTGACAGTTTTGCTGATTTCTAAAATGTTTTCTCTGCTGTTTTTCATAATATTGTCAGAAGTAATCTGATTCTCCCCAAAAATTCTTATATCTTTTTTTTTTAATCTCTCAGCCTCAAAACTTCCTTTCATGGTTGCCATTAGTAACACTGACAGTTACTATAGCATTAATCTGATAATTACATATTTTCAAGAAATACTGGCAAATGGAAGGGTGACTAGTTATTTAAAGTTATTTAAATTATACATTTATGAGATTTTTAATGAGGTTTTATCTTTTGGTGTGTGTGTTATTGCCATGTTTAGCTTATGAAAAGAGATATAAAACTACTAAGTCATAAAAACTATATAGACCTGTTTTGAAGATGAATGAACACACACCTAGGCACATATTAATAACTGAATGATTTTAGTTATAGGATCTTAAGAATAAATCAGAAATAACTGATGATCTTATAAAATCAGACTTTAGTTCTGTGTTTTAAAATGAATTCTGGTCAAATAAATTTAGAAAAATAGATTCATATAAGTACTTCAAAAGGAAAAACTTCTGCCTTACCAGTTTTATAAGCACATATTTAAACTTTAAGTCAAATTGTCACCACAATTTACCATATTGTCTTATTTTTACTGCCATTTTTGTAGTTCCCTATAGACAGAACACTTAGAGTTGGAGTTATTTGTGGATGGAAAATATATTTATGAAAGACTTTCAGTAAAAAAAAAAAAAATAGCCTGAGACTTCAATATCCACTTCCAGGATTTAATAGAACAGCTAGAACGACTAACAAGGAAGCATAAGACTTGAGTAATACTGCAAGCCATTATATAATAGACATCTGCAGAACATCCCACCCAACAAAGGATAAAGCACACCCTTTACAAATGCAGATAGAACATTCTCCAGTATAGACTCCAGTATAAACAAGCTGCAATGGATTTAAATGGGTTGAAATTATACAAAGTTGGTTATATAAGCATAATTTGAAAAAGCCATGAATAAGTGGAAATTAATCAACACATTTCTACATGACCAATGGGTTGAAAAATGACTCTCAAGGGAAATTAGAAATATTCTGAAATAATTGGAAAAATCTGAAACTCACCAAAACTTACAACATGCAGCTAAAAAAATTACAGCTGAAAAACAATTTTTTAAAAAAGAAAAACAATTGCATTTTAAGAAAGAATGGGACTAGAGTGACAGTGAACAACAATGGAAGAGTGAAAGGAACATTAAGAGACAACAGAGGCCATAGGTAATGAGATCTTGAAAGAAATTTAAATTCATTCAGATTGTGATAAAATCCACAATATTGAAAGCAGGCTGGAGTCAGGGGAGGATATCGCAAATAATATATGATCTTATTGTGTGATAAAACTGATTTACATAATTTAAAAGTTACTCTAATGATGTGTAGAGATGAGAGTGGAAACATGTACATCTTCTGTGAAGATCGGTACCAACCAAGGTGAGAAATGGTAAGTTTGGACTATGTAAAAGGCAGAGGCAATGGGAAGTGGTCAGATTTAAAATACCTGCTGACATATTGTATTAGGATATAACAAAAGGGGTAAGAGATATTTAGCTTTGGGCCTCACACATTGTCAAATAAAAATCTTGTGTAGCAGAAGGTTTGGGAGAGAACATCAACTTTAAGATGTCTATCATAAATACACAAGTCACAGAACCAAAGACAAGAAAAAAATATTTTTATTGCTCACTTAATACATGGTTAAGGAAAATCCATATTTATAATTTGTATTGTAAAAGGAAAGTGGACTGATTATAGTCTCCTTCAATGGTTCTATCCTTAAACGAAAACACTGAATAGCTTTTGCATTCAATATAGAATGAAATGGTAAGTTCAATAAGTCAGTGTTGAATAATTTAAATAAGCACAAGGGCATAAATCCATATTCTATTATGACTTCCAAAATAGTGCTTTATTGCATAATTTTTGTATATATTCAATGGTAATTCAATTCAGTCTAAATGCTTCCTGATAACCTTTAAGGTTTTTTTTTTTTTTTGCATTGAAATTTATTATGGATTTGAAAAGATTAAGAAACTTTCAGTTGTCAATGAGACTGAATATTCATATTTATATTAAAAGGCCAGAAGCATCAGGGCTGATACTTTTGCTTCATCTTTGTTAGAGTTTACTAAAAGTAATTGACTCCCATAAACTTTGAAATATAATTACCTTGTTACTATTTCCTTTCCATGCTGCTTAGGAAATGCAGAGTAGGGAAAATTCACAGGATTCATAAATAAGAAAAAAATCGTGAAATAGTATTTTCTTCTGCAACACCATATCTAATGAACTCATAATAAAAAGAATACTAAAATATATATAGATAAATCTACTTTCAAGAAAAAACTTAATAAATTAGTGCATGTATTAAAAACAAGGAAATTTCACATGAAGTTGTACTTTATTTTTCAAAACAGAATAACATGCTTTAAACGTTCTTTTTAATTGCTATTTAGTACATGGTTTTAAATAAATAAAACTTGAGAAAAAACCCTCAAGTTGATTTTTCCAGAATAATCAGATACCATTCATTGTCTGAAAAATAATACCTATGTAAAACAGTGACAAAGCTGAAGCTGAAGTAACTATTATTTTTGATATCTTTGTAAGTACGTGCCCAGACAAATTTAGTAAGTTATCACAACAGAACCTATAAGGCTGTTATGAAAACCCTTGGGAAAGGAAAATTTCAAACAGATAGATACTTCTTATCTCAAGATTTCTATAATAGAGACGAGCATTCTGATTTTTTTCTTTTTTTTAAGGCACTTTAATACCATGCTGAATATTGTTACTCTAAAAGCTTGCATTCAGATTTTAACTGGGTTCTTTTTGCCCTTTGGGGTAACAACTCACATTTGTGAATTATTTACCATATCCTTGGTGGAAGAATCTTATTATTCACATTTCACAAATGTAGAAAATTAGACCAGAGATGTTAAATACCCTGTGCATGTTCACACAGTGAGGAAAGGCCTAAATTCCTATGCAGGTCAGTCTAACTGGAAAAAAATAAGTCATTATGATTTGGTAATAGCTTAAAATATTAATAGCCTGGACTGGTGGCTTTTCACATCATCTGTAGCAGCTATTCAAAAATATGTACTCTTGTCAGATCCTCAATATCCCCCTTTACCGCACTCCTGGCAGTGCAGCAAGGCTCAGATTTACTCAGCTTAGACTAAGATCAAACTCTTCTCTCAGCTTTTCTCTACATCACCTCAAATTACCTGGTATGCCTAAGCATTCTCTCCTTCTTGGTTTTCTGATAGCCAGTTTATCTGTATTTACTTGTGAGGGTTGTCCTTAAACTCAGCACTGACTACTCTGTCTTAAACCATTATCTTTTATCATTTCTCATGCTCTCTCTGCCTTAATTCACCTTCTCTGTAGCAGAGCTTGGGGTCAATTTGAGTTTAAGAGTCTAAGAGTCTTACTTCATGAATTATCCCAGAAAACGCAATAAGGACAACGATAAAAGAAAAAGCAGTGGAGAAAGCTTTTGTAATCAGGAAAGTTTGCTCAGAGGATAACAAATTAAGTACGCTGGTGAACTGGCGAGGCCAGTGAGGATGGACCTCAGAATTATCCAGCAAGATGGAGAGGAGCTGTTGTTTACACACACACACTCAGTCCCATCAGTTGGTTAAGGACTCCTGGGGTTGGGAGGGAATTCTCTGACACTGTTAGCCTGTGGTGTCAGCAAGGTTATCTGTTTCTAGTGATCAAAGGATTGATCTTTGGTAAAGTACTGCACATACAGGGAGTTGGAATTTTGGGCAGTCCTCTACTAATAGTGTGAGGATTAGTAGTGTGAGTGGATTTTACTAAAAGTGTGAGTAGATTTGGGTATGACTGACAGTATATGTCACAAGTTATAAATATTTTAAAAAAAATTTAGTGCTTGCATCTACATTCACTTTTATCTAAATTCACTTCCTATTCACACCACTTAAACATAAAGAGATTTCCCAAGAATCTACTCATGATTTTTCTCATTTTAATACTTACTCTGGGCCATCTCAGTTTCGATTTTATCAGTGCAAATAATTCCTGTATCTATAATTCCACTCAAATTCTTTTTCCTGTTGCAAAAAGCAATCTTAAAGCATCACATACAGAGTTCTCATCATCAGGCTCCTCAGAATGTCTAGAATAACCTTAAAGGGTCTTACAAAAACTTATAATTTGAAAAACTACATATAGATTTTTTAAAAGTTGAACTGTCAGAAAATTCTTAATCATTTTAGCACATCTTTCTTGCCTTAATGCTGAATCATTTATCCTGTCTTGTCCATTTTCTTTCTGTAATATCCCTTCTTTTCAATTTCTAGTTTCTACTTTCTTTCAGATATAAGAATTGCATTATCCTTGCCTCGGTCTGCTTTAAAAGCCTTCAGACTCTCCTTAGAAAAAAATTCCTTTCTCAGATACTAAATTGATTTTCTTAAAGTTCAGCTTTGAACATGTCATTTCCACTCAAGAGTGTGAGAGACTTCATATTGCTTAAAGAGCATGAACTTTCAGTCAAACAGAAGGACTTCTGCTCTATCACTTACTGAGTGTGTCACTGATCAAACTATTATACTTTGTGTACCTCAGCTACCTCAAGTGTAAATCAAGCATAATGATACTATGTTACCAGTTATCATAGTAAATATCTTAAGGCATTCAATAAACATTAGATTGCTTTTCCTCTATTTCCAAGATCATTACAGTCATTTAAAATATTTTAGAATTTACATTAAAATGTAAATAATACTATACAGATTAAAAACAGATTTAAGAAATTAGTTTTTTAATTATGGGAAAGTGCTTAGTAGCATTAAAAACAATTAGAAAAACAACAGCAATCAATTGATAGTTGGGAATATACAAATATCTTTAAGAAAGTTTGTTATCAAAAGTGAAATGAAAAAAAATTTAGGTATCCTACTAAGTATACCACATATAGCAGGCAAAAGTTAATAGAGTTACTGTTCAAATGGCTGTTTCAAAGTAATAAGAAAATACAAATACAACCTTACAACGAACATGAATTGGTAAATCACAGTGTAAGTTGTATGATCAATAGATGATACATCTATTAAATTATATTAAAAGTATGAGGCTTCAGTAGTAACTGAAATAACAAAAATTATAACATGCTATTAAGGCTCTAATAATTTAAATTATTCTCTTCAGTTAAAAGAATTCTCATAGTAACTTTCATTTGTGATTTTAATTTAGCCTTCAAGTCTACACAAATTCTTATCTCAAGCATCTCTTTTATGTTAAATAAATTTGTTACTTGTCCTTGTAGACTGTGCCTAATAATGACCACTTCCTTTGATGATTAGTTGCATTAATTCATCTGAAGTCTGTTTGCCATTTTAGCAACTAAAAATGCCATTAACTTTCAGAAATCATTTGATTGTGGAGTCTATGATTAAAAATAAATACCTTTGGTATATACTGTGACAAGGATAGGTAACAGAAGCCCACAAGGAGGAAAGGGGGGGGGGGGGAGAGACAGAGAGAGTGTGTGTTTCAACTGGGTGCCTCCAGGGGACACTGGGAATATTGGGAGATATTTTTGGTTGTCACGATTGGATTAAGGGGACTTGCTACTAGTGCCTAGTGAGTAGAGACTAAGGAAATATGTAAATATTCTGTAAAACAAATGCAGGCAAGCCCCTTCTCCCCACCAGCAAAGAACTGTCAGGTACAAACTAGAAATAAAATCATAGTTGAAAAACCTTGATTTGGAGGATGAGTTAAGTAATATAGCCACAGAAAAGAAATATTTCTATTTTTTAAATTTGTGGTTAATTTGTCTTAGGGAAAGGGTCTGTAGGCTTTTAAATATTATCAAGCTTTGAGAATTATTCTTTGAATAGCTAAGGGCCCATTATGAAATTTCCCACTGGAAAAGTGCCGGTATCAGCTTTCATTTCCTGGTGCAAATGCTATTCTCTTCATGAATACATTTGCATTCAGTTAGAGATATATTTCATTTGCCTCCTGATCTTGCCTGTGGCATTATTTTATACTTATGTTTCCAGAATGATATGTAGAGTTTAAAGGAAATTGGTTTTATTTCCAAGGGATCAACAAAGCAACAATTTGTAGTTAAGTATATGTAAATAGCAGAATTCTTGACAAACACTTTTATAAAAATTATTCCACCCCAGAATTACCTTAATTTTTTGACTGTGAGGAAAGGACATAATGTAAGGTAAATAAAAATGACACATAAACCTTTATATCCTGTCTACAAAAAGAATCAGAGTCACAGCATTAATTCAACATGTCATGAATCTCTATTTCTTTAATTTCAGGAAAGGACTCACAATAATACAGAGAAATATATGTAGTATTATTTTCTAAAAATCCTTAGACCAAAAAATGAAAGTCTTATTTTAATTCTATGGTCTTCTTGCTAAACTCACAATATAAAAAAATCCCTAGTGTCTGGATTTTCAAAGAAGAGACTGTGTCTCTTCAAAGGCGCAGTCTCTGTGGAAAAAGGAAAATAGTGGGTGAGAGAAGTAAAGTGGAAGTGGAGAAAGGTGTGCCCTTTCTTTTTCCTAGAACATTATAATGAATGATGCATTCTCTTCTTTAACAGCACTAGCTCACCACATGGCAAAATGATATTTAAATGTAAAGATAACAGAAACGGTGAAATCCAAGAAACTAGTGACAAAAGATTAACTGCTTGGTTTTTTTTTTTCAAATAGAGGGGAAAGTATTAATAATGGATAACTTGGAGTCCCAATGATGATGTCAATTATTAGTTGTGTTTGATTTATCTTTAAGTCCAGAAGAGAAGGAATATGGAAGATAATTGTGTGTGTTTATAAAACCATCATCAAATGAATTCCTGTGACTTAAGTTGATAATTGGGATATTTAGACCTTAGAAATTAGTAAATCAATATTTCATCACCCCAAACTTTAATCATTATTTAATGTTTCACACAATAGTCATAGCACAGCTAGCTTCTTATGGACTGAATTGTGTCCCTCTTAAAATTAATATGTTGAATTCCTAAGTCCCAGTATCTCAGAATGTGACTGTATTTATAGACAAGGTTCTTAAAGAGGCTTAAGTACGAAAGTTAAATTAGGGTTCTCCCTGATGGCCTAGGGGTTAAATTTCAGTGCTATCACTATTGCAGAACAAGTTTGATTCCCAGCCACACGCAGCAGACCTCTCCTGTCTTCCCCGCTGAACCCCCCAGCAGATCTGTCTGTTCTGCTCCTCTCTCTCTTTGGTGACCCCTCTCACCCCCCCAACCTCTGTCCTGTACCCCAGTTCTTGTATGCACAAATAAATCTTAAAAAAAAATGCACAGAAGACCATGAGGTAAAGATATGGCATAGAGTTGTGACAAACATTTATAGACCTCCACCTTAACAAAGATAAAGAATAGGGCCATTATTCCTCCCAGTTTCCTTGTGCCCCTTTGTTGTTATTGTTTTTTAAAGATTTATTTTTATTTATGCATGTAAGAACTGGGTTATAGGCTAACATGCACTGGAGGAGTGAGGAGATTCACTAGAGACAGAGTGGGGAGCAGAACAGGTAGATCTACTGAAATACAAGGCTGAGGGGGGCAGTAGAGTAGAAAGGAGAGATGTGCTGCACCATGTGGGTTAGCTCCCTGGTCAGGGATCTATCTCTTGCTGCAGTGGCTGGGGATAGTTTGATAGTGCTGAGGCTTAATTCCTTGTGCCATCAGGAAGGCCCCCTCCCTTGTGCCCCTTTGTAGTGAAACCAACCTTTTCTCCCTTGCATTTGTAAATCACTTCACTATTCTCTTATAGTTTTGTCTTTTTCAGGATTTCTGAACTGTTTCCACATTTTGGTGATTAAATAAACTTACCACAAACATTTACATATCAGATGTTGAGTAAATACAGATGTAGTTTTTACTTGTGTAAATATCTATGATTGAAATTACTGAGTCATAAGGTAGTTTTAAGTTTATTTTTGAAATACCAATTTTTTTTTTTTTAAAAAAGACTGAACCGTTTTTATGTTCACATCAGCAACCTATGAAAATTTCAGGAGCTTTGCACACCCCTTAGCACTTAGTATTTTCTTTTTTTTTTTTTTAATCTTAGCTATTTTAATTTTTCCATAGTGTTATATCCCTGGGGTTTAATTTGTGTTTACCTAATGATCAATGATACTAAGCTTTTTTTATGTGCTTATTTGCAATCTGTATATATTTTTTGATAAATGATCTGTTCAAAGTCTTTTGCCCATTAGTGGATTGTTTAGAATTCAGTAAGTTTTGTTTATTCTTTATATTATTTTCATATACTTTACCAAATCTGACTTAAAATATTTTCTTTCAACAATGGTTTGTATTTTTATTCTCTTAAGAAGAAATTCTTAATTTTCATGAAGTTTCTTTATGGATCCTCTTTTTGCTGTTTCACATACATAATAAATCTTTGCCGAACCCATGGTCACAAAGATATCCTTCTATATTTCCTTTTAGAGACTTTCAACATTCAAAGTTATCATTTATGTCTACTGCCTTTTTTGAATTAATGTTAGTATAATGTGAAAAGAGGCCTAGACCAAGGTTTATTTTTTTAAATATTTTGCACATGGAGTGCCAATGCAATATCATTCATGCTTAAAATAAGTTATTGGGCATTACTATATGTAAATTAACTTCAAGAAGAGGAATAAGCTTAAGCAAGTCATCACCTTCAGTGGAAAATAATCTCCAATGAAGTTCTCAGCTTTTGACTCATCTGTATTGAAACTTTCTTGAACATTGAGAATATCTGCACTTATGAACTAAACGGCTCATTGTCTTAAATTTAAAATATTGTATATAGTCATTTCAGAATCCCTAATGCTCTAATGAAATAGGATGCAAATGTATTTTTATATATTTGATGCAAATGTGTCAATTCATTATTTACTTACTAATTATTAAGCCAGATGATACAAATGTTTTTGCTTTAATTTGAAAATTAAACTTAGTATAGCAATTCATTTTCACAAAATTGAAAGTACGATGAATTATCTTTCTTTCCAAGAAAGAAAAATTAAAATTATTTCTAGAAAGAGAAATTATATCTTAAATTTTTGCTATTCTGAATTGTCCAAACTGTGAAAATAAATGTATCGACCCTTTTATTAATATTGGTAGAAACAGAAATTATATCTTAAAATTTTTGCTATTCAGAAATCTCTAAACTGTGAACATAAAGGTTATCAACCCTTTTATTGACATTAGTAAAAATTAACAGTATCATACAAATTTAAAATGCAAAAGTCATGAGCTTTGGTTTCAGACAATTATGGTGACTCTTCCTTGATCCATGATTAATTTAGCTATGTGACACTGCAAAGGTTATTTAACTGCTTGGGCACATTGGCTAAATCATATCAGAAGATCAGTGAGATTTAATTTGGAAGGGAAAGGTTAATTTCTAAATTTTACAAGAAACATGATTATTTTAGAAACATTTTGTAATTGGTATCAAAATGGTCCAGTCCCTTACTTTTAATATTATTAACTATGGTCTTGATTATTGATCTGTTATACTGGATTGTTGGAAAAGTCATTACATATTTTTTTCTGTTTTTCAAAGAAAAAAAATACATCATGACTTTTCCAACAATCCAATATAATAAAAATCTATCTTCTGTCATTCATAATAGGGAACACATACTCCTTTCATTTGAAAGTTTACGAACCTCTCTGTTTAACTACCATGAACAAAATTTCCCTTTAAGTGGCCTCATTTTTGTGTGCTCTTGTGAATTGTAGACTAGGAGGACTAATCCAAAGCATGTTCTTTGCTCATCAGTTAACACTACCACTCCACTAGGAAACAAAAAAAAAGCCCCCCTCCCCAAAAAAGAACGCTATATGCTAAAACATTAAAAGACAATATTTTGCTGATTATTATCCACATTATATATAATTTTTATTACTCAGTTGTGGTTATAGTATAGTCAACAGTTGAACATTTCACTAAAAACATGCCTTCTTTGACTCTGTATGTTTCAGTTCCGATGTTAGCTTATCTATAGTAGCAAATCTATGTTCAAACTAAAATATTCTTATGTTTATCACAAACTGTAATTTGGAACTAATGGTAGTTATATTTGGATAGTTATATATTTTGCATATTGATCATGTGATAAGCAGTTTTCAATATAGGGCATTATATGATGCAAGGTATATGGCATGATTTGACATTGCATAGTATATATCATATTATATATTGACTGTATAAAATATAACCATAAATAGCAATACATATCACATAATATTTATATATGATTACACACATTAAATTCAACATTCACAAAGTTACTTTGGTAAGTAGTATCCCTGTTTGCAAAAGAATAAGCTAGTTATCAGAGATTTAATAAACTGTCTAGATTTTATGTGGGGCTTTATGCAAGGATCTGAACCACTATGTGTCCAATATGAAAGCTCTTACTCTTTATGGTATATAATTCACATGTGAAATATGTTGGTATTTGAACCCTGTCAATACCCTTTGAACATCAATCTTTCTAATCACGTATCAGGACTCTTAATGTTCTTGATAAATATGACAGAGTTCAATATACACATTTAGTATGAAGCAAAACTTGGGAGAAGCAATTTCTAGATTAAAAAAATAGAAGTTTGAATGATTTTTCCATCAAATGCAGTTGTGATATTATAAAATTTCACTTGTTCTGAAAAGCATAGCAATATTATGTAGGTATAAAAAATAAGAAAGGATGCAGTGTGATATATCAAAAAATCTCTTCTAAAGCTAAAAAGACTAATAAATGTTAGTAACTGAATAGAAAGTCAGATAATCACTTACTCTATTGGAATGAAGTTTCTAAAGCATCTCCCTGAATTGTGAGCTATTAAATTGATGATTACTTGACATTCAGTTTAGTTTTTTGTGGATATCACGTGACTCACATTCATGAGAAATTCAGTAAGAATATTTTTCCATTAGAAACAATTTATTTGGCCCTCCCTGGCTGCACAATGGGTTAAGCAACACCCTATGAGGCAAACGGCAGCCACTGCAGCATGAGTTCGATCCCAGTCACTGGCCAGGAAGGTGATCCACGTGGTGTGGCAGACCATCCTGCCTGGCCCACTGCTCTCCTCAGCCGTGTGTTTCAGTAGATCTGTCTGTTCCGTTCCCCACTCTGTCTCTGGTGATCCTCTTGCCCCACCCCTACATCTCTGGCCTGTACCCAGTTGTTGTATGCATAAATAAATCTTTAAAAAAAAAACATTTGAGAAAGTAATCCATTGTTGCCCATGAAAAAACATTCTGATAATTTTAAAGCAAAATGCCACTTGCTTTCCTTTTACTATATTCAGCATTTTAACTATAAGTATTTATCTTCTAGTAGAGAAGAAGTCTCCATACTGTTTGCAAGTAGTCAATAAATATGAAACAATGAAGAATGAAAAAAACTGTGTTAATTACAAATGCCCTTAGAAAATTACATATATATATTATATATATATTCACATTGATTAAAATTTATTTTACCCTGGGCAAAATTTTATGATACCTTTCATTAAAGAATTTATATAATTTATAAGAAAGTTGGCTTACCCATAATTTAATAAAGATATTACACAAATGTGTGTTTAAATATCCAGTAGAATGACATGTGTTCATATATGTTTTAAAGAACCTCCAAAGTAAGCCATTTATTCTGTCAAGTTTTGAGCATTTCATCAGGGCAGTGAGAGTAGGCGCAACCGGAGCTCCATTAAACTTACTGGCTTTGAGACCTTGGTCAAATTACTCATTGTCTTGGAGTGTATTACCTTTATTTTTGTAAAATGGAGGCAAAATATTTATTTTTCACAATCACTGAGAGATTAAATGAAACAGATGGGGGAAAACATAGAACACCTTTCAAATCTATTATTTATTAAAGGGTAAACAGAAAAAGTTCAGAAATTTTAATCACCCTATTCCAGTCACTGAACTAAATGCTAGGTTG
This sequence comes from Galemys pyrenaicus, assembly GCA_019455555.1. Lineage (NCBI taxonomy): Eukaryota > Metazoa > Chordata > Mammalia > Eulipotyphla > Talpidae > Galemys > Galemys pyrenaicus. Next base: position 18,128,841 of record JAGFMF010011752.1, on the reverse strand, counting down.
TACAAATGTGTATCACAGAAAGGAAGTATGCAGTGTCTACCCTCAGGGATTTTGTGAGGTGCAAAGTGTTCAGATATTTGAGTGAAAAGTACTGACAGAGATGCTTAGGAAGCAACTGGAAAGATATAGGACACTAGATTTATGGTGAAATAGTGAAGTTAGATCCTCAGATTCAAGAATTGTGCAGACTAGTGTTATTTTCTACTTTGGAATAAGTCAATTTTAGTTTTGTTTATAAACAAATCAGTTTAGTCATGGAAACTTTCTAAAGTTTGGTTCTAAAGTAAAATTTTACATGAGCTGAGGTTTGTTGTGTTTTTAAGTACTGACATTGTGCTCCTCTCTTCTGAGGTTTTGGGCTTAGGTACTATGAGTGTCCGTATAACAAAAAAGACAGTCTTAACTAATAGCTTTGCCTACGTGGATTCTCTGATTGGATCTACAAAGAGCAGGGTTCTTCAAATCAAACTTTGAGAACTGCTATCCTAAATGCTTTGGAAATTCAGAAATAAGACAATGTAAATATAAGAAGTTTCAATGAGTAATACAAGCCAGTGGTCATACTAGTAAGCTGATATAGCCAATAGACTGAGCAACTAAATATTCAAGACAAAATGCAATTACATAATAAGCTTTTTAAGATGCAATGTCATAGTCTAGGTCCATGAATGAAGGTGGTAGCCCCAAAACTCTATGTACTGCTAGCCATTGCATTATACACTGCCTGGCACTTAAAAATATCCACAACTGAAACATAATATCACATGTAAATTTGAAGTTTTATTAGGCATTCAAATGTATATACAGAGTAAGCAATTGCTATGTGCCTTTGCAATTCAGGGGAGAGGATATGAGTTGGGAATAAGTTTTTGGAATAGTATGTAATTAGGTATTAGTAGGCTATGAGCCTAGATATGGTCACTAGGATTAATATAAGTAGAATATAAAAGAAAGTTTCCAAGGACATTCCCTTGCTTAACTATAGGAGGAATTATGGAGGAAGCAGAGAAATAGACTAAGTAAGCCAGAGCAAGTGGAAAGTTAAGTGAAAAACCAAGTGAAATTAATGCCATCAAAAGTGAAAGAAAAAATAAGTATTTTGAGTATTAAAAACTGTTGATGAGTCAAAGTATAATGACTAAACAGTAATCTTCAAAATGAGTAATACAAGCCAGTGGTGATGCTGGTAACTGCAGCTTTAACAGATTATGGGTTGAAGACCTGCAGTGGGTTCAAGAAAAAAAATGGAAGATAAATTAGCAATGAGTAGAAAGATGGTTGGTTTACAGGAGTTTTACTATAAGTAGGAAAATGGGGTTTCATTTGCAAAGAAAAATGAGAATGAGACCTTATTTGACATTTTGAGAGATGTTTGTAAGGATGTGAAAATTCAAGAAGGAAAGGAAAAACTAATATGCAAAGTATTGGTTATAGTGATTCATCATGGAATTTAAGCTGTTAAGAAAGGAGATGAGAACATGGGAATGTATGGGACTTCCTCAATGTCTATCAGCATAGAATATCAGGTAAGAGCAAGGACTTAGAAGCCAATCACTAGATTTAGAATTGCAATTCTTTTACATAGTAGCAATGTTAAGTTAGGCAAGTAGTTAACTTCTCTAATTTTTCTTACCTCTAATATGGTGATAATAATTAAAACCTTTCTCAGAGTAAGTTGGTATCAAAAAACAAATGTCAATGTTTGAAAAGGACTTAGAGTCAGTGTTATCATGTTTGTTACATTTTACATATGTTACATATATTCATAAATTTAGAAAAATAAGTTCCTATGTGAGTTCTTTTTTCTCCTTTAATTCAATCACACTATTAACCATTAACTAATTGTGTTCTACACTAGTAACATGTCGTAATAAAAATGTAAAGAAATAGTTAGAACTTGGCCCTGGCACTGACCTGCTGTATGCTCAATTTTATTACAATGAGAACTCCTAGACAGTTTCCTATGGTTATAAGTAAACAAGTTATAAGTAAATAAGTTTTATAAAGAATATTACCCTATATCTATAACCTGGTATACATTCAATCAAGTAAACTATTAATATTGCTATGTTAATCTTAGATTGTGGCACCTTGGCTGATATGGATATGCTATGAGAAAAAATACCCACAATGTATACACTTCCTTCTTTCTTTACTTTCTCCAGTTCTTATCTGTATTTCATATTGAAAGCTACAACTTCAAAAGCATAATATTCACCAGAGACCAAAAGAATTTGGATCATAAAGAAAGCAAAAGTGATCCAAGCAAACATGATCATTATCAATGATAGACTTTATAACATTTTTGGCAAGTAGACTGACAGGCAAAAAAATTATGTATAACAAAACTATAGAAAATGGTGACTTCTGTGTTTAGTACGAGGGCAATCTATATTTGTTGAAACCAATATCCCTAAATGAGACAAAACTATTTGACTGAACTGATATATTCTCAGGACAGAGAGACTGGTTCTAGGAAATAAAAGAGCAACTCAGCTTCAGAATTCTGAAACTTTTTGGGAATCTCAAAGATGAAGTAAGAACCAACTGTGGGAGAACAAAAATTTTCTATTCATAAAACAGGTCATTTTGTGCATCTGGCTGATTTCATAGGAGGGCCACCAGGCAAATGTTTCAAAACAAATATTTACTTACATAGGTAAAGGAAAAACTCCATTTATAAGAATGTCTTCCTAATTATATAGGCAAATATAAATCTCTTTAATTCTTATCAATGGAGAAAGCAGACATTTAAATCTATATAACAATAGTTTTTGCTTGCTGTGTCTTTCCTGGTAATATTCCATAACTGACCTTTTTCTTTTCTTGCCTAACATCTTTTGTCTTGAACTGAAATCATTTAAGGAAATGACTTATTCAGTCATTTTATCAGTTGTGTAGTTTTAATAGGTTTCCCTTATGCATACAGGATGTATACCTGTTACTAGTAAACATTTTTGTTTTGATCCTGCCCTTGTTAAAAAAACCAAAGAAGAAACTATTTCATGCTTTGCCTCCAAGGTTGGGATTAGTGTTTGTTTTAAAATCTATGCTTTTCCAGCTGAGATTTTCTAAAATAATACAACAATTTCACATAGATTTATCAGCTGAAGTATACACACCACCATTTTCATGAAGGCAAGCTATATAGATAGTGTCAGTATGCTTAAGCCAAAAGAAGGATGTGGTTCTGAACTACGTAGCATTTAAGGAATTAATTTTGAGCCCAGGTCACCAACCTATACTTCCCTACCCTTTAGAGAATTCCCATTCATCAGTACCTGCAGTCTATATTTGCAAGGTGACCTCAGTGAAACCTTCTCATTATATTATATATCTTAATAATGTTGAACTTCAAAAGGAAAGGGGTCAGGCACGATATTGCTTTACTTTGAATAAAGGGGATTTGTTCAAATTAATTTTGCTAGACCCACTACAGGAACCATAAATAATTGGTAACTTTTAAGTCTGTTTATCTCATTTGGCAATCACCCACATAACACAAAATGTCCTTTTACAGAATGAAGTTCTGTCTAGGGCTTAATAAATAATAAGGAATATAACTGTGATCTCTGACAGATCTATTATGAGTTTTGGTTGAATCAAAAGATAGGCTTGTGACAATATATTTTAAAATAAACTCTGTCTTTATAAATACTCAAATTCTCATTGGTCACAACTATTAAAAATAGTTTGAAACATGCTATTTTCATGGTTCTCATCTAAATCCTGATGATACTATTTAGGGATAAAAAATAGAATAACATTTGTGTTAATATCTAGTGTGCCACAAGTTGTAAAAAGATGTCATGCTGTGACATTTGTAGTTTTACAATTTCTCTGAATACAAATTGTGGATTTCAGAATTATTAAGTCAAATGACATTTTTACATTTGGGTTATGCTTTCTTTCTTCCACGAACCTTTTTTAACTTCTCTAAATCATAGTTCTTTCACTAAAATTTTTATAATCATGACAATGGAAGAATCTAAACCTAGAGAAGAAATCCTAAGTTGGTTGAGTCAGGTATAGTGTTGCCATGGGACAAATACCAGGGGAAAAGGGAATACGCCACGACACTTAAGAATACAGTATATGACCCGAATGCATATTTATATCAGGGGTGAGGAAAGAAAAAGAGAGAGGATAAGAAAATTTATTGGTCAGCATTTGGCAGGATGCCAAAATAAAGAGTACTCCTCCCCACCCCTCCCCCATGTCTGCTTTTGTTTTTAATTTTTTCTGCAAGGCAACATTGGTTTAAAACATTGCATATGATTTAAAGGTACAGGATCACACCCTTCAGGTGTTACTATCACACCACACCTACCACCAAGGCACCAAAAGTCCTTCACAATGTCTATGGTGTATTCCCTCCCACCCCCTTGCTCATCCCACTCCAACTTCCCTCTGGTAGTCTCAATTTTGCTCAGGTTTTTAAAGTTTGACAGATGGTCTTTCCTAACCTTAGTTCCCAGCATTCCCTATTTAGGGAATCAGGAGGTGAAGTGCATAAAGTTTTACCTTTACCATGGAGTTGGTTATGGGCACCACAAACTGACTTGGAGGCTTTCTGTACTCTTCCTCTTTACAGAATGCTAATGTACCTCTGTGTGATCATATACCTTTGAATCATATCACTATTACAAACCAATGTTACCTTAATTTAGAAAAAAAGTTGGTTAAGTCATTAATTGAGAAGCAACATTTCCTGAGATAATCAGTAAAAAATTATCATAATATTTAAGATTTGATAAAGCATAGCTAAAAAAATTGTTTCAAACACTAGATATAATCTGAGCAAGAGAAATTAAAGCCAATATGATGAGAAGAAATGAGATGAAACCACCTTTATATATGATCTACTCTATAAAACCAAGTTCAATGATAGACTATTTGCACTAATGAAACATATTAGCAAAGCATTAGATAGAAGATTAATAGTTCCTTTAGTTAACAGAAAAAAAACAACTGAAAAATAAAGCTCAAGTTCATAGCAGGTAAGTTTAAAAAATTAAATATGCTGAATGGAAAAGATATTAATGGATGATAGCACTCATTCTTATAAATAGAAATCTTATAATAAGGCAACTGTTATAATTATTATATTTTAACTGGAAATCCAATTTAATATTCCCAAAGGATATTTTTTATGAATTAATGAACCAATTAAAAACCAATTTATATGAATGTAAATATTAAAAATATTCTATGAATAGATGTGACCTGCAGTCAGAATTTAGAAGGTGGCACACAGGCCCATAAAACAACACAAGCCCAAGAATCAGAGATGACTGTTGATATCCAGAGTTTGTAACTGGTCTTATGTCTGATTTGAGCAAGCCATTATAATTCAGGACACAAACTCTATTCAAGTGACTTGACTTCATATGAACCTTTGAAGGGAATACGGCAGGTAGCAGTTGCCATCTCCAGGTCACACTGTTAGACGTGGAATTGGTAGAAAACCCAAGATTTACCACATAGGCACAGTTTCCAGAGTTTCAGGGGACATCTGGTTGACTACGCAAGAAAAAGAGTGAGCGCCTGATGCTGGAGGAAGAAGCTGAAACAATGGGAATGGTAACATCAGTGTCTTTGGTTTGGGACATTTTACCAAGATCACACAGCAGATCCTAGCTAGTTTCATACACTACTGTCCATTATGCTAATTTATCTATCACTGTGAGATAAATAGGGTCAGACATTAAAACAACAAATATGAACCTTTCCTGTATTTCCAATACTATTATTATAAATGTACCATATTTTTACCTTCTATAGGATTATGCAAAACACCATTTTATCAGAATTCATATATTTTTAGTTTATAAACCTATAGCAGTGCTTCGTGAACTATACATTTTTATGTATTACAATTAGATTTTAACATACTTGGTGCATAGTTGCTTATAATTTCATAGATCTTATTAGTAGTATGACTTTGCTTATGTCATGTTTCCCATATGATAGTTGACTTCGGAATAATCACAGGTTTTTGGTGGGTTTTTTGGGGGGGAGATCTGGACAAGTGGAAGTTGAGTTGAACTGACAATTCGGTTTAGTATAATATTATTATTTTATTTATAATCATTTATGCTATGCTAAATTGCTTATAGCCACAGATTGGTCTTCAGGAAGACCCTTGTCACTCACCACACTGATATAAGCAGCACAAAGAGTTCACCTGTAAAGGGGTCTGTCAGATAATACTGCAATATGAATATGCCCTACACTCCTAGAACCAAGTGTATGGGATAGTGGAAGGGAAACAGGGTTTGAAATATACAGAACCTGAACTACAACTAGTCTGTGGAAAAGTCTTCAAGTCATAACATATACAAAATATTAAGCAAACTTTACTTGTTTCAATGCCTACCAAAAAGAGGTCCTTTTCTGTCAGGAATATATGCAAGTAAGTGACAAATACAATTATATGAGCATTATCTTTTTTCAGAATTGAGGAATGTACAAAATGGAAATTATCAGGATTGTTTGAGGGTAGGTACAAACTTAAAACAGCATTACAAATCCTGAACACATCTGTATGTGAAGTCTCATGTTTTATGTATAGGGATCATGTCTTAGCATATTTAACACATTTTGCCTTAATACAGTCTAGCAGTTTCAGATAAAATGATGTGCAAAATTGGCACCAGTGCACAAAAGCCAGAGGGAACAAGTGTTCCAGTGACAAAATCCTTACACATTTGTCAATAATTCGCAATATGCAGTGTAAGAGTAATTTGTTTACAAAACGGAGTAGTTCGACGTAACATAATTGAAGCACGCACTTGAAGTGCTCCTGGATATGTCTTAATTTCAGGTTAATATTTTACTTTTCTTTCAGAATTATTGATATTGTCAAAATTTAAGTTTAATGAAGTTTTTAGTATCACAATGGAATGTAAATTAAAAGAGAAAACTAGTTTTGAGACGTCAAAACTATTTTACTGTATCACAGTGGAACCTGAAAACCTCTGGTGGTTAAATTAACAAAGATTTTTCTTTAAAGATTTATTTACATATACAAGAACTGGGGTAGAGGCCAGAGGTGTGAGAGGCTAGAGGTTCACCAAAGACAGAGAGGGGAACAGAACAGGCAGATTGTCTGAAACACAGTGCAGTGGGCAAGGCAGGAGAGGTCTGATGTACCATGTGGGTCACCTCCCTGGCCAGGGAACAAACTCATGCCTCAGTGGCATGAGGATGCTTAATCCCTTGCCCCACCTGGGAGGTGCCTAACAAAGATTTTTTTCTAAATTCTCAATGATAAAAAAATTTTGATTAACTAGCTAGAATAAAGACCAAATTATCTTTATATTGACCCCGTAGAAAACTGTATTTCAAAGTGGTTTTCATATGAATAGATAAAAGACAATGCTGGGGGAAAATATTTAAATATATATAAATGAATTTTGTATAATATTATGTAATATAAAATGTAATGAAAAGATTTATTTAAAAATTTTAGCATTTTGTGTGTAAGTTAATGAAGTTTCTGAGAAATAATTATTAATGACATTTTATTCATAACCTAAACAGCAAAAGTCAGGTAAATTATTATGTCACAATTAAAACAGGGAAAAAAATCATTTATTGACATACGTATCAGATTCTCTATAGAGATCTCAATACTTTTTCTTTGGCAATTATTTTCTTTGGATTCTTAGTAATCCAGAGATTACTGTTTGTACTACCTTTTTAATAGGTGTAACTTAGCAATTCCAGAATGCTCACAAAAATGACTTGCTTGATTCTTGCAGTTCAAATGATATCCATTTTAGAGTCTACAACGTGTTCTCTAATGGCTGAGTCTAAAATCCTTGGCAAAATTCTTATCCATCTTCTTCAGATCAGCTTTGGATCTGATTCATCAACAATCCTAGTAACTCTTACCATCAAAATATATTTAGAATCTAACTACTACTATCTTCCTGGTCTAATCACCCTTATCCCTCAACTGGATTAGTCTAACAGCTCCTTACTTGGTGGGTCTTCATCCAGCTTTGTCCTCTTTCTACTATACATCTGTTGTCAGTGAGAATAATTCTGAAAAAAGTAAATGAGACCACACAACTCTTGTGTTCACATGGCTGGAGCCCTTTAACCCCTTATTCCAATAAAAACCTAAATCTTACCAGACCTGGATCTTGCAAACCCTGTTGTCTCATCTACTCTTCCTTCTCACCTCCTTTACTGTCTCTAGTTATGCTGATACCCCAGGAAACATCACTTCTTAGCCTCAGTGATAAATACTTTGCCAGGATTTCTCTTTTCCTTATGCTTGGTTGACCTTTTAATCTCCATTTGATTTTACTCTTAAATCCACTTTGTTTCTGAGGTCTTTTCTGATCTCGACATTTCAGCTCTCAGATATCTCTAACCAACCCCCCTCACTGTTTTATTATTCCCTACAGAAATGTAGCATACATTTTACTTATGATGGTTATTTACATAGCACCTTTCTTTATTCTCATGAAAGCAGGAATTTTTACTATTTGCTTGTAACCACAGTGTCACAATTGTGCCCCATGTGGGATAAACTGAACAATAATTATTCATTTAATTTCTTATTAAACTTGTCAAAAATTATTTTTAAAAGCCTTTCTATCTAAATTAGTTGTCTTATATTTTATCACTCTACCTTCCAACATGCATTACTTTTGCACTTTTGCTATTTCTCTTCCACTGGCTCCATCTTCACTCCACAAAATTACTACTTAGCTTAGAGGTTGTCACCAAGTTTTGTATTTTGCTACTTTTCACAGTGTAGCCAGTATGTTCTTTCCCAGATGCAAATCTGGTCAAGTCCATCCCTATCAAATAGACTTCAGTGGTTTTAATCATATGCTCTCATTTATAAGTCACTAACTCCCCACACATCAAGGAGAAATATTGGAAAGTTATAAATGAGAAGTGTATTATAGTATAGAAAGAACATGTATTCACAGTTGATTTTGACCAGCTGAATGAGTTAGGGGTGTACCCTGTGGTCTTGGATCAACTTAAAAGTAATTAACTTTTAAAGATACCTGCAATCTTAAATTCATATGAACTTGTTAAGCAACACGGATGATTCATACTTTTGAGTGATTATGTGGTTTATAACTAATCCTTTTTAAGTTCTTAAAACTCAAAATTTAATGTATGGGAATGCTATATAATCTTTTAATTTTATATAGTAAAGATCTCTGAGCTAGAGCCCAAGTTGAGTCTATACTTTTAACTTAACCATATCTGGACAGGAATAAGTAACTGAGGTGTAGTTTCACAAGCTAGGATTTTATTTGCCTCTGACACTGTGGTAGATGAAAGATGGAAAGAATAAGTGAGGACTTGAATGAAAGAGCTTGATAATGCAAGATGCCTATTCTGCAAACAGATTTCATAGTTAGTAAAAGCTGTTTTTTCATGTCAGTATTGATAAAACTGCTTGGTTGAAACAACCACAATAGTCCATTGTGCCCTGCCAACCTTATTCTAAACCATCCACCTGTGGTAACTTCATTTCTACTGTCAGATTTTTAGAGTTTGTTATTAGTTTGGCTCTATATGACCCTCTGTTTAGTTTCTCTATATTCCCAACTATAAGTGACACTATCTTATTTGACTTATTTTGCTTAGGTAATCTCTCTAGTTCCATCTATACTGTTGCAAATGGCAAGAGTTTATCTTTTTTTTATAACTAAGTAGCATATCTTATTGTGTATATATACCAGAACCACTCATCTGTTTGGGGGTATTTAGATTGTCTCCATAGCTTGGCTATTGTAAACAGTGCAGTGATAAACACAGGAGTGCATATTTCCCTTAGGTGTGTATTTGTATCATTTGGGTAGATAGGAGTGGAATAGCGGGGTCATAGGGTAGATTCATGTTAAACATTTTGAGAAACCACCATATTTTAATTTTTATTATTGTTCTTTATATTATTTTCTATAAAAGCCATACCAGTCTACAATCCCTCTAATAGTGAGTAAGGGCTCCATTTTCCACACATCCTCATTGATAGCTTCCCCTTTTCCAGGAGATGGTGCTGTATGTCAGAGAGAACTAATCTGTAGCTGGGTCATTAGTGAGAGGGGGAGGGTCTTGGAGGTGTACCTCACCAGTGAAAGGGATGTGTGCAGGTTAAGCTAGGCTGTGTCACAGCTGCTTGCCCTTCTCTCTGGGTTAGATGTAAATCTCTAACTACAGGCGCTCTTTTGGTGCAGTCCCAGCACATTCCATGAGGCTTCACTGTATCTGCTCAATCCCTAAATCCACCTTCCCCAGGGGAAGTCGGTGGAGGAAGTAGCACCTTTCTGAGCTTTGTCTTGCTCACTGGGATCCCTGTTTACCAGGTTCATCCCAGCACTTGGACCCATATCACCCATGATTAGATCCATAACAATCAGCTTTGCCCTCCCTGAGAACAGGTAAGAAATATGGTTTCCACACTGGGCCACTTTTTTCCCCATTCACTATTTTGTTGCCCACAGTTGAATTTCTCCCATGTCTCTTCCATAGTGTTTTGCAAAGGCTAGTGTCTAGTGGTTATGAGGTACTCTGGTTTTGCCCCATGTTATGGGATCCTCTGAATGCAGTGTATATCTGGACTTCTCTTAGTTTATTAGCAAAGCAGAGGGCTTCCTCTGATGTCATTTTCCCCAAGACTATGTTCAAATTACTTTTTACAGAAAAATACTTAATGACAGATAACAGTGGTGGTTCAATCTATATGAAAGTCTGGTTTTATGTGAAATATGCATAAGTATAATTAAGATTCAGGTAGTATATTATTTGAAATGTATTGATAAGAAAACATCAGGAATAATGGTGAGAGCTGAAATTTAAGAAATCAACTGCAAGATAATCCTAGGTGGTTAAAACTATAACAGAAAAATTCTGAAAAGTAGAAAATAGAAATAGAGCCCATCATTAAAATAAAAAAAGAGGTTATAAAAAGCTTTGCAAATATAATATTGGAAAGATATATATAGGAAAGACTTAGGGGTTTTTGTCAAGAGCAAATACGAGTCAATGGCATAGTTAATATGCCAACATAACTGATTACGCTAAACTTATTGGATCACATCCAGAATGATACAGACAATTCCCTTAGAAAGAATACATTTGGAAATATGACACATCACGGATTGCAATAAAAGTTAATGAAATTCAGCTTTGTAAAAAAAAAGTTTTCCAGGTAAAATGTTGTTTGCCTAACTTAAAGGACTTTAAATAGAATAAACATTACAATTGTGATATATTCATACAATGGATAAGCTGAGGAATAACGATGATGAGACTGCTCATATTGTTGGGTAAATCACACAGACATGATTTTGAATGAAAGAAGTCCAATGCAAAAAAAACACATACTCTGTAATTGCACTGTATATGTATATCAAGTACAAGAAACTATTTGCTTCACTAATGAAAGAAAGGATGGGAGACTCAATTGGACAAATAGTGAGACCTGACTGGAAACTAGCAGGAATGAACTTTTTATATCATAATTGGGTGCAGTGAAATGAAGCTGAATATTTTCATTTTTAAAGCAATATAGTTGCAGGGACCCTCCCATTTTGTTGATTCAGAACTATTTTATAATTTTATTATGTTGATACCATATTTATCTAAACTATATCAGGCTTAAAATCAAATATTTCATTAAAGTCTAAGCCTTTATTATTGCAGTGCTATTAAATTGATCTATTGATAAGAACTGTGATAAAGTTCATTGTTTAACTTACTGAAATAATCAGAGCTGTCAAAATTATCAACTCAAAAAGCAAATCTCTGTTTCCAGGGTTGACATTATATTATCTAAACCTAAGGTAAGGTTAATACAAAACTTTAGCTGGATATATATTTTTTCACTAATTCTTTTATATTATAATTATTTATAATTTTATATTAGTTTATATAATTTTATATTATTTATATAAATATATTATATTAATAATTAATATTTATTAATTATTAATAATTATCAATTATTTTATATTATTTATATTTATAGTTATAATTATTAAATGTCTTTCTATGTTAATTAAACAAATACTAGCAAAACAATTGTGTTTGCCAATAAGGAAGAAATAATAAGTCAGACTAGAGTTATTTACAAATATTTAATTTGATAAACTTTAAAGTAATTTTAAACCTTCCATTTATGGAAATGTCTACCTTTTACATATTATAAAATTACCTGATTTTTCTGGTTGCATGCTAGTGTTACTAGTACATTATGATTCAGCATTATTTTAGAAAATAATTTCTAAATGTGTTTTTAAGAATTCCCAGCTAATTACTATAGATTATAGTATCATAAATGTTATTTATAAATGTGAATTCATATTTTATTCTGGCTACCTTCATTATCTCATGGATGAAAATGTCTACCCTACTTTTTTTTTTAAGATTTATTTAATTATGCATACAAGCACTGTGGTACAGGCCAGAGGTGTGGGGTGCGAGGGGATCCACCAGAGACAGAGTGGGGAACAGAACAGGTAGATGGACTGAAATATACTGCTGAGAGGAGCAGCAGGCAAAGCAGGAAAGGTTTGCCGTGCTGTGTGGGTCACCCTTGGCCAGTAGGAATTAAACTCATGCTGCAGTGGCTGTGGTTTACTTCATAGTGGGTTACTTAACCCACCGTGCCACCAGGGAGGCCCAGAAAATGTCTACCCTACTTTAAACTAAATATTTAAGTTTCCATTTTAGGATGTTTTAGTGGTGAAATAATTATTACTCCAGTTTCATTAATTTATCTCCTCCTATTAAAAACGATTTTGGTACATAAAGTCTTAATTCTGAGGACATAAAGTTTGGACAAACATTGAGCTGTTCAGTGAGTTCAGTTTGGGCACGCAAAAGTACCTACTCAAATTTCATCCAAATTTATTGTATAATGTGTCAAATCCACAATTATGATAAATGAGTCAACAAAGTGTAAAAATTACTGGCTTAATTATCTTACTAGTTGGGTAAAGGTTAAACTGGAAATAGATTTTATTGATGTTAATTTCAATAGAGAGACTTCTTTTTGCTGTGTTCACTCCAAAAGTGAATTAAAATTAAATACATGCAGAAGCATCATCTCACTCAGAGCTCAGCTGCCAGTGCCTCCTAACAGACCTGAGCCCCTCAGCAACCCCAACACACAACCCTCTCCAGCTACTGGTGTTTGCTCTCTGTACTCAGCTAGCTTATCTAACGGGTAAGTTTATCCGTTACCCTTATTCATACAGCAAGATGATTTTTCAATTCCCTAGAGTATCTTTCATTGAAGGTGCTGTTTCCCCATGTTTTCTTCTCTTCCTTCATTTCCTATATTTTCCCTTCCTGTTCTTGTTCTTTTATCCCTACTTTGATTTTGTATTTTTTGAATGCACACTATGAGCTAAGTGGTAGATAAAGAAATGTAATCGTGAACAAGAGATTGTGGTTGTGGGAAGACTGATGACTAAACCCCAAATTACAACAATATGAGAAATGTAGGTAGAATGTGCTCTGAGAATACAAAGGAGTGGTAAATAAGCAAATCTTGGTGAGTCAGAAAAAAACATTACAAGCAATTTATACACTGAAAACAGAGATAGGCAAGGGCTATCCAGTCAACTACTAGAGCATATGCTTATCTACACTTCTCACTATCTCATTCATTAGAAAGGTCAATACTGAATTTCTCTGTGCTATAGTAAATATTAAGGTTGAAATCTTGTTTTTAGTTAGGGGATGGAGAAACTAGTGGTCAATGGTCATAACCACTACGTGTTCAATATATTTTCTTTTTATAAAATTGTGTTTTTTGTCTTCTTCACAATATCGATACCCTAGTTTTTAAATTTTATTTTATTTTAGATTTATTTATTTATGCATACAAGAGCTGAGGTATAGGCAAGAGACCAGGGAGGTGAGAGGATTCACCAGAGACAGAGTGGGGAAGAGAACAGGCAGACTGACTGAAACACACTGCTGAGGGGAGGTCTGCTGTACCATGTGGGTCCTCTCCCAGGCCAGCAGCAGTTTGCTTTGCAGTGTGTTGCTTAACCCACTGTGCCACCAGGGAGGCCCTAGTTTTTTTTTTAAAATGCTCCTTCACTTTCTCCTGACTTTAATTACACCATCATCCCTATTATTATTATTATTATTATTATTGTTACTGCGTTGGTACATATATCTCCCATTTGATATTATATTTAAATATATATTTTTATTTTATATTTAAATATATATTTTCCTTGGAAATTGGGTTGAGTATTAAGTAATCTACCAAATATATATTTTGCTTTTCTTACTTGATAAATTATGTTATTCAAGATGGTAGAGAGAAGAAAAATAAAGGAAAAATTGCAGAATTTGAAACAATTTATTTATATACAGCCAATTATGAGGTCTATCAGAAAGATATTCCATTGTCAATTATGTTTGTCTCACATGTTCATTTCAGTTAAAAGGTAGTATTTTAACACAGTCATTTTTTAGAGCTAGAGTTGTATTTTGATCCTTTTGAAGTCTTATTAAAGACAACCTTTTATCTTTTAAGTTTGATAGAATGGAAAGGCAATTTATGCAGTCAATTTTTCTTAAAGTGATTGATATATTTTTTTGACTTGCAATTTAATTTTAAATTTTTTCTTTTATTCCTCCCACCACCTCCCCTTATATTCCCTTCACCCTTTTATTAGTGTCCAGTAGTTTTATAAGTATGTTGCTTTCTCATATTGTTTGCTATATAAACAATTGTCTTTCTCATTCTGACTTGCTTAATTACACATAATTCCTTTAGACTCCTTCAATTTGCTGAAAAATACATTTCATCTTTATGGCTGAATACTATTCAATAATGTAGACATACCACATCTTTTTAATCCAATCTTCTATCAGTGGGTAGGCAGGTCATTTGCATGTTCTAACTACTGTAAATAATGCTTCAATAAATATTATAGAGTATATACATTTTTAGTTGATGGCTTCATATCCTTCAAAAAATGGGATTGCTGGGCCATATGGGATTTATTTTTTGAAGGTAAATCAGATCACTTTCCAAAATGACCATACAAGTTTACATTCCACTTAATAGGGTACTAGGGTTGTTCTTTCTCTGAATCCTCTCTAGCACCTGTGACCAGGGTTCTTTTTAATACAGTGTATGTCTTTATCATGGGGTAAGATGATATTTCACTGTGGTTTTGACCTGGCTCTTCCTAAATAAAAGGGATGATAAATATTTTCCATGTGTCTGTTGGCCTTCTGTATACCCTCTCTGGTGAATTGTCTGTTCAGGCAGAAATGTCCATTTATTAACTGGGTTGTGTGTTTATTGTTAAACTGAGTATGTTTTTTTGTATATTTTGGGTATTAACCCCTGACTAACATATTTTAGAAATTCTTTTGTTACTGAAATTGTAAAATACTTAATTTCTCAATGATGAATTAGCTCCCTATATTTAGTTTGTTGGCTGACTCTAAGAATTAGCTGTATAATGTCTTTTCGATGGACTCTAGTGGCTTTTATAGAACAGTAGAAGGATGTCAGATTGAGTTCTTTATTAGTTTTCATCAATAAGCCAATTGTTAGTAATTGGCAGAGCATTATAAATGATTCTACTTGAAAAGTTATCAGCAGACTGAACATACATAGTCTCTGTACTATCAGAGTTCTATTCCAACAATAAGTATTGTGGCATGCAATACACAGGGAGATAGAAGGGAGTAATAAAGACCTTTCTAGACAAATAAAAGTTCAAGATGTTTGCTAATGTTAGCTCTCCCATACAAAAAATGTTGAAAAGAATCCTCCTATCAAATAAAAGATGTTTTATAATTCAAATACGTTAATCTAATTTACTAGTGGAAGTGATTTATTTGGGTTTTAGGAAAATATTTTTGAGATAACATCTTAATCTGATAAAGCACAACTTAAATGTTACAAATAATACTTATGACAATTTGGCATTGAATTTATAGTTTACATCTATATACAGTAATTAGATGGCAAACTTCTACAAATTTTCAACTTAATTACAGTTAAATGACAGCAAAATTTTTCAATAATGTGATTTTTTTCAAAGTAATTGCTAATTGACATAATTGAGTTATGAAGTAGATCATTTCAGTCATAAATATTTAGTATTATTTTCCCATAATCTAAACCCAACATAGTCTACCCTTTATTATGAATGCTATTTAATACAATTATCATCAAGATCAAAGATGATATAACAATTTCAGAAACCTGTATGAAAGTTGTTACATTTAATATATTTGCATATAATTTTAAAGTGATGCAAATGTCTTCAGGAGGCCACAATATGGGTTGTTACTTTGTGTGAGACCTACTTTCTATTTGAATTTCCTATGAAAATGGGTATCAGACTGAATTTCATGGAACTAAAGCTTCTACTTCCTGCATATATGCAACTACTTTGTATTAATACATTTTGAAGCATACCTTAAAAAATAAACATCATTGTTTATCATCTAATTCAAACATATTTGCTTCTGTAAATCAAAAACTTAAGCTGTAACTACCTTTTCCATAAGATAAAAATACAACTTTTCCCAGAATTGCAATATTCAGAAAAAATGTAAAACAGAAGTAAATTAGCAAAATGTTAGAGTACCTTGGTTACCATCTTCCCATGATGAATACACAGGAAATCATTTCCCAACATTTTTGTGCAACATTCATGTGTAAACAAAAGATACATGAATATTTCCAAAATGAAATTATTAACACTAATTATGGGCAGGTTGTTCACTGGGGAGTAAATAAGATAATTAGAGGGATGTTTGCAGCTAAGTTATGGGAAAGGCAAATAAAAATTTTATTCATCACTCAGAGGAATTCCTTGGTGTGAGAACTTAACAAGTATAAAGGATTTGGCGAGACTATTAAAGTGAAAGTATAATGACTTTAATTTAGACTGGTTTCTTCATGAATTCCCCACCTTCAAGAGCAAGAAGACTAACACAATATGATAAAATTCATCCCTTCTGAAAACAGGTCAATAAAGTACCAAAATAAACTTTGGTGACTGACCAGTCCAGGACAATAAGTCTTATTTTTTATCTCAACTGATGAAACTACCATAAATGTAACTGGCAGAGCATCACTGTATTGAAGAAACAGTTTATATTTTTATGACAGTGTAGTAAAAGAAAGTTCTATCCCTCAGAAACAGGTTTCTCTGAAAATATTTAAACAATCCAAATATAATAATTTTAGTGAATAAATTTCAAAAGTATAAATTAACTCCATATTTTAATAACTATAAAAAGCACTTTTAAACATCCATAGCTTTGGTTAATAACTTCATCACTGAAAAAAATTGTCCTGATATGTGTGAATATGTAATTTCAAAAGGATTGACTCACCGCCAAAAGAGTAAAAATCAGGCGAAAAAAAATGTATAAGGTATTAAAATAGTAGTTTCCTCAAAAAACAAAAACACCCCCCCACAGTTTAATATATTTTAATTATTTCAATAGTGAAAAGAAAAATGGAAGCACAATACCATCAATTTGACTTCTCTATATATGTTTCCTGTATTTCTTAGAAGTTAGTAAAATAAACGAGTTGAAATAACTTTAAAAGATTTTATGATAAATATTTTAAAAAACATGCTAAATATAATGGTACTTAAAATTGTTAAAAGTTTATTACTACTGTGTTTAATGTAGATAAATTTTGTTAAGATTGCTATATTTTATTTATATAGCATATAGCCAGGTATAGTTGTAGAAGAAAATATCAAGAAATCAGTACTGGGCACAGAAAAAGCCATAGAGGCACTATTAAGTTAAAATAAAACAGCTCGAAGGTTAAATGCCCTGTAGGCATCCACCAGAAAGACCCAGCACTACACAATTTCAAATCCCTCCACTGTGTTGCCAACAATGAAGGATGCCTACAATGGAATATTTGATAAGACGCACAAGTCCACGAAAGACATTCTTTCAGATAAAGATCTTATGACCTAGTTCTTGCACCCCTTGCTCATAGATTGCATCTGATCACAGAGATAATAACACCAAAATGTATACCATAATGCACTCCCCTACCACTTACCTTTATCAAAAGATGTTAGAAAATTACCAGCTGCATGCTTCTAAAACAAATACTTTGCTATACAATAATTAAAGTACTCTTTCTAATGTACGAAGCTCACTTCCTCACTATGATATAAAAGCTGTAAGTGCACCTCAGGAAAATGAGTGCAGCTGACCCAAACTGTACATTCCGAAGATAAAGCTCCTCTATTAACATTTTCAGTGGTGATTACTTTACTCAACAAGGTGATCAACCTACCCTTTTTACCTATTATAGCACATTAGTCCCGCTATTAACAGAGATACTTCTTTCCCCCACATGTAACCAAAGATATAACTAAGGTTATTGATTTTTACATGGACATTTATTAGACAACATGTTTAGATTTTACACCTAAGTTAAATTTATATTTTCTTTTGCTGTGTTCTTTTGTTTTCCCTTTGTTTTTCTGTGTATGTGCAGGGGACAATAAGGTGATTAGTAATTTTATTAATGATTATATCTTTTCAAGAAATTCTTAGCTGAATTCACTTTATAGCTATAATCCCCAATTACCTAACTGGTTCTATTTCCTCCCTTAGCCTACAAATAAGAAATTGTGAAACAGGGTTTAGCAAGAAGGTAACAAGGAAGGCTCCCCAACGACCTTCCTTCCACAGATAAATTAAAGGTAAAGTTACTTAAGGGAAAATTATTTCTGCAAAAATTCTAGGAAGTAGCTGAACTTTCTAGAATCTCACAAATTAGGCAAATGAGAAATACCCACAATAAAATGGGTAGGAAAACTGAAATCACCCCTGGCACAGTGCCATACAAGCAGGAGGGAATTCCCAATTCTCAGATTCTCCCTGAGGAGCAAAAGGTTCAGAACACACATTTAACACCCCGGCACTTATGACTCCCACATGAGGTATGGGTACCCAAAACATTTAGTTCTGAAAGTCAATGAGGCTAATGTTTATTAGATACACAAGACTACAGCAAACAAAGAAGCACTTGTTAATAAGCATAAAAGCACTCCAAGAGCTATCCCCTCAAGGTTAAGCACAGAGGAAATAGTAAAAAAATACACATCTCCCAATCTTTCCCTAAAAATGGTCCCTCTGTATACTTTGCAATGCTGCCTGAAGGTTAGTTTTCTCATTTAACACACATTTAGGGGCTGGCTGTGATCCTCCCCGATGCTGGGAAAATCTGCAGACATTTCCCTTGCATCTCTCTCTAGCCTACTGTACCCAGCTGCCAGTCTCCCCAGAAGGATTTTGTACATCACGTCTGCCTCCAGTTCTGCACTACAGCCTGAAGAACAGAGTTTGTCCATCACCTGGCTCCAATGGCCAATAGAGCTTGCATTCAAGAATTAAGTCCACATATAAACTCACATAGAAATGAACAGTTAATCTATGACAGTGGAGCTAAGAGTATCAACAGAGAAAGGAAATTCTTCAACAAATGGAACTGGGAAAACTGGACAGTGACATGTTAAAGGATGAAATTAGGCCACTATCCAAACTGCACACAAAAATAAACTCAAAATTCATTAAAGATTTGTATATAAGACCTGAAACCATTAAAAAATATATAATATAGGTAAAATGCTTCAAGGCATTGGCTTCAGGATGTGTAAGGAGACTTTACTCCAACAGATAGGGGAACAAAAACAAGAACAAATGGAACTACATCAAACTAAAAAGCTTCTGCAGTGCAAAATAAACTATCATTAAATGAAAAACACCTTACAGAATGAGGAAAATATTTTCATATTACACATCTGACAAGGGGTTAATATCCAAAATGTACAAAGAACCCATATAACTCCAAAACAAGAAAACAAATAAACCCAGTCAAAAATGGGCAAAAGACTTAAACACACCTTTCCAAAGAAGACATACAGATGGCCAACAGGATCATAAAAAAATGCTCATCATCACTCATCATCAAGGAACTGTAAATCAAAACTACAATGAGATGCCATCTTATACCTGTGTGAATGGCCCGTATCCAAAAGACCAGAAATAAGTATTAATAAAGGGAAAAAGGGAAAACTAGGATACTATTTATATGGATGTAGATTGGTTCAGTCTCTCTGGAAAATGGTATGGAGGTTTCCCCAAATATTAAATCTACCATATGATATGATACAACAATTCCACTCATATATGTCTACCTAAATAATGCAAAAAACACTAATTCATAGGGATATGTGCATCCTATGTTCACTTCAACAGCTGACTGAACCCTGTGTGGTACCTGAGCCTTTGCAAGGTTGCATGACTTTGTGAGCTGAACTTACGCTAACTATCTGATTTTAGTTGAGCATTGTGCCCAACTAGGCATCTTTGCAAGGACAGTAAACCACACAGTCCATTCTCAATGGCCTTGACTGTTATCTTTCTTTGATTCCTAGTGTAAATAAACCATTCTGCTAACTTGGATGCTTATGGTGCTTACACTTATTCCTTATTTTGATAACAAATGACAATCTCATTATTTCTTATATTTACTGAAGAAGTAACTAAATCCCTGGGATACAAATCTCATCTTCTAAAAGAAGTTTCTTATGTTCCTTTTCTCAGTTACTTTTTATTACTTTATTCTATTTCTTACAGTTATTATCTTAAAATAATCTTACTTATTATTTCTGACTTCTCTCTTTTATCTCCAGTATAATTTCTATGATGGCAAGGATATTCGGTTATTTCATCACTGAATACCCATCGCCCATCAGAGTGACCATAATATTAGGTCACTTGATAAGAAGTTTATCATCCAAAAGTGTCTGTAAATATCATGGTTCATTGAACCTATATTTTAATGCTCTTGTAGATGGAAAAAAGAAGGAAGACAGGAAGGGAAGGAGGGATAGGGAGGTGAGGAGGAAATAAAGGAGGTAGGTAAATGGAAGGGAGTGAAGGAGAAAAAAAGGTGAGAGAGAAGAAAAATGTTATAAAATAATTTATATTCTCTATAGTTGATAAGATAGTTAAATAAACCAATATTTTTAACAAAAGTAGAAGAGCTAAGACAGAAAAGCATAGCTGATATCTTGTAAGAAGTATTGGTTACAATTAAACCCTTAAGAGTCTCACCCCACCATGAAACTGATGATGATAAGTGATAGAGATTTCTTGCAGAGATGCCTGAGCTAAGGAGTTCTCTCACAATTGTTACTATGTCCACATTTGTTATTATAACTATTACTATTATTATTCAACTCCATAGGCAGTAAAGTTTAACAATTACTAAATAACTCTAGCTAATAGCCCTAAAAGACTGTAGATAAAAATACAACACTGCTAAATTGAATTGATTTTGTTATTCTTTTAAAAGATTTTTTTATTTATTTATGCTTACAAGAAGTAGAGTACAGGCCAGAGGCATGGGGGTGGTGAGAGGATTTACCAGACACACAGTAGGGAGCAGAACAGGCAGACAGACTGAAACACATGGCTGGTGAGAGCAGCAGGTGAGGCAGGGAAAGGTCTGCTACACCATGTGGGTCCTCCCCGGCCGGGATCAAACTTGTGCTTCAGTGGCTGTGGAAGCCCCACAGTGTGGCACTCAACCCCTTGTGCCACCAGGGAGGCCCTAAATTGAATTTATGAAGAGATAATTTGGATACAGATACAGGCAAGTGATAATTGTGAAACTTGTTAGTTCATAAACACAATAAATTCTCCTTCCTCCTATAATCCCATAACCACACCTCATGAATTAAATATTTTTCCACTTATTTTTTATTTTCCTAATTTCTTTAATAACTTGGTATGTTTACAGGGTCAAAGTTTTTTAATAAATTATTCTGGCTCCCCACCACCACTTTTTTCAGAGAAAAGGAGACTATGCAAGAAGGATTGCTTTCTCCCTCATTTTTCTAAGTGGGTCACTCCCTGGATAATAACTTCTTTTGATATTAATAATAGGTTTATTAATCATGAAGAAGAGAGTTGAACAACAGCTTGCTTGAGGAGGCGAATGTCTCCCTTAATTCCTTATTTCCATCAATGAAGATGGCACCTCTGGTAAGGAGAGGAAAGAAAAGATTTATCTGAAGTCTGAAATTGGTGGGCAGAGTGATTTCAAATGTTATCTTGAGTTAGAGTATGCACTCAAGAATTCAAAAGTGTCTCCATTATATAATGGAGAAGAGCAACCATATTTTCTCAAGTACCACTTTATTAGATTTCTAGGGAACTGTTGTAATAAGTCACAATAAACTAGATGACTTAAAACAATAAAAATTTATTCTCTCATAGTTCTGATGGCTACAATAAAGCTGTCTCCAGGACCGTGCTCTCACTGAAGTCTCTAGGAGAGAGTGTTTTCCATATCCCTCCCTTTATTTCTCTGTGGTCAGTAGGTATTGGTGTTGCTTCGTTTGTAGAGGGATAGAGCATCACTCCAATTTCTGCCTCCTTCATCATGTGGAGTTCTCTCTGTGTTCTGGTGTCTGTCTCTTGTCCTTTTCTTATAAGGATGCCAATAATATTAGAATATTTACCTCCCTATTTTAGTATGATCTCATCATAACATATATATATGCAAAGACCCTATTTCCAAATAAGGTCATATTAAGAAGTAACAGAGAGTTAAGACTTAAACATATCTTTCCTGGTGGACTTACTGCAACCCACAAACTTTTGAAAAAAAATAATTTTAAGTGATTTTATCCCATGATATTATCTTCCTTATTACTCTACTTTTTTTCAAATGATGATGAAGATTTCAATTAATTCCAAAAACTTTAACACACTCGTTTCCTTAACTTCTATTTTATCCACACAAGAATAAGCATTTTTGGGCCTACCTGGTGGAGCAAGGGGTTGAGCGCTGCACTGGGGGGTTTCCGCAGCCACTGTAGCACAAGTCCTGTCCCCAGCCAGGGAAGGGACCCACATGGCACAGCAGACCTCTCCTGCCTTGCCCACTGCTCCCCTCAGCAGTATATTTCAGAACATCTGCCTGTTCTGCTCCCTATTCTGTCTCTGGTGAATCCTCTCACCACCACCACCACCCCCCCAATGCCTCTGGCCTATAACCCAGCTCTTGTACATATAAATAAAATATTTTTAAAAAAAAAGAATAAGCAATCTTAACATGTTGGTATGCACTATTCTGATGCATTTATTTATAAAAATGGCATCTTACTTTACATGCATTTAATTACAGCAAAGGCACCTTATTTTTACTCAGTAATACATTTTGTTCATATTTTTATTTCACAAAATGTGATTACACAGAATGTTAATGGCTTCATACTATTCTACCATTTCACACGATGATTTATTTGAATAATTCTCTATTGTTATGCTTCTGATTACAATGATTTAATGACACTGTTGTGGCAAACTCATTTTTTGTATCTTTAATTATGGTCTGATGTTAAATTCCAGGAATTAGAATGACTGCCTCACAGGATGAGTATATTTAAGTTATTTCCATTATTTTTTTAAAATAATGACCAATTTGGGACAATATGATATTTTTATCTACTTGAAAATGCTAATGAGAACAACAGCAACTCAACTAACATTTCTGACTGTAAAAAAAAATGAATTAAAGTAAGGTTAAGTAGAATACAGAATTTATATGCAATTGAAATGTTATAACAATACATGGTAGTAATTTACTGAGGATGTATTTTTCCATACATAATTTATTTACATAATGAAAGTCTGAGAATCACTTATTCTGGGGAAATCTATGACTGCAGATATCATAACTAATAATAGGAGGAAAATGAGGGTGCATTTTCCCTGCCTACTCTAGCAAGTTACATAGCACTTCTGAATTCAATATAATAGAGAATCACTGAAGCAGGGCAGCAACAAGAAAGCAAATTCTCATTTGGTTTTGTAAGTAAGTAATCCATTTTTCTATTCTGAGGGAGTAGCTGATTTTGAGAATTGGTAGAACCTTATCTTAAAAATAAGAAAAATAACAATGTCTGCACAGTGTCGATTGACTAAAGTAAATGTAATGGGTGTGGGAGCCTTTTATTTTCTTCTTTTTGTTTGTGAGTTTTACAGTGTCGATTTACTAAGTAATATGAAATGACTCCCCTAAAGGGTGAGGGAGCCTTTTATTTTCTTCTTTTTGTTTGTGAATTTTGAAGTTATACCTAGTAATGTTAGATATTCAGTTTTTTGACATCTAATGAAACCTCAAGTCTAAACCATTTATATATATTTTAGACATTTTAAAAGGTTTTAGAAATGCATTACAGTCTAAGCTGTAGTATTTTTTTTTTTCCTTTTCCCTTCTGAGCTATTCCTAATACCTCCTTTTCTTTTACCCCAGGCAAAACATTATTACCCTTATTCATTACTGATCTGGAAAAACTGTTTCATTTGGCGGTAGCACAGGATGCATACACGTGTCAGGAAGATACATTTTGCTTTATGGGAATACATACTTTTCACCATAGTTAGTCTGGTTTAAGCATCCACCATATTATACTTTTGGTGGGTTGCCTATATTCTAACTCATGGGAACTGCACATGCAATAGAACCACCATATAATTTATTGTAGCAAATGTTACGTTTTAACCAAATTACAACATTCTACTTTGAGATTTAAAAACATTCTTAAATTAAGGTAGATAATTATTTTAGTTGCCCAAGGTGAAAAATTCTTGCCAGAACTCTAACACTTGGCTTGGATGAGTTTCTTTTCTTCAGTGACATGATTAGCTCATTGTTTCAATAGAATAAAAAAGGGTCTCTTAGGGATTATAAACTTTTGCTTATTGACTGATTATTTTTCCTAAAAATACAATCACCAGCAAAAATTAATAAAGCAAAACTGGCTCTTATGCAACTTATTTTAAATAAAGTCTTAAAGTGCCAAAAATGTAGAAATGGTTTAATTATTAATTTAGTGTCATTGGTGAGAGGAATCATTTTCTAAATTAAATGACTTGTTTTTTTGCTATTAGTAATTATTGTTTACTTTTCTGCAACCTTTAAAGTATTGTGCTTTATTAGAACTAGGAACAAGTAATCATAAAATATATTTTCACATTTTTAAGGGAAACTTTAAAGTATCAATAAGTGGCTTATGATTTTCAAAACTTTAGACCTAAATATTTTGCTATAGTGGCAGTGAATTATTGTAACCTTATAATGGTTGCAGTAGTAACACAGGTGTTTTGTGAGAGTTAATTTAGGTAGTTATTATAATCTATCAAATGAAAGTTGATTAGTTCACATTTAAAGGGAAATATCTTTTTAATTTCAATACTTAAGTCATTATATTTATGAGCCTAATTTATTTTCTAATAGAGCAATCAATAACTGAAATACTGATAACTATAACGGCAGGTAAGCTATCTAGTTATTAAATCCAATTAGTTTTTCTGTGGACCTACTGAGCCCATTGTTTTAACACATGAAACTTCATATACTATATTGAGTTGAACTTTTTCATTTTTTCCTTAGATCACTTCTTGTTTTCATTAGAAAACATTTTGACTTGGATGTAAAGAGTTCTCTCTGATTCTTAGGTTTAACGCTCCATTGTTCAATCGTTCCATCTCTTTATTCCCTGAACTGATAATTTCATTATCTTAACTCCTCCTAGACTTAACTGTAGATTCTGCTTTTATTTTCTTCCTAGTCAGCTAAAACATCTTTATAATTTGTTTCCAGAAAAAATAAATGTTTATTACATAGGTAGGCATTAGATAGCTTACATTAGATAAGATGTGGTTTCCACCCAAAGCTTCCATTAAACTATGATTGGAAGATCATATTCTTGCTCAGGGATATAGCATTGTCCCTATTAAGTAAAGGATCTGGAACAGGTTGTCTTTAAAAGTCCTGCAACTGTAAGTGTGTTCAGTCTACCAATACTAATGGACCTCAATATATTCCTGCTTCCTCAAAGTTAATGTAATGGTGTGAAAACAATTTATTCTTTGCACTACCTTGAATCTATGTCACATGATCCTTTAGAAAAATTCTCTAAATAAAACTTGAGTATGATTTTCCAGTCCCCACTTGGTAACTGAATTTTCCTTCCACTAGGCATAAATATTACAAATACTTTTGAACAATATTCTGTCCAATGTATATCAGTTATCATCCACTTATAGGGAAAGATTGCTTAAATGTCAATACATCGCTAGTTTAAAGTCCCTTTGCTTAAGATACATGTGTTATCATAGGTAACCTGGAAAGAAATTTAGCCTATGTATCCCAGATTAAAAGGAAATACATCTATACTACTTCATCAGCAGCTATAATTCTACCAAAGTGAACTTAGTTGTTAGTATCAAAATACTGGAATAATAAATTGTATTTCATAGCCTGCCTTTTAAAAGTAATCTGTGACAATGTCCCAAGGAGAAAGTATGACAAGTTTGAATTAAGAATTTTCAGAGTTAAGGAATGCCTCCATTTTGGCAGATGGCAAATATCAGAACAGATAAAATCTAGGTATGTTTTACTATTTTAGTTGATGGGGAGAATAAAGTCATTATGAACTTTTTGATTGTTGTCAGAACTTTGGCATACAAATCGGTTTTTTTTTCTTTCAAATTATGTTAATTGAAGAAAAGTTGGTTTACATTGTTATATGTGCTTTGGGGGTTATAGGTTTAAATCTCTACACATATATGTACTCACAACATGTCTAGATCAATGCCCGAATAATCACCCACTGTGTTCCACTGACCCTCACCTCACTCAATCTCACCCACCACCCTTCCCTTCTGGTTACCTTAATTTTATAGCCAAATGTCAAGAATTTGTTATTGGTTTGGCTTTGATGGACCCTTTGTCTTTTTTTTTTACATACCACATATAAGTGAGACCATGTGCAATTTGTCATTCTAATACTGATTTGTTTCACTTAGCATTATCCTTAGCAATCCATGCTTTTAAACAATGACAGTATTAAAAAATATAATGCAGTTTAGGATTGAATTTTTACATCATTCTATACTTCCAGCATCCAATAAGACTTTGTGATGAAGGAAGTGTTCTATAATAGAGAAGCAGATGATTACTGAACAATTCCTTATAATGTGGTTAAAGTGTTTCTTTACATTATTATTCATATCAAAATATTAAAATAGATTTATCAGATTGTTAAATGTTTAGATTGAAAAACTTTGAATATGCTATGAAAATATTTTGTTGAATTGATATGATTTTAGTGTAAGGAGTAACAGAACAAAACCAGATACAATTTTGAGAATGGCTTTGATACAAAAAAAATTAAGTTTTATATAGAAAAAGTATGTAGAGTTTAAAAAAAGACAAAATATGAATTCGTGCTGCTAGGACATATTATACATACCAACATACACTTTATGCTAAATAAATATTAGCAGTCATCCATCTCCGTGTACATCCAATGCATACAAAAGTGGGATGGAATAACAGGCTAGGAAACATTGATATTATTATTTAGAATAAATTTAGTGCATACAAAGTGAGCTAATGGTAAAAACAATGACACACTAAAGGCCTAGTGTTCAATAATTAACTAAAATATAATTGATAAAACAGAACTTACTTATCTTCTTATATGCTGTCTCTCTAAAAAAAAAATCTAGTGAAGACTCAGCAATGACTACTTACTTTGATAAATTTAAATACAAATTTTTAAAAAATAAACCAGTAGAACTGCTATTTTTCTTTGTCCTGTACTTTGCTACGCTGAAATTATTCATAATCAGATAAACTAAATGATTGCTATCTATATGTCTACTTTATGTAAAAAAGCTAACAGAATAAGTACGGCATATATGAACGAAACTTATATCACAGTATGTACAAAAAGCACCAACATGAATAAAGTCATATTTGCATGTAAAATAAATAATTTTACATGGAAATATTTGTTTCTTAGTTATAATAATTTCTTAACTGAATTAGAAATATCTAATTGTCTTTTTAGTTGGTTTGGTTTTTGTACCCATTTTCTAAAAGTGTGTGCCTCTATTATTATTCACTTTGGGAGTATTCATTTTAAAAGCCGTAAACCACATATTGTAATAGAAGAATCACTATCCAGAAGAATAAATATTTTCAAAGACTAATGATATTTTAAAAAGCACATGTTCTTTAGTACAGGGAGGAAAACACATTTAAAGCAAACATCCTCTTATTTAGAGAGTGACAATAATCTGTAACCTAACTCAGCTTGCAACCTGGCTGGTTTGGATTGAAAAAAGGACATAAAATGCTCATATAATCTTGGAAGATAGTAATATTGTCACCTAGAATTAAAATGCCACTAGTAGAGGGGCCTCCCAGGTGGCGCAGTGGGTTGGGCAACACACTGTGAGGCAGACCTTAGCCACTACAGTACAAGTTCACCAGTTGATCCCTGCTGCTGGAGGGAGGGGGGGGGCAAGGGGGTAGGCAGAGGGGGCCCACATGGTGCAGCAGACCTCTCCTGCCTCGCTCACTGCTCCCCTCAGCAGTGTATTTCAGTCAGTCTGCCTATTCTGCTCCCTGCTCTCTTTCTGGTGAATCCTCTCACCTCCCTGGACTCTGGCCTGTACCCCAGCTCTTGTATGCATAAATAAATAAATCATTTAAAAAATGCCATTAGTAGAATCAGTGTGTTGAAATAAGAAGAAATAGTAAATATAAGGATCAGAGTCTGTTAGGGGATATACTGAAATACCACTTGCTGCCTCATTTTTATCACTTCTGTCAGTTTTAGAGTAGGAAATACTTTAAAATCTAAGATTTATAATGGATACTCACTTGATATATGGCATGACCTTCAGTTTTGCATGTATACACAAATTTCCATCCTCCCTCCTTTTCTCCCTTCTTCCCTCTCTCCCTTCCTCCCCCTACACCCTCCCCTTTTTTTCCTTTTTGCATAGAAGAAATGGGATATAGGCCAGAGGTGCAGGGGGTAAGAGGATTTATGAGAGACAGAGTGGGGAGCAGAACAGGTGAATTTACTGAAATACACTACTAAGGGGAGCAGCGGGTGAGACAGGAGGTGTTCTGTGCCATGTGGGTTAGTTCCAGACTGTAGTATGACATTATTGAAACTTAATTCCTAAGCCACCAGGAAGGCCCCGTGACCTTTTCAATTTCTGTTCAAGGTCAGTTTTTAAAAACTAATTTAAAAATCCAGCCACAATAATTTAGGTTTCAGTGTTTAGCACATATTTGGACTCAGGAAACAGTATTTATTTGTGAAATTATGGTATGTCCATTATATGCATTGAAAATAGTTCAAACCATTCCAACATAGTTATATATAAAACTTGCTTTCGAAACATCCTAAAACTTCCATAATTTAGTTTGTGTATAAATACCTAAGTGGTTATAATACAATTTATATATTTATATTTTATTATATTTATAATAAAATATAATTCAATTATTTATTCTAATATCCCAGATTACAAATGTAATTTGAATCAGCTTATAATCATAGCTAATGATTGCTGAATTTAAAAAGACTGACTATAATAAAAGTACATATCAAAGGCTTAGAAACAAAATGAATAAGGAAAGTTGTATTTAATTTTATGTGAGGAAATTTAAGGTGGTGACATTTGAATTGCATGTTAAAGAAGTAAATTACTTGAAAAAACAATTTTAAGTATAATTGTTAGTAAGGCTTGTCCATTTTCAGAGATATTTATTCTAGTCTTAATTATGAAAAGAAGCTTTTATCATATCTATAAACAGCTAATTAAATCTTTCAAGAGAGTACTAAAGTTTTTTCCCTAAATAATATTGCTCCTGAAAAAAATGTTTTTCAAAATTCAAAACATATTCATCATGTGTTTATTTCAAGGTATGTCTTTCTTGAGTGATTTGTGATAGCTAATAACATCACAAAATTGAAAAGGAACTATTATTTTTGTAATAGCTATGACTATACTTATTTGGTGAATTAAGCCTCAAGTTTTGAAATTCTTATTTCAGGAACAAGCTCAACTTTTGGTCATCAAAGGTGATTTAGCTGCAGTCAAGTGAAAGAAGCAATGGTTGTCTGTAAATCTGCTGTTGATTTAAGGAAAGGAGAACGAAGCAGTTTCTAATATGAACGGGATGTGGGTTGTGGGCAGGCATGCTAGTGTGACAGGATGGGCCTTAGAATGGCTCTTGTGAAATTTTCAAGAACATAACAAGAGTCTTACTAAGAGATTTATTTGAGAGGGTGGAGATTTAAATTGAAGGAGGGGCCAAATCACTCATGTAGTAGGAAGCCTGTCTTCTGGTAATAATCCTTCTCAACAGAGGAGTGCTAGAAAATTGATTTCTAAGGACAGCCCAGTTGGGCAAGTTTCTTGGGACCAGTTGCCCAAAGTGCTTATGTATCCAGGTTGAAAAGCACTGACTTGTGTTTAGTGAGAAAGTTCAACTGGATAAATACACAAAGAAAATGATTATCTTGTCCTGGTGGTTGCCTAGGCAATCCCATTCGTTCAAAGCTCTTTAAAATTCATTGACATTATAAAACACCAATGGCAAATTCACTTAGCTCGCTTTAAACTTGAAAAGGTAGACAGGTGGGGGGATAATTTGAGCACCTTCATCCCCATGAGAGCTGTAAATCGTTGTAGTACTTAAAACATGAAAGGAACTTATTTTGCTGCAGAAGGTCTCTTAATTTTGTAGTTCTATGGATGAAAGGCCATGCCATAGAAACTGAAAAGTATTGTAATAGAGCTGCTAGCATGAAAACATATAAATTTAATTCTTTCATATAACTTTTTTTAAGGTACCAATAAAACTGGGTAGCTTTTGACTACCTTATATGCAACAGAGTTGCAAATGAGAGTAATTTAAAAGTTTCCATTATCCAGTCCTCATCATCCTTAAAGGTAATAGGAGTAGTTTTTAGTGGGGGAAAATAAGTCTTAATAGGCCAGCTTGAAAATCCCAATAAACATGATGGGACTGCACGGATGCAAAGGATTCTTAGCAAGATGTAACAGGGTAGAATTAGTGTTGGGGCAATTATTTTAGCAGTATGCTCATTTTTTTAATGTAATTTATGGCCTTAATCACTTTCAGGCAAATTCAATCATGAATTTAATCTCAATAACGTTAGCTATGCACGGTAGACAAAAATTTGTCACACATGGCTCTTCCTTCACAAAATAAGTTTCCTACAGTTTTTTAAAATTATTATTTGGTTTTGATTTTTTTCAGCTTAACAAAAGGATGGAGATCTGATTTTTGAAAATAAGCCCTTGGAAAGGAGCCATAGACAGGTGTCAACAAGCCTAGACCTGCTTTCTCATTCATAAAGCAATGAAATTATTCCTTTTTTCCTTTGTGCTGAATAATATCTGTGGGGAAATATAGACTGAACTGGAGTGCTAATCAGCATTCTGAGTTATGTTCAGGAATGTTCCAGCTATATCATACTGAGTTCAAGTACACAACAACAACAAAAAAATATATAAAAGAATTGGCTGACTAATATGGGTGTGGGCGGCAGTTTCATGTCAGTGGGCCAAGACCTGTCTGTTGAAATGTTCACTGAAGTGTTTGCTTCAAAACAGAATGTTCCAGATAATAAAGCGAATTTCACACAAAACTCCATATAAATAGTATTGATTTAAGAAAACTGAATTTCTTTACAATTATATCCCACTTGATGTATTTTCAGGTGTTCTGTAGTCCCAGATTATTTTATATATACTTCTTACTGGTAACATTATCTATTTAAATATCTATTTTTGTTATTAGATTGTCTATACCTTAAGAGTAAGAACTAAATTTTACTTTTCTTTATGTTTGCACTATCTGCCACATGCCTGGTACATACAATATTCAATAAAAAGTGACTTCAGTATAATTAGAACATAGTAAGTCATTCATTTTGCTAAATAAGTGATCTGACTGAGTCTTGAGGGACAGAAAGATATTTCTTATGTTAGGCCACTAATATGTTAGGCACCAGTTTCTATTATTATCCCAACTTTTCTACAATCTCTTCAGCCAGAGACACTTCAGAAACCTGGTATTGAAACAACTGTCTAAAGAAAACTAATCGACCAAAAATGTAAGAGTTGTAAGAGGTGTTGAAGAGGACTGGAGGAATAAGAAATGAGAGCATTCAGAAGATGGATTTCCCAAATAGGGAAAGAAGAAGTGAAATTATCACTGTTTGCAGATGATATGATAATATACATAGAGAACCCCAAAAGCTCTACAGAAAATCTACTCAAGCT
>JAGFMF010011752.1:18003094-18095335 GCA_019455555.1 Galemys pyrenaicus | reverse complement strand
TAAGAACAATAATAATAATAACAATAACAGCAATAAAGACACAGAAACCAAAAATGAGGAGTCAAGGACAGACTGGGGACATCTGGTGGGGAGGGGAGGTTGAGGGTTGAGGGAAGATGGGAACATGAGGGACTGAGGTGATGGTGCACTGGTGAGATGGTGATGGGGAATACATGGGGATTACAATTAATGGCAAGTATATGTAAATTTTAAAATATTTTAATTAAAAAAAATGAAAAAAAAAAGAAGATGGATTTCCCAAAGTATTTTCATTGCACCATAATTCTAAGATGTTCAGATTTATGAAGCTATTGATGGAAGAGGCTGTATAACACTGAGATACAAGACACAGAGAAAGGAAAACATAGCTTATTCTCTTTTAGATAGGTTATAACATCTTACTGGTTCTATCATTAAATAATGAGTTAAATAAAATCTTTGAACCATGTTCCCTTATATGAGATTTATGATTTTTCTTTCATAAAATATTATAAGTTAGTAATTATACAGTTAAAAGGAAGACCTAGAAAACCAATCAATAAATTCACTTAAACCTTCTCATTGGAAGGTATAGAGGTTGTTGCAAGCCAGAGCCAATGAATGCTTGATTGACTAAATTCACTCATATATCTATATACCCATAAGAAGAAGTAGAAAAATCTTATCAAAATAATTTTACACTTCTGTTCTAAATATAGAAAACTTTAATTTAGATCTTGCCTTAAGGCAGCAGGTGCTAGTTACTTCTTATCATTTGTTTTCTATAGGAATGTTTCTTGAAAGCAAAGAGACTTGTCATTTTTGAATAAAGGATTAGAATTTGGTAGAAGAATTTTTGTGATGAAGATAAATGATGAAGTATAAATGATGACTATACATGAAGTATAAATGATAAATAATGGAGTACACATTTCTAAATATAAATTGCTTGCAACTTCTAATGAATGCTGTAGTGTATAATCACACACACACAAAAACAATAACAATAAATAAACCGCCTTCCACTTCAAAATAACTGTCCTGTCATTGGATTTAATCAAATGTAATTGGATGAAATTTATGCAGCTCTTCTGATAAATAGGCAAAACATTAGGTTCTGTCAGTGTTAAAATAAAAAAAGGTAAGGCAGATATTTTACATAAAGGAGTTTCAAATCAAATAAGAGAGAGTGAAATGTGTAAGTACATAAGGTAGAATGCAAGGTAGAATGTGATAATTTTAATATAGCTGTCTCTTATTTATAAATGACTAATATATGTTTTGAAATAGTGTAATGATAGGACTTTTTCTTTTTAAAAAATGTGCATTTAGATTAATATGGAAGTGAGATATCCCCACTGACATCTTGAATTTTGAGCATCAGTTCTTTTAGAAAACCAACGTAATGCCCGCATGGTGTTTAGTAACATAACCTGTGAATCTTGAGTTATCTCCAGTGATTTTTATTTTCATTTTTATTTTAAGGTAAATCCTATTCACTAGTTCCAAAGGAAGACCTCTGATGATACCTGTTAGAAGATAATAATCACAAAGGAAAAACAGGCTCATCATATAAGAAACAAACAAAATATATTGCTACTTGTCAATTTGCTTTACCATAGTGAAAGTAAAATCAGAATACTGGACAACAGCAGAAAAATTTGAGAGAGCTACATCTAAAAATTCGTTAAGCATGACAGACACTTGGATACAAGACATTTTATAATAGAAAAGCAGAATAGTAAATTCATAGTTTTAGCTTACTGCTATCTGAAGTTTCACTTCTCTTTATAAAGTCAAACCAATTCAAATTAATATGGTATGGGGAAAATAAATGATTTTTCACATACTCTTCTACTGTTTTTCTTTTGAGAAAATTCAACTTTATTAAAATTTTAATTATTTAATTTTCAAGAAAGCCTTTCATACAAAAATGAAGAAATATCATAATAGTTATTTCCCACTTAACATTATCAAAATATTTTATAGAAAACTGCCACTATAAGAAAAATAATGTATAAGAAATCAATTTTATCAAAGGTTAACTGATAGATACAAAAGTCATGTTCCCATAGTATATTTCTAGTCATAAAAACATCACCAAACTTCTAAATAAAGACCCAAGACATCTCTAATATTAAGAAATTTTCTGTATGCATTCATTCATTCATTTCCAGCTCAGAGTCTGGCATTGCCAGAGCTTTTCCCCGCAGCTCAAGGAACAAAGAAGGAACTAACTCTGGACCAGATGCCCTTCCATCAGATGTACATTAACACACACAATGCATCATTCATTAATCCCTAAAATTACTCTAGGAAGAAGAAATTATACTCACTGAAACCTGAAAAGACTGAACTTTAAGATTGTAAACTAACAGTCACCATCTTGAAAGCAGTAGAACTGAAGTCAGTCCAGATCTACATGATTTGAAAGCATGTATACTATCACTGCCCTCTAAAGAACCCCATAGTTGATAGCAAGGACAGCTAAGTGGGAAAGTGGGACATACAAGTTATGGGCACAGAATGGATTTCATCAAGAAAGTGATAGCTGAGCTGAGTCTGACAGTTATAGATGAAGAAATTTGCTCCTAAAGGAGCAGAGATTTCAGTCATGCTACAAAGCTACAGGAGGAGCATATTAGGTATGAATTAGTACAAGAACTTCTGGGAACTTTATGAAACAACTTGGGAGCCCAGTGTATGAGTAACTGTATATCTCCTACTGGGTAGAGGTATTGCCTATATTGTCATGTAACGTCTCATTCAGAGTCCTTCTAGAGCTGTTGTGATAAAGCTAAATCTCTTTAGAATCAGACATGAAGCTTCTGAGACTGCTCTCCATCTTCCAGACTCAACAAAAGATACATAGTTCCTCA
The DNA here is from genome assembly GCA_019455555.1 of Galemys pyrenaicus. NCBI lineage: Eukaryota > Metazoa > Chordata > Mammalia > Eulipotyphla > Talpidae > Galemys > Galemys pyrenaicus. Next base: position 18,092,477 of record JAGFMF010011752.1, on the reverse strand, counting down.
TAGCGTGGGCTGCATGGAAGTGGGGAGGCATGGAACAAAGACTGGAAAATGATGAGCACTAGCATATCAAAAACATATTAATACGTTTGATTTAGTATGTTTCACACAGACTAGATCGGTGCTTGAGAGGATGCATAGAAAGGCCTGGTATGGTAGCAAGAAAGGCTTTCTGGAAGAAAGCATTAGTATGCTTCACACAGACTAGATCGGTGCTTGAGAGGATGCATAGAAAGGCCTGGTATGGTAGCAGGAAAGGCTTTCTAGAAGAAAGCATTAGTTAGAGGTTGAGTTTGCTATCAGAGACACAGATAGATACAGTAAGGACAGAAAGAAACATTACAATGGAAGCAATAAAGTGATGAAGCAAGAAGAAACAGGTTATACTGGGGATGAGGAGTAGGGCTGCTCAATATGGGTTAGGATATAAGGATAAAAGATGAAATTATTTTCTATTACCTAATTCATTTGGTGATTGTGGAGAACACTTTGTTGTCATTTTTACTGCAATAAATAGCAATGTTTTCAGAGACTTAAATCAATCTTAAAATCCAAATTACAAACCCATTGAGAAAATTCTCACTTAAGATACATAATTAAAGTTAGCAACAAAATTTAAGTATAATTTGTCTTCTTTGTGAGACATAAATAATTAAAACAGATCTTGATTTTAAGAAGTGAATGAAGATATGCTTACCACACACTGATGTGTATGCCAATGTAGGCTAATACTAGTATATATTTAAAGTGATGTGTGCAATTTTTTTTTTAAGTACAAATAAGTACAGAGAAAGCAGTCTATTTCCCTGGAGAAAAGATGACTAGTAAGCAATAATGATTTTTTCTTGTAGTGTATATAGTTATATAAACATTCTACAACCTTAATGGGAAAGATGTTATCTTCCAAACAATTCTTATCTAAGATAAGGAAGATGCTTCCAATACTGATAGAAAGCTCAAGGTGCTTCCTTCTTCTGAGTCATGAGAAAAGAGTGATATTACAGGAAGGCATGTGAATGGTATCTCTAGTTACTTTGAAGTATGAGACTAAAGCCTGAAGCATCTGGGGCAGGAAAATTACATTATGCAGGAAGAGTTGCCATCTAAAAAAATGCATTTTAGAGAAAATGGAGCAATCAGCATTGAGTCCATGCAGAATATATATAAATATTTGGTTGACTTTTCTGAGTTACAGCTCATCATTACGAAATAATGGATATCAGCAAAAGAATAGAGACCATCTCAGGGAAAAATGATCCTAAATTCAGATTTTTTCCCCATGTGCTGCTTCTCATTTGAAGACTATCAATTCATTCTTGTAATTTTTTATTTTTTTTTTATTTTCTCATTGGATATAAAGAGAAGGCATACTTTTATACGTAAAAATTTCATAAAGATGAGAAAGGTTCATAGACTCTAGATACAATTGAAGACTATGTGAAATGAAAAGCCTAATTAATAGGATGAAATGCAAGATGTATTAGGGTAAATTCCTACATCTAAATTCAGAAATTAGTTGGACAAGTACAGGATGGATAGAAAACTGGCTTAACTGCATTTTAGGTTTAAAAAAAAAAAACAACACCTGGGTGGATAAAGTAGGTTTTACAATTCTAGACAAGCCAACTGTGTGATGTGGTAGCCAAAAATATCTAATAAATCCTCAAACTGCATTAACAAAATTACAGTGGCCAGGGAAAGCAAAGTAATAATTCACTGGCACTTTGCTTTGCCTAGACTACATCTGGAGCTACGTGTTAATTTCTAGACCTTATTAACAATTACAGAACACCTCCAGAAATTATAATCAGTTGTTAAGGACTATGGAAACCATGGAATATGATAAATAGCTGGAAATTTTTTTATGTTAACCTGGGGAAAAAAACATTCATAGGAGCTATCTTAAAGTGTTGAAGAAGAATGATCATATAGCAAAGAGTTTCTATTTAGGTTGCATAGCTATTGAATTGTGACTAATGCCAATTCAGAGATATGTGTCAAGGGAAAAGATTTGGATTGATGTAAGGGAGAACTTTTTATAATCTGAGCTAATAGATGGGCTACTTCATGAAATAGTTGCAGGTCATATGGATTCCTGGTAACACGTGCTTGAGTCAGTACTACCAGTTTACAAAAACTAATTGTTAAAAATTTAGGAATCGTGTAAATGGCTTGATAACTTTAAATTAGCATGTTATAGGAATATATAAGCCAGAATAATTAGCAAACATTATCAATTAGTTTTAATTCCAATTTACTGGAACATCACTGGACTTATATGGATAATGTTAGTACAATGGATAATTTTCATCCTTCCAAATCTAAAAGTATATAGATGTAGGAACATGTAGCAGAATACAACCTTAGTTAAAAAAAAAGACAGGAGGAAGGGAAATTTTAACCTGTAATATGTCAAGAAAATTTGTAAAGGAGATTTTAATAAAATGGTATAATAAAAGAGTAATAAACATATGGGGACTAGGTTATAGTCTATGGAACAGGGGAAAAAGAATTTGGGATAACATACTAAATATTTTGAATTTTGAGATTTTTCCATTGCTGGAGAAAAGCATTATAGCTTAGGAAAGTATATTATTTATCCTTTTAGAAGTAGATATGTTAGGAGGCAAATAAATTATATCCTGAAATTTCCAAATGGATTAACTATAAATTTTGAATCTAAGATATTAGACTTTCACAAATGCAAATATATTTTCACTGTGCTCACAGTCAAATATTAAATGCTACATGAGATCATTGCTTCTGTAACATGGATTTATATTCTTCATTCTATAATTTAGGGATGGGCTAATTATTCCAACATTTAATCATAAACATAAATTACCTTAATTCCAGGGGTATTTAAAATTCTTTTCATCTGGGTGGGCCTTTTGAGATACACTTAATTAGTGCCTGACTTGGATGTTTTGGCTAAAATAGCCATATTATAATGTTCAATAAAAACAAAGCTCTTGTTTTCCTTCATGTTATAAAAATTTAACCATCACACATTTCAAAGTGTAATCATTTTGAAATTAAAAAGTGATAATGCTTTCAAAATGTCTTTAATTGCTGTATTAAATTTTAGTAAAGTTTTATAGATATTTGATATCAAAGAGTAAGGAAAACTTTTCCAATTTGAAAATCTCTTGCCTACTCTTCTTCACAATAGGAACGGTAAGGAAACAAAAACATAATACTTCACATTTAAATCTTGTTTCTTTGAATGCCTTTAATGGTATAATTATTATTCAAAAGTTATAATTATTTTACATTAAATAAAATATACTACTTATATCCTTAACAATGTTCATGTCTCACTTATTTCTGTACATACACAAATGTATAACCCAAAACTATTTATAATAACATGTACATATTAAAGAAACCTTTTTTGAATGAGAGATCAGTTCAGTCGCTGATTTTTGTTAAATAACATGAATAACATTCTGTTTTTTGTGGATGTAGCCATGAATGGCATAATCCCACACCTCTATTATTTTCTCTACAGTTTTGATTATTTTCAGAGTGAAGTCTTGCTTTGGAGGAGCAGGATGAGAACAAAATACATACATATAATAAATCTTTACATCAAATTCTTCACTACAGTATATAATGTCAAATACCACTCACTCAGGCATTTCTTTTATGAATAGACCACTGTCTTCTAATCTCTGTGTGTGTGTATATATATATATACACATTTATATATATTTATATATATTATATATAAATATATATACTTATATATTTATATATGTTATATATATTGATATATATATAAAGGTGTCTCCTCTATAATTTTAGTGGGGTTTCCAGAGGAAAAGAAAAAGAAATAAAAACACAATAGCAATTCTGATTCTCTAAACCTCATTTCTATTTTTATCTTGCTAGGATAACCATATTTTATGGACTTGTGAAGACAAAAGCTAAAATCCATATAGAGAACTTAGTGCCATGAATGAAACTGCCTAAGATGGGTAAGTGACTTATTTACAATATTGGACAGTGGAAAATAGAGCAAGTGCTATTTGTTCTAGGTGTAGATACTAATACTGTATCTGGGGACAAATATCGCCACAGTAATTACTATTATCCTTAATGTGGTATTATTATCATTATCATAAATAAATAGCTCCCACTTTAACATACCACTTTAATAGCTTTGCACAAATTACACATTTTAACTCAGTTAATCCTCATAGCAATTACAACAGACAGGTACTACTACTATACACACTTTATAGAAAAACTAACTATTGCAGCAGCTCTCCAGCCATCTCTGCCTCTTCACCTTCTCTCTTCGCAAAGCAGTAGAGGCAGCTCTCCACCCAAGGCTGCCCACCTGCGAACAAACCTGTCCCTTTCAGGGGCAGCTATTTCTGTCCGCTGTGTATGTGAAAGCATTTGTGACTTTCCTTCAGTTTTTATAATAAACCTTCCCTTTTGAATATAAAAAATATTAAGAAAAACTAACTCCAGATAAAGCAGCAAATGGCAGAAACAAGCTTTGAGCTTAATCAATCTGGCTCAGCATTTCTGACTAACAACTATGTTATAGACAAACCTCACTGATCTATAGCACAGAACAATAATGAGAGTTACCACAAGGCTTCTTTTAACCAAGATATATGAAAAAGGACATTAAAAATTAACAGAGTACTGAGGACACATAATTACCATTAAATATTTTTAATCTGCAATTTGTTCCTGTGTATTTTCCAACTCCTTAAATAGGTGTATGTTAATACTTCGTTTTAAATCTCCAAAGAGGTTTGGGGTGTTTTTTGTTTGTTTGTTTATAACAATTGCTATTGTGCTAGAAGCTTTAAAAAGTGTTTTGCCATTTTATCTAACAGGAAAAAAGTTAATGAATTTCCTTATAGGACAGTTTATTTATTTTAATTTATAAAGCATTACAACTAGCCATGGTCAGAATGTTTATCACAAATTTATGTTACTGTGGTGTTCTGACAGAAACTGACTTAAATCTTTTTATTTTCTTCCTAGAACAATTGTTCTCAATACATATCAGATGAAAAATTAATTACATTAATTTAAAAATTAGGACATTTGAGAAATGTATATATGAAATATAGATACAATTAAAAGAGTATATACTTAAGCATACTAATAACTAAGAAATAACACTTAACATTTATTGAGTATTTATGGTATGCCAGACATATATATATATTATTCTATCTATATGTTTTCTAAATTCACTTTATTATTCTGTTTCTATACCAATCCCTGACTAATATAGAATTCAATGAGGTTCTAGGGCAATTTGCTTACATGAATATTCAGCATGTGCATTATTATGACTACATAACAGTTATTCCCTGGCAAAACGTGGCTCGAGGATAGAACTGAATGAAAGACTGAGATGTTACTACCATATACATAGACTTTTTCTTTCCTTCCTACTTTTAATTCAACTTCCAAGATTCTTCTAGAATACCACATGGTTTTTAAATAAAACAAGGATGAGGAACTAGAGATAATGGAAATAGTCTGCTAATATTTTTAAACACCATAATTTAATTTATATATTCACCCAACAAACAATTATTGAAGGTCTGTTTTACATCAGACATTGTGTATGTCTTACAAAGGGTGCAAAGTTGCTCCTAAAAGCTGAGCCTGAAACCTACTCAGAAATGACACTGCATGAATTCCAGTGCAAGAAATATGCCACTCCATTAAGGAGGGAGCCCTTTCCAATCAAAAGAAGATGATAAAACCTAAGGGCAGCTCTTCCTGGCTGCTTGTGTCTATTGCAAGTGTACTTTACTTTCCAGTCCCTTTTCCCAATAAACCTGCTCTTTTAAATTTAACTAACATCTCTGCCTCGTGGAGAAACTTGCCTGAGAACTTGCCACATGCAACAGGAGGCTCTGGTGAAACCATTCCCAGAGTGAACCCAAGAACTCTCATCTCTAAACCCACAGACTTCAAAATTGACATCATTTTCACAGATAGATACAGATAGATATTGAATTTAACTCTGAAACTAAGTTGGATCTCCAAACCCACAGACTTCAAAATTGACATCACTTTCACAGATAGATACAGATAGATACTGAATTTAACTCTGGAACTAAGTTAATTGGAGCTTTTTTAAGTTAGTTGGAGTTAGTTTACACACACACAATTTCATATATCTATATCTATATATCTAGATATATATATACACACACACACACAATTTCCAACTATGAATATTTTAAAATTAGGAAAAATCTGAAAAGTCCACATGTAATTACCCAAGTTTAATGAAGACCTGTCCTACTAGTCCTTAAATGTCAATTGCTTTAAGAGATTAAGGGTCATTAGACATTATTATGTAGCTATTTCATTTGCATGGATATTTTGGGAGATTGTTAAGAGTTTAGGGTAACAGAACAATGTTAAGGAAATGCCAAATGAATAAAAATATAAATCCTCAAATAGAGCAAAATGAATATCTAGTCAAAAGATATTGCTAAAAAATTATATATAAAAGAGAACCATTTAATTGCTAACTAATCAAGAACAGTTCTTGAAATACTATTAAAAAGAGATAAAACAAAGAACACTAATTTTTTTAAGCAAATCTTTTATGCTACTTCTCCTAGTGTTTATTCTAATTCACTCTTCTCTGAGTGTTACCATGGAATCTGTTCCATAGACCCCTCCCAGCCCAAGGCGAGTTACTTCCAGGAGCAGCTTCAGCAGAGAGGTGGGAGCAAATAAGGAACCCACTAGAACTTGGTTACAGCTACTGACCCAGAGTTTGCCACCACAGACTTTGTCTTCATAAAGTTCACAGTGATAAGAAAAGTGAGAGATGGGAATATTCCTAAGGTAAGTATGAAATGACTCAATGCATCACTTCTGTTTATTTCAAAGACAGAAGACAGTCAATTGTTTCGAAAGCTACTGAAAAGTCAGTGTCGTGGAAAAGATTAAAAATAGTTGAAAAGGAGAGAATTACAAGGTAAGATCTCATGGGAAGTAACTAAACCAAAGAACTGCTATAACAGGGGCTGGAACGAAATTCCAAGAAATAGGAAATGGGGGAAGAAACACAGACAGCCAAGTGAAGAAGTGACAGAGGGCCTAGGTCTGATACTGAGCTCTACCAGTTTTTAACCAGTTTATAATACACAATGTTTTCCCTGCACCTCCGTTTCCTTACATGTAGAATAGGGATAGTATCAGAACCTTCATCACAGCATTATCATGAGGATTAAATGTGTTAACATATACAAAATACTTAGATTAATGCCTGCTACATGATAAACACTGTTAGCTATAATTATTTTAAGAAATCATCTATTGCACTGGAAGGGAAATTGGAAATTTATAGAAAAGAGAAAAGTCTTTAGTAACTGCTCTACAATGTTATCTATACACACAATAAATTACATTATGTGACAATACTAAAAAAAGTACGGAGTAACCAGCAGTGCTTGCTCTTCCAAGGCTTAATTTTTTCATTAAATTCTTCAACGAACCTGGGAGGCAGGTAATATTATTATCCCTCCTTGGAGATGAGGAAATACAGAGATTAATTAACAAAACTGGAATCAAATGGAAGATTATTCTTGACTGCACTGAAATACAAGGAACTCTACAGTTTCTAATGTATTCCAAATCTTACTCATGCATTTAAAGCTGTGAGCAAATTAGAGCACTAGCAATACTACAGAGATGTATATTTATTAAGTTTATATAATTGGTAGAGATTAATGATGAGATGGGGGGAAAAAAAACCTAGGATCATCAGAGTAGACAGAATAGCTAAGGGGAGGAGTATGAGCTTGATTGTGTATGCAGAGGGGAGCCATCTACTGAATGTGGTGTTAAAATATTCTTAGTGGTGAAGATACGATGAGTCTCTACCTGCCTCATTATAGAACTTTGTGTCCATGCTGCACTCTTCGGAATGTGCACACATTATGCAGCAATGTAATTATCAAATGCATTTATTCTCTCCTCAGGGAAAAATGAATAGACCCATACCACCTGGCACATTAACCTTTCCCTTCTTGTATTAAGGGTTTGGCCTCCTGTTCATTCTTCCTCTCCTCATTGCTCATAAACATTCAGTCTCCACAGGCTTTGTTGAAATTTGCAAGTTTTCCCAGAACTGCAATCCCAGTTGGTGTATCACTGACTTTTCACCCCCTTATCTATGATATGCAAGTAACCATCTGCTGTTTGAAATTGTGTTCTTGCCAGTATAAACTGTTAGAGGTATGCTAGAAAGATTCAAATATGTTAATAACCTGCAGAGGAGAAACCTTGTTTTAAATATTCCAAAGGTTTGCTTTATATCAAATGCTTGACTTAGTCTATTAAAGGAAATTAAAGAAGGACTAGGATCAAAAAGCACTGATAATACAATTTATAGGCATCAACCTGAGCTAGAGATAAGTATCTCACTGGAAAATCTGTTGCTGATGGTATAAGTGTCTGAAGTTATACAATAGGAAGAACTCTGTGATTTTAGGTCTGTTAATCTTGTATGCTTATAATTCCAATCAAAGCAACTCTTCTCGATTGTTTCACATACCATCTTACTGCATGTTATTATTAGGTTAATTATTATTTCTTAGAGCTGTTCCACTTTATATTCTCACTTAATAACCAAAGACAACTAGTTGGCCTAATAAGTGGTTTCATTTTGGAATCTTTAAAAAGAGGGTGCTCATCAGATAAAGGCTGAGCTATCTGGATAGGAAGACTGTTCTTACCAAGTTGACTTCACTAATGAAATGCAATACAAGTGAATGCCCTTCTTAAGAATGTGGAATATATCTGATCATACCTCAATCACTGAAACTATGAAGAATTTATCAGATGACGCTACAATGAAAAAGTGATCATTATTGTTATTACATAGATTGGTATTAGAAATTCAGGATTCAAATAATTTGCTTAAAAGTCTCAGCAGGTCTTTATTTTATACATTAAGGAGAAAGGGGCAGGATTACATCAACATGTGCCTTGATCAGGAATGACTACATTTTTTCTCTCAAGAGCAGCTTGGGGTCTTGTGACCTTCAGCCAGGCTAGATAACACAGGTGATTATAAAATCAAGATAGCATTTTTTATACTAGTGTTAGTTATTATGATTAGTTAATTTATATTATGACAGGTAGACTAGTTTTATGAAATCATAATTAATTATTCTATTTTCACTCTGAGCATAAAATGAATTATTAGCTTAAGGTCAAATTGGTGTCAGCATTCTACTGTAGGTCAGCAGGGTGGGGGGGTGGGGGGGGTGGTACCCAAACCAACACTCGAACAGCATCTGTGCCCTTGTATCTGTCCTTCACCAGGAATCACTAATTTCCTTGTCTCTTAGATTTAGTTGATAATGTTTGTTGCCAAATTATCTTAAGGGAGGAGGGGTTCTGTAACTATTATCAGGAATTGCAGAACCTACCCTTAAAAAATGCAAAGCCATAAATTTTAATTAACAGAGAGTCACCTGAGGAATGCAGGATCCACCCTTAATAAAGGCAGATATGCAAGACCTTTCACACTGGCCCAATCTTGAAAGTCATGCTTAGATTTCCCCAAGGCTTGTAGTTCATAGTAAAATGTTTGAGTTTAAAAATTTTTCCTAATAATCTAATTTTAGAATTTGTATTATAATATCAGTCAATTGGCAGTACGTCATCAAAACGTGTGGCAACCAATTGCTTTGCTTAAAAGCCAATCATATAACCACCCCCATTGATGATATTCCAGCAAGCACGTTTTTTGTAACTTTTAAAACTTATTAAATCAGCCAAAACAAAAAAGAGTCTGAGGAAAGCCAGCTGTGGAACCTCTGATTTTTCAGGACAGTTCCCCTATGATGGGCTTTTGCCTCACGGCATAGTTAGGTGGCCCCCATCAGGAAATCTTCTGGACTTTATATGGTCAAGGCATTTGAAAGAAGAATGGGAAAAAAAAGGTCACATAACATGAAATAGTAAACGTGATTGCTGAAGACCAGCTACGACAGAAGGCTTCACATGATGAAGCCACAACATTTAAGTGTGCTGTTTCATAGACTGGGTCAGTGATAAAGATAAGGATGATTAGTAGGAAGGAACCTCTGAGTTGAGATCCTTTGCATGTTTGAAGTCTGAGCACTTCAAAGAGACTTAGAGTGTGTGACCCAAGGTTAGAGTGTGGCCTCCTGGGCCCCCCAAGGGCAGTAAAGCACCTTTGAGTGCACTCATGGTCAAACCAGACTGGAAGTTTTGGAAACTGTGCTTCCCATCTTCAGTAAAGACTTCCCAGAAGTCGAGGGAAACAATATTTGCACATCTGTGCAATTTGCTGAAAGTCTACAAACTTTTATCTACCTATGATCCCATGGAAAGAGTTTAAGATTTGACTCCCATGGCAAATGGAAAGAAAAAAAATTGAACCTTAGCTTTTTCACTCTTTACCTTTGAAGAGATGTGACACACACAGGAGCTCAAAACTTTTATTGAATGATTAAATGAGTAAATATGCATAAAAAAAGGCATAGAAAGCTGTTTCACAGGAGTTACGGGGATGAAGATCTGATTTCAGTAAATTAAAATAAAAAGGATAAGCAGAAAAAGAGGCAGAGTAAGAAGTAACAGTCCTGAAGAATTTTGCTATAAAAGGATTTTTTTTTAAAAATGGGATAGACCCTCAAGAAAAAAAATGAATTGTATTTTCATTAATATTTTTTGTTGTTTGGGGTACACAAATTTATGTCTGAGTTTTAATAAGAGCGATCAAGTAAAGAGGGGGAAATTGATTGTGGAAGAGAGAGGGAGAAACTGCTGGAGCATCATGCTGACCATGGCCGTTCCATCTCCTTCAGTTACAGGAACTAGAGTATAGGAAAACAAGTGGATGTAGGCTAGAAGATACTGCAATGTGAAAAAACTCTCTTCTGATTCTTTTAGTTTTCTAAATGGCAAATAATATCAGTGCAGAGGAAGAGGCAAGAAGTGTTTCAGGTTTAAGGAAAAAGGAAAAGAGTATGAAATAGGTGCCTCCCTGTGGCACAAGAGGTTAAGTCACAACACTACGAAGCTCTCCACAGACAGGGAGGTGACCCACATGAGCAGTAGACCTCTCCTGTGCCGCTCACCCACTCTCCTCTCAGCAGTGTATTTCAGTCTATTCGCCTGTTCTGTTCTCCACTCTGTCTCTAGTGAATCCCCTCACCCCCCTTGCACCTCTGGCTTGTATCCCAGTTCTTATATGCATAAACAAATAAATCTTTAAAAAAAAACAGTATGAAATAGTCTAATAGAGTGGGAGATTCAATGGAACATAGAAATAAATGAAAATTGCCTGATAGCACTAAAAATATTATTGGATTCTACTTTAAAACACTTTTTCACTCATATATAGTGAAACAAAATAAGACAAAAATAAACCAAAACAAACCTTAGAAATCTGACTGCAAAATCGAGGTTTCTAGAGGGGGGAGTGAGGCAGCAAGGAGTTAAGGGGAAAGGTGCCTAATGGACTATGGTAGAGAACCTGGGGTGGTACCTGAACTGGGGTACCCTGGTGGTGGGTGTGGTATGATAATATATATGTATCTGAAGAAGTGTGAACCTACACCTGTAAATCACATATAGTGCAGTAAACCAATGTTACCTCAATAAAAATAATATAATTTGAGGGGGAGAAGCACCTCCTAAAGCCATATATTTGATTTCCTCTACTTCCTAGATTTATTTAGAACTTGAAACTATCTTTACAATAAAAAAGTTAAATCTGTTAAAAAAAAACACATGATTTAGACTGAGAATGTTTAAACATTACACATTTGGGGGAAGAAATACCACTATAGCTATTACTAATCATATTAATCCTTTGAAAATAGTACTGAATTAGCATATGTAAACATAATGTTCCTATAGATGACTGGCTTTTCTCAGAACCAGGACCTCACTCTCATTTTAGGTTTCATAAGTCAGTGAAATAAGTACACACACTTCCTTTCAGTTCACTCGTACTACCTTTTGAATTATCAATTTCTAATTTTGGGCACCTGGAATATTCTGTATCTTAAATTTAGTATCCATGAACATGAAAGATAAACTTTAAAACATCTTAACAAGATACATCAAAATCAGTCTGGAAACTATAGATATTTGGGTGTATTGGTTTTATAGCGTGAATTAACTATTCCCCAAAGGTATTTTTGTCAATGTCATTTTGGTCTGCTTACTTAACACCTGAGAAAACTGAAGTGAAAAAGAAGTAGAGACTATGACATAAAAATCGTTTCTGTAAGTAAATATTGTCACATACTTTCTATAAATTATTTTATGCTATTCACAAAATATCAAGTATATTTGTCTGCTCAAAATTATGAAAATATAGGAACTACAAAAAAAGTAGTATGGCAACTAAATTTCAGAGAGAGAGAACCTGGCAGTTAACCAAACACACACACACACTTAAGCCCCTAACTAACATTAGACTAATCTTTCTTCAGACTAAACTTGCCTCCAATAGTTTCTTGCTACAAAAACTGGAATTCTTCTATAAATCCTGTAGGTAGAATACTTAATAGAGAACATAATTATTGTTTTCACTAGTGTATGGAATGTGCAAGGATTTATGATAAATTTTCATATGTACAAGGTTATTACCACTGTTAGGTATGTATGATATACTCTTTTGGGAATGTTATTGCCACATTTGAGAAAACTGAGGCAAAAATTTGTTCAGACAATGAGTGGCCAAAAAAAAAAAAAAAAAGAAACAGCTTAAATTTGCAATCTTGATTCCAGAGAAAAATAATTTATGGGAGTGATTTTATCTCTACTAGTCTTCTCTATTTCATTTCTGTTCTGTTTCTAAGGCACTGAGATATTTTAGAAATGATTCTTAGTATTTGGACACATGCTGAAATTTTTCTATGAATGCCTCTGAGATTCTGGCCTAGTACAGCTTAACATATGTCAGTCAGGTAAATGATAGGCTGGCAGGTGCTGAACATAAAACGAGTCAGAGTTTGTCTTAGTGCACCATTTTAGGAAGAGAATGTCTCCATATTCTTTTGTGTAACTCTATTCCAGGAGTTACTACATTTTCTCATTGGCAAAAATGGCAGTAAGATATACACAATGGTATACTATTCAGCAATCAAAAAAGATAAACTAGCATCATTTGCAGAAACATGAATGGAGCTAGAAGGAATTATGCTCAGTGAAATAAGTCAGAACGCAAGAGAAAAATATCGGATGGTTTCACTTTTAGGAGGAATATAAAGGAACAAAAAATGAGCTCAAGGAAAAGTACAATAACAATAAAAAAACCCACAAGAACAAAAAGACAAAGACAAATCAAAGGCACCTTGTTGGGGCAGAGGGGGGAGGGACTGGGATGAAGGCAGAAGGAGCACAAGGGACTGAGGTGATGGTACACTTGTGAAATGGTGGTGGGAATTCCATGGGGACTACAATTGTTGTCAAATATATATAAATAAATTAATTTAATAATAATAAAAAAATGACAGTAAGATATTTTCCATTGATTAGCCTCATGTACAAGTAGGAACCAGGAGTATTTTCTCCTTCAAGTAGAAAACTGAACAGGACCGAAAAGAGACTATGAATGAACAGAAATCTAAAAGCATAGGTCAAAGGCATTACTTTTACATATTGCAAAAGAGAAGGTCATAAAGCTAAGGGAAATACCAGAGAACATAATGTCTTGGTTTCACATGAAGCAGAATAAAGCAAAAAAAGCGTAAGACAGTGGGGAATATGCATATATTAGCGTAAATATTTGAGTGAGGAGGCATATTAGGAGAAGAAATTCCCCATAGGGCTATTTTATTTGATCAGGCTGACAGCTTGTTATGCTGAGAAAATATGAGGGCAAACACCATTAACTCAATCCAATCAAATAACTTTGATATGTGTAATGGAGTGTGATTTATAAGACATACCCGTTCAAGTATTTCATCTTGACGTGTGATTATTGATGATAATTTGATTATTTAATTCCAAAGTAAACATGCCTACCATTATTAGTAGTAGTTCAAAAATATTTATTGCATGATGTATTTATTGATGGTCTCAGAGATTTCACACTATGATAGAATAAAGAAGGAGCTGAAGCTGAAGTTGTTATGAACTAAATTATCTCCCTTTAAAATTCACATGTAGAAATCTAGTCCTCAATACCTCTGAATAGGACTACATTTACAGTTAGGTCCTTTATAGACAATATAAATTAAAATGGGGCCATAAGAGTAGATCCTAATCCTAGTAGATCCTAATGACTAGAGTTCTTATAAGGAGATGAAATTAACACACAGATAATACAGAATCAGAGATGATTATATAGAGCTGAGAGGCCTCAGAAGAACCTAAACCTGCCACCATCTTTATCCTGGATTTCAATCCTACAGAACTGTGAGAAAATCCACTTCTGTTGCTGAAGCCATGAAGTCTGTGATATTTTGTCATGGCAGCCCTCATAAGGTTATATAATCTTCCAGTGTATATTTAAACTGATCTTTCTATGACTAAGTGATTAAGGCTTTATGAAAAAGGGAAGTTTGGAATGTGAAGAAAACTGGCTATCACCCTAAAAGCAATAACATTCTTTTAAAATAAGAGGTAAAGGAGAGAAAAAGGAAGAGGGGACCTGAAAATACTCTGTGTTCATACAGAAAGGCAAAACAACAAACTGCTAATATTTACCAGCATCACATACTGAGACTTAGGCTATTAAATCAAATTCTACTTAGCCATAGGTCCTCTTGCTCTGGAAAAAAGGGCATCCAGGACATGAGACTCATTCCAAAATCCAGTATCAAATATTAGTCAGAACCTCCTGGGAAATGAACAAATCTACAAGGATTATAATGATCATCAGAGAACTATTGATTTGGGCCAAATGTTTCAACCAGTAAATTATAAGCTGTTACATAACTCTATAATCACTGAAGTAGTTAAATTTTAAACTTGTTTTATGCCCAGGTTTAGTTTATCCATTTTTACTTCTCTTTACTAGAACCTTCTGGCAGGCAGTATTTCTGGTTCAGCCAAGGATCTTTCTGTTACAAATAACAGAATATGGTCTCAATGGCTTAGCCAAAAAAAAAAAAAAAAATGGGGAGGGAGAATTTCTTGGAAATTCTTAGAAGTTGCTTTCCTAAGAGTAAGCTCCAAGGGTCATGATGCATTTCCAAAAATATCTTTATTTAGCTCAGTCTCAAGTGAAGTTGCAGGAGTTTCTCTCCTTCCTCTACTTCCTCTAGGCTACACTCTTCTCAGGTTTAGAAATAACACTAATAACTACATTTTTAATACAGAGATTTTGTTGATATATAACAAAATATACATATTACAGGGAACCATTTGAATAATTTATATATATAAATATGTATATATATATAAAGTATCATTACATTCAGAAAGATAAACATGTCTCTATCACCCCCCGAAACTATTCTCATGCCCCCACCATAGTCCATTTCTCCCTCCCTTCATTCTGGCCCCTTTTTATCATTGCTAGATCACTGATGTATTTTTGTCAGTATATATTATTTTGCAGTTTCTAGAATGTTATGGAAATGGATACTACAGTATATTCTTTTTTTTGCCTGACATAGTCACCCAACACAATTATTTCATATTTATCCGTTTTGACTGCATCAATAGTTTGTTTCCTTTTAATTTCTCAGTAATATTCTATTGTATGGACCCACCTTACCACAGGCCATTTATCTATTTACCTGTTGTTAGACATTTTGTGTGTGTGTGTTTTCAGTTTGTAACTATTAAAACTATATTCTACAATCACTGTTTTCATTTCTGTAGTAGGCACTGCAGCAAAGTGGTTCAAATCCTGTCTCCATAGATTTATTTTTGTATACATCAGACAAGTTTCTTGCAGGTACCTGAATTATACTTGTGTGTAAATCCCTGTCAGAAAGTTGTTCCAGGATCTAAGACTTCTGGGATGTTCTATCAGGGCACCTATTGGAAGACTGTCATTTGACTCCAAAGAGGACGGTAACTAATTTCTGCTACTCTTCCTAAAATATTGCCACTTTTGCCTTGAACAAACCTTTCATATGTGCCGTCAGTGTGCTAAAAAGCCATCAGTATGCTAAAAAGAGATTTGGAATTTTATTAAGTATATATAGCAGGAATTTTATTAAGTATATATAGCTTAATTAATATATTAAGTATATTTAGAATTTTATTAAGTGTATATATGACTATTTTTGTATCTACTTGCTATTAACAATAAGGTAAAATTCACTAGAAAGTGTGTCTAAAATTCATGCACCTGTAGCAAAGTTGATTCACAATGAGTTCTAACTATAATTACTAAACAATCCAACAATTATGAACACTCCAACTGACTCACTTAAGTTCACAACACTTAATTACAACCTATGTAACATAGGAGTAATAATGATACTAAACAGTGTTTGTGAGAATGAAATGAAATATTGTATTTTAATATGTGCTTAGGACAATCTTTGACTTTTAGTAAATGATACAAAGAATAATATGGGTATCTACATCACATCTGTTAGGGTCCTTCCAGGATGAAAATTTTCTGTGAGAAGCTTTAAGTTAAAAGACTAAAACTCCAGGAAATTTAATATTAGCAAATGCTAAGATTTTGGGCAATGTTGTAGTTAAATAATGTCTTCCTAAAAGATGTTGAACTCCTAATTTCCTGTACCTGTGAAAGTGATCTTACTTGGAAATAAGGTCTTTGTAGATATAATTAAGATGAAGTCTTGATACATTAAATTGTGCCCTAATCCAGTGACTGGTGTCCTAATATAAAGAAGGAATTTTGAAAATAGAAACATATAGGGGGAAAGGTCTTGTGAAATTTTGCGAAGATAATATAGATTACACAGGGTATATTCAAGGATGAACAAATAGTTGAAGTGTGTGAACATGCTCAATTTGGTACAAAATGAAGATATACCACTAGATATTCTCTGCAATGTTTTATTCTAGTATATAGTGGGTGTAGAAATAATCACAGTATGTCACATATGCATTTAAACTACTGGGACTGAAGTTCACTTCAATAGTCAAAAAAAACACACTATATCACTTAGCTTGGATCAGGAAGTAGGAGCAGATTCACAAATTTATAAGATAAAGCATTTTTAGTTGAATTTTCTTACATACAACTGATATGAAACTTGATTTGTTAGGTTCAAAACTAATTTTAAATTTTACACATCCTGCCATTTTCTCTATCTGCATGGCATTTAATAATGTTTCTCTTTGTAAAAGTGTCTTTATCACTTCAAGTTTTCAACATAGAGCTACACTAACCAGCATGGGAACTACTAGCCTTGTGTGGCTGTTCATTGCTTGAAATGCAGCAAGTATGACGGGCAATTTTTAACTTATTTAAATTTAAATAAAATTACTAATATTCAATTCAGTTTTTGGAAATCTATTTAGGACAACTTAGATATGTTTTCAGCTATAAAATTTATGATTTCTAAATATCAAGAACATAATTCTGATAAAAACTGAGGTGGTTTGTAAGTTAGAGAAACTCAATTTAAAGAATGAATTTAAAGTAAAATTATATTGATTACATGTAGGAATGATATTATTTTGGATATACTGAATTTAAAATTACTAAATTAATTTCACTTGCCTTTTGTTACTGTAACTACACGTGTGTTTTATTATGTTGTTGTTGGCCTGAATTCTATTTCTAAGAGATGATGCTGGTGTATCAAGCTCACAATGCCTTTGTATTACTTCCTCTGTTTAAATGACTGTTTCTTATAATAAAAAATATTTCTATAAAGAAATTTGTAAATGAATACGCACTATAATTTTCTATGCAGGCTTTTCTGGTATAATCAGATAAAATTTAAATGAATAATCAATTACTAGCATGTGATTAATTTATTTGCCTTTTTTTTTCACTCAGTTGTTCTTGTTATTCTCCAAAATGAGAACTAAGCAGCAAGGAAATTTGAAATTTAAAAGGCAAGTAATTATTTTGATAACTCGAACATTAAAAGCTCAATCATTAATAATTCTTAGTAATTATTCATTCATTTATTATCATTCATTTTATAAAAATAATTGAACTTTTTATTCCAAAACACCTTAGTATCTTTTTAATATGTTTTCCCTCCCACTTAAGATAGCCTAAACTGATTTATGATACTCATTCTCAGAGTTTTAATTAATGCAAAAGGAATATCAAGCAGAAATTTTTAGCTACAGCTATATTTTTAGTTTCCTTTAGTGAAGATTAAAGACAAAGTTTGAGGGGAATGCTGGGAATTGGAGAAGTTCATGGAAATGCTCATGGATTTGCAAAGTATAGGCTGAACCTACAAAATACAAACCCATCATCCAGACAGTGTTGAGGAAGAGCCTGAATACATTAGATCAGGACCATCTCATAGAATTGGAATTCAGGCCAACTAAAATTTTTAAATACTCTAGTCAATGCTTAAAAATAATAAAGAAGAAAGTAGAGTCAGTTTTAATAACTGTGAATTCAACATGCTCAAATAGCATCATTTTTACATGTAGTCAATACAATACTGTTGAGATAGTTTCTATTGTTCACACTTTCAATTCATTCTTTGAAACTGTAGTTTATCATTTTCTAAAAATCTCAACCCAGAACACTAAAATTTTATCAAAAATACATGGTTGCCAAATATAACATTATATAACTTAAAACCCAACTTAAGAGCTATCCAGTTCGGAGCAACAAAAGAGGACTCAGGAATGGATTTGTGAGGCTTTGGGTAATGAGATCAGACCTGAAAATCCTAATAGCACTGAGAATCTGTTGGGAACAGCCATCTCATTTTTAGAATAGTCACTCTTTAGTTAAACAAGTTAATGTAATTTAAAAAAATAACCTTTGAGAATTTTATGATTTACTTATTTACTTATTGTTAAAAGGTGTATCCTCATCATCTCTCAACAGCCCTGGAAAGAGAACAGATGTTTCCTATCATGTATTTCCTCTGAGTCTTCAGCTAAGTTTTTGACAGGCTGAAATTGGAGTGTTTATCACTGCTGGTGTTTTGCTTGGTAACTGCTACTTGTCAAATCCACAAAAACACCTTCTGAAGAGATCTAGTATCATTTCCATTAAGGGTATCATGACAGCTTCTAGTCAAAAATCTCAAATAGGTGTATCAAGTAAACATTCATGTTCCACAATACATGCACGCTCAAATTAGCTCTTCATACAAATTTGAATTTTTAACACTTATGATGTCTTGTAACAGAAAGGATTTAAGACCGCTTTCACATATATATTAAAACAATAATGAAGTATACAAAAAAGGGCATTTTTAAATAAGTTAACTTAATCTATAAGGCAATTACATATTGTTAATTTTAATACACTATCAATAGTGTACAAGGGTTCCCTTTTCTCAACATCTTTGCCTACTCTTGTTTCTTGTCTTTTTGGTAACAGGTGTGAAATGTCTCATTGTTATTTTGGTTTGCATTTTCGTAATAAGAAATGCACCTGTTTTTCATAAAACATTACATTGCAGATGAATTTAAAGGTACCTAAAATCATTTTGTAAGCCAAGCAATATAATAACTAATAATATCCCTCAAATATAATTCCTTAATTTGGCAGTTCTCTCTTTTTAATATTTTCATGTTCTTCGTGATCTCTGTTAGCTATTGCAGCCCAATGCAAATATCACCTACAGTGTGAAATCATCTTTGAATCCACTGGTACACATTGACTTTTCTAAATTATTGGCTATAATACTTTTATTGTTATTACTTCCTTCTGACCTTTTATTATAGTTTTCTACAGGGACTTCTCAATAGCCCTAGTAAATTATCATTTTGTTGAAGATAAGAATATCACTTATCTTTCTGTCTGTTGTGTGTGTGTCTTTCACAGCAGAAAGTTAGTGACTTTTATGTCAGTGACTCGAACCAACATAATGTATGTATTTGCAAATGTATTTTGAATGAGTAAATGAACTTCCTGTATATATAGATTTCACAGACTTACCTGACTGAATCACATTTTACTCTAGTGATATTTTAGAGTATCAAGAAGAAACATCAATATAAAAACACTTATTCTATTTACAGTTTATTTCTGAAATGAAGTGTACTGATGAATTCAGAACATTTGTATATGACCATAAAAATTGATCTGAAAAGTTGACTAATTTGAATGAACAACTGTTTCTAAGGAACATCAAATCCAGGTTTCCTACTTACTATCTGAATAAACAAGGAAAACAATCTGCAAACCCCAAAGTTTATAACTGGAAAGTGTCATTTTAAGGTCAGAGGATATGGCAGCCAAAAAATACATATGGATTATAGTTTCCAAATCTGATAGCACATGCAAACACATGAGCTGACATAAGCCTGCCTTTTGATTGATAAATACAGAATTTTGGCAGATATGGTGATATCTAGTTTAATTTGTAAACCATTTCTCTGGTAACTAAAAATCCTGTTTTGGAGAAACTATCATTACTAACACTTCTAAAAGGCTCTATCAAATCTGATTTAAAAATAAGACTTTGAAATTGTTCCTTAAGAGTACCACTGAAATAGTAAAACTATATTCAAAGATTAGATTTCTTTTTAATTAGAAATTTCAATTCAGTTAAAATATATTTATTGTAATTCACTTTACAAAAACACCTTTATGTTAGAATTATAACGGATATGTAGAATTAGGGCCCTTGTTTCATAATCATCATCACTAATGAACCAGTTCTGGGTAGTCAATACTCGAAAGATATACAACAAATTTGCCAATGAATAGAATCAAGCAATAATTTCCCCAATTATATTATGTCCCTGAACAGGTTTTTCTATTTTTAAGAAAATTTGCATTTATTATAGTAGATTCTTAAAGAATATTAATTTTCTTTCTCCCCAGTGCTCTGTCTCATAATTTTTACAAGGATATTGCCATAATAATCAGTGAGGAAAAAGATCCATTGTTATACCTAGGCATTACTTAACTGGATCTTAAGAAATTATTTCCAACACAAGATGAACACCAGAGAAATTATTTCCAACACCAGAGATTCAGCAAAAGAAGTAAAATTTTAACTTAAAAACTAAGTTAAAAACCTTCAATGTGTATATTTTTTATGTATATGACACTGCTATATTTGCATTATTTTATTTTATGTATCCATTTATTTAATTAGTATGTATGTCTACAAAATCAGGTAGATCTGAAATAAGGGGTATAGTTAAAGTGTGTTTATGAAATAAAATATAATGGCATGTTTAGTAAAGGGCTAGGGTTGCCATAATATAACACAGACTGAGTGGCTTAAACAATAGATTTTTTTCCTCAAAGTTCTGGAAGCTAGAAGTTCAAGATCAAGGTGCCAGAAAAGTTTCTGGTAATCCCTCTCTTCCTACCTTGCAGACAACTGTCTTCTGCCTGTGTCCTCACATGGCCTTTCTTCTTTGCATGTGTGCATGAGGAGACATTCCTGATAGCTCTTTCTCCCTTCCTAAGGATACCAGTTGTATGGAACTGAGGACCCACCCTTAAGAAATCATTTAACCTCAACAACCTCCTTAAATCTCTTTCTCAAATACAATCACAGTGGGGGGAAGCGGGATAGGGATTCAACATATATTTGGGGGCACAAAATTCAGCCTTACAACAGAATATGAATTTTCTTATAAAAAAACAAGTATGTCCTGAATATTAGACATCTCATGACAAAAAAAAAAATAGCATGGAATGGTAAACCCATTCAAAGTGCAAGGAATTAAATTAGTGCACAGGCACAGGTGAATGTAAACAGCACCTTGTGAATGTATTAAAGAGATGGAATATTTAGCTTTCTACATGAAGGATTCAATTTTCAATTCTGTCTGAATTGAGATTATAAACTTTAAAATAAAAAAAGGTTAAGTTGTTATAACTTTTAAAATGTTGCAGGTTTATAATATTGAATAATATATTCTGTGACAAAATTATTTCAACCATTTGATGCTTTAACAACTGGAATTTTGTCATTAACTTTGCACTTGAGAAAATGATATGAGTGATTTAATCAAGGCACAATTATTGTACTTGAATAATTTTATTCTTTCACTGATGGGATTGATCACATATCTTATTTTTAAAATTTTACATGAAATCTCTTAATGGTATGTTTCCTCTTTTATTTCTTAGCTCCTTATTTCCCCTTTCTTCTATTTCATACTGTTCTCTCCTTTTATTCACTCAACTTCTTTTATATATATATATCTAATATCTTTCAAAATATTTCATAAAATTTTGCAGTTTTTGGTATGTTTTTTCTACCTGTAGTGTAAAGATTGTTCACATTATTTTTTTAATCTG
Organism: Galemys pyrenaicus; assembly: GCA_019455555.1. Taxonomy (NCBI): domain Eukaryota; kingdom Metazoa; phylum Chordata; class Mammalia; order Eulipotyphla; family Talpidae; genus Galemys; species Galemys pyrenaicus. The sequence goes on along the minus strand of JAGFMF010011752.1, from coordinate 18,070,126 downwards.
CCTGATATTTTTGTTTTCTAAATGAAAATATAATATTCCAGATGTCCTGACACAGTTGTAGTTTTTGGCAATGATACCTGCATGTTATCCACTTTTTCAGCCTTATCAACTCTGAACAAAAGTTTACCAGATTGATAGGTACTTTAAAAGATTATTTTGAGAAAATATTTCTGAGCCATGGTAAACAGGTTGTACAAACACACAAGCAGAGAAAAACTTGTAGAGAAGGTTAGACTCACAGTCTACTGGCAATATCAGCAACATGTAATTTAGATAGAGTTGGGGAAAATGCAGGTTACAAAGCATTAATGGAAGCTATGATGAGCAACCTACAAAGGAAAAGTTTTATTCTACCTCAGAATGTAACAGGAACCTTTCTGGAGAGCAGCATCCCTTTTGAGCTGCAAGGAGCCACCATTAGTTCTGTCACATTTCTATTTTTACTTACACAAGCAACATCAGAATTTAAATTGAGCAATGCATTACATGCTCATCATTTTACCTCTGATCTCAAAAAATAAAAATACAGAACTCAACTTTGCTTTTACTATTTTTTCCTTTCAATCTCTTCTCTCAAAAGACAGACACAAAAGAATGCCACAGATCCCCTGAAAAGCTATGGATTTTTGCCTGGGTTAACTTTGGATTAGGGTTCAGCACTTTTCTTTATCTTCTGACGGAAGTACATTTTAAAAATATCAAGCTCTTTGTCAGAAGATTTTTTCATGGAAGATAGAAGATGAGGAGAGCAGTTACATCACACAATTTAGCTTTTCACCCCCAAAGTATTATTTTACATTACTGCAGCTGCTCTTTTTCTTTCTACTACTGTCCCTACCTTCCTTCTCCCATTCTCCACTCCTCTCTTCCGCCTCCCTGTGTTCTTTCCTCAGGCATCCTCTAGTCTCTCCCCCTTTTTAGACAGAATTCCCATTAAACAGAAAACCTCTCTGTTTTTACATAATAGCCACTGTATTTCATTGCCAGTTCCCCTTTGTTGCCCATTTCTCAAGCCATCTGTGTATTCAAGTTTGTACAAGGCCCTCAGGCTGAAGAGCTTCAGGTAACCCACAAATGAAAACTCCACAACCACAAGGTCAGTAGGATTCCTACTCATTCAAAGATAATTATAACATTTTCCATTACACATTTTATATACACAATCACAAAGTTAAACTAATGATGTGTAATATAAAGTAAACTTCAATTATCATAAAATCATTTAAATAAATTACTAGAAAACTGGCATATTTTATAATTACTTTTCTTGAATTGCATTTATTTGACTGATAGTTCAAATTGCAGAAATATAGCTTCCGGTTATCTCATGTTGGTACCTCACAACCAGGGTGCTTACATATACTTATCCCACTGTGTATGTGTAAATACAATGTCCAGAAAAATCTAAGTGGAGGCATATTGAAAAACTCTGTCCCATTACTGATTGCATCCTTTGATAACTTCACTTTGCATTTGGGATATTTCTAGGCCTACAGAGAGTTGGTATGTCCAGAATAATTATGCTACAAAGAATTAGCCAGAAAGCTACAGTATGGTTTTTTTTAAAGATTTATTTATTTATGCATACAAGAGCTGGGGTACAGGTTAGAATCCAGGGAGGTGAGAGGATTCACCAGACAGAGTGGGGAGCAGAACAGGGCGACTGACTGAAACACACTGCTGAGAGCAGCAGCAGGTGAGGCAGGAGAGGTCTGCTACGCTATGTGGGTCCCTTCCCTGGCCAGTGGCAGGGATCGAACTCGCTTCATAGTGCATTGCTTAACCCACTTGTGCCACCAGGGAGGCCAAACAGTTTGATTTTAAAATGATCAGTAAACATAAATCCAATCTGTGATATGAGAGAAGTTTAAGATCCAAAATTTAAAACCAAGTCCAACAGCCAGAAGAAGATAACTTTTAAAATAAAAAACAGTTCATTTCTCTTTCAATATAACATTAAAAGTTCTAATGTAATATCTTTTAACAATTTGGACATCAGGGCAAAGTTAAGGTTTTCTTTTCTATTAACATTATAATTTCAAATGCTCTACAATATTAAAATTAGTTAAAAATATATCAAAGTAATGACTCTATACCTGTATGTTTTTTACTTTAAGCTAAAACACACTGTGGACAGTTGCTACAAGGCAAGAATATATAACCTGTCAATGCTCAGCTTTTAGAAAAATTTTAATTATACTTACAGATAAGGGTTAGCACATGAATATTTCACAATTATTTTCACTATCCAAGAGGACATCATCATTGATTAAAATGTCTTCTTAAATACTATTGAATTGTAAACATATTCTTGGAATTACAATAACTATGGATTTATGTTTATAACTCACCAAACAAATTCCCTATAGCTCTTTCAGTTGTAAATTTGCTAATATGAAAAGCATCACATTTCTCTTAAAGTGATTTGAATAACTGTCTTTATAAATAATAGTTTTAAAATGCTAGCCTTTGCATATTCAATCTGATATTTTTTAACACTAGTATTTTAATAGTTATAAGTGCTGCAAATACTTTGAAGGAATATGCTTGCAAACACTGATTTACTTATGACAGGCAATTTGCATGATAGGGAAGATTGTGTATTGATGAATAACAGTGTAATTTATTTTGTTTGTTTTGTTTATCCATTAGATGATGGCAGAGAAAAGACTTACAGAAATCACTTTAAGTGATGGGACTCTTTATGTCACTATAAAAGATTGGTAAATAACAACAAAGGAATAACAACAAAGAAAGAAGAACTTTCTATCAAAATTTTTTTCCTTTTTAAACAGTTGTTGGAGAGATGCTATTCTCTAAAGAAAGGGAAGAAAGAAAATGGACATTTTTCACTGTATCCTTCCAAATTCCTGAATCTCATTTCATAATGGTAAATTATGAGTTAGTAACTTAGAAGCTGGTGAAAGAAAAAAAAAAGGTAAACAAAAATGCAATCTTAAGGAGTCATTTGGCACATTTAAGATGGTTTGTTTATTTTTTTCATTAAACTTTTGTATTTTCTTTCTAATTTCTATTCATTTATTTCTGCTCTAATTTTTATAATTTCCTTCCTTCTAGTAGTTTCAGGTTTGGGTTGTCCTGTTTTAGTTCCTTGAGGTGAGAGAAGATTATATATTTACAGAGTTCTTTCTTGTTTCCTGATAAGGCCTATCTAGCTCTCACTTGGCTCTTAGGGCTGCTTTTGCTGCGGCCCCACAGGACCTCAAAAGTTGCTTATTTCAAGAGAATGAAAATTGGTTATTTGGAAAGAGCAGAAATGTTGCTCAGCCAAGATCTTTGTATACTGAAGATGAAATTCTTCCTATATTCTTCTGCAAATTTTTATTGTGTAACACTTATTCAGTATTTCAGGAAATTCATCCTAAAACTTTTCAGATCAGTACAGGTACTATCATAAAGTAACCATGAAATTCATTTAATTCATTCAAGCAAAATTACAAAGCATAAGGATATATTAAATAAAATAATGAATACAGGTAACAAACCCACAAAAGTTAAAACATACCTCCTAATTCAAAGAGCTCATTATTTGCATGGGGACTACAAGTTACATCTAAAGACCGTGGGCTTTATATGAGCATATGAGCTGTATGGTCAGTAGGAAAGAGTTCATGGAATAATATCTGGATGAATGAATACCTAGTCTGAGTTTCAGGAGTGCACTTGCATTTGCTTTCATATTTAGAACTGGCAACACTTTACTCTGATAACGTTAGTTAAGGAATTCCCCTAAAGGCACAATCCTGTTTTCATCTTCCAAAAATTTAGTTACATGATCAACAAAAAGTAATTCAATACATATGAATTGCTTAACTATTCCTGCAGTTCCCTTTGTTGGATTCTCTTATTTTAAAGTGATGAATAGGTATGTTCTTTGCCCTCAGGAAAATTCTAATCAAAATAATTATGAAAATGAGTCACAGAGTAAGGATGTGATTTTGCTATTCTTGTTAAGCAAGTCATTCAAAACACTGCAAGTATGTGAACTGCCAATTTTATGGGTTAAAATAGGATAGTTCAATGATGCTAAAACTTGAATCCGGCACTGTCTTTGGGGAATTAGAGCAATATTGCAGGCCAATACAAAACTAAGAACTAATTTACATATATCTGATCTAGACTTGTTTTCAGGTTCTAAGGATGGCAATATATTCTGCACAGACCTATCTGAAATACATTGTGCCACAAAGGACATGTAGACGGGATTGAGAATTCTATGAATTGTAAACTGCATATTAAATAGTACATTACCTGTTCTGTCTCTATAATGAAAAAAGAAACCATCTGAAGAGGTATGAATTTATTATCTCTTAATCATATAGACTGTCATAAACTAATGTTATCTCAATAAAAAATAGTACAATAAAAACAAATATAAATAGAAAACAAAAATAAAGAAAAAAGGAACCATCTTGAGGGGACAATCCTGTTTATTTTCAAAGTTTTTTTAAAAAATCTATTAAATGTGCAGTTAAAAGGTATACAGTGAAAAGGTAAGGAGCAATCACTTGGAAAAAATCCAATGTACAAAAGAAAGTCAATGTATTACCATAGCAATTGATACTTTTCATTTAATTATACCCACTTATCCTAAATTACCTGAGGGCAGGAAGTCTTTTTTTTTTTATTGCTGTGTCATTAGTGCTGAAAAGTATGTCCAATACAAACTTATCACTCTAACATTTTTTATTGAATGAACTAAATAAAATATGGTATAAAGAATCCCAGATTGTTTTTGTCTGTATTTTTAAGAAAAAGAATTTACAAGTGAAAGCTACTGTTGACAAAGTGAGAATGAATCTGACCTCATGCAAATTTATATCAATATCTCCTAAAATTGAGTATCAAAAACCTTATATGTCCATAGAGATAGCAAATGTTGTTATAAGGATACAAATTATCTATGTGAAACATTGAAGTATTACTTTATTTTGCAAAGGGAAACTGATTTGTTCAAAGAATACTAGTTCTTCTTTATTTTTTTTTTTTTGAAGAATTTTAGAGTTAAACAATACTTTATTGCTATAAACTACGGAGCTAAGTTAGTCACATAGCCTCTCTGGTGGCACAGTGGGTTAAGCAACACACTATGAAGCAAACTGCAGCAAACTGCAGCAGGAGTTCGATCCCTGCTGCCGGCCAGGGGAGTGACCCACATGGCACAACAGACCTCTCCTAACACGCCTGCTGCTCCCCTCAGCAGTGTATTTCAGTCAGTTTGCCTGTTCTATTCCCTACTCTGTCTCTGGTGAATCCTCTCACCTCCCCCGACTCTGACCTGTGCCCCAGTTCTTGTATGCATAAATAAATAAATCTTTTTTTTTAAAAAAAAGTTAGCTACAAAGAGAAAAGTGGGTATTAAGAGAAGTATTAAGGAGAGTACATACAATGCATGCCAAGATGTTTTATCTCCAAAACCATGTGTAAAACAAACATTGCCATAAAGGTAAATTTCCAATATTTTACTTATGATGTTGCATGATGTTTGAAGATATAATTTGCCTTTTTTATTAAAAAATTTAGTATCTAATTTGGGAAAGTAGAATAGGGGGTGTTTTCCTATCCAAAATGGAAAGAATTTTGACAGGGACAGGAAATATACTTGTACTCCCTATTGTGTAAAAATATCTCCTTTTTAAAGAATGCTCTTGGCAGCTATGTTCAGATGGCTATGTGTGCTGATTTGTGCTTCCTACCGAATCAGAATAAAAGAGAAGAAAGTACAATTTACCCATCAGGCTACAGATAACTGAAATGAAAAATTACAAAGTGAACTCTTTCTGGCAAACAGTTTTTTTCTCTCCAGCACTAAGTAGCAAAATGTGGTTTCCATTTTTCCACTAACATGTCACAAGTTCCACTCCCAGTGACGTCTGAAATCCTGATTCAGGATGTGAACTAGGAGGGTCTAGGTCACAGTGACAGTAACCAAGCTGTAGATTAATTAATGGATTAGTCATCTTGCTTAAAAATAAATTTATTTAAAATGGGCATGTAGCATTGTTTTAACTTTGGTTTCATTACTTTTATTTTAGTTCAATTACATAATGGAATTTAATTTTTTAATTATAAAGTGTGTTTATAATTTGCATATGGGTAGATGATAAAAAGTAAAAAAAATAATTAAAAAAATAACTGAAGGGTCATGTGTGAAAGTCAAAGTGGTAAAATAAGGTAAACTCATAAAAAAAAATGTTACTAGATCAAGATCATTTTAAGGCATTGCTTATTAAAAGCAAAATCATTTTAAAGCATAACGATAGCAGTTGCTGGCCATTAATAAATTTGATAATCATTCTTCTGATGACTGAAATATAATTCTGCTACCAAAATTAAGAGTTTTTTTAAATGACTTATTTAAGTTTCTAGTAAACAGTTTCCACTGCAATATTTGCAGTGCCAACAGAACACTTCTTGGCTCAATGTAAGCATGTACATTAAAGAAAAATGCATAAAAGTGACAGCCTGTGACACAAGTATTACAGTACAAATTTGGGTGAGATATATCATACTGACACATTTATAAACCTGTTTGTAAGGCTTGACATGGATTTTGAAAGGCTTAGAACATTGTAATCTATTTTAAGTACTTCATCTTTTAATCTAAGTAAAAGGATGAACTGTTGGCAGAGTTCTAGCAGAAGAGAATTTGGTTTGATATATACTTTAATAGAACCATCCTGACTGTTGGGCTAAGATCATAAGCAGAGATTCAAGCAATTCACTAAGAACTTGTCAAGCTGACTGTGGTGAAAAATAGTCAAATTCTGTATTTATCTGTACTTTTAAATAAGAGTGAAGATTTTCTAACCAATCATATAGGGTGTGACAAAATTAACTGCAGTATGTTGGGCTGAGTGCTGGAATGAGCTGCCATTGACAGAGATGAGGATGACCATGATGGAAGAGGTTTGGGGGAAAGGATTAAGAGTTCAGTTTCATACTTGTGAAGCTGAGATGATTAGTCCGCATTCAATGTTTGCATTACTTTCTAAAAGCATGTAGTAGGTGATCATTGTAGTTCCTGTTTATTGCCGTTATAATTAGTTATTTCTCTACTTCTCATGCTTTCCTGTCACATTATCTGCTTCTTCATTTTCCTAGTTTTTTTTTTCTTATTTGCTAGGTTTGATATACAGATATAGAAAGAATATTTAAAGTTCAAAAATAATTTATTTCCTGTGTCACATATTTACATTTGCTTATGACATTGTTTACAGTCATCAACCAATGAGAATGATCTTAATAGTATCAAGGATTAAAATTAGGGTGAGAATCACCTCACTTTAGGGGTGTAGATCATCAGGACCTCAGTCTAAAGCTTGGATGATATCCTAATGCCTCTAGAGAGCCTTATTGCTATTCCTACACATACTTTCATCAACTTCTTGACCTTTCAATCACCTCTTTCAGAACTGGTAAATCCCTCAAAAGGAAAAGTGGAGCTAGATACCAGATTCATATCTCGAGGTTTTATTTCTTTTCATTTGCAATTTGGCCCTTTAATTGCCTTATCAGCATTCCAATGTTAGTAGCCCCCCTCCCCTCACACACACACACACATTTTCTAAATCTTAGTATAAGAGTTGAACTAACTCTTGGTAACTAATGGTAACTAAATTACCATTGCTGCTTCTGGTAGCAAGACTCCTGGGCTATTATATCTTCAAATAAATTTTAAATACATATTTTACTTGTAATAATAATCAGAAGGCTGAAAAACAAAAGTTTAACAAACGCATAAGCTGATATGTCTCCATTATTTAGAAATAGTGTTTCCAATCCTACTCAAGGTGAATGGATATTCAGGGAAGATAGTCAAGATAAATGAGTCAAGATAAGTGCTCTCTTGGAACTTCGATTCTACTGTGGAAAATCAGAGAAGACCAATGAAACTGTCAAGATATCAGCAGTGCTATAAAAGGTTTTAAGGAACATCTCCTAACATGGAGCAGGTAGTGGCTACTTTACATTGAAAGGCCAGAGGAGGATTCCATGTGGAAAGGACACTTAAGCTAAAAAATGAAAAAACAAGGAGAAATAAATCATATGACAACCTTGCTTGACATATTGAGCAAATTGGATATGCTTCAGGAATAAGAAGGGACTAGTGTATGTATGCTGTGTTAATTATAGAGAATTGTAGAAGTTGGCAGGTCAAGTAAGGGCATATCGATATAGAGCCTTGGAGGTCAGGATAAGAAATGCAATAATGGAATGCATGCCTACTGAGATTTCTTAAGACACCTAACTCCCAAGTAAATAAACTGAACAAGGAAGGTAAACTCTGACCTGTTTGAAACTCACTAAATATACAATGGGAACTACTTTTCTAAATTTTGTTCATTAAATCTCTTTTTTCATTACCTCTCCTAATAACTTTAATTAAACATATTATATTGAGATAATTTTATGTTCACATTGCTTGTCCTCTCTTTATGATATGCAAACTGATCAGTTATCAGACTAAAACAGAGGGCTGAATAAACATATGCATATTTTTCTCTTTTATAATCAAAATGAGAGGAATTAAAAATACTAAATTAGAAGTAAATCACCATTTAATGATCTCCAGTGTAATCACTGATATAGGCAAGATTACCAGCACATACTAAAAGTAAAAAGTTGCTTCCAAGAAGAAAATGCATTTTGACATTGGAAGTTTCTGGCAGCAAACTCTTTTGGTGGTTCATGAATGAGCAATAATTGAATTTTCAAGATTTGACAAGTATGTTATGCATGTACGTTAGGCCCATGTTCCATTAGATTGCTAAGGATCAGGAGAAATGACACTATAATATGCTATACTCTTTCCTTTCCCATGTGCAACGGTACTTCAAGTTCTGTTTTTGTACTTGACAGATTAGGCCAGACCATTAATGTATGAGTGATGTTTTGTGTGGTGTATGTGTAGAGGGGAGAGGAGTAATCAAATTCTCCCAAGCAAGAGGGAGAACATCTTCAAGTTGTAGAACATTCTCCAAATAACACAACTTCTGGAATATATGGTTTTAGGGAAAAAGAAATATTCAGTGTCACAATGGCAAGTGGCAGTTAAGAGCTGCAATATGGTAAGAATAAGAAAACGATAGGGGTAGGTTGCAAATCTAGCAAAATGTGTGGTCCAGGAGTTCAAAGGTATAATCCAGATCTGCCCAACCAAGGTCTGGTTGAAGTTTGGTGCCATCTAATGGCAACTTTCTGCTATGGCCAACCATCAAGGAAGATGATGTCCTAGAGTTAAGGATGGCTACTACCTAGATAACTCAGTGTGAAACTTAGCGAGCTGAATGACTTTTGTACCCTCTACCCCAGCTTTCGCAGGTTTGGCAAAAAAGAAGACTCTGCTACTGCTGCCACCCCAGCAATTGACTATAGCTACAGATTATTATTTGGTGGCAACCTCATAGAGGGGACAGGGAGGTTTCTTTGCTGAGAGGCTGGCTTGACTATTCATCCCTATAGTTCATCCCCAGAGCATGTGCACAAATAATAAAACCTGATATACTCACTGTATCACTTACTTAAAAATAAAAGGATATACATGTTCATTTCAATAAAACCTATCATTAAATGATTAAAACTATTCAGAGTTTAAAATATACAATTTTGAAAAGAGCTGTAATATTGTAGAGAAAATGTTCACAGCAATAATAATAGCAATTAAATTTAAAGGTCATCACAACAGACAGAGAAGGACATGATTTCCATAGAAAGTTTTAAGTAAACTAAGTATTATGAGGATTACAATTTAGTATGTCTTTGTATTTAAAATTTAATATTAATTTCCCCCATACAACTGAAAATACAGAGACAAAATGCATTTCAATCACTTTGAATTATTTATACATCTAGAGTTCACATTTGGCTTCTTAAATTCTCTTCACAAATGACATGAGAGAGGAACTATTACAATACTGTATAGATTTAAATTTCAAATTAGAATTATATGGAATTGATTTGTAAGAGGTAAATCTTTGTGGAAAAACTTTCATTAGAATCATGAACTTGTGATGTAGAGAACAGTATTTAAAAAAAGACAAAACAAAAAGATACTAGAAGGAAGGGAATAATAAAAGTTAGAGTATAAATGAAATAGAAAGTAAAAAGAGTCCAAAAGTTTAATGAAACCAAAAGATGGTTCTTTGAAAAAATAAATAAACTATTTTAACTGCAAACATCTTTTTAGTGATTCACCTTAGTGTTCTTTTACTACCTATCTGATCAGAATGTAACTTGGATGGCTAACAAAATATGCCATATGACTGCTCAGGGCTACACTTTCTATTTTTTTTTTTTTCTTTTACCAGGTTCCAATAAGTTACTTCCACATGCACTCAGTTAGAGGAAGAAAAAAAAAAAAAAGGCTTTCTGAAAAATTTACCATCATGAAGTGCAATTCAGGAATTTGGAAGTATAGAGTGAGAAATGTCCACTTTCTTTCTTTCTGTTCTATACAGAATAATTTATCCCAATGTTACTAGTCTACAGAATATTCTTTACAGTTCCCTAGTTAAAACTATTTGTGATATTGCATTGGCTAATAACAACTGATTTTACTCTCAAATATATTGTTGGAAAGTTAAGTTGTAGCATAAATTTTGAAGATTTAATAAATGAATTTGCAGAAAAGTGAGTCAAAATAATCTCTTGATCAATCATAAATTCAATTTATATCTCATCTACTTGAAATACAACAAATGGAATGCTCCTTTAAGTTTACCATCAAATGTCAAATTACTGAAAACTACAAAAATGACAATAAAGCCCATACACACAGTACTCAATCTTATAGAATCCTAATATTTTGCCACATTACTATATATAATTTTAAAATGAGAATCAGAATTTGAATGCAAGGAGTCTGGCTACAAATCTTAGATCTAATGTATTAAGCTAATGTACTATTTTTGCATTATGGTATTAAAACTCATGGCTGATAGAATATGTGAAAATAAAAGCAAGGGTTAACCCTCCTTAGACAATATAGGCCTCATTTCTTGTTGCTTCTGGTTACCAGAACTATTGTTATTGCATATAACCACAGGACAACATTAGTTATCATAAGATAGTTTTTTAAAAAGTGACTTTTAAAGAAGATTTTTATTTATTTATGCATATAAAAGCTGGGGTAAAGGCCAGAGGCATAGTAGGTAAGAGGATTCACCAGAGACAGAATGGGGAGAAGAGGCAGTTGCCTGAAATACACTGCTGAGGGGCGCAGCGGGCAAGGCAGAAGAGGTCCGCTGTACCATGTGAGTTCCCTTACTCTCCTGGGATCAAACTCTCGCTGCAGTAGCTGCAGAAACTCCATAGTGCATCGCTCAACCCCTTGCACCACCAGGGAGGCCCACAAGATAATTTTAAAGTTCTTTGCTAGGGCTGCCTTAACAAAGTGTGTGTACATTAACAAACTACATATAACAAAGTACACACACACAATGTAGGTAGAAGGGAAATGTTATTAAAGATGTCTTGGCAGTAAATGAAGCAAAATTTGAGATACAAAAAGCATTCGAGAGTATCTAAATTTTACTAGTAACTACTCATCTGATGAAACAAATTCACAGTAATCAAAAGTTGGCTTAGAATGCTTATATATGAGAAAGACAGTCTTCAATGTCATGTTTCATGTAAATAAGACTTCTTCCCATTCCATTATTTCTTTTTTTTTTAAAGATTTATTTATTTGTGTATACAAGAGCTGGGGTACAGGCCAGAGTCCAGGGAGGTGAGAGGATTCACCAGAGACAGAGTGGGGAGTAGAACAGGCAGACTGACTGAAACCCACTGCTGAGGGAGCAGCGGGCACAGCAGGAGAGGTCTGCCGCACCATGTGGGTCCCCTCCCTGGAGAGCAGCAGGGATCAAACTTGTACTGCAGTGGCTGCAGTTTGCTTTGCAGTGCGTTGCTTAACCCACTTGTGCCACCAGGGAGGCCCTCCATTATTTCTACCTTAAGAATAAAAGTAGAAAAAAGAAGACAATACCTTTTTATTCAGAATACCTTTAAATCAGTCACTTCCCTAGCCTTAGAGATAGGCTGAAGTGTTCAGCTGTGTAAAGTGAGGTCAAGAAATGGAGGTCTAGTAAACTGTACGAATTCATACCAGTAGCAGTGAGTTTTATTCTTGACTTCAGTAGGTTACATATTTTCTGTAGCACTTGCACTGTAATATGATTTCTATGGGCTTTCAGAGGAATTTATGCACTACAATGAATAAATAATATCTGTACATCTGTTCAAAAAAAAACGTAGTTCATCCAAATTCTTAAGCTAGCCACTCAAGGGTGGAGTGTTGTAAATCTATGGAAGAAAATCCTCTAAATCCAAGGATTTGTGTTGAAGTAGAAAATGCTCCCAACGCCCCCAAACAGAAGTTTCTTGGGTGCAGCTTTTGTTTCTGCTCTCTACATTTGGAATTAAAGTTTTACAGGGTCTATCCTTTCCAAAAGTCATTTTTCAAAGTATTCTGATACCCTCATGTTAAAAAGTTAACTCTATTGCTTTTTAAGAATATATGCAACTAGGATCAAAATTAGCGCTAATAAACAGAACATTTAGAAAAAATTATTTGAATTTCAAGTAAAGCATTATTTTTTCTTTACATTTCTCAGTTCACTTTTTGAAGAAAATAGTTGGTAACATTCAAATTCTGAAAAGTGAAATATCAAGATCTGTGACAGCTGTTAAAGCCCCAGAATATTTTTGTTTTAATTGGGAATCCCCTAGTGACACATGACACTGAGCATCTTATATGCTTATTTACCATCAATAGCTTCTTTGGTAAGGTGTCTGCTCAGGTCTATTGTCTGTTTTCAATGACGTTGTTTATTTTCTTATCGTTGAGTATTAACAGGTCTCTATATAGTTTGCGTAATAGTCCTTCCTTTATCAGATGTATCTTTGGAAAACATTTTCTCTCAGTCTGTGGCATATCTTCACATCCTCTCAACAACGTCTTTCACAGTTTAGTTTTGAATTTTAATAAATTATACTTTACTAATTATTTCTTTTATGAAATTGGTGCTGCATCTAAAAAGTGATTATGATATCCTAGGTCATTCTAAGTTTTCTCCTATTTTTCCAGGAGTTTTAGAGCTTTGTATTTTATATGATCAAATTTGAGTTACTGTTTATTAAGTGTGTAAAGAGCTGTCTGTCTAGATTAAATGTTTTACATGTAAATGCTCAGTTATTCCAGCACCATTTGTTAAAAGAACTTCTTTGCTCCATTTTATTGTCTTGCCTACTTTGTCGAAGATCAATGGATTATGATTATGTGGGTCTCTATTCTGTTCTGCTGATGTATTTGTATATTCTAACACCAATATTATACTCTAGATTTTTGTAGCTTCGTATTGTCTTGAAATTACACAGTGTCAGCCACCCAATTTCGTTTTTCTTTATCAGTATTAGTTTGGGTATTCTAAAACTTTTGCCTCTCCATATAAATTATAGAATCAGTTATTCAATGATGACAAAACTGAGATATTGATTAGGACTGCCTTGGACTTTTAGTTCAGCTTGGGAAGAACTGACATTTTGACAATGTTGAGTCTTCCTATTCCTGAATATTAATATAATTCCTGAATATAGAATATTCCTGATAGAGTATTTTTCCATTCATTTAGTTCCTTGATTTTGTTCACCGAAGATTTATAGTTTTCCACATAGATCATTATTCATTTTGTTAGATTTATATCCAAGCATCTCATTTTGGAGATGTTAATGTAAATGACACTTTTTTTTTTAATTTCAAATTCCATTTATCTTTTTATTTCCATTTTTATTGTAACAGCTAGAATTTTCATTACAATATTGAAAAAGAGTTGTGAGAAGGGACACTCTTGCTTTGTACTTGATTCGAGTGGGAAACCTTGGAATATTATATAACTGTAGGTTTTTGTAGATGTTATTTACCTTTGTCTTATTTTAATGAATATATTATAAAGGGATTTTCATAGATATAGTTAAGATTTCTAACCAAAAGACGATTATCCTTAATGTACATGACTTAACTAAGTAAGCCCCTTAATAAAGTTTCAGGACACTGCCTGAAAGAAGAGATTTTTGAAGCAAGAGACGCTCATCTGTTATCCTTAAAGGTGTAAAAGTCACTTTGAACCACATGTGGAGCACAACTTATAGAAGCTAACTGTTCAGTCCAACAAATACAAAAAAATTGAATTTTGCCAATAGCTTGAATGAGCTTAGAAGAGAAGCTCAAGTTTTAAATGAGAATGTAGCCCTGGTTAACACTTTTTTCTGCAACTTTGTAAAATCTGTGAAAAGCCAACTACATTATTTGACTTCTGACCCATGTAAACTATAAGATAATAAACTGTTGTTTTGTCATTATTTGTAGCAATTTGTTATGAATCAATAGAATATAACATTCATAAAATGCACTAAAACATAATTGCAATGAGGTTATTATAAAAATGCTGTTGCCTACAGATTTTCTATAGAATTTACAATGCAAATGTTTGAATATTTATTTTCAGTTGTCCATGATGTTTACACAAATATGAACCCATATGTATTTACATATGTTTGTATACTGGAGAAATCATAACAAGAAAAAAATCACTGCATTGTTAGGTTACAAAATCCAACATAACTTGGCTCCAGGTCAGATTTATCCCTGAATTTATAAGTATCACAACTTGTAGACACTTGCCCATTTTAAAAACATGACTGTATAAGCATGCTCCTTGCTCTATCTTAGGTCATATGGCATGAATTCAAGATGAGATGTAATACTAGAATTTTGTGTAAATAGCAGGTGAGCAGTTGATAGAAGATTTCTGAAGTTTGGATGGATTAAAACTATAAAAACCAATATAATTTCAAGCACTTATATAAATAGAGAACAATCTATCAGTGCATAAAAGCCATAATCACTTACATGAATTTAAAAATCATCAAATAAAGGGCTCAGGCAGTTAAATCAGGCATCTTGGGCTTCCTATCCGCCCTGAATTGAAACAGAGGGTTCTGGCATTCATTTGACTCAACAAAGAGAAGCCAGTATCTGCAGAGCCAAAATCCCTACTAGTATATTGGACATAGACAAAAGTCTGTAAAATATGGCATCCCTAATGTGAAGATTTTGCAAAAATACCGAGGGTTCTGTTCGCCAAATAGGGAATCAATTCAAACATAAGTACTACACAAAAACATAAGAGATAATACAAGATATAAATAGAACAAGTGTTAGTTTTGAAAAGTAGTATTTCCTTCACTAATAGTTCAAAATTATAATGATATCAAGCACAGAATAAATATAACAATATAAAATTTTATTAGACCTTTGGTCTGTAGTCTGCACAAGGTATAGTTCTTGGTCAATTATAATTCTATAGTTGCTTTATAAAATAGATACATTATCTCCACTTTGCAGATGAAAACCTAGGGATCAATACCTTAAGTCACAGAGTTAAGCTTTGTTCCCAAAAAGATAATTTCTAGTCCCTGTTTACTTATTTCTCAAGAGTTCATCTGAAAATGATCAGTGATCATTTTCACCTAGAACCTAGAACATTCTAGAATCTAGAACATTCAGTCTCATTCGTCTAACTTCCAAACACATGCACTCAACTGAAGTTTAAAAAATAAACTTGTAATTCTGTAATAATTTTATATTTACAGAAAAATTACAAAATAGCACATAAAATTCACACATGCACTCTACCCTTTTACCCTAATATTAACATCCAAACTTCCCATGGTACATTTACCAAAACTAGGAAGTCATCACGGGAACATTATTCTTAAATAAACTACTGACTGTCATATTTATAACAGACTATTTTTAGAGAAGTTCATAGAAAATTGAGGCGGTACAAGAGTACCCATATGCCCCTGTGCCTACACAAGCAGTCTCCCCCACCATTAGTATCACAAGCCAGAGTGGTATATTTGTTAGAACTGGTCAGACTACATTGATACATCACTATCAACCAAAATGCACAGTTTTAGTTTGTCATTGTACATTTTTTGGCTTTTGCAAATGTACAATGACATGCAGATACCATACAGAGCACTATACAGAGTAGTTTCACTGCACTAAAATCTTTGCTCTGCCTATGTCTTTCCCTCCCTCCTTAACTGCAGGCAACCATAGCTCCCTTCATTCTCACTTTTTCTGGGATGTTGTATAGCTGGAATCAAAAGTACATAATATTTTCTGACTTATTTCTTCATGAACTAATATGCTTTGAAGGATCCTCTGTGTCTTTTCATGGCTTCATAACTCATTTATTTTTAGTAATGAAAATATATTCTACTATCTGAATGTACCACAGTAAATTTATCCTGTTTGTCCTACTGAAAGACATTTTTGTTCCTTTCAAGCTTTGAAAATTATGGATAAAACTACTAAAAACATTTATGCAGGTTTTTGCATGGACACAGCTTTTCACATCATGTTTATTTGTCATTTGTATATCATACTGGGTGACATCTCTGTTTGGAGTTTTACATAAAAGTTTAACTGAGTTTTTTTGTTGTTTTATTAGAGAGTGTTAAGGATTATTTATATAGTTTTTACTTGCTCTATTAGATGTATCTGACAAATATTTTCTCTCAGTCTATGATGGATTTTCTCATTCTCTTCATGGAGTATTTCAAGTACAATTTTTTTTTAATTTTTAACGACGTTTGGATTATAAAGTCTTTCATTAATGGATTTTTCCTTTGGTGTTATAATTTAAAAATCAGTGTTATACCCAGGTTATCTATATTTTACCCTATGTTCTCTGCTAGGAATTTCATAGTTTTATAACTCAGATAATCTACTTTGTATGATTTTGAAGGATGCAAGGTCTATATTTCTATTAATTAATGTAGATATCCAAGCATCTCAATCATTTGTTGAAACAACTGTCTTTTCACTTTTCTCCATTTTATTACTCTTGCTCTTTTATCACAGATGAGTTGGTTTTATTTATATGAGTCTATTTATGGGCATTTAGAGAAGAGAGTATATCCACATAGTGTGTGTGTGTATATATATATGTATCTATATGTTTACATAAAAAACTTGGGGGCTTCTCCATAAGAAAGATTTGCCCTTCATGCCTTTTATTTATATAAATATTCATTCATGTCTGTTTATATTATACTTTGATTTTTTTAAGACTTGTTTATTTATGCATATAAGAACTGGGGTATAGGTCAGAAGTGTGGGGATGGTGAGAGGATCCACCAGAGACAGAGTGGGGACAGAACAGGCAGATCTACTGAGATACACTGCTGAGGGGAGCAGTGGTCGAGGCAGAAGAAGTCTGCTGCACCATGTGGGTCCTCTCCCTGGCCTGCGTCAGGGATCCAGCTTGAGCTGTAGTGGCTGCGGTTTGCTTCATAGTGCGCTGCTTAACCCATTGAGCCACCAGGAAGGCCCTTATACTTTGATTTATAATCCAATACTATTTTTCCAATTTATTTACCAAAATAATTGCATCTGAACACTGAGAGCACTTTCAAGTTGGCTCATGCCCCCATCCTTTTTTTTCCCTTTTTTTGAACTTTACCTTACTTTCTGGCACTGTATGTATTTTTTTGTCTGATTGCTAGAATCAGTCATTCTTCAAGAAGTCCTCATTATTTCATTGAAAAATGGCACTTATTAGCTTTTGAACATCAGTAACTTATTTCCTCAAAGGTGATTTAAACTAAACAACCCCAAACCAATTTCATTCCCAATCCCTATCCCATATTATTACTTAGAAAGATCTATTCCTCTACCTTCCATCAAGTAGATAGAAAATGGATCGCATTTCATGCTATTGCACATATCAAAAACATAGGCTTCATGCTGAGCTTCATGCTCCATTAGGTCATATATAAAACAAAGAAACAAATGTTCTTTATTAAACTTAACTGCAGTCTCCTCTTGTCTAGTCATTCTGCCTCATGACTTGCCTTATTCCAAATTATTTCCACACTATAACAAAATTATGGCAAACTTTAAAATAGTGACTGACTATAAATACAATCTAAAATGATTATTTTTATCTTCCACTAATAAAACAACTTTAAAATTTTTAAAAATGCTTGTTAGAGTCTAAGAGAATAGTCAATAAAAACTTTTAAATCCTTTATGTATTTATAATCCCTTAAATATAATGTACATATTTTACTATGCAATACTTTATATTTGCAATATAAAGTAGAGGTAAGATTATTTTTAATTTTTTGTTTCTATAGATAGTATTATATTCCCTAAGAAAGTTTAATAAGTGACTATATATTATTTTATTAGTGATAATAGTGTGATCATTTTTAGGAAATGACAGGTAACCCTCTCAGTAAAACCACAAACATCATATAACATATCATTATATGTGTAATTAGAAATAAGCTTGGGCATTCTTCATGAACATGTATAATCCTGTCCTTTGAAATCTGAAAAAAAAAAAATCCTGTAACTTCTTTAGAAATTTGTAGGGTGCACTAATAAGATGGTTATGTGATTATTAAGCCAAACTTCCATTTATTGGGACTTTAAGTTAAATATATATTTTTCAATTTCACAGTTTAATGTAGAAAGTTTGCTCTAGGTATCATTGTTGAAACAATAATAAAGTACGGTTTAGCAGCAAGCAAAGACTTGGCAGACAAAAATATGTGCATCTACATTCTCTGATATACAGGTCCTTTCCATGTCCTAACATTCCATTTAATCTTTATAAGAAAGCACACAGTCTATACATATATGCTCAAGCATAATGTTTCCACTGAAATGTACTCTATTAATTAAAAGGAAGAAGTAATGATCTTGTGGCTAACCAGAGAAAACAAATTCCTGAAGACATGGGTTGAAACATAATTTTCTGTGTATGTGTGAGTATGTTGTGTATGTGTGTCTGTGTGGGTGTGTGTACAAAAATTGTCACTGAGATGAGAAGTTACCAGGAATAATCAACCAGCAGGTTTAAGATAGCTATATCATTAAATGTGTGTTGAACATAAATAATGTTCTATCATTGAGATTCAATGTAGAATTACAAAAGACCAGAGTAAAATTCATCACCTAAAATAAGTATTTTGTGTATCAAATCACTCTGGGAAACAGAAAGTCTACAAGCATTGTATCCCTTACTCAAACAAATTACAATACAGTTCAGGAAATAAGAAAAAACATACTTAAACTGACAGCAAATAACAAAGTAAGCAATGCAATTAGGGCCAAATAAGATTTGATCATTCTGAAAATTCTAGGAAGTGAGTGAACTGAGCTACTGCTTGAAAAATGTTCCTAATGATATTGCAATCTCTGTCTGGGAGGGTGTATAGGCAGAATCAGAGGAGAAAGAAAAGTTATTTGAGTTATTTAATAAAAGCAACCTGGAAGGCATAAAGGAAGGTGTTTCAACATAGCAGGTTTATAAAATCATGAAACTTATCTGAAATAGGTTTCTGTAAAGCTTGGTGAGACCAAAGTAAAATTACACTAACATTTGTATAACTATAAATTACAGTGTACTTTAAATACATTTCTTACTTGTTTTCAAATTTAGTCTCAGACTTCTAATTACTAACTTTATGTGATCATTTAACAGAGCTAAGTCTAACATTTTTCATGTATAAATTCACAATAATTTTTTCCTGCTAGTCTTGCAAGATAACCTGTAAGTTATATATTACCTATAAAGATATTCTGAATGGCATACTTATAATTTCACTATCTAATATTAAAAAGATAAGCTATTTCTTATCCATTCTAATGTATCTTTTCATATATACATGTTCAATATATTTAATAAAGAAATCAAAATATCCAAAGATACAATTTGAAAGTAAAAACATTTTAGTTGCTCCAAAATCATCATGGAAAACTTTTGGATAGAGGTAAAACATGTTTGAAATTAACATGCCTTTAATTAGTAATACAACACAGTTATGTCCTGCATCCACTGAGTTTTAATTTAGAGATTTTCACTGAAGAATTTAAAACTGTAATAACTGGTTTTGTTTTTCACTTAATTTCAGTCTGCTAAAAAATGTGATGGTTGCATTCCAACTGCTATAGTTACATATCATCTAAAAAATATATAGGCAGAATTTATTTTAATGGTAGTCTTTTCAGAGTTGTTTACATTAATGAATTAAAATTTTCTATCACTTTAGCTAATTTCCCTTATCTTAGGTAAAACTTTTCTTCCATTTACTCCAAATATTCTAACTGGTCAACAAGATTGAATACTTTTCTTGTTTGACCCAAAGCAATAATTAACCTGTGTTATACAAAAATGATACATTCTGCCATGTATGACTTAAACTTTCTCTGAAGAGCTCTGAGTCAATTTTTTCTTGGAAGAACTTTTGAGAATTGCTTTCTCCAGCTTCTGATCATTTCTCCTTTTTCTTTTGCACAGTAATTCTTTTAAACATTAGTTCCTCTTTTATTTTAATGTTCCCTTATTTCTTATATATCTCTACCACCTTACCCACTTGAAGTTTATCTTGTATTCAGAAAGGAAAAATTCTCAAAAACAGTTGTACTAAATCAAATGTATATGTCAAAATTTCATAAGGCAGAACTACCTGTATCTCATCTATCCTGCTACAGTGATTATTATATCTTATATTCATTATTCCCATCTTATTTACCTACAAAATATGTCCCATTAAGATTACATGTACTTATTATCTGATTAGATGATGGTAATGAGACAAAATATTTAAATAAATACATTAATAGCACTATAATGTTTTAGAACATTTTATATTGATCAGTAGTTCTCAGCTAGAAACAACAATGTCCCCTGGGGATACTTGTCAATGTCTGGAGTCATTTTTGATCACCACAACTAAAGAAATACTACTGACTGTAGTGAATAGCATCTACAGAAATGTCTGCAAATTAGGAGAGTGCACACAACAAAAAATTATCTGGTCTAAAATATTAATAATGTCAATTGAGAAACCTGGATGTAGTGATATGTTATGATTCCCATAATCCATCAGATTTCTATTTTTTTTCTTGTGAAGAAAGAATTTAATTTTAGGTTCCAATAGTGCTTTATGTATTAGTCCAAATTGATGTGTGAAATTCTTCAAATAGCCACCTCAATCTAAGAGACATATGTATCAAGGAAACTGCCCATTGCCTAATGGCGTGGATCACTCTAGCGGAGTATTTATGTGCTTCATATCATTAACAAACCATGGTTACTATGCATCATAAATTATATTAGTCAGTAGAAAGGGGAGATGTTTCTATGGGAAACTTTTGGTATAAGCTGATTTGTATACTAACCCAAGAGAATATAATCATTATAGATACATCATCATATGTCATATACTTACTATATTCATTTTTTTAAACTACACACTGTGAATTAAGTGTGATCACAATTGGTAAAAATAACTACTACCAGTGATGATTTGATTTGAGAAAGTATTAGATAATACTAGCTAATTTGTGCAAATTCATGGACAATGTATGATAGTTCCCACAAAGCACATTGAAATTTCATAGAATCTAAACTGATAACCTTTAGAAAGATTTACAGGGGTATGTTTATAATCATTCTACCCTTCCTTACCATAAGTATTTCAAATTTTACAAGTTATATCATTATGAGAAGAAAATTAGGAAAATCATTGTCTAGAAATGATTTTACTTGACTTTCCTCCCCAGAATTACTTCCTTTAATATGGAAGGAAACCATTTCTCTTATTATGTTCATTGAATCAACACAGTATTGCTTCTGGAAACCAGTAAATCTGATGTAATTTACTTTTACTTTCAATAATTTGAGCAATTTACAGAACCTACA
The DNA here is from genome assembly GCA_019455555.1 of Galemys pyrenaicus. Lineage (NCBI taxonomy): Eukaryota > Metazoa > Chordata > Mammalia > Eulipotyphla > Talpidae > Galemys > Galemys pyrenaicus. The sequence goes on along the minus strand of JAGFMF010011752.1, from coordinate 18,048,314 downwards.
TAATAGGTTCTCATTAGTAACATATAAAAATAGTAGTAGTAATAGCAGGAGGAGGAAGAGGAGGAGGAAGAAGAGAAGGAGTTATAGTAGAAGTGGTAATACTCTACAGATTTTGCACCCACAAAATTCTTGGTAAAATACCTGGTAATAATAAATATTTAGTAAATTTCAATTCTGGTATATCCAACCACCTACTTGTTATCATTATGTGGAACTTTACAAGCACACCAGACTCAATATGTCAAACACAGTCTTCCCTTCTAAAACCTGCTTTTTTTTTCTCCTATATACCACATATAGTGAAGGTGTACAGAGTTTGTTCCAATCAGAAATCCAGGAGAAAGTCTTGCTTCTACCTTCACAACTATTCTTAATATCCAATAAATCACTAAGGGTTTTTTTTTTTTTTAATCTACCTACTTAAGAGTATTAGAGGGAAGTAATTTCTCTCTATTTTTACTATCACTTTCATTTTAGGCCATTATCGTCTTTGCAAATGAAAGTGATAGTGACAAGCCCTTTCTTGCTTTGGCCTTCTCCTGATTTTCCTACCGATCTATTTTCCACACTAATATCAGAGTGGTTTTAAAGAAAGGGAAATCAGATCAAGAACTATCCCTGTTTAAAGGCTTAATTGATTCCCCATTACCCCTAAATTGAAATCCAAAGTGCTTAAGCTGCAAGTTGGTTTAAATTAAAATTTTAGAGGCACTAAAAATTACTTGTTCTTTTCAATAAGAATTTAAAATAGCTAATAGGATGAAAACATAAAATGTTGGGAAATTATACCAACATTATTTTTGTTCTCTCAGTGACTATTTTAATAGTTTTTTTTCAAAGGTAGACTTCCTTTACCCCTCACTTTGGAATTTCCTCTTCTTGCTGGTACAATAAGCATATATTAAATACTCCTACAAGATAACTAAACACCAATGCCATATTTAAGACTTTAGCTGCTCTCCCAACTATTTCCCTTAGTAAATGCAGTAAGTGTGTCCAGTTATTTTAAGTTGCAATTCTCTACCATTCCTGTGGGCATTAATAATTGCTGTTCCCTTGATTTGGACATTCTGTTTTATCCTCTTTTTGTTAGCTAATTTCAGCTGTAATCAGAAGGTATAGCCAAATACAATTCCTCCAGGAAGGCATCTACAACTCCAAGTTTCCACTACTAAGAGAGCTTTCCTTACCCAGCTTTTACTACTTTTACTGAATTATACTGCTTACAAGCAACTGCTAATCTATTAATCTGAAGGACTATCTCAGGAATCAATAAAATCTATTCTATTGGCTATATGTATATGACTCACAAACTAAAAGTATTTTCCAAGTTTTAAAAATGGTTGGAGGGCCCTCCCTGGTGGCGCAGTGGGCTAAACAATGCACTATGAAGCAAACAGCAGCCACTGCAGCATGAGTTCTATTGCTGCCCTCCCCCCCCCACCCCCTCCTCCCCCGCTGGGGAGGTAGCCCACATGGCGAGTCAGACCTCTCCTGCCTCACCCGCTGCTCCCCTCAGCAGTGTGTTTCATTGATCTGCCTGTGCTGTTCCCCACTGTCTGGTGGATTCTCTCACCCCCCCCCCACCCCGTACCTTTGGCCTGTACCCCGTGCATTGTATGCATAAATAAATAAATCCTTAAAAAAAAATAAAAATGGTTGGAAAAAAGGTAAATTGTTATTTTAAAACATGAAAATTTTATAAAATACACATTTTTAGTGTCCCTAAATAAAATTCTATTGTAACACATCCACTGACACTCATTTACATACTGTCTAGGACAGCTTTTGCACCACACATGCAGGGTAGCTGCAATGGATATAATACGGACCACAGGGTTAAAATATTTATGATTTGGCACTTTACATAAAGATTTGCATTTCTAACATTTGCTGCTCTCTATACATATGTATAAATAAATATCTGTAGATAATTATCAGATGAATGAATGAACTAATGAATGGTGGAAGAGGTGGGAATGCATAAATGTAATGCAATCAAACAGTTAAAGTTCTTTTGTTGAAAGCAAAGTAAATGAACTGTGGGAAAATTCAGCAAAGAGGAAATCACTGAAAGTAAGTAGATTATGTCACAAAATGCAAAAAAAAAGTTGAAGTATTAGACCTTGAAAAGGATAGGAACCAGAATAACACTAGAGATTTTGGTAGGAGGAATCACTGTCTAATCTCAGTGGAACAAACTGATCTTGTATCCATATTTGATTCCAAGTTTACATTCTCAGGAGAAAATTTGATCACACCTGAACTAGATAAAAATGATCTTTGGATATTATGCAATCTTGAAAAAGACATTCCCAGCAACACTTCATGAAAAGGAAAGTCAGTTTTCTATTACAGATTATGGAGTAGAATTATATTAAGTAAAAATCAAAACAACATAATATATCCTATACAATAGAAAAAATGGGAATTAAAAGATCATTTCAAGTGGAGATACCCAGTTGTTCTGGGACATCTTTTCTCTATCCCATTAAAAAAATGACTTAGTTATATCTACTAGCTTTAATCAGACTCATCTTTACATACCTAGAATAAAAATAACTACTTAACAACTATGCATTTCCATAAAATGTACTTACAAAGGATATTTGAATAACCATCTATGAAAACAAAACTAAAACCTTGATGCCTACTTATAACTAAAAAATGATTTAGTTATAATTATCTTATTCAAGTCTCGTGAATTAACTTTAATGTCATTGTTGAAAGTGAAACTACAAATGCCATCATTCATAGTGTGTACTGGTACTATGTGCCCACCTGCCTACTTAATAAGAGAAGTAAACCATTACTCTAGTCACCAGAACTTTATTAGTAAATAAAAAAGACAGAACTGGATTGTGATTGTGTATGATGATAGTGATACTTACCAGATATTAAATAGGATATTTTCCAAATCTTAAACATGTTTGCAATAATGAGGTTCATAAAGCATAGCAACAGCATGATGATGCAAAGTAAAAACACTCACAAAAAAGATGGCATTATTAATCCCAGTATTACTAATCTTCTAGTATTTCTCTTTTCATTCAGTCAGATAGTACTGCCTGTTCTCAGGCAATGGATGACACATCTCACACATTGTTTACTCTTACACTTTCAAGTTAGTGAAAAATCTACATTTGTCTATAAAGAAGGCTAAATCAATGACATTTTGAGATAATTTAGACCATCATCATAATTATCTTATCCTCTTTCCATTTGGGTATTTTCAAATTTGAACCTTTTGACTTCCACATTCCCAGTCTATATGTGCTAGTTCGTAAAGTGTATACTTTAAAAAGTCCCTAACGAATTCACATGTATCTCCAAATTGGAGTTGTCTTTGTTATTATTGATGCTTCCAAGTATTAATCTAAATTTTGTACTCTCTTCTCTCAATGATATCACAATAATGTTCCTTGAGCAAAATTTCTCTAACAAGAAAAAAATAGTCTTTTAAGATATTTATGCAAGAATCAATTATTTCATAGTCTTCCTAATTATTCAAACCATATCTTAAAAAATTCACTGTATCTAATGATTTTCAGTCTCTTGAGAATAAAATCAGTTTAACTTCACATATCCACTTAGTTTTAGTAGTAAAGGCATGACAGTGTATCATATGTAGAGTGCAGAGAGGAACAAGTTATTTTATGTTTGCTGTAACTTTCCACATAATAAGTTGTATACTTATAGGTAAAATTTCCTGCTACCTATTAATTTATAATTTAAATCATACAAATCATGGAACAATTAGTGAACATTTAAAGCAAAATGACACACTATCAGAATTTTTATAATCTGTATAGTTTCTATTTCAGACCACACTATAAACATTATCAAGGGTCATTTAATATCCTTGCCAATTGTGTTGACTATTCTGTCACATATTTTTATTAGCATCTGCCAATAAAAAGAGTTATAAATCAGCCTAGTTCCACTTTTAGTCTTATATCCAGAGAGACAATGTTTTCACCCCAATTATAAACATAATTTACTTCTAAAAATATTCTTGGAGGATGCTTTTTTCTTTGACTTAAGCATAATTACAGTTTTACTCAATAATTTTGGTTGATTTAAATTTTATGGTGCAGCAATATCTCATTTGATGAGGTATTTTTCTTGAATGTTATGTTAGGGTAACACTTTTGCTTTAGTGCAGTAGGTAGAATGTCTACATTTACATCTGTTTTGTTATGAGTCTCTTAGTGATGTTTTTATATGACTCCAATATAAGTTATATATCCTACTAAACCAAGAATGAAAGACTGTCGTTATCATCTTTCTTTAAATAATTTCCAGAATGCCCAACAGCAGACGTAGTAGTGATATATTATTGTGCAAATTTATTTGGGTCTTTCCTCAATAGTAATTTAAGTCCCATAAAAACAGAACACAATAAAAATTTGCCTTATAAAACTCCTTTTGCTAGTGGCTTATAATTTTGTTTCATTTTCATAAACAAAAGGGAATTTTCAATAATTACAGGATAACCACAACGTCTCAAAATACTGTTAACTGGGTTCATTTCTGTTCATTAACATGAATCATTTCTCCATTTGGTTGGATAGTTCATACAAAAAAAAATCTGTAATAGTAAAGTTTTGTGGTATATAAGGATAGGATTTATCTAACAGCAGTATCCTGCTTTGAGATATTTTAACTTCCCAAACTACTGGGAAAACTTCTGTTAATACTAATTGCTTTCATTTTATTCCAAAGCATGCTTTTAACTCTTACATATTACACAATAATACATGTCATTATGGAAAAATTTATTCATGGCTTGTTTCTTAAATATGGAAGTAGAAAAGTCAACCAGATGAAATTACAAAAATGTATCGTTCTTTCACTGGTAGCACAAATCAGAAAAATAGCAATGGGAAATAACCAAATCTAGTTGGAACACAGTTTATTTTAAAAAATCAGGAGATTAGACTAGCAACTATAGACACTTTTTCTTTAAAAATCATATCCCATAAAAAGAAAAGAAAAATGAGAAAGTTTCCTAAAAACATTTCGTATGGAATATATATGGAATATTTTGAAATTACTACATTCTGTCATATGGTATGGTTCATTGTAAGTACAATGAAAAGCTATTATAAGAAATCTTGACTATTTTGACATATTATATGTTGGCATAAATAAAGACAGAAGAAATAGTAAAGTCTTCAAGTTAAAGAAAAAACATATTTAAAGGGCATTTAGTTGCTAATAAAAGTTTATGAACCACATTCTCTCAAACAGATGTTTCTCATTACACATACTTAAGCGCTTTACTCATTTATAGAAAACTTTTATGCTTTTAATATTGATTCATAATGCCATAAAATATATATCCTCAAGTCTTTAAAGCAATAAAAATAGGTTGTTAGAAAGGAACATAATATCTTAGCAATCAATAATATGAGATTTAAAAGATATGGAAAAATTAATATCCTGTAAGTATGTTTTCCTATTTTTTTTTCAAACCTGATTTACTGTTTTGTGTTTTAAAATGAACCACATTAAAGACAAGGTTGCATTTCTGTGTCATTATGATACTAGGGGCAGTGATAACTGTGTACACCTACATTCAAGCAAGTCCTCCCGCACCCACTCGCAAAGATGGGCTTTGCTGCAACCACTTTCAGAAGTTGACTATTACTAGTTGCATCATAAGTCCAAAACATGAAATGTTAGAGAGCTGGTATAATCTAATGACCAAAAGTTCTAAAACAAACTACCTAGGTTAAAATACAAGGTGTGTCATTTTCTCTGTAATTTAGAATAAGTTACTTGCTCTTTGTCACAATTTTCTCATTAGTAAAATTAGAACAGCAACACTTATTTCAAAAGGTTTCTGTGAATATAAACATCAATTTAATATATGTGAAATGCTTTAAACAATAATGGGCATATAACGATGAATGGATACTTATTGGTTCTTACAATGGTTGCTTACGTATAAGTGAAGAATCCATAAAAGAAACTAATTGTAAAAGTTAAACCTGGTTTGCAATAAGGTATCCATGATTCCATATAGAAAATCAGTTTCTGAGCACAGAGACCATTCTACCTGACTGATTGTACAATTTCCCTTGATATCCCTAGGATAAGAGACAATAAGGAATTCTACAATTTGACAAGCTCCTATGTGTAGAAACAGTAACTTTATTAAGGACAGTACAACTGTAATGATTCTTTCATATAAAAGAAATATGACTATTTACTATTCATACATGATAAGAAATGCTTATACCCCAAGTGTGTAATATTGATTACATATTTTGTAAGGGGGTGATAAGCATATTTTATTAATTATACTACCTAGAAACCAACTATGGAATAATTATGAAGTCAGAAATGTTTAGCTACGTAGTAAGTGCTTACCCTTTATTATCTATCTATACAGTTTGCATCTAAACTGGAAGCAAAATAAAGGGAAGTCATGAAAGCAAATGAAAAATAAGTAAAGAGCATTTAATAAACTGCTCAATACCAAGACACTATATATAATCTCAACACTAGTTTTATCCATGCTGATTGTTTACATTAAATACTAACTTGTTAATTTAGAAAATATATAATTGGTAATTACTATATGACAATATTGTTTAATGTACTTTACAGACATTTAATTAACTCTCAAACTAACCTTAGATGGTAGGTGATATATTTTTTCTCCTTTTATATATGAGGACACTGAGAACTAAGAAGGCTAATAATATGCTTAAGTCCACTGCCTCAGTGGCAGATGTAGGGTTGAATCCAGGGAGTCCATTTTCATATGCATATTCTCTGCCTCCAAGTGATGCTGCCACATATGAGGACATTCTTTACATTACTCACCCACAATTATTTAAATAAATTATTTTTTGATACAGATAACTGATTGAAGTCTGTAATTCAGTTTGTATTTAATTTGACCCAGAAACCCAGTTATCAATTTTAGTTTCAGCATTCAAACCACCACCACCATCATCACTATTCACATCTTAAGTGTGTTTTACTTGGTAGCATTAATGCAAGTATTTTCAAAAATTCTCTAGCTATCAGGCACCACTCAAATTACCTTGATACATATCACCCCTACTTTAGACTTAGCAAAATGACAGAGGAAATACAAATAGGGAAGCAACTTTGCAATTGTTTCCAAAATGATAAGGGCTCCAAAGTAACAATATGAGATTGCACAATGCAATGAATTGCACTATACAATTAAATAACACAAAATTTGCTTTTTCAGGTGCTCTGCTATTTGAGAGGCTTAAAATGAACATTACAATTCTGCTTCACCTCAACAATAGGTAATGAGAAGAGAAAGCTGTTTTCTCTAAAGGGGAAGTTCTCTTAACATGGAAAAGTTGATATAGATAAGAAAATCTCAGTCATGTTAATCCAGAATATAAGCAAGTTACTCAAGAATTATTCCTCTGTTTAATTTCACTGTTCATTATGTGCTTGTGTGGCTTAAATTACTGAATTATAACTGTTATGTATATTTACCAATCTTAATATGACCTGTAATAAAACTATTGAGAAATGTAAATAATGAAACTAGTAAGAGGGCATAACAGCAGAAACACCTGAGAAGTTACACATAAGTAATTCATGGACTGTTTTTCATTTCTTTTCATAGATTATTGAATGTCCTGCTGATCTCATCAGTTATCAGGATATTAACAAAACCCACAGAATAAGAATAAAATTAATTTCATAAGTGAAGCTATTTTTGACAGTGTTGGTCAGATATGCCAATGCAGAGGAAAATTATTGACATTTTAAAGATATTACCTGAAAATAGCTTTGTACAATCAAATGTGATTGAGTTTCTTTCTCTACCACACACCTACTCCTCTATCCTGCTTATGATATTAAACTTTGCCAGTTTTATTAGGTAAGCAAACACATTTTCAACTGAGTGGAACTAATTATTAATAACAACATCAATGAATTATAACTATGTAACCTATTAAAGACGTGTTCTATTGACAATTAACTTCAAATGGAGAGATGTGTAAGTAATACTAGTTAGACGGGCCACAGAAATAACTAGAAATCCAGGGGCTATAAAAGAAATCTGAAATGCAACCTCTGAACAGGCATCTGCATTGTCTTTTTTCTGTCATTCTCACTAAATCCTTTCTTTATAATAGGTTCAACTTATTAGACTAATATTATTAAAACATGATTCACATTATAGTATTATTTTGGGCAATTATGGAACTATTTCTTGCATACATATATAGATGACAGTATCGACCTCCTAATTGAAGAAAAAATGTAAGTCCCTATATATAACTGTTTCCCATCTATTTCCCACACACTATCACACTTCTGAATTTGGCATACTCCATTCCATGAGGTTTTATATACTGACTATGTGTGCATGTAATCACAATTTATATACAGATTTTCTTTGCACATGCATATGTTATAAAAAGGCATAGTGTTGTATGATATTCTTTAACACTTTTTGAGGTTTTATCCATGATAAAACCTATATTTAGAGACACGGATAGATAACTGACAGAATGATAGAATTACAAAACACCATATCAGTTTTCTTATACAGGGCTCCATGTGCACAATGGTGAATTCCTCTGGGATATATGCTTATGCGTAGACTTATAATCTTAAGTTATAAGCACATTCAATTTTTCTAGATATTGCAAAATTGCTTTCCAAAGTTTATAGGAACTTATATCTCTATAAGCAGTGTCTGAAAGTTTACATTTTTCACATCCTCTCTAAAACTTGAAGATGCAGACTTCTATATTTTTCACAATTGCTGTGTCTGAAATTTAAACTCTTGCTTCATATTTTCATATTTTAAATCTGAGTATTATGAGATTTCTAAGAAGGAGTCATGGCTTATTAACATGTATAAGAGCCAATTCACTTGATCCTAGGGCTTAACTTCTTTCATCAACTAGTCCTACATTGCTTATACAATTTTTCCATATTAGCAGTCTCAGTGTTCAGAAGCATCAATACCACCTGTAAATTTTTTTAGAAATGTAAATGATATGGCCTCAACTCTGACCTACTAAATCAGAAAATCTGGAGGTAAAAACCTAGCGATATTTTCTTAAGCAAGGTGATTCTGAAGCACACAGATTCACAAACAAAAGTTTTCACTGATATACCCAGGGAAGCTGTTGGTCTTCCCTGATAGCTCTCTTTCTTTTGTGTCCTTAATTCTCATCATGACTACTTGAATGTGTCAACCATACTGTTCCCTAGCATGAAATGCTTACTTGTCCATGTGCCATCAATTTGAAGTCCTTTTTGAACCCTGAAATCTTTGGACCCATTCTGAAATTCAATAAACTTTCTCAATATGCTAGCCACAAAAGTTTCTTAGGTTCCCCAAATAAAACATTACAGTTCACATTTCTGGGCCTATGCTCTTAACCTACATGACATGAGAAAACCCAATTTCTTACAACGGTGTCTTCTTGAAAAGCCTACACAGAAAGCCGTGCTCATTTTCTCCTATGTGCCATCACCATTTACACATACCTTAACTGAGACAGCATTGACACAGGTCTGCCACAATGATGACGGATGAGTCTATCTTCTCATCTGGACTTCTCTTGGTATCTTCGTAACCTAGTTCATAGAAAGTGATTCAATTTACATGTGTCCAATAGCAATACATTTCATTCTATATTTTTTGAATCTATAATGATTATTTTCTAAGTATTAGGGAAAAAGAAAGGGAACTAAACCATTTTAAGTTCCTTCAGATTTTAGAGAAGACTTCCTGGAAATTTCTTACAATGATTACTTTCTATTTTGTAAGTACTTTGTAGTTTGCAATCCAGTGAAGTATGTGTACCATCCTAACATGTAACTCGATATGTTAGTTGTGTCATGTATGTTAAATCTCTTATGTTTAGACTGATTATTTTCTAGCTAAAAGTAAAATCTGTGCTTTCATTTACTTTAACATCTACTCCCAAGGACTAGCACAGGGTTGGGCCTAACTGCTGGTTAATGATTTTATGAGCTAAATTTTTGTTGTTAAAAAAAGAAAAGCCCTGTTTTTCTTTACACTATATTTTCTTTTGATACAATTAAAGATTGAAGACATTTTTCTTTCAATTTAATTTCAGGTAAATCTAGGCCATTTCAAATGCACAGCACAGCACTGCAGATAAGACAACTCTATAACTCTGTAGGTATTATCTGCACTATAACACCGTCACTTGACTCACACAGTTTTTTTTGTATTTTCCAGGTTTGAAACAAAACACTGTACCTGCAGTCTTTGTTTGAGAACTGAGATTTCATTTCAGGCTTGGGTTTAATGTGATATAGTTTTATTAGGTATAAAGAATGATACGTTTTACCTTTTAATGGCCAGGGATTTCAATGAAAAGAAAATAAAGCAGAAATGTTAAGATTACAGTGCCTAAGTCCACATGGCTTTCTGAAAATGATTTGTAACAGGCAAATAGAATAGTAGGAGATAAACTCTTAGTTCTGCAGTATATAGGAGGAGCATTTGCGTTCACTTAGACATGTGGCAGAGTTGTTACACCTGCAGGCCTCATAACAGATTGTGGGAAATGTGACACCTTGCATTGCCAGCTTGGGACTGCAAATTTGAATTTTCTCCATGAAAAGAACTGAGTCCCTGCTGCTTTTCAAACATTAAAAGCTTCATGTTTCTTTACAACAGCATGTTTGAAGCTTGGAAAACATTCAGTGAGCTGCTGAAAATCAGGAAGTGAACTTTTAACATTTTGATCTGTAGTTTGCAAAGGTTTGTTTGAAATGGTAAGAATGTAGATGATTTCATAGCATCATGTCTTGAAACACCCCAGAGTGTACAATCTACCAATTTCAGCAGAAGGGGAGCCAGCAGGGTACCTGTTTTTCAGACCATATAGTGTGTTTTCAAGGTGATAAAACCACCACTGGATCAAAGTTGTTAAAGAAAATTAAACAATAAAAGATCTGAGTAGTGGTAGTGGTAGTGGTAGTGGTAGTGGTAGTGGCAGTGGGAGAATAAAGAGGGTTGGGATGTGAGTGCTTTATTAAAAGGGCTCCTGTTTAGTTTCTACAATTTGTGAAACGTGATGCCAAAAATAGAGTAGAACCAGACCCTCATATTAAATCAAGTTTAGGGAACGGAAAGCTTTATTAGAAAAGTCTGATATGCTTCTTCTTACATTGCCAAATACTCCCCAAACACAGTGCATTACCTTATAAAATCATCACCATCATTTGACAATACCCCATAGAAAGATATTGTAGTCATAACAAGATTTTATTGCCAGGTCAATTTTTCTTCTTTTTAAATCTAGTTTAAATTACAATGAAGTGATAACAATAATAGCTGTCAGGTAAATTATATGCAATATACACCCAAGGCAATTTTGAGATGATTTATTTTTTCCATATAACTGATATTCAGATTCATCTGCTACAACAGGAAACCAAGAGGTTCTTAAAAGGAAACTAAAAATTTATTTGATGCAATGCTTTGTTCATTGTATTTTCTTGCATTTAGGTCTCTCTCATAAGGTTGGCAGGGAACTCTAGACATTGGCTCATCAGTTCTAATTGAGGCAGAACAGATTTTCATTATGTCAAACTGAAAGGCATCTATCAACAATTTCCTAGAAAGGAGATCTAGATGTCTCTCTTGGAAAACCATTTCAGTGCCAATGCTCTAATTCCACATCAGTACATTGACAAACAAGTCCTGTTCACCAATCCAGACTCTGAGATGTTCCATCAATACTAATAGCGATGTTCATGAGCATACTAAATCCCATTAGCTAAAATTTAAGCTCATCTCCAGATGGCTGGCAGTTTAACAGTATCTTTGGTACAATAACCCCTTATATATTTAAGACTTTAATTGTACTTGGCAAGTATATCATATAATGTAATGCACAGCTCAGGATGCAAAGATGACATAGACTGCCTAACAGTAAAATAGCATGTATTAGAGTAGGTTTTCCTTTAATGACTGTGGTCATGTTCTCATCCATTCACTCTATGTTGCTAATGAACGGCATACAGTTTAGAGATAGTTGGGGTTAAAGTACAGTTTTTCTCTGTGGAAGTGACTTTATCTTAATTAGTGTGATGGCCATTCAAAGTATCCAAGTTAAATAGATATAGAGCTTTAGGAGCAAAAGGTTTCAACATTTTATTTTTAACAGATGTTAACAATTCAGAGAGGCACTCAAAAGCAAGATGTGAGAGAAAATTAAACCAATGATTTGAAGCTCGATAGCTCCCTCTTCTGACTAGTTCTCTGATGATTTTATTTGTAGCATATCAAAGAGAATTAAACTACATCAGCATGGTACTGCGGACAAAGTAGATGCTCACCTAAGTTTGCTCATACAGAGCACAAGAAATTTCAACTCTAACAATCAGGGTGTGTTTACCCAGTCCATGCACATGCTTATGTATTTCAATATCTAGTTAAAAGAAAAAATTTATTAAGGCAAAGTGTTTTTGAAAATGACTAAACTTAACTTTTGGAAATAAAGCACACACATACGTATAGTGTATATACAGATATATACATATATGTGTGTGCATGTATTATACAACAGTGAAATTGAATAAGAGACTGTATAAATGAACCTTGAAACACATAAATTACTATCTTTAAACTTGCAAAAACTATGTTCAGTATATTTTCACTAATCAGGAAAATGGGGAAACAAAATAGAGGAGGAACACAAAGGTAGAGCCTCAATCCCAAAAATGTTGTTCTAGTATATGCATTGGGAAGGAGGTTCCAGGAATCCACTATCCTGTTATAGATATACTTTATGTATATTTAAATATTATTTCTATATAAAATAAGAAATATAAGCAGAAAAATAACAAGTTCTTTTTCTACAATAATTCATACAAGATCTCTTCCAGAGTACTGATACTGTAAATACCCAATATCCTATGTACTAAATTACAATTAGTACCTAGAAGTAGACACCAGGATAATATCAGATAATAACCACAGTATCAGTTGGGTTAATCATAATAATAATAATTAAGTTAATAATAATCACAGTATCATGAGGACAAGTCAAACTGCACAAGATGTTTTATTTGCATCATATCTGCTAGAATTCATATCATAGCTGCTAACACTGGCCAAAGACCACATCATCTAATCAAAGTTCAAAGTCAAAAGGTAGGAAGGTAAATGTGGATTTGAATGTGGATTTATAAAACTGCTTCAGGGAGTATAAAACAACTCTAGAAGGGGGGAACCCATACTTTCAAAATACTAGAACAATAAAAAGTTACCTCAATAAAAAATAAATTAAAAAAAATCAGGATCGATAATTCATTCTATGTCATATATTTACTATGACCTCAATAAGTTATGCAAGTACTGGATACTTCCTCTACTTAGACTCATTCATCCTTCTCTGATATGCCCTGTGTTCCAAGACGCTGAGTCAAAAGACTATGCTGACCAATTTCACCATGGAACTGGTCAAGAGGAGATACCAGCAATGTTTTAGTTGTCTCTGAGGATGGTCGCATCTTCCCATTGGTGCTAGTCTCATGTATCTCAACCTTTTTTTTAATTTTCTTAACTATTCACACTGACTTAAATCTCCCTATTTTCATTTCCATCATCTGATTCAAAATCTTTCTCTTATTAAAACTCTGATACACATAAAACAATAGTGTATATACATGCCTACAGTCTGTCAACAAAAAGAAGATTATCAGAGGAGAAAGGGGTTGTTTGGGAAGCACAGATGATGGGTCAGTTGGATGGTGGTAAAGGGTTATTAGAACCATGGTAGTGGACATGGTATGGTGTAATCCTTTGAAGAGGTGTAAAGCTGTATACTCCTAAAATTTACATAGTGCCAATGTTATTTCAATAAACCAATGTTATTTCAATAAAAAGATATTTATATATTTTATATTATATAGATTGATATAGAGCTATATCAATCTATATTATATATCAACATTAAAGGTGTTTGGGAAAATAAGAGGAATTACAATGGGTGGTTAAACAATATTATAAAATCTTTATTTTCTCTGAAAGGTTTTTTGACCTGGAAAAATGGGAACAATAATTATGCTAATGGTATACATATATAATATAGTCTGTATAATTTAGATCCCAATTTGAATACAAAATACTGTTTTCTTTAAAACAGCTGCCAGCAAATATTGTGATCTATAGTGGATATCACTGATATAACATCTCTTTTATCAATATCTTTCTGAAGAATATTTATTAAAGTTCTCCAGGGGTTCTAAGTTCAAAGTTACAAGAAATACTTTCTGATCTTTCAGTTGGTAGCAGCAGAGATTCACATTTCCGTATGTTTCAACTTTCGCACTGAAAAACATGTCCATTTGAGACACAGCTTATTATCAATTTCATTGAACAATAAAAAATCCCCAGCTATTACTCTTAATTTAGAAAACTTACAGTTGCTTCCATTTGGTTCTATAATATGTTCATCCAAGCACAACTTTCAATTCTTTCACATTCAATGCAATCCTCAGGGGTACAGACTAAATTCTACTGTGTCAATCCTAGTCTATATCTCCTGATATATAAAAATCTTGTCTACTTTACAAAGGACTTATCACAAAGATCCACAAAGAGCTGACGAAACTAAACAAAAACAAAGTAAACAATCCAGTTAAAATATGGGCAGAAGAGCTAAAAAGATATTTCTCCAAAGAGGAACTGCAAATGGCCAAAAGGCATATGAAAAAATGCTCACCTTCTCTTGCAATTAGAGAAATGCAAATCAAAACCACTATGCGATACCACCTCACACCAGTGAGAATGGCACATATAAAAAAAAAAAATTAACAACAACAAATATTTGTGAGATGTGGAGAAAAATGAACTCTACTACACTTCTGGTGGGAATGCAAGCTGGTCCAAGCATTATGGAAAGCAGTGGGGTGGTTCCTCAAACTACTAAAAATGGAACTCCCATATGATCCAGCAATCCCATTCCTAGGAATATACCCAAAAGACACAAAAACACTGATTCAATAGAATATCTGCACCCCTATGTTTATTGCAGCACTATTTACAATAGGAAAGACCTGGAAACAACCAAAATGTCCCAAAAACAGCTGGTTGGATCAAGAAGATGTGGCACCTATACATTATGGAATACTATTAAACAATCAAAAAGGTAGAGTCATTCATAGAGACGTGGATGGAGCTGGAAAGGATTATGCTCAACAAAATAAGTCAGAAGGCAAAGGAAAAATACTGGATGGTTTCTCCTCTACGAGGAATATAAGGGAACCAAATAAGCAACCAAGGAAAAGAATAATAACAATAATAACACAATAAAAATAAAAAGACAAGGACAAAGAGGGGACACTTGGTAGGGAGGGGGAGGGAGAGGGTTGAGGACAGAAAGAGCACAAGGACTGAGGTGATGGTGCACTGGTGGGAAATCCATGGGGACACAACTGACTTTATATATATATATATATATATATATATATATAAAGAAGAAAAAAAATAAAATTTGTCTATTTTCAAACTACTTGGTTCATGTTTTTTTCACTATTACACATTAGCGATTTTTTCCATGCTGAGACCCTTTCTTCTTCACAGTAAGTTTAGCTGTTGAAATATCCCATAAATATATTAGTCTTATTTCTCCTACTGTTTTCACTGACATCTTTAAA
The DNA here is from genome assembly GCA_019455555.1 of Galemys pyrenaicus. Lineage (NCBI taxonomy): Eukaryota > Metazoa > Chordata > Mammalia > Eulipotyphla > Talpidae > Galemys > Galemys pyrenaicus. Next base: position 18,032,645 of record JAGFMF010011752.1, on the reverse strand, counting down.
TCATTATAATTTGCATGTCAGGTTTATTTCTAACATTTAATTCTACAGAATTAAGGTTGTGGGGCTGGAGGCATGTGGAGAATTTAAAAATAATTCTATATTTTATTCTTAAGTAGTAGATAAAATATAAGAAAATTTTATTTTGATCAGACAGAAAGTTAATCCACATTTATTCACCAATGAAATATGATTTTATGCATACTAGAGATTTATATATTATTCTTTAGGTTGTTTTATCCTAACAACTCACTAAGAGAAATAAAGAGCCATCATATACAGGATACAGAGCAATTGTTATAAAAATTAACATTTTATAGAATAAGTATGAAATCTGTGTGTGGTAAAAGTGCTGGATTCTACAAAGAATTAAACCAACATTGGTAACAGGGTTTAGCAGTCATTTTGGGACTACTTCTACAATGTAATAGTCTCTTAATTTACAGCTGGATTATAGCATTTTCCTTTAGTTTGGAAAAATGCCTCATTAGATCATTCATGCAAGAAAAACTAAGTGACAAGCTGCTTCTTCTTTGACATTTATTGAGAATTCTCAGTTCAGATTTATGGAATGTGGGTGTTAATAAAAGAAAAGAGCTTTGTCAAACTCTACTGCAATTTGATGAAGAAGTCATGAGAAAGTGGAAATTTATCTCCATCTCTTTGATCTTTTTCATTTATTCATGTCAAAATACCCCATCTGTCAAACTAAGGAAACCTTATCATTTCTTTTGCAATTTATTCAATTTGAAATTTAACAGAAATCTTGACATAACATAATTTAGTCTATTTCCACAGTTCTCTCCTGAGAGCAATTTTAACTAATCCAAATTAGTCAATAAATGTCTCTCAGAATTAGAAAGATTGACTGCCAACTGGTGACACATAGAATACACTGACCCTGCTTTTTTTTTTTATCTGAATTAACCTTGATGTGGAGCAGCAAAATGGAAGTGCTAGAAAGAATATATTTTTTAAAAATACCCATAACTAAAATTAAAATGTTTCTACAGTTCATATTTTTTCATCTGAAAATAGAAAGGCTAAATTGTATAAGCTCATAAATTCTTCTTCCACATCTTATATAAGATATTAATGGTTTCCTGCACAAAATAGTCCCCAAACAAAACCATTTGTCTACAAGCATCACTAATGTTTATTTTTACTTTGTCTTCCTTGACGGAAATATAATTTTCTGTATATAATTTTCTTTCACTAAGAAAAACTTCATCAAGACTTTTAATTAATAAAACCTACTCTTACTCTGTTTTTGGACTTGTACTTTATTTCATAACTTAATGACAGTAGAGCTTAAGTAGTTATATTTCTTGCAAGTGATATATTACACAAGGATCATGTAAATTAAAAAAACTTGAGAAAAGAGAAAAATTACAATCAGCAATTAATATAGAAAAAATAGTTCTTCTTCATGAGCCCACAGGGATAAGGGATTCCAGGGTACAGCACACATAGAATTAAAATCTGCTGTCAGCATTATATGAGACTCTGCAATAGCAATTAAAAACAGAAACAATGGTCCAACAAGAAATCAAGTGGAATAAAGCTTATATTATTTGGAAGAACAGAACAGAATGTTTGAGTTAATTAATGCTCAAGTAATGACCACTGGGTCATACATTAATTCACAATAATTTCGATTCCTTAGTTTGCCAGTCATTATATTAGTTATGAGACTTCTAGCAGTGAACAAAATTCTATGCATTCATTTTCTCCATCAGTTTAGTGTTGAGACATACTAAATATTGGTTAGAGAAAAAGATAAAAATAAAAAAGACAGATGTCATAATTGAAATGAATGTGGTTCTAAAAGAATATGTAACTAAGGAATGAAATCCGTGTGATGGTATTGACTTCCCTTTAGCTAAGCTCTGATTAAAGACTGAACAGAGTAAGGGAAGGTTGTAGTTAGGATAGTTACACTAGACAAAAGAAAGAACATGTGCAATGTTTCTGTGAATACAAGGACTAATATTAGAATGAAAAGTTAAAGAGGATATATCATTCAGAGTGAAATGCACAGTGCTTTATGATGGTGTGGCTTTATTATGTGGAGCCTCCTGGGTCATGGTAAGAAGGAGTTGTTCTGCAGCTGAGTAGCAATTAAAAATCATTAATGTGTTTTATGCAATAGTAAGAAACAAAACATTTCATATCTTTCAAACATTTGCAGTTTGAAAGGATCACACAAGGTCTGATTAGAGACTCAGTTATTTAGGGGACTAAATAAGCAAATGAGACCACATCAACTAAGATGCTTCTGTACTGCAAAAGAAGCAATCATTAAAATGAAAAGATACCCTACTTAGAGGGAAAAATTGTTTGCCTATTATATATCTGGCAAGGAGCTAATATTCAAGAATCTAATATAAGGAACTCTACAACTCAACAAAAAGAAAATTCTATCAAAAAATGGTCAGAATAGCTAAGTAGACCAACTAAGATATACAGGTGCAAAAAAGTCATATGAAAAAATATTGATCATCAATTATCACCAAAAATGCAAGTCAAAATCACAGTGAGATACCACCACATAGCTGTGAGAATGGCCCTTATCAATAAGACTAGAAGCAAGAGTTGGTGAGGGTGCAGAGAAAAGGAAGCCTTATACATTGCTGGCAGAAATGCACCCCCTCTGGAAAACAGTATAAAGATTTCCCAAAAATGTGAAAAATATATGTACCACATGATCCAGTAATTCCATTTCTGGGTATTTAACAGAAGAATGCAAAAACACTAATTCAGTGGAATATATGCACCCCCATATTCACTGCACCCCCATGTTCACTTGATAGCCAAGTTATGGGGAAAAATAATTGCCTGTGGATAAATGAATAAAGAAGATGTGTTATATATACATAAAATGGAACATTACACAGCTATACATATTTTTTTAAGTTGAAAGATTGACATTTACAACAACATAGATGGTCCTGGAGGGGATTTTGTTAAGCACAATATGTCAGGAGAAAGACATACCAGATAATTTCATTCATATGTGAAATAAAGAGAAAACTAAGGAACAAAACTAAATAAAAAAAAAAAAAAAACTAGAAATCTGTCTGCAGAACTGAGGTTACCACAAGGGAGGGGAAAGTAGGAGGAAGTTAGGTATGTGGAGCAAAGAAGGGGTGGTCCATTGAACTGTTATGGAGGATTGGTGATGGGCATGGCTTGGCAACATACATTTTTGGAGAGGTAGAAACCTATATCCCTAAATTATATACAATGTTATACTAATGTTATATTAACAAAAAATAGAATTTAAAAATTTATAAAAATAAGCTAATTCAGTATTGTAGAAAATAACAAAACATAAGGCAACCATGAAGGAAATGAGAAACCTATACATTCAAGGGATACTTAAGAGATCAAAATCTGATAGGACTATGTGAGAAATGGGACAAGGACAATGAGGGAGCTGGATGACTGGATAAATGGACCCATGTCATTAACTGATACAGTAGACACTGGAAGAAAATCAAGACTATTAATTCAGTTTTAGATAGTTTTTTCATTTGAGATGTTTTGAAACATCCAAATGGAGACATTAAGTCAGAAGTTATATCAAAACAATACTTTCACATATGATTAACTCAGTAAGAAGAGTTTATGGGGAAAAACAATAGCTTTCAATTCTCCTTTCTCTCTCCTCAGGTAACCTCATCTAACAATTTTTGGTTGCTTTTATTTTTTTAATTAAATTACAGTCATTTAATTAAATGACTCATAACTCCAGAAATAGAATTCATACTAGTTTTAATTACTATCTACTTACATTTGAGGTAAAATATAATTCTCTCCTCATCCCAGTGCTGATATATTTATATTTTCAAAACTGAAACTACAAACTGATGCTTAACGATGTTAGTGATTTATTTTAGCAATTTGCATTTATATCTCTGCCCAACTCATTGCAGCATTTAATCTATAATAATTGATTCTATATTATGTTTAATTTTCCTGTTACTTATCTTTTATAGTTCCCATAGGAAAAAATCATTTCATGTGTAATGATAATACATATCTCAATTGATGGGCTACAAATGCATTTGAAGCTTTCACTGATAAAAATTTGGATGTGATCTTATAGCTAACTAAAAGTTAAAACACATGAACAATGACTTTTTAATATCTGTAGAAATTATGGTTATGTTCTACAGAAATAAATCAAAATAATACAGAATTCCACTAATATGAATTTGAAAGTGATGATTTAAAAAATAAATGTTATAGTATGAATTTTAAAATCATTCATTCATTTAACAAAATTATATAAACCAGGGACTGTTCTACATGCTGGAGCTATGGTTTTAATAAACTTGATAAAATACATTGTTTTCTCATAATCCTGTCTGCCATATTCAGATATCAAAATTCCTATATATAATACTCTTTCAAAACACTGCTACTCTATAAATTGTAATTTTATAATAAATATGTTTACCATATTAGAAAAAACTGATCACACAGTAAGAAAATACAACAATCTCCCTTACTACCATTAGGGGTATATAATTAGATTTTTGGGCTTAATTGGCTACTAGTTTTTACTTTTCATTTGGTCAATGTTGGTCACTTATTGAGCCTTTACATTAATAACACTAATAACACCTGTGCAGACCCGTGCACTCTATACTTTATATGTATATTCCATGTGGTCAAATTACCAACAAAATGATTTTATTATACCTGATGTCATTCTTACATTGTTCTGTTTTCTCAGTTCACTTGGATGGAAAATGCACAATTAAGGTCTTTCCCAGCATGATTTAAAGAAAAACCTGAAGCTTAATGTTAAACCAATTAGTCATATTTGAAGATGAGCAGTTTAACAGTGATAATAAATGCTTTTGATTCTTTTTTGAGAGGTAAGTGGGTGTTAAATTATACTTAAATTTTTTTCTCATAAAAAATATTTTACTAAGAAATTTTTAAAAAGCTGGACATAGTGTCATAAATTTCACAAAAGAAAAATATGACAAAAATAATTAAAATCTCCAGTTCCTACAAATAATAATTTTTTTCTTAATATTTTTATCAGGTACAAAATCCAAACAAAATAGTTGAGATAAATCTGGGGAAGATAATTTTATTAATTTGAGATAAAAAATAAGTTTTATATTTTGCAAAGTGAATACAAAGAAATGATTATAAAGAAAGGGCTTTTTTAACACAACATTTCAGGTAGCTATAGGAAAATATTAAATTTTAGGGATAATTATTATTGGCACTGACAAGATTTAGGCAGGAAACTGCATATTTTCAAACCAAATCTTCTTCCCAGGAATATAGCAAATATCCTCATGTTTCAGAGTTTGCATCTCACTATTTTGCCTTTTACCACATTTATCCCTAAGCCTTTTTTCTTAAGCTAAAATAAACATTAACTTTACAAGGCCCACTTTCTGAAATAATTAAATTTCTGTTCAACTAATTTGAGTTCCCTTCTTCAGGTTTTGCTTAGAGGATGGGAATTTATTGGGGCAATAAATGACTGGAATTAATGAAACAATGCATAGATATATACTTTATAAAGTATAGTAGTAGTAGGTAACAGGTATTTGTTTTTCCCTGATTTTCACAAATCCATTTCTACCTAAGATTTACTTTGTACAAAATTTGTGGTTTAAAACAAAGTAGTAAGTGGCTTGCAGATGAATGAGTTTTAATGGAAAAAATGCTCACATGCCTTATCTCTGTTATTATTAATTGCATAAAATTTCTGTTTAGACTGCATGACTGGATTCTAGAATGAGCAAAAATGGTTATTTTAGAGAGATTAAGTAACTCACTTAAAATCACACAGTCCTGATAGAATAACTCTATTTGATTCAAGGTAAATCTCACAGCTTCCATGCTTTTCTCTCACTCTGAAAGTAGTACTTGATCAAATTTCTGTGAACCTCACTAAAGAAGTAATGGTCAATCCTATACCTTTCAGAGGACTAGGGAAGAATCTTCCAAGCATGAGCTTGGGAATGGTTGCAATTTATAATATTACAACCGCCTTAAAAAAAAGGTCTGGGGGAATGTGGGAATAACTACAGAACATTATTGCCTCAATAGTCTGATGAAAGCTAAAAGAATATGAGTGATTTTTGTTCATGTATGCAACAAAAACAAAAACTTCACAAAAACATAATGTAAAAATGCTTTCTAGTGCAGGTTTCTTTAAGAAAGAATGAGTTATCCTTATTTTGGAGTTGATCCAAAGATGACACCTTCATATTGACATGACTTACTAAAAGAGGGATGACATGAAGCTTATTTTAGCATTGTCTTTATAAATTAAAAATCAGAACTAATTTAGATTGTCAAAAGGTATCATGATAAAAAGCAAAAGCTTTGTAGTCAGGGAACCAGGGTTCAAATCTCAAATCTTAAATTATTAATAATCTTAAACAACTATTTCTACCTGTTTTTCTCATTTATATAATTACGGAAGTTCTATGGGGTTTTTGGTGCAGATTTAATGTTATATAAAAATCTTACTGCTGCATGTCTAAAAATGTATATATTGTTTTTATTGTCATTATTTTGTGTCATTTTTACTAATGGTTTTCTGTTATTTTATATATGCACATGTTTTAATACATAATATATTGTTGTGACTTTATAAAATAAAGTCAGTATATTGTGAAAACCTATAGAAGAGCATAAGTTAAATGAGATTGAAAATGCACAAACAGGGGCCTCCCTGGTGGCGCAGTGGGTTAAGCAACACACTATGAAGCAAACCACAGCCACTGCAGTATGAGTTCGATCCCTGCTGCCCGCCAGGGAGGGGACCCACATGGCGCAGCAGACCTCTCCTGCCTCGCCCACTGCTCCCCTCAGCAGTGTACTTCAGTTGATCTGCCTATTCTGCTCCCCACTCTCTGTGGTGAATCCTCTCAACCCCCCACACCTCTGGCCTGTACCCCAGTTCTTGTATGCATAAATAAAATAAATCTTTAAAAAAAAAAAGAAAATGCACAAACATTAAGATGTTTAACTGAATTTAATACATATTATGGTATGTTGTTCAGAAAATCTTAGTACCAAACAATTAAAGATGTGCTAAATTGTCAGACAGGAATCAACAGATGTTTACAAAATCACGAAGAACATAGAAAATGTTCAAATTTTGCTAATAACTATCTTACAAGTTTGTTAATATACACACATATATCTTATATCTTTTTTTAAAAAGATTTATTTTATTTATGTGTATAAGAGCTGGGGTACAGGTCAGAGTCGCTGGAGGTGAGAGGATTCACCAAAGACAGGGTGGGGAGCAGAACAGGCAGATCAACTGAAATACACTGCTGAGCGGGAGCAGTGGGCAAAGCAGGAGATTTCTGCTGTGCCATGTGGGTCCCCTCCCTGGCCAGGGGTCAAACTCACGCTGTGGTGCAGTGGATGCTTCACAGTGTGCTGCTCAACCTGTTTCCCCACCAGGGAAGCCCTGTCTTATGCTATATCTTAAAGCTTAATATATGGCACCATCTGTTGCTACAATTTTATTTTTTTAAGTTCACCATTTTTAATCCTGGAAAAAATATCTTTTTACTTCCTAAAAGTATAAACTATTTTGCAAGTAGAGAAGCTGTGTTAAATAATTTTATTCCTTTCCTTTCTGCAGAGTCTAAGAACTAGAGAAGGGAAAAAAAATAATGAATTGGCATTAAATTAAATTTGACCTTTTGTTTATTTCATATGATTTGACCTTTATACCCCGATAGTAACTTTAATAATCTAAATGCTTAATCCAAACTCTTCTTATATTGGCAAACAAGTATCCTCAAGTGATCATAAATTCCAGAAGTTGAAAGAGGTTAAAAAGAAAAATAAATAAGTAAAAGGGCAAAGTACTTGAGGAAAATGAGGCTGTAAAGGCCATATTATAGATGAAAACCATGATGCAGGGATGAAGAGACATGAAAAACAGACTGAAGATTTTTATCAGACTTCTGAGTTTAAGATCCTAGCAGAAGCCCTAATTAAGATATGAGGTAAAGCTTATAAATAAAGTCACAGGGACAGAGGAAATGGAGATCTGTGGTTTGGGAACATGAAACAATATTTAAAAATGGTTCATCAATATGGCCATTCTGTTAATGACCAAAAAAAGATGAGATTTAAAGAAAGATTATGGGCAAGATATCAAGTATTTTTGAAGACAGGAAAATATATTGGATATTGGAAAATGGGTACAATGAGAAGAGAGTGTCAGAAATGCCGACAAAATTATCAAAAGAGAAATCATTGGGTTAATATAACAAAATGATGATGATCTAGAAACAGTAATTTGAACTCAAAGAGCTATCTGACTACTCTGCCTTGCCCCACTGGTAAAAGTAATGGGAAAAACATTTCTTTCATGGGAAATGCTAGGCTATTAAGGAGTAAAATGAGTTAAACAGTGTTCTTCAAAAATTCATGTCCAAGAAATTCATTATGTGACCTTATTTGGAAAAATTATCTTTGCAGATAAAACCAGTGATTGGTAACCTCATAAGATACTGAGAAGAAAATGACATATGAAAACAAAGGGAAAGAATGAAGTGATACACCTGCAAATCTAGGAATATGTAGAGTTTGGAACACCCACCAGAAAGAGGCTCTTTTCCCAGAGCCTCACCAGAAGAAACAGCTCTAACAATAATTTCTGACCTCCTTACCTATGAGAGAATAAAGTTCATTTAAGTCATTCAACTTGTAGTAATTTGTTGCAGCAGCTCTAAAAAGCTAATACAGAGGGAAAGTAGGTTTTCATGCTACTCTAAGAAGAGATAAATTAATGAAAAAGATTAAGGATAAGCATCATAGCTAACAGACATGACCAGTGACACATTGGCTTGAAAGGGGAGATGCTGATTTATCTGATTGATAATACTAGACAAGCAGGTAATATTAAAAATGATGCCTTGACCCAAGTCAGCGATTGTCCATAACAGGAAAGTCAGTGTTAAGAACCATTTAAAATAGTATGATGAAAGCTAACATAACAAATTAATGCCCCACTGAAATCTAAATTTTAAAAATGTTTGAACTTCTTCCTGGGAATCATTAGATTAAAAAGGAACTCATTATTAGAGTCAGATTTCAATTATAATCTACGGTCTTCTACAAATAAGTTACAGAAGTGGGAAGATACATTCTTGAGCCTCACCTTCCTTATTTTTTTAAAGATTTATTTATTTATGCATACAAGCACTGGGGTACAGATCAGAGGTGTGTGGGGGGTGAGAGGTTTCACCACAGAGAGCAGGGAGCAGAACAGGCAGATCACAGAAGTACACTGCTGAGGGGAGCAGCGGGCGAGGCAGGAGAGGTCTGCCTATGCCATGTGGGTCCCCTCCCTGCCCAGCAGCAGGGATTGAACTCATACTGCAGTGGCTGAGGTTTACTTCATAGTGTGTTGCTTAACCCACTGCACCACCAGGGAGGCCCCATCTTCCTTACTTATGAAAATAATATTCAATATTTTATAGATTTTGGAAATTTATGTAATGACTTATGCTGAGCCCTTCATACACTGCACTGAATATAGTAAAGATAGACCCCAGCGTTTTTTCTAAGACTGAATATAAATAAAATGTTTAGTATCTTTCTCTCTTAGTTCTGAAAATTAAAAACTCTAGAAGAGAAGGGTGGACAGACTGGTGTTTATCCTTAGGAGATATACCTGTCCAGGCAGTCAATTTGAGTTTTGTGACATACTAGATAGAAAACACTGGTTTAATGTGTTGTTACAGATAACACCAAACGTAGAGTGCTAGCACATATTCTTATATCCACCCTTTTTGAGGTATGACTAGTTCAATAAAAATGTGCTGATGACATGAAAAGCTGTGTTATTAGTGACATATTCTTGGATGATCACTATATTCTGAACCACATTTTGCCATTGCATAAGTCTGTACATAAAAGTAACAATAGATTATTACTCATCATGAGAAACACCAAAAGCATAAACATTTGTATACTATCTGTGGTTTATCTTGCTCCCAGATGTTCACACATAATAACAAAGAGAAAAAAATTGACTGTGTTCCAGCAAAATAAATAGAACTTCTCTGATAATCTTGGATACATGAATTACATTAGAATTGTAGTTTCTTTCTGTTGATAAACATTGTTTCTAGATTAGATAGTACAGTATCTATATTCTATTTTCTGTTTTTTTCTCTTAACCTTTTGAACCCAATGAACAATTTTATTACACTTTTATTGGGGCAAATATTCACAAACACTTTGGCCACTGAAAAGAGTGAAATTCTTTTCCCTAACCTGTACTTGATTAAGAAGTGATTTTGGGCTATTAATCATATTCCATGCATGGTCTTGGCAGAGGGGCTGTTACTACAAAACAGTAAATGACATTCCTGCTTTCCTAGAGGTGATCATGTGGGGTTGGAGTAGGGTGGGCTGGCTGAGAAGATGAAAAATCTGGAAACAAAATAATCAATAAATATACATAATAAAGGAAATACAAAAGATAGTCACAACAGGTACTTTTTATGAGATGCCTCATTTAATGAGATAGTAGAGGAGATAATTCATAAGTAATTCTTAGAAGTCAGGTTTGTGGACTGGAGTAAAGATTTTGTAAGTTGAAGATCAGAAGGCACAGAGACCTAGAGAAGGAGCTCAGCTTGTGGGAAGAACATAATGAAGGTGACTGTGCCATGAGATGGAGAACAGGAGGGTGGTGTGCCAGTTAGGAGAGAACCAAATAATACACGGTCTTTAGGGGCCTGCCTGGTGGTGGTGGGTTAAACAACACACTATGAAGCAAACCACAGCCACTGCAGCGCAAGTTCAATCCCTGCTGCCAGCCAAGAAGGGGACCCACATGGAGTAGCAGACCTCTCCTTCCTCACCCGCTGCTCCCCTCAGCAGTGTGATTCAGTCAGTCTGCCTATTCTGTTCCCAGCTCTGTCTCTGGTGAATCCTCTCACCTCCCTGGACTCTGGCCTGTACCTCAGCTCTTGTATGCATAAATAAATAAAATCTTTTAAAAAAATAATACAAGGTATTTAAGTCAGAAGCACAGATTTTATTCTAAAAGTCTGGGGACAAAGGGGCAGGCAGACACTAGATGGTTCTATGTAGAAGAATGTGCAATTTGATATAAATTAAAAAATTACTCTGTTCTGTAAAGAAGAAATTGTAAGGAAACAAGCAGAATCAGTTATATAATTTGCAAGGTGCAGTGCAAAATGCAAACACAGGACCCCTGGTTCAAATACAACTAAAAGACTTATTTCTAAAGAAGAGGATGGAAGTTGTGTTTGGTGAGGAAGAAATATAGATGTCTCCTGGATGCAACTTCAAAAAATAAATGAAGAGGTGACATGGCAGACTATGAGGATCTGAGAGTTGTCTGATCCTCCACAGACATAGAAGATCAGCATCTGTGAGGAAGCAATCACATTTGGATAAGAGCTGAGGACTTTACAATTGTAATCTCCATAGGAAGGAGAGACAGAGACCACTGAAAAGGACAAAAAAGACTGAGACATAATCCATCAGAAACAGTATCATGGCATAGGTAGAACACCCACCCCTCTCCTGCCCAGTCTCCCAGATCTTCCAGTGCCTCTCTGTTCACTGCAGCAAGAAAGCGAACACAGGCTGAGAACACCTCACAAAGAGAACACAGCCTGAGAAACAGCATGCAGCTGTGGCAGTGGCAGTCCCAACAAGAACCTGTCACTCTCAAGCCTATATTTGGTTTTCCCATGGCTCCTAGCTTACTGCAGTTGGGAACCACACATAGTGTTGAGAGAACAATGTCTGTTGAGTGACAGGTAAAGTTGGCAGCTTAATACTAGCTTCACAGGTCCTAAGAAGCACCTGCCCATCATCAGGAATTATGACAATGACCACAAAAAATGTAAATTAAATTAAAAAAAATCTATTAGATTAATAATTTGAATAAGGAAAACTAATTTTTATCACCAAGCACTATGTTTCCAATAATAAGCATAAACAAATTTTTTCATAAATCAAACTATAATAAAATTCTATCACCTAATGAACATCTACATTTTGCAATTTCCACCTTCATAAAGCAAAGTTAGGATTCAGAGAATGAGCATACACAAATACTCCTTTAATGATTCAATCAGTGTTCTGTTAGAATATATTTGTCATTAACTATCAATGAGTTTGGTAGAATTTGATAAAGGATCAAATATTTATAGCCACATAAATACAAAATAACCCTAGCTATATCTGTCATTACACCCAGCTGATTACTGGACTGAATAAATAACATTCAATTTAGATTAGCTTTTCATGAAGAACGATGTTTCTCTTACCAATTTCATTTCTATATTCTAAATACAATTATTGAGGTTGTACTCCCAAAATATTAAACATTAAGAAAATTACTTTTCTTCTATAAAAAAAAATTATTACAAGTATCATTTAAATCAGTTAAATTAACATCTTATAAAATTCTTTTATCTCCTAGAGTTGCAATAGTTATACCAGAAGGCCAAAAATTAGTATAATAACAAAAATGAATCCAAAGGAAAACCACAAGACAATACATTTCTATAACATTTTTATCCTTTCAAATATGCTTATGAAAAGTCATGAATTGTTAAAATTTATTTGCTGAGTAAAAAGGCTTTGACATTACACAACAACATCTCCTATTCAGAAAGAGAGTGGAATGAATGAAATTGTAGGCTCCTTTTTCCTCTAAGTATGGTTCTATTAGGTTCCAATACATCATGTCTTGAAATTCCACAAAGAAATTTTAACATCACTTTTAAAACTTAATTTTTATCCTCAAGCAAAAATGGTAATATTTTTATTTTCAAGATTATAGTTACATAAAATATTGATAATTTCATTTTTAAAATGGAATGTAGCCTTTTAGGGCTCTTACTACTCCAACTACTCTTTTTGTTTGGTACCAGTGTCCCCTTCTTACCAGTGACCTGTCTGTTAATAACCTAAGTGTAATTTAGCAGGAAAAAAGTTCAAATTAATACTTCATATTCTATTTCTTACTCTGTTACTGCATCAACAGATTCCTGTTCTGGGTTTGCAAATTAATTTTACTATACAGACCATGAATTTAACTTGGCTGATAACTATCAATGTCATCTTTACATCTGTCATTCAGTCAGATTACCAGTGAGGACTATTCTAGCCATTGGTGATGTAAGGTTGATTAAATGGAATTGCAACTAAAAATAATTAGTGTGTATCAGTACAAATCTAGTAACCTTATGGCTACAGACTTATTGTATATTCAGGTAAGTTTATTGGATCCTATTTACCTATTTGTCACTTTTCTTCATTTTTTTCCACCTTTCCCTGCCCCAGTCTCTTAATTGATCTGTGAAAATGTATATTTTAGCTGATAAGAAATGTAATCTGTGCTTTATAACTAACATAATTTGTGATCCAAGTAAAGACACTTTTGAAAGTGAAAGGAAAAATAATTGTTAATTACCTGAGGACTACTGGTGTAAATGGGACTATCCCAGACCATGCCTCTGATTTCTTGTTACATTGTATACACATAGCCACTTAGGCTTCAAACTTCCCAATGCAGTCCTTGATAATGTTTCCACATCAAAAAAAGAAAGAAAGATAGAAAAGAAAAGAAAAAAACAACCACCAAAAACATTCAGGAGGATGTTGGAAAACATTCACAGATGTAGAATATTCTGAACTTCTACACAGATATTATTCTAAATAGATATTATCTTGATATGCATTATTACCACAAAAGAATTCCAGGCTAGAATTATTGTTCGTAATGACTGTAACGGAAAAAAGACACAAATTCTTGTTTTTTAGGTTTTCTAGTGAATTACTATTCCGTAGGTGTTCTATGCTTCACCCCAGGTGGTACCAAAGTATCATTAAAAACTTAATGTTGTTCCTCACTAGGTTATTCACTAAAAGAAGGTGGTCATTTCATTTAAACGATTCCTTTTAAGAGTGTTGCACTTGAGGTATTTTGATATCACAAGTTTTTTGCTAAACTTTATTCCATTCCATACAATAAGAAAGGGTTTGCCACTGCTCTGTAATAAACTCATCTAAATACTTTGTCTTTAGTTTCAGAATGCAGGGTAAACAAATGAGGAACAGGTTAATAGTAACAGATTCCCTGGATCCTCTGTTAAAGTGGATAAGAATCTGGCTCTCAAGAACAATTGTCTTCATGTCAAAGAGATTGGTGCATCTCTCCCAATAACCTGGGGGCAAGTTTAATATTAGATGACCTAGCAAGCCCTGGCATTTCAATGGCTTCATGAAGTGGCCTGATTTGAAGGTCTCCCAATTGGTCTCATGGATTAGTTCTGTAAAATAATAATAAATATACTCTAATTTTACAAAAAGTAATGGAATAAGACTTGAAAAAACTGAGGAAAGGATATTTCCAGTTCCTAAGCCAAACCTCTCATATTTATTTTTTTCTATATCTAAAAGTGTTAGTGTGAGTGAAGTATTTGGAGTCAAAACTTACGATTAGAAGAGAACACGGGATGCAAGGTGTGGCAGGATGGGACACAGAGCATTTAACTTAGGATCCCTTGACGTTCATTTTGAGAAGGCATATCATGTTCCTGGAGTGACACACTTTTGAAATAAGATTCTTAAGAAACTGATAGATAAAACGTAGAGGTTTATGGGACAGCTACTTTCGTATCTCATCACTCAATTAATACCTCCACATACATTTGCAAAATTCTAGTCAGTCACGAAAATATGTTCTTGCAAAATACAGTGGAGTTGGGGAACATACCAATTGCTGAGGATTCCATCCCAACCCCGCATTCTAACACATGTATGCAACAAAATGAGAATACTGATAAGGTTTTACTGTTACTACTATAAACAGTACTTTTATAGAAGTAACAGTTGGTATAAAAATGAGTATATTCCACTACCTTTATTTAGGGCTTCACGAAAGATGGATAAAATGTGTGTGTGTGTGTGGTGCCAGCAAAGGCACAGAGCAAGTTCTTGATGTTTCCAGCAGACGAGTCAAGGAAGGAGGAGCCCTGGAGACCTCAGTGGCTTTTATGCTTTTATTATCAGAGGCGACCAGATATGTGGCAGGCAGGGGTGCTGAGTGCAGGGGGAACGGGGAGGAGGCTGTCAGGCCTCCTAGCCCCCAGTGTATCTTCACTCTAGGCTGCTTTGCTGCTTCTTCTCTTCTGCTGCTTTTGCTTCTTTTGTTCTCTCTTCGCTAGTCTTCTGCTCTGTTGCTCTACTGGCAGCCTCGTGACACCACCGTGTGTCAGGCCAGGTGTACCTACTTGCGCATGCCTACTTAGGCATGCATGCAGAACCTCAGGTGTCCATCATTACACCAATGGCGGGAGGGCAGAAAAACCTGATACTTTTCCATTTACCCTACAATGTATAAGACAATTTCACTAACGGCTTTCTTTTCAGAACTGGTAAACTGATCAATCAGCACTGGGTTTAGTTTAGCAACAGTTTAAGGCCTTAACTATATCGAACACCTGGTAACTCCTAGCATTACGTCTGCTTAAATATACCTGTCTTTCAAGTCCCAGTATTACCATTCAGTTTTAGTAATATATCATTCCTCACCTGACCAATTTTAGCCACCTACTACTACCTAGCATCTTACCTTTGATAAACATTTCAGTCCTGCCAAAACTGCTCATCACAGCTATCCTAATTGATCTAAAGCAGAGTTCTTAACAATTTCACATGTGTAATTAGAAACATTCATTGACTCTTTGTTTCCTAAAGTAAGTATAATTTCTCAGTCTGGAAGATTTGATACAATAACAACTCAACCTTATTATAACCTACTCCAAACAAACTCACATGTCCAGTACATACATAGCTTCCATTATCTCTTGCACTTTCTCATTTTTACTTATAGATTACTTATATCACACCCTAAAATCATTCCATTACTTCTTTAAAGATGCATTTCTCATGCTAAAAATAAAACAAACTTAAAGTGGAATGGCTCAGCTAAGTCCTACATCACCAAATTATGACTTACTTAGAATTTATGTTCTCTCAGAAATAACTTGAACCAGGTAGCAATAATTAATTAATCAGCACTAGTTAGGTAATCTTTCTGATAGACCCCTGCCAGTCCCACAAGGAAAATAACTTTATGACAACCAACCTGTTTTTTGCTTTTCCCCTTGGTTAAAGAGTCCTTGATCCTGCTTTGTGCCTGTAAGGTTGTTTTTTTTTAATTTACACAACTCCTCGGAGTTCGTTTTTATAGGCTAGGTAAGACTGCCGCCCGATTCAAATCAAGTTTTGTTCAAGTAAACTCTAAAAATTTTTAGCAAGCCTTAGTTTATCATTAACAGTCTTGATACCAGAAGTGCAAACCAAATGAGACGCCTTTAGACCCACAGGAGTAAGCAGTGACCCAATATAAGTACCTTTTGACTATTTTGAGCTCGCTCTGTGCTGCTGCCTCTGGACGTCCTGGGTTGTGATCTTAGTTCCACAGTTTTTGCTTTACTAACTTTCAAACTCTATTGCAGCGTTTCTTCTTCCATATTGAGTCTGCTTCCCACTGGAGTCAGATTGGCTCTGACTTAGAAACCGGACTGGGTTCGTGGTGGGAATGGTCCGTCCCAGAAGCTGGCCTGGCTTGGAGTCAGATTGGTTCCGACTTAGAATCTAATCAGTTTTCACTCATTAAATCTCTTTAAAATTGTAATGTGATGGTGCATGGGTGAATTGGTGGTGGAAATTCTGTAGGGACTTACACTTGAGAAAGTGTATATATACACTTTTTAAAAATAAGTTTAAAGAAAATTTTAATGTATCTCAGTTTGTCTTCTAACACCCTGAGGCATATGAATAGCTTTTAAAAAATAGTTTATTTATATATTTTTTACATCATTGTTCATTTTTGTACAATGCTTTCTTTTCTCAGGTGTAGTCCCCATATAATTTTCACCACCAGTTCACCCTTGCACCATCACCATAGTCCCTTGTGCTCTTCCCACCCTTGTTTTGATTCCTCTACCTCCCCTGCAAAATGTTTCTTATTTCTAGTTGCCTGTTTATTTGTTTATTTTTTTATTGTTATTTTTTCCCTGATCCCTTATTTGGTTCCCCTATATTCCTCCTATAAGTGAAATCACGGATATTTTCTTTTTCCTTTTGATTTTTTTTCACTGAGCATAATGCCTTCTAGCTTCATCCATGTTGCTGAAAATGGCATTCATTTATCTTATTTGATTACTGAATAGAATTCCATTGTGTATATATAGCATATCTTCTTGATCCAATCATCTACTTTTGAGCATTTGGGTTGCTTCCAAATCTTACCTATTATAAATAGTGTTTCAATAAACAGAGGGGTGCAGGTATCCTTTCTAATTAATGTTTTTGTGTCCTTTGGGTAGATCCCTAGAAGTGGAATTGCTGGGTTATGTGGTAGTTTCATTCTTAGTAGTCTGAGGAACCTCCACAAAGATTTCCACAGAGGTTGGACCAGTTTGTATTCCCAACAACAGTGTAAGAGATTTCTTTTTTCACTACGTCCTCACCAACATTTGTTGTTGCTAGTTTTTTTTTTTTAATATGTGACATTTTCACTGGTGAAAGGTGGAATCTCATTGATTTTGACTTGCAGACTTGACCCTGATTATGAGGTATGTTGAACATTATTTCATATACCTGTTGGCCATTTGCATTTCCTCTTTGGAGAAGGGTCTTTTAAGTTCTTCTTCCAGTATACCTGATTTATAACTAGCTGTGGCTTTATCTTACCTATTTCTCAGCATATACTTTGAGGTAGTTTGTTTTAATTAATGTTGAATTGTGTTTTGTTTTTACAGAATTATCATCATACATTTACTGAGAGATCATTTTATTTCTCCCTAATACCTGTTTGGTATATAGCTATTAAAAAAAACTGCATACATGTTGATAAAAATTTACTACCAAATTTGAATAGCAAATAGTACAATTTAGTTTGTAAATTAAAATATAGCAAAATATTAAAATATAGCAAAATTTAAAAAACTCTATGCAATTATGGAATATGAGTGGGGTACAATCTGGAACTTGTGCTTTCATTATATTTCAGTGCATCATTATTGAAAATTAGCAATATCCTGTAAGGTAAGCTTTATAATGCAGGGGGATAAGAATTATGGAGGACTAGATGATTCAAAAAATAATTACTGAACATATCCAAAATTGAGTCAGATCTCAACTATAGTTCTTTGAGAACAAGTGTCACAACTGCTTATAAGTGATATAGTGAAGTGTTCTTGGTTTAACAGCTAGTAAAACAGAATCTACATTTTGAAATCAACTTTAAAAAAAGTTTTTAAAAACCCTTAGAGGAAAACTCTAAAAAATAATTCATTGAAAAGTTGTAGAATTTATAAACTGTGCTTAGCAAATATATTAAGTTTTAGTAAATTCAAATCTATCCTTGATAAAGCAACAATAATAGTGATTTCACACTAAGTATTTTAACAGATTTATATTTACAAATGAAGGATGAAACTTCACTTAACAAAACCAATGAAGATGCCCAGAGCTAACTGCTAACACAGCAACTATTTCATTGTGAGAATATTGCATTATCAAAAGAAATGTGTTCATTTTAAGTCTCTTATAAAATGTGTAAAATTACTTTTACTGGGGTCATTTGTCAAAGAAAAATGCAAAATAATAACCTAACTTTAAATTTATGGTCACTCTAGTCATGCATTATTTTCATAAAACATGTTACTGTCAATGAACACACTCTAAAATTACTTAGCACCTGGCTTTAGACAGTCATGTATACAGTTTGGTATTATGGTTTGATATTATTCTAAAATATAGAATATACATTTACCATGCACATACACATGTATACTTTATATATAAAATCTCCAGACCTTTCTTATATCTTATACACCATTGCCTTCCAAAAATAACAAACAGCAATTAGTCCTGATCTTAATCAATTAGTAATTTTTATCTTGTATTTTTATTTTTTGTTAGTAAAATTATTATTTATTGTGAACATATATAGTCTATGGGTTTTCTGTATTTCACATTTCTTAAGTTGACCCAAATTTTATGATAGATGAGTAGACACTGAATCATACAGTAATTTTCAAGAGGCATCATTATTGGTGAGCAGGACATTAAAATTCAAGTGTACTTAAGAAATCCTCAGTCATAAATTTTACCTGAAGCAAATGCTTTTGAGGTAGTTAGTGTTCATTGTTTCAAGATATTAGCCTGGTTTCATTGGCTTTTGGCCCTGGTTCACTGTTGTAATTTAAATCCTGAATATGACTCACCCTAACAAAGACATGAATATAAAGATTTATGATGATTAATTAACCTAGTATACAGCAAGGATTGTAGAAGAGAGAAATTCTTGGGTGTAGCTTATAAGGAGACTGACTGAGAATTTTTCATAATGCACATAGAATTTGGTGGTGACAATGAATGTTCTGAACAAAGAGATGGTGAGGAAATTGCAAATATGAGAAACATTTTAAATAGATTAATAATAGTTTCTAGAGATTGGATAGTTAGTTGCTCTGGCTCAAAGCCTACAAAAATTCTTCTGCTGCTAATTCCATGGTAAACAATTGCCTGATCTGCCCTTCTTCCCACCTAACATTTTATACCTCATAATATGAGGTAAGATTTATACTTTCTCTGTCCAGTCATCTCACTATATATATTCATATACTATGAATCTCAATATTCATCCCCATGCTAATGCATGCTTTCTTCCAGTGTGCCTTCATTTCTCTACTCCACTAATTTTATTTTTACTTAGTTCTTCTTCACTGTGCAAACCATACTCCTTCCACAACCACACACTGATCTCTCCCTTTTCTTAATTCAAAGATCAAATAGATTCTATATTGAAACATGTGGGACATGTCAGTGATACTACCATTCTCTCCGCTCTAATTCACTCTCTTTCACAAACTTCTGCCAGTTCTTCAAAATGCCATTTCTGGTTTACTCTTGTCATTTCCATCACTTTGCTCCCTACCCCCTTGTCTTGGGTTTAGTTACCTCCTGCCTAAATGGCTGTAAGAAATTACCAGCAGAGCTCCTAACCACAAAAGAGAGATACTTATTGAAAGTCACTCTATATAAGACAGACTCTGGAAATCCTTTAAATCCTCATTAATAAGCTGATTATCCCATTCTGTGTTGAATAAGTTGGTTGGAGTCTTCAAATCACAGTATGAGGGAAGTGTATTTTAAAGTCCAAACCTTATGCCTATGTGATTTATACTAAATCAAAAACCCATTGCCATTTCAAAGAATTTTGCATATCACTTCCAAGTAAATTTGCAAAAATGTTTCATTATGTTACAAGGAGGAGTAAAAAAAAAGCAAATATAATGACATAAGCCATTTAGGAGAGTGATGTAATTCAAGGAGTTAATGGAACTTTTGTGTGAATAAAATAAAGAAAAGAAACTTTGTATACCACAGATAGACAAGGATGAAAGAAAGACAGCTCGCTTTTGCTCTGCAAATTAGAAAGGGCAAACAATTTTTCATTTAAGTTAGCTACCAAATGAAAGAAGGAAATGAGAATCCGGAATACAGATACATATACAAGAAGAATTTGTGAGAAAGTGACAGGCCTAATACAGGTCTATCAAAGGAAATAACCCTTGCGAAACTTTTATGGTGAGTCATATCTCGGGAAATTTTTATGAAATGGCATATCACAGTGATTTTGAAATTATGTCTTACTTGTTTTATAATTCAACCACTTCCCCCTCCCCCCCCCCGTTTTTATAAGAAAACATCTAAGACAACCTTGAGTTAATGGTGATTTGTGAAAAATCATCATCGACCTAGAAACTGAAGTTTAGAGTGACGCCAAGAGAAAACCAAAGATCATGGCACCTGGTGAGTTGACTGCTTCCTTTTCTCCATATATAATTAGATATAGGTGGCCCTTGGAAAAAATGTGTAGGTATAGTTAGGCCTTATTGCAGAAGAATGTGGATATTAAAAAGAAAGGGGTTCCCAAAAATCTGGAGCACTTGGGTTTAACCAATGATGGTATTATACAAATATATCTCTCAGGCTCCAAATGCCACAAAATCTCTTCCCATATTGAACTTCCCATTACAGTTTACTGGGCTCATTTTCAAACTCTATACAATCTACACTTTATCTATTCATGTATTTATTCATTACTATTTCCATACAAATTTTCACCACCAACCTACTATACCTGCCAGTTAGAAGGAACAGGACATCATCATGTTTCCATCCTTTAAGAGTTCATTCTACCCTAGTAATCCATCCTTACAACTGTTTTCTCACAGTGTGCCTTTCCTAGACTTGCTCATGCATTTTCCCAAGCTTGTTCCAAATGATTTTTTCCTTATCTAAACAATTATTTGTGCTTATTTTTGGCCACAAAGTAAATCATTCTTTATATAATAACAGAGGCTCCTTTAGTGTTCTCCATTATATTTACAAGCATGGAAAACTGACCTCTCACTGTTTTGCATCTCTAACACTATTATAGAACACTACCAACATGGTTGATGGAATAATGGTCTTAAGATGCCCATGTCTTAAATGTTACCTTATATTAAATAAGTGACTTTGTTAAGGATCTTGAGATGGATTCTGGAGTATCCAGGTGAGCTCTAAGCTTAATAGTAAATGTCCTAGAAAAGATAGGTAGAGAGAAATTTGATTACAGTAGAGAAGAAAAGCAATGTAATCATGAAAGCAAAAAATGGAGTAATGTAGAGTTGGAGCAGTAGAAATGGGAGAGGCCAGGGATATTTTCTGGAGCCTACAGAAAAATTAATTTTTCTAACTCCTTAATTTTAATCCATGAATCTTATTTTTGGCTTCTGACTTCCAGAACTACAAGAGAAAAAAATTATGTTATCTTGAAGTTCTAAATCTGTGGAATTTATTACAATGACAACATCAAACAAGTACAACTGAGTATATGGTATCTATTTAATAATTATTTACTTGACCTTCACACTTTTACTCAGGGTACTGACTTTTAGCAAGTACTTTCTACAATGCTTGTTTAACTTAAAATTAAAAGAATATAACCTACTTTATTAAAATGCAGCTTAATATAATACTAGAAAGAAAAATTTTTCTCCAATCATGCCACCACTTGGGGGTTGATTGGTGGTATTCATACAGATAATAGGTACAGTTTACTCTTTTTATTACTAAAAATTAATATTAACTATATACAGGGAAAAAGGAAGGTAATAGTTTGATAGTCTTACAGTTAATTCTTTAATCTCTAAGGTTTACTTTTCTTTCCAATTTTACATTGTTGCACCAATTAACACAGATGTTTTATATATAGTATAAAAATAATTTTCTGGGGATGATTTCTCAATTCGTATTTCAGAAAACATTTTGCTTTCCCTATAAACTGAAATAATTTACATATGAATGAATCTTTGTCAAGTGTCTAAGCGATGAATTGCCCCATCTAAGGAAAATCTAAAAGAAATATAGATCTCAGATGTCAGATTATCTTCATATATACACTCAAAAATTTACTACTGTCACAGGTCATGTCACTATTTTGAAAACAGAGGGATTTAAGTGCACTATTTGTATAAAACCTGAAGAGACTTGTAATTTAAACACAATCTATTATGCACTGAATTGAGTCTCCCTTCTCCCAAATTAATACATTGAAGAATTAATCCCTATACCCCCAGATGTGCTTGAATCTGATAAGGTCTTAAAGAGTTAATTTAAATTAAAATAAGCTCATTAGGATAGGCAATAAACCCATCTGCATAGAAGAGGAGATTAGGTCACCGAGAGACACCAGTGTGCAGACACAAAAGGAAGAGAAGGTGAAGAATGAGCAAGAGGGGTGCCATCTGCCAAAAGGGGAGAAATGGCTCCAGAGGCAACCAATCCTGCTAGCATATTGATTTTGGAATTCCAGCTTTCAGAACTATGAACAAATAAATAGCCATGCAGATTTCCTACGATGTCAATATTTTCCCAATATAGTTGTTTCCTAATTTTTTCTACAACTGTGTCCATTTTAGAGTCCAGAGGGCTAACCATTACACTGTAACACCCACCTTCATTGTCTCTATGCCAAAGGTAAACATCTAACCTTGTGTGATCAACCAAGGTGCTTTGGTAGTGGGGCAACACAGTGATGCACCTCGAGTGTGGGATAACCTATACTTACAAGATACTAACAATTGAGGTACTTCAATAAAATTGTTTTAAGCGTTGTTTCCTCTTTGCTTTTATATATCCATTAAGATTGTATGTACATAAAAACTCTTCTCCCATAAATTATCTATTTTGTGGTTACTTCTTATCTATGCACATGGATCCACTTATTGAGCATCAACAATCACTGATTGAGTATTGCCAAAGATCGATACTAATAACTTAGAGAGTAGTGAATTGGTAAGTTGTAATTGAATACTAATTTATTTTCCTTCACCAATAAAAACATAATGTAGTCATTTCATGACTCTCAAGGTATGTTTGCTTGAGAATACTATATTTTAATGAAAACTTTAAAACCATTAAATTCTAAAGTTAAAAGATGTAAGAGTATCACCCTTTTTGATAATTTGAATATGTGGAAGACTTAATATACTACTGTGGTGACTTGCAGTCCTTGTATTTATTTTCTACCGCTGAAAAATGTACTACAAGTTTAGCAGCTTGAAACAGTGCTCATTTATTAGTCCATAATTTGCTATGTTAAAAATCCAACAAGGGTCCTCTGTGGTAGCGCAAGGGGTTGAGTGCCATACTGTGGAGCTTCCACAGTCACTGCAGGGCGAGTTTGATCCCCAGTCATGGAGAGGACCCACATGGCACATGCAGCAGACCTCTCCTGTCTTGCCCCTGCTCCCCTCAGCAGTATATTTCTGTAGATCTACCTGCTCTGCTCCACACTCTCTCTGGTGAATCCTCTCACCCCCTGCCTCTTGACTGTGTCCCAACTCTTGTATGCATAAATGAATAAAATCTTAAAAAAAAAATCCAGCAAGATGAAGCTAAGCTCACTGCTCAGTCAAAAGCTGAAATCAAGATGTCACCAAGTCTGAGCTCTTACTAGGAGTTGTTAGGGACGAATCTACTCAGAAGTTCAATTCGGAAACTTGGCAGATATCAGTTCTTCACAGACGGCATTACTAAGGTCCTGAATTTTTTGCTCCAAAAGATTTCACAAAGGCCACTCAAAGGTCCTGTCCATCTGTGCCCCCCCCATAAGAGTCTCTATATGTTTGCTAGCATTGTCATCACAAAATGCCACAATGAAAATCATTTCTGCTAAAACTGTTCATATTTGACTATCCTGACTAAAAGAACCACTTATCCCACAACTTGATTGTTCTGACTTGTATGGTTGAGACAGTGGTTAGTAAAGAGGGGAGGGATTGTGCCCCATGGTAGATGAGAACTTTCCATCAATAGTCTCCCTTGCTTAAAATATTGAGGGGTAAAAAAATTTTGCTCCATTTCTCTTTATTTTGATGCCATTGAAGAGAGCTATTGGATATGTGATTTTTGAGCCTGAGGGAATCAGAATATGTTGTCCTTATCATTAAGTTTCTATTTGTACTCTGAAAGCTAGAAGGGCAACTGGTTCTGAATTAACTGATTATCAAACCAGAAAAATAAGAGTCTGGAAAATTAAGATTATAAATTTGAAAAATGGATTTCTTCTTTTCATTACAGCTGGCCTAAGAGTCTTTCTTAAAATATTTTCTCAAATAACTAATAAATTAACTTATTATCCAATCTTGTATGATCACATTGTACTTATAATTTATTATTTAGCCAATATGGGTCTGAATTTTGTAATGGGTGTGCCTTGGTATATAGTAATTAAATTATGATTAAGTCAATTTAGATGAGTATCTCCTGGTGTTTATGTTTAATTTGAAGGCAATAACAGTGTTAGTCATAGTACATGCTAGGCACACCAAATTGCCTAAGAGGTGTCTTTATTAATATACGAACATTGAAAACTGTAATTTAGTAAATTCAATCCTAGCAAAATGTAAATCAAGTCATCATGTCTCCAAATGGAAACCATAGTTTGCACTCTATATGACAATGGATTCTTTTTTTCCCTAAAATAATATATATGCTTCAATCCTACCAAGGTATGAATAGTAGCTTTGTTTTTAGTCTAGGAGTTACAGACCACTTCAATGTCCACTTTTCTTTTAAAATTGATAAAAAATCATAAGCATGACCCTCCCTTTTCTAATGGAAAATAAAAGCTATGTGCTTCTTCAATTACCATTGCACATTCCCTTTCTTTTCTATGACCAAAGTTACTATGCACTAAATTTTAATACCCATACAATTTGAGATCATTCATGCCTATGGATAAATAAGCAAGGAAGAAGTAAAGTTTATTTCCTAACCCTTTTCATTGAATTCATTAACGTAAATACAAGGTATCTCATTGTATGTTTTCTAAATTAATTTTATCTACTGTCCATAAAGTCCAGAGAGGTAATGTACCTTTTTGCACACATGCATCCTCAATCGGGGGATTTTTATAATTGCCACAGGAAATGTTCATGCCCACTGAGCCACCACAATTTAAAAATATTCCTAAATTAGGTAAGTATTACATATCTATGTATTTACACAATTTATATGTTTCAAGTGCATTAGCATTTAGGAATCAAAATTCCTTAGTAACAAAATGTGCTTTTCATCAATTTTATCCTTTGACTTTCCAATGCACTCTGTATTTGATCATATGTATTTAAAGCTAGAGTCTTATATTTAACTTTCACCATCCTGCAATAAAATGAAATAATGGAATCTATTGTCTCCTTTTTTCTCTGATTGTCTGAGAAAGGCTATTTCATACTGTGATTTATATTTCATGTCATCAAGTGACCAGTTCTGTAAGTTGAACAACATAAATAACATACCCTAGATTTACAACAGAATAAATTGTAAAGGGGAGCAAGGAAAAAAAGAATCATTTTTTTAAACAGTAAAAGAAAGAAATAAAAGTTAATCGTATGTCACAGTCTCCAAATTGTAATAGACTAATAACCAATAATGTCTCTCCTCAAATCTGCTTTGAAGAGTTTCATAGAAAAAAAAATGTTTTCCTGGGTGTAGAGCACTTTGTAAAATTTATGTTCTCTATTCCCTTGCTAGTCATACTGAATTGTGCTGTGTGAGTAGAGTTCTCAACAGGCTTTCAAATATTTGCACTTGGGACCATAAAAGTGAGTAATGGAAGAGTTTTTACTTCTAAAAATTCCTTTACATGAAGGCAGTTTAACTTTTAGTCCAGGCTCTCCAAAATGACAAGACAAACAATCCATGTAAACTCTAAAAGAAAAAACAATAAAATTTACCTACACATATGATTATATAGTGTCTTTATTCTAATCAAAAAAATGTTGTAAATAAAATAAACCATCCCTAACACTATCCTAACACTCTTACTTCCTTAATTTGTGTCTGTGTGTGATGTTGCTTGTATAAAATATTTGAATTACACTCTGTGTTTATCAGATTTGACTCTGTACCTCTCACATATGGAACACTCAGATAGGGATTCAACAGAGAAAAAAGGCTCTCAATATTTTAAGTACAGTGTATACATACATGTTTTGTGAGCTGAACAAGTGGTACTATATGTAGGAGAAAAATATACCTTCATTCCATCATCCTCAAAAATTACCTCTTAGAAGCAAGACAGATTTAAGGACGTGATCAATGACTCAGAAATTGCTGCCAAAACTCAGCTTTTCCTGAGTTTCCGTGAGGATCTGGTCTTAGAGGAAATGATGTAGACTGTTACATTACCAAAGAAACATGTGCCCCAGATACTCCAATTCCCTTCTAGGTGTCATATAGGTATAGGCAAGAGTAGAGGAAGTAGAAAGCAAACAGGGACATAGAAACACAGTTGATTGACAATAATGGTCCACTTTTCTCTCATGAGAGGTAAATTACTCAGTCCTCTCTGGTTCCTTAGTCTACTTGGAGTCCCTTAGTCTATTTCACGCTGCAGTGATCTTTGTATTTTAAAATTCTCTACCTTCTAAAATCTATTGTATGGTTTTAGGAAATAATGTATAGTTATGTTTCTGTAATGTGCTAACATTACCTATTAATGTTTTCTCACAAGCCTCATTCATTTCCCTAGATTCTGGGCAAAATCCCCAAAAGGAAATGTCAACTGCTAATGTTTCCCCTTAGTGATTTTCCAATACTGAGAACTTTGATAATTGGATACAAATTTTTTGTCAAATTACAGCATGACATCAGGAAGACTCAGTCAAAACTGAATGATTTCTAGAGACTTAGGTTCCTATTTTGCCCTGCTTTTCAAAACTAATCAATAGATTTACAGTTAGGTTTTGTGACATTGACTGAAGTTTTCTAACCTGTTATTTGCCAATATTCTTCCTCTAAACGAAAAGAAAATAAAGGAGGAGAAATTATTTTAGACTTTTATGTAGATTAAGAAAAGCAAAAATGTTTTTAAACTACGATTTCTACCCTTCATAGGCTTTACACACAGGATTGGAAAGGAAGATTTAGAAGCTTCAGAGAGAAAGGAAAGAGGACAAGGTGACCCTTCCTAAGTATTCGCTTATGTTTACAATAATAAAGCATTCATATTAGGTTTTTCAGAATTCTTCTAAACCAACAACCATGCCAACTTGAGGAGAAACATGGAAAAATAGGAGAGGACACCGTTATTCTTAAAGTATTGGCTTCCTAGAAGGAAGGTGGAGGAGCATACTGGTTACAAAGTCACCCTATTCCTTCTCATTTCAATTTCCTCCAGGAGGAACTGGCTTGAGTGACACCAAGTATCAGAGATCTTAAAAAGACAAAACAAAACTAGAGGATGTTCAATTCTACAATTTCGCTGTATGTGCCACGGGCAAGGTTTTGAGTCCTCAGGAGCAGTGTGTAGATAATTCTGGGAAATCTATACAGGGTCATGTGCTCTTGGAGTCTTTGGAGGGAATTTCAGACTCATGAAGCTCTGTAGTTACTCTTATCTTACTCTTACCCTTTGAATAGTGTGCTTTATTTATGATGCCCATGTGAGGTTGTGAGTTGCCAGGGTGAAGTCTAGAAGATCCACAGTCAAAGAGTTAACTCCTTATGTCTGGTTCTCATATGCATTTTTTTAAAGATTTTTTTTTTATTTTATACATACAAGATGCGGTACAGCCAGAGTGCAGAAGGTGAGTGCCTTCACCAGAGACAGAATGGGGAGCAGAACAGGTAGATCGACTGAAGTACACTGCTGAGGGGCACAGCAGATGAGGCAGGAGAGGTCTGCTGAGCCATGTGGGTCCCCTCCTGGCAGGGGATTGAACTCGTTCTGCTGTGCAGCAGATGCTTCACAGTGGGGCACTCAACCCACTACCAGGAAAGCCCTCAATTGCATTTTTAAAGTACAGTGACAAAGAACAGTTCTGGGACTTCAGGGAGTTAATTTTCTCTGCCAAAGTTTAGAACCAAGAGAGAAAGAAAATCAGAACAAAATTGGAGATTTTATGATAGATAAAATAGACTGTAGTATTAACTGTGTGGTCAAATAGACTTGTTAGCACTCTCACCCAACACATTCGATCCAGACCTTAAAACATTACTCCACCTAGGGCCTCCCTGGTGGCGCAGTGGGCTTAGGGCAGCACTGTGAAGCAACCAATGCACAGCAGCATGAGTTGGATCCCCAGCCAGGGAGGGGACCCACATGGTGCAGCAGATCTCTCCTGCCTGGCCCGCTGCTCCCCTCAGCAGTGTATATCAGTTGATCTGCCTGTTCTGCTCCCCACTGTATCTCTGGTGAATCCTCTCACCTACCATGACTCTGGCCTGTACTCCAGCTCTTGTATATGCATAAATAAATTTTAAAAATCTAAAAAAAAAAAAAAACAGTATTACTCCACCTACAAGGAGTGATGATAAGAGAAAATACACTTCCCTCTGTGGAGAGAAATGACAAAAGAGCAAAGCAAGAGGAAGCACTGTCATTCTAATGGAGATGGGACACAAGCTTGGAGAATATTTATGTGTTCCTCAATGATAAAAAGTTATCTCTAAAGTTTCCTTATTGACCAATCTATATCAGTATGATAGGAAAGTCTAAGGAAATCTGATGTAGACACATGACTAAGGAAGAAAAGTATGTATTTCATGTACATTTTAACTTTGTTATATATCTTAGCAATCTAAAAGTTACAGAAGCAAGTTATATGAACTTGGACTTTTTCTTTTTTTAATATAATTTTTTTAAATTTACATATATTTGACATCAATTGTAATCCCCATGTATTCCCCATCACTGTAACACCAGTGCACCATCACCTCAGTCCCTCGTGCTCCTGTCTGCCCTTCATCCTTCCCCTCTTCCCTCCCCACCAAGTGTCCCCAGTTTGTCCTTATCTTTTCATTTTTTGTTTTTGTTTCTTTCTTGTTGTTATTATTATTATTATTGTTCTTATTCCTTTCCTTGATCCTTATTTGGTTCCCTTATATTCCTCCTAAGGGAGGAACC
>JAGFMF010011752.1:17941132-18002859 GCA_019455555.1 Galemys pyrenaicus | reverse complement strand
GATGGTGCACTGGTGAGATGGTGATGGGGAATACATGGGGATTACAATTAATGGCAAGTATATGTAAATTTTAAAATATTTTAATAAAAAAAGAGAGAAAAAAAATAAAATGCACAATCATTTGTTAAAAAAAAATATTTTCCAGTCAGTTCAAATGCCATAATGTGTCCTATGAAATATAAAAAAAAAGGCTTATTTTTGTCAAAAATTTTTTGAAAATAAACATAGTACATTAACCTCTTGGACCTTTACAATGTCTCTCAAAAATCAAAAGCTCTATCACATCCTAAGTCGAGTTAACATTCAGTTCATCTTTTCCCAAACTCTTGAGTGTGGAGTCTTTGATTATCTATGTAGTTTTGTTTGGTAGATGTACTTATTCAAATTTTACATAGCCCCTTGATCCTTGGGACATACTCAAGTAAAAGCTGGACTTGGAAACTATTTGAAGTATTTGGCGCTCACATCACCCCGATGAAAAGGATGTGCCATAATTCACATTTTTTTCCCACACTGAACAGGGAGATTTCTCTGATAATACAATATGCTTAACAAATCTTTGTTTTGTTTAATTTGCAGCCATTCTCTCTTTTCTAGTTGTGCCTGTAACCACAGCTTGTCCTTTGACAGTGGTGATGAAATATCCATGGAAAGGTAGTACTTAGAAAGTCTCTTTTTCTTTTCCCTTCTGTGTGTACCCAACACATTTTGAGTCAAGGGTTTCTCCCTCATCTAGTTTAGTTCTTGATACACAATAAGTACTCAAGTTTTTGGTGAAATTTAAGGGAATATTAAAAACAGGTATGGACCTTACCTACATTTAACAAAGAATTTATATCATATAGGTTTCCTGACTGGAATGGAAACACAAACTATCTCTGGAACAGGGAAAGGTTTCCATGGTAAATTCTTTCTTTCTGGCCTCTGTGAATGGTATCTGGCATCACTTTTGTTGACATTAAACAATGTCACTTCCTAATTTCTATGCAGCAGTTGTTCATTGTTACAAGTTTAGAAAAGATTTGCATTATGAATGTTTCTTTGGTTCTTGTTCACTTCCTGTGTAGATTTTAGTTTGTACTAAACACATTTGTGTAATGTGTTTTAATTCTGAAATTCCATTTAATGTTGAAGGCTTCAGATTATAATGACAAAGAAAATGACATTGAAATGTTCATTTTTCTTTTTAGTTGAATGACTGATTGGTTCACTATTCATTTGATGCTTTAGTCACATAGGGTCAGTACCAATAATTACTTTCTATTGTCAATCAGCTGCTTCAGTGATGGTTTCTGAAATAATGGAAAATTTTCTACCTTTGCACTGTTAAAACTATTTGTTGCATCAAATTATCTTAGGTCCCTGGCTGGAGATGTAGGATATAATCATTGCTGTGATTTCAAATTGCTGTTATTTTACAAATTAAGAGGGTTTCCGAAGAGCAATCTCTTTACTTTGTAAAGAAAAATTGAATTCATAAACAATATGAAAGCTGAACTTTCTTTCTATAGAGGAAACATTTTAATATCCCAAAACAGTGAATATTTTTTTTTAATTTGTAATCCCACTGAATAAACGTATATCACCACACCCCCACCCCTTTACTCCCCGACAGACAGCTTTTTTCTTACTATTCCTTACTTCCCAAGCGAGAGATTCTAGTGTCTTCAGCTTCCTGCCAGAATGAAATTCAGCTCTCCTACTAAATTTAGACTGACCATCTTACTTTTTTCTAATTTTCTTTTACAGTCACCATTTTTGCTATCATAAAGAAGAGGAAGATAAGTAGGATACATGGAAATAACCGTATTTCAAAA
Organism: Galemys pyrenaicus; assembly: GCA_019455555.1. Taxonomy (NCBI): domain Eukaryota; kingdom Metazoa; phylum Chordata; class Mammalia; order Eulipotyphla; family Talpidae; genus Galemys; species Galemys pyrenaicus. The sequence goes on along the minus strand of JAGFMF010011752.1, from coordinate 18,001,042 downwards.
TTGTATTAAGCGATTCTTTGGGTTAGGAGCTAAATAACTTTCTAGCGAGGAGCTCCATCTAGTGACACAATTATAAATTTAACAAAGACATAAACCTTTGTAAGAAATCAAAATGAATGCAGATTACTCCTTTTTCTGTCTTTTGTATTTTAATGCCTTTGTGTGTGTGTTGGTGATATATATGTGTCTATCAAAATACAGTTAGGAAGTGAAAGTCAAGTTACAATATTTTGCTAATAGTTCCACCAAATATTTAAATGTAGATATTAAATTTGACTATTCACCTAATTTATTTTAACTTATTTCTTCTTACCACTTGATCGACTATATTATTCAAGAAATCGATATCATAATTAGTAAATGAAATTATGGAGAAGTATTTCAGTTTAACAAAAAGGGAAAGAATTTTCTGATGGCTGAATTGTTCTATTAGGCTCAGTGTACAAGATGTTATAAATGCTACTGATTTGACACCTATATTGTTTGAGAGGACCTCAATTTTCAAACAGTGGAGTAAGATTTAAAGAGACTAACTTATTCCCCCATGCGTGGAGGACAGATGAGATATTTGGAGTAAGGTTTGCATGATGTATAACCTGATAAAGCACTCACTTAATTCCCATATCACCTTCATGTTGTAACACAATAGCTAGTTAGTTTTCTGAATGAGGTAGATAACAGATTAAAGCCCATTTTTATGTAGGAAATCTATAGGTATTGTTTTTCAATTCTATTACATTTTAAAATCATGGTAGGGAATCGCTTCTCGGCCTTTTGGCTAAGAGCAAGTGTAAAATCATGGTAGGGAATTTTAAAACAGGCAATGAGTCCCTATTTCTACTCTCAGAGGTTTTGATTTACTTAATATGGAGTGGGGTCTATGCACTAGTACTTTGTAAAGTACTCCCTAGATTTGAATGTGCATTTCAGTTTGAGGATCACTGGCTAGCACACCGGGGATGCTCAGGGTCTCTGGCATCACTGTGGGAAGCCCATCAACTAAGAAGGACCCCCAGAAACCCAGGGAAAAAAAGGTAGTTGGGACTTTAAAACACTAAGATGCATCAAAACACAGGAGGAAAAAAAAATTGTTTTCACTATACTAATAGCTATGTCTACTACGATTCATACAACAACTATAGAATTTTTGCCTTTCCTTTTTAGAGCAGCTTGTATGTTTGATCCACATAAAGAGAAAGTGCTGGTTTCAAGAGACAGAGCTGTTACTCAAATCCAGATAGACTGAGCAAATTAAGGATAAGGACCATATAACACTCATTTTGGAAATTTACTGCCGGCATCATATAGCAAGACTACAAGATTTATATAATAATAATTGTTTGTCAAGTTGAAATACTATGGATACCATAGAAAACAGACTATATATTTTAGGGATGCAAACTAAAAGGCCACTTTGTAGAGTCTCCTTTGAAGGAAACAGAGATTTACCAACAGTAACTTTTCTAGGAACATTGATATACTATAGACCATATTCATATAAACTTAAGAAACATTTTTATATCAATTTGAATTTTATATCTTAGATATTTCCTGAATCACTTGTTTTCACTGAAATAAAAAAAAATGAAACAAACACTAAAAAGTTCAGGAAAACCAAAGCTATGACATTTAATGTATTTCCAATTAAGTTCTTGATGCAGTATTCACTATAAATAATATCAGAGTTCAAGTGAAGGGTAAAATTAAATTTGCCACTTAAAAACTAGTCAGCTGGGATCTCCCAGGTGGCGCAGGGGGTTGAGTGCCTCACTTTGAAGCATCGCAGCACAGCAGCGCAAGTTCAAACCCCCGCAAGGGAGGTCGTGACCCACATGGTGCATTAGACCTCTCCTGACTGGCCCGCTGCTCCTCTCAGCAGTGTGTTTCAGTGGATCTGCCTTTTCTGCTCCCCACTCTGTCTCTGGTGAATCCTCTCACCCTCAACCTCTGGTCAGTACCCCAGCTCTTATATGTATAAATATGTAAACCTTAAAACACACACACACACAAACTAGTCAGCTGAAAATTTCGAATCTCTCAGGAACCTTCGTCACATCTAAATTTCTGCTTTGGAAAGGAAACATTAAACAGAACAAAAAGAATCCCCACTGAATGGGAAACAATCTTTGCGCTCCACAAAACGAACAAGGGTCTGATCAAAAAGATAGTCAAATAACTCATAAGACTCAAGAAAAATAAAGTAAAAGACCCAATCAAAAAATGGGCAGAAGAACTTAAAAGACACTTCTCCAAAGAGGACATACACATGGCCAACAGACACATGAGAAAATGCTCAGCATCCCTCTTAATCAGGGAAATGCAAATTAAGACCACAATGAGGTACCACCTCACACCGGTAAGAATGGCGCACATCAAAAAAACCAACAACAACAAATGCTGGCGAGGATGTGGAGAAAAAGGTACCCTAATACACTGCTGCTAGGAATGCAAGCTAATCCAACCATTATGGAAGACTGTATGGAGGTTCCTCAGTCTACTAGAAATGGAACTAGCATATGATCCGGCAAACCCACTCCTAGGCATCTACCCAAAGGATGCAAAAACACCGATTGAAAAGAGCATCTGTACTCCTATGTTTATTGCAGCACTATTTATAATTGGTAAGACCTGGAAACAACCCAAATGCCCAAAAGTAGATATCTGGATCAAGAAGATTGGTACATACACACAATGAAATATTATTCAGTAATCAAAAATGAGAAACTAGGGACATTTATAGAAACATGGATGGAACTAGAAGGAATTATACTCAGTGAAACAAGTCAGAAGGCAAGAGATGGCTTCACTAATAGGAGGAATATGAAAGAGCAACAACTACAACAACAACAACAACAAAGCAGCAGTTCAAGGAAATGGGCAATTATAACCAAAAGCAAACAAAAAACTCAACAAGACCAAAAAGCCAAGATAAACCAAAGGGACCATGGTGGGGAGGGGAAGGAGGAGAGGGCAAAGACGACGGGGATGAGGGCAGAAAGAGCACAAGGGACTGAGGTGATGGTGCACAGGTGAAATGATTGTGGATACTCCCTGGGGAATAGAAATGATGTCAAATATAATTAATTAATTAAAAACCATGAAAATTTGGCAACACCGGAGCCAGCATTCTGGTGTGACCAAACTCCGCAGAAGCTGGGGCTGCAGCCACTGCCCACCGAGCAATCTGTGAGCATCTGAGTTGGTGAGCTCCTGCAATACTATTATTTATAAGAAAAAATACATAATTAGTCATTCAAATGACAAAAATACATTTCTCTCAAACATGTTCAGTCTTCATCCACATACAGCTCCCGGCTCTCAGCTCTGAAAAGCCTTGGAATTTAAGTATTGGCAGTGATAAGGTGTCTCTCGTTATGTTAATGAGTGACTTCTTGGGACCTACCTAAGGTCACCACCAGTGGAGCTGGCTGCCAGTGGAGCTGACCAAGAGTGGTGGGGAAAAAAATAAGAAATAAATTTCTGCTTGGGCTTGGAAGTGAAGGTGAGAGCACCTACTATTAGTTCTGAGATGAGAAATAGAATTATTCTTTATTTTGTTTGAAAGGCTTAAATTTCTAGCTATATAGCTATACCACTGGAGTAAATCATTAGTTCTAAGCATCAGAAGCAAGTTCTTCCAAAACCCTTCAGAGTTCATTTATTATTAGTCATCACAGTGTGATATTCTAACACCTAAAAGCAGGGACCTCCAAAAAGGGTATTTGAGTCTTTAAAGCTTCCTTTTAATTTTAAATGAAAATTATTTGCTCTATGATCCATAAGAAATTGGTAGACTACTGTGCTAAATTCATCTTGAAGATCACTGCACATGACAAATTATTTGACAATTTTATATTCTAGTTCCAGAAAAAATACTTCATACAAACCATTTTAAATTACTATCATTTTTGTGAACTTCTTTTTCTTCCTTTTTATTGATTTAGTAAATAAAGGAGTTGTTGCTTAGTTCTCATGAGTTTCACTCTGACAAAGAAAAAACATTCATTTTTCACAGTATATTCGGCAATTCCTAATGTTTTCAAACTGAAAAAAAGTCTATTGGGTTTGATGAAGACAATGATTGTCTCATTTATTTTCTGATAATCTGACTTTATAACAAATATCTATGAAGCCGTTTCAGACTATACTTATATGCATATACATTCAAATGACTGGATAAATTAGAAAAGGTTTATCCAATTAAACAAAATCTCAAAAAAAAAACTGTCCAGTTTTAGTACTTCTGAGAGTCACGATGTCTAGAATTTATATATTTTATTGTAGACATTTATTTTTATTATCAACATTTATATAAGTATCACAAATTTAATACATGGCAGAGGATGGGGTGGGTTGAAGAGTAAACCCATGTTTTTAATTTATTAAAGCAGTTTTTAAGTTGTTCTCCACAAACTGAAGGCCACCTATAGCCTCTAATTTGTAGCTGTGTTTTCTGAATGCCCCATTTTTTATTACTCTTTATCATTTTGATTTATTAAGACCTCATTTCATATACCAGTCCTGACTCCACCCTAGCTCTGCCATCATTTTTTCTTTTCTATTGATGTGAAAATATGAAAGTTTTTTTCAAGACAAATTTCTACAGAAAAGTAAAATGTTTTCCAAAAATTGTTAAGTCTAAAAGCAAAATGATTCAGCATTTGTTTATTTATTGGCAGTCATATAAAGAGGACTAACTGTAAAACTATTAATGCACTAATAAAGACTCTGCTATACTAATAAAGACATTATGTTCCAATTATCAACTACACATTTTACTATTTCACAAACATTGTATGATTGAAATTTCACCCACACCTTGCAAGGCTCAGTGCTGTGACTGTAGTTTTACATATGAGAAAAATAAAGTTTATGGAGGTTAGACAATTTGCTCAAGACACACCAGTAACTGCTCCAGAGAATACTGACAGTGCTATGCAAGAGAGGAACAAAAGAAAAGATAGGACTCCTGCCTTCTTAGACCTTTCATTATCTAGATGATGTGATAGGTTCAGTAATTTCTAGATAGTACTCAAATCATCAGTATTCTTATAATTTATTTCACAATGGTCTAATTAAACTGAACAAAATTAGAGATTTGCCTCAATGTTGTTCTATGTTAAAATTCCATTTACACATTTTCATCACTCTTAATGCAGATATCCAGTTAAAAATCCTCTTACTGTTCTATACCTGGAAATATAGTTATATATGGTTATTATTCCTGGTGGTTTGGGGGCTTGATTTTATTTTTTTAATGTTTTCATTTCTCCTCCAAGTAAACTCTAGTATTTACTCCCATTTTACCAGTTAGAGTAGAGCATTTTAAAACATCTTCCTGTAAATACCGACCATATCTTCTTCTGGAAATATATCTATTTAAGTATTCATGAACTGAAATAATAAAGTAAAACCAGTCATTATTAAAACTTTGTATAAGTGGAGAGTGCCAGCTTTCATGGAAAAGTGCAGGACTTTGTGCTGCTTAATTATGAAGAGGAGAGGCTATGGGTGGAAATAAAATTGTCCTAGTGACAAAGTAAAGTCTAAGCTCCAACTTTCTGAAAAGAAGCACTCAGCTTTTTCTGAGCTTTTCAATCTGCAGCACAAATTGTTTGGGAGCCCAACAGAAGAATCATTTACCTGCTTATTAGTGTTTACCTGCATTATAATGTACCCTGCCTCCCCCCCCACTCCCATATAACACAATATAATTATCTGAGATTTAACAATACAACAATCAACTAAATACTAAAATAGTATGCAATACTTTAGTACTTGCAATCAACCTAGGAAATCATGAACTATGATAAATTATGACTATTCTGACTTCAATGTAAAAACATCAATTCCCTACATGGACAGGCATTGAAAACAAAACTAACCCAAGAGTGCCATCTAGTGGAAAGTTCTACTATGACCACAAAAAGCTGTTGACTTTCCACCTACTTTTGAAAAACAATGAAGAATCACTGAGAGAAAAATATCATCATGGGTACGTAAAAAATGTGGAATTCCAGACTCATCTGCAGAGAATTTGGGGTTGAACTGAAATAGATCCCAGGGATCTGCATTGTCAAAAGCACCCTTTTTCTGATGCAGGTACAATGGGGCCACAGTTTAAGGACCACTGTCAAATCAAGGACAAGTCAAGAATCCTATTTATTACCCAAGAGCAAGCAAAAGTGATACTACTAATACTACTACTAATACTGCTGTTACCTGGCAGCACTAGAGGACTTTAAGATTAGAAGAATGCCAATTCAACCCTGTTTGCCTGGGATTTCACTAGCTTTAGCACTAAAATTCGGAAGGCCTGCCAGTCCCAAGCAAACCAAGCTAGATGGTCACCTCACTAAAAATAGTTTTTAAAAGAGTGGTGCACATTTAGAGCTACCAGTAGAAAGCCTGGCAAAGAATAAGAAGCTCTCTTGCAGTGACCAAGACTGAGAATATTCACTGATGGAACATCTTTATTAGGGAACACACAAGAGGAGGGAAGGTGCTAACCTTCACCTAAGTTACTGGAACATTCACCTTTGCTGACAACATGGGAAAAACAGTATCCCAAGTGCTCACTGAAGTCACCACAGTTGCAGTAGGTGATCTGTCTTGCCAGAAGCAGCTTTTTTCTTTAGTTGTTAGCATTCCATTACTTCCCCAAACAGCAAATCAATTGACAATAAAAGATAGGATGAGGGGAAAACAAACTTGGCATAATTTGCTATTAGGAAAGCCATGTTGATTTGAGTGACGGGCCAGGAAGGGCAGCACAGGAGCAAAGTTCGGGATGTTTCTGGGCAGACGGGTCAGGGACGGGAGTCTTGGAGCCCTCGGTGGCTTTTCATGCTTTTATTAGTAGAGGCGGCCAGGTACATGGCAGGCATGGGTGCTGGGGAGCCGGGAGGCTGGCAGGCCTCCCAGCCCCCGGCGCATCTCACCCTCTCGGTTGCTTTCTACTGCTGCTGCTTGTCAGTACTGTCGGTTCTGTTGATCGGTCCTGTTGGTCCTGGCGTCCTCATGAGGCTGCCCATTTTAAGCCCGTGTCCAACTCAGGTGCGCCCACTTGCACATGCCCACCTCAGAATGCTCGCAGCACTGCAGGTGTCCATCATCATAGTGGTGGGAGGGTGGGAAGACCTGATTGTTCTCTGACCCTACAGTGATGTAAAACCCATTTTAGTATGAAAACTTCTGCAGGCTCCAATTTCACCAACATGTTATTCTTTTACATCCCAGTTGACAGTTTTATGGAGTAAACCTTCCCAAATAAAAGGGAATTAAAATAACCCATTAAGAAGCCTGTTGCAAATTGAGACCCCCACATCTCAAGCTGCAGACTGTGATTTTTTTTTTTTTTTACCTAATTCTAAAATTGTTAATAAAGGATGTAATAGAAGACAGCTTTACTGGAGAATTGAGGAGACTGACTTTTTCCAAACACAGATGGTTTCCAAACAATATGGTTATAAATTTTGCAAAATATAATAATTGTTATAAATTATATATATATGAATATATATACACATATACATATATATACTATTAATGGTTTCTATTTCTTTGAGAGAAGAGCCAGGTCTACTTTCCTAAATTAAATCTCTAGTAAGTTGCACGACTAGATCTTCTTTCAGAAAAACAGAGCTTTCTTAAAATCTGTCCAGTATAAGATTTTTCCTTCTTACATCAATGGAGATTGAAAGCTTGAACAGGTGTGGCAGAAATACAGCTTCTCCCCAAAATCTGTGAGTGTGTTTTCTTCTTGGACACAGACTTGGGTCACATTTCCTTGCTTCCCTTGTATTTAAGGGTAAATTTAAGGGTGGCCACGTGGCTGAGTTTTAGCCAACAGAATGGAAACAGAAATGATGAGCACGACAACCAAGACTGACCTATGATTATCTACCTACCACACATTGTCCTCAACGTACATTTCCCTGTAAGTCAACTGGAGTGGTAGCTTCATCCCCCTGGGAGCCTAATGACTGATGAGAAGGATAGTCTACTGAATCATCCATCTGACAGGTAGTCTGTATGGGAAAAAAATCTATTGTTTATATGCTTTGGGGAATATTATTAGCAAAGTTAGCCTACTTTCACTAATTAAAAAAAAAAACAAAAAAACCTAGGACAAGCTGCAGTATATGGCTAATACTACCAGGGCTTGCTGTGAAGGAGGTAGCCAGGGGAAAAGCATGCACGTGTTGCCTTCTTTTGTGGGGGTAGCTCATGTGGAAATACTCTCAGAAGTGCACCTCAAAGTTTTTTCTCTAAGGTCATCTATTTCCCAGAAGAAAGTGTTTTTAATTGTGAAGAAATACTGTAATGGGCACGCAAGATTTGTCTTTAATTCATTTCTGCTAAAGGTAATAAACACTATGGTCTCACAGTAAAACACATGGTCTCAAAGTAAAAAAAAAAAAAAAAAAAAGAAATGAAATTATAGGCAAAAAGTAATGAGCCAGGCTGCTGCTTAGCATTTCTTTATTTCCCCAAATTGAAATTCTGATTAAAGTTTTATGTTATAAGTCATGTGAGATGTTTCTGCATGTTGTCTCCATACTTAAAGAAGTACCTGGTTTCCTACAGACCTATAAAGTAGAGAGTTGGTCAAATGTGCCAACAGCTTAAGAAAAGGAAACCCCTTAAGTAAGGGAAATGTTGCTAATAAGTGGAAAGGTTACATTTTATTGAGTATACACATTTATGGTCACAGTTTTAAATTTCGTTCAAGGAGCACTGCCAAGATTAAAGTTTATAATTAAATCCCCATTTTATAAAGATGTCAGTTAGTTTATTCAGTGGGTTTATGATTTAATTAATAACTAAGACAACTTATTTTAAGCATGAGTAGTTTTAATAGTAAAGTATAGTTTAGATTACTAACTTGATGTTCCAGAGGGACTGCTCCCTTGCAAAAGGGCAGTTCACTGTAAGACTTCTTTATGTTCAAACCTGTTCTCCCTTCCTGTCGTGTATGTTATACTCGGTCATGTGGGTTCCACACAACTATCTTCATAGCAGCTGTATCTCATCTGCCCCCAACAAAAACACACACCTTTTTGTCTTAAAGATTTGCTCTGTGTTTGTGGTCAGCAAGTCCCGAGAGAGGCAAACCTCCTGCCCGGGAAGTGACGACGATGCACCTCTTCTGAGTCCAGAGACTATCGTCACAATTTCATGGAAAATATAAACTAATAAGAAGTACACAATGAACACGAGAGGAGAGGAGCTAGAACTCAGTCATGAAAAAGCTTCATTACACTGAGCTCTATCTTTAATGGGCTCTCGTGGAGATGTGTGTTAGAAGAAGAGTGGGGCAGCTGACTTACAGGAGTCTGCCTTTTCCTACCACCAAGCGAGAAAGGTGATGGGGCTGACTCTTGAGAATTCAGGGTGGTGGAGGAAGAGGTAAGTCAGAGTAATCCAATAATTTGCTAGGATCCAATATTTGGCAAAACGAAACACCTAACCTGCCAAAATGAGCTATAAGAAGACTTCATGATAAAATGTCATCAAAAACAGACATCTCACCAAGTGTGTACCTGTAGGGTCAGAGAAATCAGGTCTTTCCACCCTCCCGCCACTGGTATAATGATGGACACCTGCGGTGCTACGCATATGCCTAGGTGGGCATGTGCAAGTGGGCACACCTGGGATTAGGCATGGGCATAGAAGGGTGGCATCATGAGGACAGGCAGCAAGAGAACAGAAGACCAGCAAAGCAGCCGAGAGAGTGAGATGCGCCAGGGGCTGGGAGGCCTGCCAGCCTCTGCCCCTCCTCTCTGCACACCCCACCCCCTGCAACCTGGCCATGTACCTGGCCACCTCTAACAATAAAAAGCATAAAAGCCACCGAGAGCTCCAAGACTCCTTCCTTTACCCCCGTCTGCTAGAACCATCCCAAACTTGCCCTGTGCTGCCTTCCTGCTACTACAGTACCTTAATGTCCTTATGTAAACTATGAGCATTGGGTTATTTTAAGTGCAGAGTTGGTTTATTAATTATAACTAATGTGTGTCTTGGTAACAGAGGAGGGGCTGCATGTGTAAGGAGGGGGTTCTGGGTAAGTGGGAAATCTCTACACTGTCTTAATCTTGCCAGGAAACTAAAAATGAATTGTTTAATTTGTAAAAATAGCATATATTGCTTAGTCTATAATTGGATGGGAGTTATTCAGAGAGAGAAAGGGAATGTATGCAACAGCTCCCAGCTCTCTAGCACTTAGAGGATATAATAAGCACAGGTCAGGATACACAGGTAGAGAATACATAGCATAAGCCTAATATTCAAGAAGCCCACAAAGACTCATGCAGTGAGATCATAATACAAGACAGTAAGTTATTAAATATTAAGCATATTATGAGGAAGGAGCACTGTCTTGTGATATAAAATTGGAGATTCAAATTCTAATAGGTCTACAGTACTTGTCAACTGACATTGATTAGTTCACTTAAATTCTTCAGTTCTCACTGAAAAATTGAACAATATGACCTCTAACAGTTCCACCTCTAAATTCTAACAATTTAACTTTAAAGATCAGGTTGGCACAAGAACAGCTGTGTACTCAGAGGACATTTAGAGAAAACAGGATTTGAATGGGTCTTCAAGTAAAAGTAGGTTCCATGAAGTATCTAAATGTGGAAAAACCACACAATAAAAACCTATTGCAGTGAATGAAGTGGCATATCCAATTAGCTGTAAGATTTCACTTGTGTGGAACAGACGGTCCATGTCAGAGGCACAGCCAGATCAGTAAGATCATGAGGTCTTTTGAAAACCAGGCTTTGGGGGTAGGGGTTGTGTAGTGACATACATCTGAAGATGTGTGAACCTGGACCTCCAAATCATATACAGCGTTCATGTTGTAAACCCATTTTACATGATTTATAAAAAAAAATAAAATAAACAAAAACATTAAAAAGAAAAACAGTGAAAATTTGCTCAGTGTCTTTAAAAGACAGCAGGTGAGAAAATTAGAGAACAGGAAAGAACCAAGTGTTGAGAAGGAAGTAATTGCGAGAATGAAATGTAGAATTAAACAAGGTATCAAAATGAAACCTTAATGAACCAGAGCTAGCCAAAGAGAGTATAAATCAAGTTGCATATATGTGCCAAGTGATGTTGAGATATACTATTTTGAAAGTGCTCACAAGGGGAAAAAAATAAGGCTGGTCTATGTTTGTTTATTTCAGTAATAAAGTAGGCTGGTGATCAGTTATACCTCTGATGGCATTTCCTATATCTATCCACAATGCAGGTATTTAAACGGACAGTTGCTGTTATTGCAAATATAATAAGGAAACAAAGTGTTATTTGAATGTTCTAAATGTTAATTAATGTACATTTTTCTGACACAAAACAAAGTAACTTTAAACAGTGAGTGATTAACAAAGGAGCCACACATGAGTATATTTAAAATGCTTTCTTCTATGAGATGCTAAGTGGTATATGATTATCTTATACACTCATTCTAAACAATTCTAAACAATGCAGAAAAGAATAATGGTTTAACTAAAGTCAATGCAACTATAATTAAACTATGAACAAAACACACACAGATTATCAAGAATAGCAATTTTTATCACTAGGTGAATATCATAAACATATTTTTATTTATTTATTGAACACAACTGTCACTAGTTTTACAGTAAAATTAACACACAATAAACTACACATATTTAAAATCTATAATATGATGACTTTGATATAAAAGACATTCATGAAACTGTCACCACAATTAAGATAGCCACATGTAAGGAAATTTTAAGGATAATGGATATGCTTATTATTTTGTTATATATTTAAGTTTCTTTACTAAATGCAGTCATCCTAAAACCCTGTAATGTTCCTATTATCTTTATCCCCCTTTAGAAATAAGAAAAACAAAGTATAAATAGGTTAAATTAATCCCTTAGGTCATGCAAATATTATGTGTTAATCTGAATTTGAGCCTAGATGTTCCAAAATATAAATTATCCCTTCAAATATGTTTATACTGATAGAACTGATAGACAGAATTTCTTTTGTAAAAAGTTAAATCACATTATAATTATATTCTTAATTAAACACCATCAATTTTATTTTACTTGGTTTAATAAAATAGAAAGTGGTGAAAATAAAGGAATCATTAAACTTTAAAGAAGTTTTCCTTTGTCACTTAAGGTATTATTTCTATAAGATCCCTTAAGTTTAGAAAAATAAATTCTTATAAACAGTACCAGTAAAAAGGGAAATTGTGTCTCTCAGCTGGGTTATTTAGTATCCCTTAAGGGATAGGCCTAAGGTCTTATTTAAAATTAATAGAAAGCTATACGAGACATTTGTTAGGCAATCACCTTCTGGGAAGCTCTCTCTCTCTCTCTCTCTCTCTCTCTCTCTCTCTCTCTCTCTCTCTCTCTCTCTCTCTCTCTCTCTCTCTCTGTGTGTGTGTGTNTCGCTCTCTCTCTCTCTCTCTCTCTCTCTCTCTCTCTCTCTCTCTCTCTCTCTCTCTCTCTCTCTCTCTCTCTTTCTCTGTGTGTGTGTGAAATAGAGAGAGAGAGAGAGAAAATAAATGTGACAATTAAGGAAAAATTCAATTCTTAAATGTAACTCGGTTGTTGAAAGCAGGGAGGATTTTTGCCCCCAGAGAACATTTAGCAATGTATTGGGGAAAGGGATAGCGTCTCACAGGCAGAGGGCAGGATTCTGCTAAGCATCCTATAGTGCCCTGACAACCTCCTCCCTACAACACAGGATTGCTGGAACCCCCACATCAATGATACATCAGTTGAGTAACATGTGAGTCAAAGTCATGGACAGAAACAAAGAGTCTGTGTAACATACAGATTGTAAAAGCAGTAACAGCAAAACTGAAATAAAGGGCAGTTTAATGTTTGTCCACAGTGGTAAACATAGTATGATAGAGTAATTTCAGATGTATCAAAGTTGTACTTTAGCATAACATTTAAAAATTACATTTTATTAATAAATATTACAAAGCACATATGGTATAAACTCTACTATAATCTACTACTTACTAAATGTATGAAACTGGGAAAATTATAGAATTTCTATAAATTTCAAGATTTCTTTTCTATAAAATAGGAACAACAGGACCTAGATCATAGTAGTTGTTAAAATTAATTGTGATAATACATGTAAAACTTGTAGCATGAAGTATTCATAGGCATCATCAGTTATTACTGTTGTTAATACTTGCATTAGCACATCAGAAAAATAATTTGTATTTAGTTAATAGCTACAAAGCAGTATTATTTGAGACTACAACTAATTTATTATTTCCCCCAATATACAATCTATTTTAAATTTGACTCATCACATAAATTGGGTAAAAAATTTCCAAAATCGCAACTCAGTAACCTAGTTTTTAATATTCTTCCATTTATATCCTGGAAGTTTGAGAAAGGAAAGACCAAGCAAAATCAATTCAGACAACCCTTCTTTTTAGTGAGACAGCGCAGGAGAACCTGAGGCACAAAAATGCAATTATTAATGATGGCAGAGGTCAAATCCCATTTCCATATGACAAGTAAAGGTGAAAAAGTGCTTGTCTCTAAATTTAATTTTTCACAACAAAGTGTTCATGAAAGTAAGTGTTCCAAACACTGTGCCAAATGAATAAGCCACGGTCATTAATTACTAAACTGGAGAGAGAGAATAAACACCTAAAACACCTATTGCTACTAACAGGAGACTTGAAAAACATTCAAGTTCATTGTCATGGCAATGCCAACCCAAGGGCTAAGCTAGACTTTCAATTTTAGACAATAAGTAAAAATCTGAATAATACTAGAATGTTCGCAGGGGCCACATAAACAGCACTAAAATAATCCAACGGAAATGCTGGAGAATGGGGATTGAGTACAGACTTATGTGAGCTTTGGTCACATTGCAAAGTTAAAGAATAACTATTAGTGGAGACTTTTCACTTCTTGATGACTCGATTTTTTTTGTGGCCTATAAACCACAGAGGTAACTGAGTAGATTATTCTGCAATTTTGGCAGAGGGAGAGTGTAACTTTTTCAGATTATTTGGCAATTTGGAGAGAAAGAAAAGAATCGTGGCTATTATGTTTTTGGATTGTTATCCCAGGATGTTACAGCTCAGTGATTTTTTTTTTTCAAGTACTCAGTTACTTCTTCTCAGTGAAAGAAAATTGTTCAGTGTGTTCAAAGTAATTTTCAGGCAATTATGTTATTTAAAATCTTTCAAAAGGTACTTTCCTGAACAATTTAACAATTTGGAAGGAAACCTAAATTCAAACTCCACATTAAATTGTTAAAGTTCTAAAAGATTTCAATCAGATTTTAAAAGGTAGTCTAATTCTCCTTTATTTTCAACAAAGATCTTTTAAGTAAGTGGATTTTGTACACAGCTCTCCCTACAGTCTGTAGAGTGAGTTAACTTGACATTTGTCAACTGAGAGTCAGTCAGGTTTTCCAGGGCTTCTTTTGTATTTCTGTATTTAAAGACACAACATAATGAGCGCATGTGCTGTAAATGTGATTCTGACTATCTAGAGGCAAAGAAAGAAATAAACGGTGCTACATGCTACTAAAAGATCAGCAAATGAATTTGGTCTTTAAGACTTTCAGAATTAATATAATCACAGGAGTAAGGGGGGACACAGTTTGCATATGTTGAAGTTCCACACTTGGGAAATACAAAAGAACACAAGAGGTAAGAAGGGAGGGATATTTGTGTTGTGATTTTTGTTTAATTTGTCCCTATATACTTGACAAAAAAGGAGAAGGTTTTAGAGAATGAAGGGGTGAAATAGGAAAGGGAAAGTTGCAAGCAGAGCAGGAAGAAGTAAGCTTACGATGAAGGATGGAAACTTGTGCAACCACAATAAATTGCTGACATTCTCCTATTTTAAGACTTATCTGAGTCTAACATCTCATGTAAAAATTATAGATACCCAACTCGAAATACCTTAAAAACAATGCAAACCTTCACTGGTCATTCCTTGAAGAGAACACAGAAATGAAATTACATTACAGAGTTCTTGCTGAAAAGCCCTGTTTAGTCATTGATTCCTCTCCAAAAGATTAATTCTGTTCATGTACACTCAGCTCTAACCCTCTCTCACCATATATCTCAGTTCATGCTGAATCTAGAACTTACCTGTGTCCACCACTGGATTTCTATCTCTCCAAGATTCACATATTAATAGAAAACTATGTTGTTGTTTTTTTCAGGATTCTATTATTTGTCTCTCCATTCATGACTCAATTTATAAATGAAGAGATTATTGTGTCAGGATCCAACCTCTTTAAAGAGTATAGGATGTAGGGAGTAAAAATGCTGATACTTTCGGGGCCTCCCAGGTGGCACAACTGGTTAAGCAACACACTATGAAGTAAACCTCAGCCACCACAGCACGAGTTTGAGCCACTGTAGCGTGAGTTTGACCCCTGCTGCCAGTGGGGCAGGCAGGGAGATAACCCACATGGCACAGCAGACCTCTCCTGACTCGACTGCTGCTCCCCTCAGCAGTGTGTATCTCAGTCAGTCCACCTGTTCTGTTCCTCACTCTGTCTCTCACCACCCACATCTCTGGCCTGTACAGTACTTGTATGCATAATAAATAAATTTTTTTAAAAAATGCTGATACTTTCAAAATTTTGCCCCTTTCAGAAATCAAAATCATATCAAAAGATCATTTAGAGAAACTCTGTTTTGGAGGAAACAGAAGATAATAAATCTGCATTCAATATTCATATTCATTTCAGATCACTCAAAAGCTCTTAAGACAATGTTTCTTTAGGTTATTTGATATTTAATATGGGATTAATGACTGAACCTCTCTTTTTAATTAGACATTGGAAAACTGAATAGATGTTAATAGTAACTTAGAGTGATAACATTTTGATTCTAGGTCTTTGGTGAGGTATGCTTTGAAAATCCTTGAAGACACTTACCTGACAGTTTGTAATTAAATCCATTAGATTGGAATGCCAAAAAGTGTCAGAGAAGCAGAAAAAAATCACTTTATAAAGCAATTATGCACTTTAAAATAATTTGAAAAGTATGAATTAAATGAAAACTAAAGAGAACAACAGTTTTCTGATTTTTCCCGCTAGCAGTGATTTATGATCAAATCTTTTGCCTGATTTTGCTTCATCTACTTGCTGTGTCATAGCATTCAAGGCAGTAATAGTATCATGAGGATGGCAAAAAATCTATTCAATCATTTTTCTGAAAGGTTCTTCTATATCAACTTTTCTATTATTTTCTGTATATGACCTTGCAGTTCATTTGTTTTTCCTTTAAAAAAATAACTTGAGATGCACTGGTGAAATGGTTGTGGGAAATCAATGGGGACCACAATTCATGTCAAATATATTTAAATAAAGAAAAAAAAATAAACAAAAAATAAATAAATAAAATAGAAAATATTGAGAAGATGGTGGTGACTAGGATGGTGAAGGGTCTGAAATCATACCATGTGAAATATTTGAGGTGACTTAAGATGTTTAGATGGAAGGAGAGACGTTACTTAGATAACAGCTATCTTAAAAAACCTGAATGGGGGCCTCCCTGGTGGTGCAAGGGGTTGACTGCTGCACTGTGGGGCCTCTGTAGCCACTGCAGTGCCAGTTCAATCGATCTTTGGCCAGAGAGCTGACCCTCATGGCGCAGCAGACCTCTCCTGCCTCACCCACTGCTCCCCTCAGCAGTGTATTTCAGTCGATCTACCTGTTCTGCTCCCTACTCTGTCTCTGGTGAATCCTCTCACCCCCCACACCTCTTGCCTGTACCCCAGTTCTTGTATTCATAAATAAATAAAATCTTAAACAAACAAACAAAATATAATTTGACTGCTTTTGAAAAAGAAACAGCAGTGGACTGAAGAGGCAATGGCACTATTAGCAGCAACCCTGTTTAACTTCACATTTTCTATATCTGAATTAAAATAAAAGGTCATATCTGGGCATTATAAAAGTAAAGCTACCATCAGAAATCTGAGTCACATTTGTAAAACCAGACAATTGAAACACATATAATGATTGATGACTATAAAATACGTATAAATAACAGAACTCTGTTGGGAGAGGAAGCATATCAATCAGTGTATCTTAATTCCTTTTTTTGTTCCAAGTTAAGAGCAATGGCTTGTCTTCACAGAATGTATTTTTCAAGTAGCTTCAGGAGAGAGAACTCTGGATGGAAAGTGGAGGGATGGGGAGGCTTAAAATCTGTAAGACCACTTGTGCCGCTTGATGAAAATCTCTTTTGACTGTACTGATGGGATTCATATTACAAATTTTAAATAAATTTGTCTAGCACAACGCTTGATAAACTGTTGATGCCGAATAATTGTCAAGGAAACATTAAATATATCAAATTGTATGAAATATATTTGATAGACCATTGTGATAAACCCTGTTAATTTTACCTATAATAAATATATAGATAAATCCCTACCTTATTAATCTTATCTCTGTGTATATATATATATATATATATACACATATATGTAATTTTAGTTACTTCCTGGTAGTAGCCAACAACTTTCTTATTTTCTCAACTTTGTTACATCAATCTTAATTTGAGTTAGATTTTTATGTGCTGAGAGAATTTTGCATTGGAATTTAGCCAACATAGTCCCATAAATCACAGTGCCCTTACATACTCCACAAAATTTCCCTCATCCAAATAAGAGTGATCTCAATTTATTATACCAAAACATTTGTGTTCATTTTTTATTGCATTTGTTGAGTATTTTTCCTTGTTTATATCTACTTTCCCTTCCTTAAACCATTTCTCAATGCTTTCTCTGTTAGAGCAAGGTGGAATGTAAGGTAGGTTTGCTGAATTTAATTAATGCAAAGGAAATGGCTATCCTAGCAAGAGAAACAAAGTAAAAGCTTTCAGAATTCCCTCCACTAGTGAATGAGACTTTCATTGCAAGGTGTAGATAGAGGGTAGGAATCATGAAGGAGGAAAGAAATCCATTCATAGATAAATTACTTGAAAATAATTTAAAATTATTGAATTATTTAAATAAAATTTAAAAATCTATTTATAACTCAAATGATAGAATTCATCCATGTTTAAAATTAAAATAGTATATAGAAAAACTGAAATTTCTGGAATGAATAGAGATTTGGATACATTGACTTAGTATGCATGAATTATAATATTTAAATAATCAGAATATAGCATCATTTATTAAATCTTAATGGTCTTAAGCATATATTGTTAATTCAGAAAGCATCATAGGGTATTTTGTGGTTAAATATCATCTATACACACAACATTAGATCTTATTTTTCTGTACTCAGGATGAGAAATATTTAAAATCCATGAAAGTCTAAAGTCTTAGAATTAGTTGGAGACTGAATTTTTATTTAATTCAAGCCTTTTATTGTATAAATTACAAGTGCCCTAAGGATCCACAAAGTCGAAAAGCCAATTCAAGTTAGAACTTAAAGTCAGAAGATAGTTGTGATCAAGATATATGTAAAATGAAATTAGTATTTCCCAACTTAGTTTGAAAACTATGAATAGCTATACTGTAAAGAAAAATAACAAGAACAAAGGATTTACAGTCAAGTCTTGATTTACATTTATCTTCATCACATTTTAACTTTGTGAACTTGGGTAAACGACATTTTAAAAATATTGGCTTTAATTATCATTGTATTTCTATAGCTTATTTTTAAAATGAGGTCGTTTCATTAAAAAAAAAGTAATAAATGACAGCACTTTTCTCCTAATTTCTTCAGTCTGAAAATGTCCAACCTATAAAAGTGCTGAATGAACTCTCACATGTCTTTAATTTATATTTGCCTATTATTAACGATATGCTTCATAGATATATGTAGGTTAGCTATAAGTGTAGAGTTACAGATTTAGTCACAGCATAGTCATAGATGTACAACTACATACATATAAGCATATGTATAAACTGATGTGTACACACAAACATATGATTAAAACACACATGATAGATGCTTATTAAAAACCTATAGACTCTGAGAGAAAATTACAGACATGAGACTTTATCCCTAATTTCTTAAGCATCATAATGCTTAGGAGATAATGCTTATCTTCTGAGAATATGGACCTCACCCTCTATAACATGAAAACATCATTTCTAAGAAACTTAACATGAAGTATTAATTTCATCTTAATAATAATCCTCTCACATAAGTATAGCTCCAATTAAAATCCATTACAACAGATTTTATCCTCAAATTATGCTATTCCAAATTTTATCTCCTTTTTCTCACAAGGGAAGTTGATTCACAACAGCATCTGTATATTTACTCATTTGTTCTATCTTACAATTCACAAGAAATTACTCTGGAATCATACACCAATGTCATTATTAAATAGTGGTCAGAAACAAGACTTCTAAATAAGATTAAGTATTTCTTTAAAACTGTGTTTGCGTATTTAATCAAAATACTGTGGTCAAAATATCTGCATTTGTATTCTAAATGGTTATATTATCAGTTTGATGTTATGTTTACCAGTTTTTAATTTGGGGATTTGTTTTATCTATACAAATTAGTTTTCTTAATATAGAAAATATTTGTATAGTTTGGAATCAAAATGTCATGTAAAGTTGTGTTTGAATAATTATTACCCTTTTTCCTTTTCTCTTCCACTTCTTTTGAAACATACTTCATTCACTTTTGGCTTATCCTTCTTGGAATTCCTTTTTGAAACAATAAGTACTGGATTACTTTTGTAATACTTGATAAGCGAGATGCTAATTTGTTTTATTTATTGGTTTATTTTTGGAGATATGTATCTAATGAAAATTGTACCAGATATATATAATAACCTAAATATACTTATATTTGTCTTAAGGAACAACAATAAAAGTAAATTAAAGTGAAAAGATAAGTATAAATTGTCAAGAAGTATATATCCTAATACATATCAAATGATATATTTCATGTTTATTTATACAACAAAGAAAACTTTCTTACATAACTAATCTCATATCTTTTAATAAAATGTGAAACTCCCGAAGCAACACCAAGTAACCCAATTTGAAAACCAATAGCACAGACGAACATTTTGTTTCAAAAACAACTAGTGCATATCTAATTATTTTATTGCAATTATCAATTTTGATGTAACTTATATTTTAATAGTCAATAAGTTCAACTAGGTAGTAAATTTCCTTATGATAAAATATTGATTTACATAACTACTTTAATTTCCTGCTAGTCCCACTATAGTTATTTACTGAAGATGTTTTTAAGTATATTTAAAGAATTAATAAATCAATGGATTTCTAAATAGAAACCTATCAAAGCAGTAGAACTTATGTTCTTTAATAAATAATATGTATGCATACCACATCTTTAAATTACTATTAACTTGGATTAAAAATCACATAACTCCTCAGAGTCCTTAGAAGATTGTGTGAGATGATTTATTGAATTGGTATTGACTTGAATTATTCAGACAGCTGACTGACTCACTGTTTTTGGTTACTTTGGCACCTAGCAGATACAACCTCATAAAACTATGTTCAACAATTTATGTTTCCAAAGTATAAGTATATTATATCAGAACTAAATTCCTTAAGAATGCAGAAGAGTGTACATTTTCACATAGCTATTAAAGGAAATTTATATACTGTTACCCACAAGATGGTGCTATTTTCCCACCAGCAAACCTATAAATAGCCGGGTGGGATATATATATGTGCATGTATATATATTTTTTTTCTGTACATACGCACACAGCTATAAAATACAGTGCATGGAACAGTGGGGGAATAGTGTCCTAGTTCCTAAAATCACAAAAATAAACATAAATGTATGTTTAATATTTGCCTTAGCCAAATGTTCTTCTTAAAGGATGTAAGTCTATTTTCTAATGTTTCGGTTTCACACATGCAACTGACTGTTCAATATTCCACATAAGTGCATTTCATCACATACCCAACAGGTACAAAACTATAATCTTAATTCTCATCATTACCCTCCCCAAATACATTTCTGTCGCTTGAGCCCAGTTAACCCTAAGCCCAATTCACAACTCCCTTCTCCCCCTGTAACACTCTGAAAATTCAGGTGGCTCTACTTTCAAAGTATTTCCATACTCTAAGCACTTTTCTCATCAAATTTACTGCTATTACCTTGTTCATAGCCACCGGCACCTCACATCTGATTTCCTTGCTTCCATTCTCATTTACCTAAAGTGTATTTCTGACCCAAAACTACAAATTCTTTAAATCACCACTCAGATTATGTCACTGTCCTCCCCCAAACCTACAAGGCTGCCCATTTTGCTCAGAGTGAAGTTCTGGTTCTCTGTTATCCTCAATTCCCAATTCTTATCAAACTCTTCTATGCATACTTTATTCAAAACAGACTTTCTCCTTCTTTTTCCCCAAACACAGGAGACACAGGCAGCCATGAACCTCTGCTCTGATTTTTCTCTTTCCTTGGAGTGCTACTTGACAAATTAGTACTTGGTTACTGCAATATCAGTTTCACGTTTTTGCTCACATGGCACCTACTCAATGAGACCTAACCTGCCTCATCCACATCTAATTACTTCCAATTCACTCATCATCTAGCACACTATATAGATTAGTTGCTTAGAATAGTTAACTTCTACTTCACCCACCCCATGATTGCCAAGGTCTAATTTAATTGATTTAATCCAAAGGTCTATAATAGTGGCATTGGTAGGTGTTTGGCAAATACTTGAATGAATTCTAATCTAGGATTAGTAACAGTGTTTGAAACAAATTTGATTTGTAGTTTACAAAGGATTTTCCATACAGAAATATGAAAAGAAAAAAACCTAAGATATCAATCAGATCATATAATTGATATCGACCTTAATTTAAAAGATATTTACTTACAACTCATAATAGAAAACATATTTCAATAAATAGCTAAACAATAAACAAAACAGTCATTTCTAAAGGTTGCCAAAGCTCACTTGACATTACATGCTGTAATTTGATGTAACACTTCCTTCTGTGAGAATGAATTAGGATAATGCAGTGAGCCAAACTAGGTTTCCTGGAATATGCATTTCTGTAACATAAATGCTTTTGTCGCATAAATGCACACACACTTTTATATTTGATTTCAGTGTTTGGTTTCATGTGAGAACATTTTAATATGGCTTTTATGCCTAGATGGTATATGTGTAATTGTGGTAAAATCAGATGTGGCTAAAAGAGTCAGTTTGTCTGATTCAGTTAGACATCCCTGTGAGAAGTTGATCCAGGATATAGAGATTTCTAACATTTACACCAAAATGGGATTCCAAACCAAAACAACTTTCGGTCACACTCATTTCTGTCATAGCCTTTTAAACACAATTTGAAGCTAAAACTATATGTTGTACCAGTTTGTCTGTTTTTCTTAGTTTTACTAGCTACATTGGCTAAACACACTTTCTATTAGTTAGTTAGTTGACTAATTGAAAAATAGGTAGCTATAAGCTCAAAAATTAGTTAAAATGTCAAAATTGATTATGCAGATTCAATACAAAGCTCTATAAAAATCTAAGTTCCCATTTTTCCTAACAGTCACTTAGGATCCTATCAAATGGAACTTTGCTTGCAACACTGTCCCTCCATTTCCATCATCACAGTGACAGCCTTCATTATAATCATTGCCAGGCTTAATCGCCATTATTTTCAAAAGCAGATTGAATAATTTCATTCAATGTTGCTAGTTCATAATTATTGTATTTATTTGTCACACTTTTAGCCTGTGAAAGTTGAAGTGCAAAAATCAAAAAAATAAATAAAACTGAAGTCTGTTTTCTGTTTTCTAGTGACCTATGCTACCAGTTTACAAATTTCAAGCTTTCAAGTTTATTGTTCAAAAGAGAGGAAGGAAAGAGGGAGGGAGGGAGGAAAGAAAGAAAACTTCAAGTATGTCCTCTTTGGAAAGTAAGATAAAATTTGCTTTATTACTATTCATGCCATGGCTATTAATATCTTTGTTATTCTAAAAATTTTAGTAATCAAACTTGAAATACGTCTCTTAGTATTAATTAGTGTTATTTATTCACAGTGCCTCCAAACTGCCAGGTTAACATGACTGGACTGGGAGAAAAAAACAGGCATGGTTCCAACTCCACCTGAGCTGAGAATATACAGCAGAGATAACTTATAAACAAATAAACCTCCCAAATCAACCTAAATATGAAAATGTTCTGGGACAAGAGACTGGAACTGAGTAATGGGTGTGACACAATCTGGGCGCTTAGAACGGCTGGAAAGGAGGATCTGAGGAAAAAATGATACTTGATGTTTAAGGCTGGGATCAAGAGCAATTATGGAGGACTTAACCTTTGCAAAGATGGCCATCTTCCTAAAGAAATAGATCTAAAGTTACATCACTGTCTGGGTCATAAGAATATAGATTAAATTTGTAAGCAGCATTTTAATTGCCATAACTTGATCCAAGAATGAGTACTTACACTTAACATTTTAGGGGCTGGAGGAAAGTTTATTTTTCATGCTTGTAAATAGAAATCTAAAGTTGGAAACAAGCTTGAGCACAGAAAATTATTTCTCTCCCACCAAGTGAAAAAAAAAAGTCAAGAAACTGCACATTTGGCAGGAAAATTCTAAACAGCCTACAAGTGCCAATATCAGAAGAACAATCTTTACACTATGTAGAAAATTGTTAGCTAATCCTTCTCCAAAAATTTAATTTTATAAAATGAAAGCAAGTTCTATGTTTTAGTTCTAGTAAATGAGTATGTAGTCCTCTCAGATTGTTGGAAAATGTCAGTGATATTTCAAACAAATTATTTCAAACAGATTTAAACTACAATCCTCCTAATACACTACTTAATCTCCTGCATTTGTAGAGTGATTTAGGCTTTCCAAAGCATGTTTATATATATTATCTCATTTGATTCTAATAGATGAAAAAATATAGAGAGTGATATATAAAAATGTAAAACTTATGACAACTCCAAAACTCTCAAAGTTCAATGTGAATTGAAAATAAACCCAGTCTGTCTGGGGCCAGAGAAGTAAAATGAAATCAGATTTAAGATAGTATTACATAGTAAAAGACAATGTACAAAGCAAAGAAAAAAATTAATCATCTAGTTCAAATTCTCCAATTATTATAATGGTCATAATAACTTCATATAGTTTAGAAAGAATTTTTTTAATATACCTGAGATTTTCAGATTACAGGTCATAAGTGGTACACTGACTTGAGATAATAAGGCCTATTAGTATCCTATAAGCAACTGATACTTTATAACAAGGCTTTCTCCCTTTTGTCCACAGACTATCATTTGAATACTTTGAAACCTATATGCCCTTAATTAAAAATAGGATGAAATAATGGTATTTTCAATTAAGGACCCCACTATCAAATTTTGCTAGGCTATTTCTACAATAGTTCTTAGGCTGATCACCCCTTTTTTCTTTTGACCTTTTATTCAGTTTCAACCTGGCAGTTACAGTGTTCCTGCTAAAATATTGATCAGGTCATTCAAGGTCATAGATACCTCCCTATAACCCTGACATTCACTGCTCACTCTCTTTCTCACCCCTCTCTAACCAGGGGGTCTCCTTGTATAATTTCACTACATTACCTTATGGGCAGCATTGTCTGAATGTTTGGGCCCAGGGCAAAATGAAAAAAAAAAGGTTTTATTTTTCTAAATTTCAATTTCAAAACTTACTAAGAATTTCACAATGGCATGGGTTTTGTGCATAGGATTTTGTGTGACCACAACAGATTATATACACAGGAAAATCAGCTTTGTTTAAGGGATTTGATTTTATGGTACCTTCTCACAGGACACTCTTCTACAGATACCTGCATGCTAAACTGCTCCTTCCACCCTTTTTTCTCCAATCTCTATTTCCTCAACCTTCAGTTCTTTTTTCAAATATTATATCCTCAAGCCTCTTACCCATTGTCTTTAAATTTGCAATGCTCATGCATATACTTTTAGCCACCACTATCCACATTATTTTTGCTTATAGTTCATATTGTTATGGAACACAGTGTATTATATTTATTCAAATTGCTTAATTTTTGCCTCTCCCTATTAAAATGTGATTTTCAAGAAAGAACATTGCTGTTTTTTATTTTCATTGCTATACTCCTTGCACATAAAATAGTCACAGGTTGTTAATAAATGCTAAATAAATATATAAATGATATTTATTGAATGAATAAATGATAAAAACATGGTTATATTTCAGCAAAGAAAAATACTAAAGAATGGTGCAAGAGAAACCATGGGTTGAATGTCTAGGTAGCAAAAATTCCCATAAGGCTGGCCTCTATTTCTTTTTTCTAATAATCTCTTCATTGATCATATTTTTCAATCCTCCTTATCTAAATTTTCCCTATTCTTTTCTATTTTAAGAAGACAAGTGATCCTTTATAAAATCGATAAGGAAAACAGGGGCTAACTATTCTATGATTATCATTCCCCAGTCTATGTATCTCTTATTTGTATCTACGTTATTCTCCCTGTTAGGTAAGCCCTTTTAAAATTCAATTATAATTTAAAATTCAACTAATTATAATCAAATTGAAGCATTTTCTTTAGATGCACTATTATTCTTTTGATTTAAGATATCTTATTTAATTCAACGAAAATTTACTTAACACCTACTATACAGGATACTATGCTCACTGTTGTGGGGGGTCACTAAAGAATAAACTCAGGTTAAATATAATGAGGTTAAAAAAAAGTGAGCAGTCAACCAACTCTAGCACAAAACAGAGAAATAAATGCATTACACAGTGTAAGAGTCAGAATACAGATAAAGTCAGTGTGTCCTTAGTCCTCTCTTCTCTTTTCACTCATATTCCCTTTTAAAGAGCCATTAAATCAAATTTCTTTTATCTGAACTTTCTGGAAACCTCATTTTCTAAAACCAGGTAATCAGGGTTGAATAGTATTTCTTTGATTAGTGTCATTTCATATGATATGGTAATTTTTATAGTCTGCACATTTATTTTACCAAGTAGTGCTAATTGCACAAAGTAAAATTGAAAGGCAGGTTGATTAGCCTGCTATTTTTATGAATTTAGATGGTCAGCAAATTTGTTATTTCTATTCCAACTTTGTCTTGAAGCAATGGAATGGTCTTTTTTGCTTACAGTAAATTGGGGAAATAATCATTTATTCAAGAAATATCTATTGAATGTCTTACTATATTTCAGTCATGTTTTTGACACTAGGGCTAGAGCTGTCAACAAGGTAGACACAATCATATATGGACACACAATTTGCCTATAATTAATGTCTTTACTTATGTATTATAACCTAATTCTACTGAGAATATTTGCATTTCTCCTTATAACAGGAAAAATACAGGTCGAGTGCAAACAAGAGAACATAAAACACACACTTAGTGAAGTGTTAGCAGGAAAACAGCTAGAATCGAGTGCATACAGACAAAAATAAAACATAAATAAATGAATAAGCCAGGAAAATCCAGAGAGCTGTCTGAGTTCTGTAAAGAAAATAAAATGCAAAAAAAAGTTACATCAGTAGAAGAGACTGGATAGTTTTGGGAGATCCTATGAAGATCACATATACTAAAGTGGTGGGAGAGTTGGGGATTGAGCAGAATGTCAAGTTTCAAGAAATATTCTCATGATCACTAAGTTCCTATATGAAGCATATCTCTCTGAAGTCTGTTTATAATTAATCCCGCTCATGAGGTAAATACACAGTCACTCTGGTGGTTTTTCTTTTGGATGAATCACAAAGTGGAGGTGAAGAAAAACAAGTGTAATCAAAGGGTTGAGAGTAAACTGCTTAGCGGTCACATCTTTTTCCCCCAAGTTCCTGAAGAACTATTTTCACATTTTGCCTATCATTAAAATTAGAGTTCACAGAGAATATAGAAGTTGTTTTGATGTCATAAATGAACCCACAACTTTAGAGCCAGAGCCCAAATTGAGACTCTTTTTAAAGATCAAATAAGTTTGGGGAGGGGGGAGTCCTTATGTAAAATCTGAGTAGAAAAGAGAAAAACTGAAAAAATATTACAACTTAAAACTCCCACATACTTAAATATGCCCAAAACATCATAAAGCAAGAGATTTGTTGATCTAAATAGTTCTCCTTTTCAAGTATGTCATTTTGTTTTACCAAGATAAGGTGAGAACTCATTAGGACTAAGCAGAACAGAGTAGAAGACATTTTCTCTAGAAACAGCTCAGGAATTTTAAGTTCATGAATGTAGCACTTCTGAAAAAAAAAAAAAAGGGATAGAGTATTGAAGGGTATAACCAAGACCCATAAAACCACATTCTCTCACAATTAAATACACAGGTTGTTTCCCCAAATAACTGAACAACTGACAGCAATTCAAATGGAATATGTTTTGGTGATATTTCACTCAAACAATAAAAAATTGAAGTTAAATCCAAGAAAATATTTTGAGCTACTATGTTTCTTCCTACATTCCCATTAGAGGTAAAAAAAAAATAGACTTTCTCATGATATTAATTTTTTCCTTTAATGTTATATAAGTTGATCAAATAACTTTCATTGTAATCATTGTAATTAGTATTTATTAAAATTTTAGTCAAGATCAATACTAGTTCAACATATAAGAGAAACATCTGACCTTTTCAGAAAAGAAAATAAGAAATATCTTTTTGATTTTGAATTTGGCAAAGTTTTGTTAATGGGCACAGAAAATTTTAGCCATATAGGGGAAATAAAGATAAGTTGGGATACATTAACATTAAAAATTCCTGGTCCCCCTGGAGACCGCAAATGATGTCAAATATAATTAAATAAATCTTTAAAAAAAGAATTCCTGGTCCCCAAACCATACCATAAAGACAATGAGAGAAAAGGCAAGAAAAAATGGTATACCATGCTCACAGTTGAGTACACACATTCTAGAACACCACAGTACAACAGAGCTTTCTTCAGTGCCTATAGCTGAGCAGTCACTATGGTAGCCATTATTTTTATAAGGATATTGAGGGAAATTTTGAATTTCAATTATTTAAAATTCAGTCAGAACAGGAGAACTGACTACCACAGTGAATAGTGCATTGTAGAGGGCTTGGGGGCGGGGGGGGCTCGTTCATAGCTGCTTGGGTGATTAGAATTCAGAAATAACTCCAAATTCACTCCTCTGTATCACAGTAAATGTATATAATAGCCAGTTTTGATAGCCACAATAGAAAACAAATACAATATTAGAGACGTTTATATTCTATTTATTATATTCTTTATTTTAGCTCCATTCATGTTTACTCTTTTCAATCATCTATCACATGATGGTTATTAGAAAACAAGTTACAAATTTTTAATGAAATTTCAACAAACTTATAAATTTTATTTCCTGAAAGAGATATCATGATGTAGGGAGGAGAAGAAAGCTAAATTGAAGACCATACCTAGTAGGTATGATTTTAAGGTATGATTAGAACTTCAGGGGGGGGTTGACTATTGTTTTATTTCTATTGCTTTTAAAAAATGGTCCAAACTAGTGGAAGCCACTCTCAAGTAAGCCTGGCAAACAAATTTATCTGGTGTGATTTGAAAGCAACAGGAAAGGAAGTGTATCATAAAATAACTCTCCACTAGTCTGAGGTTACTGTTATTGGTCTTATTATAAATCTTTTTCTCAGTATTGTCATTAATCAAGACCAATTAGGTTGATTGATTTCAGCATTAGAGAACTATATTTTTTTTTAATCAACACATTGTTAGCATTAGAAAGAGTTGTTGAACTATCTAGGCCCATGAGAGATAAACAAAAGAAAAACACTTGCTAGAGATGATGATCACAGAGAAATTAAGATTTTAGCAAGATTATAAGAATAGAGAGGGGACTCATAAATCTGGGTGACTCAACAGAGAATATTACAATGTTTTCATCTCAGTTTTCACAGTGACATACAAACCAAATTAGATTTTTTTAATGTTTATTCAGGATAATAATAACTAACATCTATTGAGAATTTAGCACAGACCAGACTATCAAGCATTTCCTATGTTTAACCCAACTTAATTTTCAAAATTTAGTTGTAGAGACTACTACCATTTTCCAAATTTGTTAATGAAAGTGAATAAATTAAGTAAATTATCCAAGATCATGTAATTTATAATGGCATCAAAATTCTAACCCCATCTGTTTAATTTCTGTGCTTTTGTTTTCTCACCCATACCCCATGTAATGTGGAGAGCATATCAGGGAAAGAGGAGATAAGTATCAGTTGACAACAATATTGTCTCTTTGTAACTTTGTATCTACTTGGCTCTGGTAGTCATAACAGGTATATTACAGGGTAGGAGCAAATAACCAGGTCCTAGAAGTAACAGGAAAATGGAACCTTATGTGTTCCTATACCTGTTCTATTGCCAAGAAATACCTGAAAAAGGACCTGTAAAGCAGATATGCATAATGGCACAGCAATTGCTAGGAAAAATAATATTAAGCACCAACTATAAGAGTAATAACTGATATAGATTATATGTATTATATATATAATACAAACCTTGACTACACCCCAATGAATTCCACATAATCGCTACATAAAATTATACAGTGCCCCATGTAGCACATGGCAGTTGAATATTACACTCAACTGATTTGCACTTACCATATAGTCCTAAACATACACTTCCAGAAGTAATGACGATAGTTTTTAAGAGTTGTTACTAGTGAGCCATAAATAGTGAAACTCCTTATCAAGTAAAATGTTGTGTTTTTTTTTCTGAAAGTTTGAAAAATATTTCAAAGAATAAATATCTTCCTTGAAAACTGTTAAAGATGTTGGGGGGGAAGTAAACTTGATTGTAGATAATCTATCAAGGTTATCTGACCATTTTATTTATACATTGAAACTATTTTAGTCTCAAATAATATAAATTTGCTAGCATAGATAAACTCTCCATAGCTCAAAATTTCTTCACGTTCTGTGATGTGGAATTATTATCCATCCCTCAACAGGCAACACAAGTAACGTTTGAACGGCATTCGAGGTGACAAATTTATAATCTGATTAGAAGATCAGTTCCGAATTAATCCACTTTCAATAAAGATTACTTTCTCGCTTTGTCTTCAGTATTACGGCCTTTGTGCGCCACCCAGTGGAGAAAAGTATATCGCTTGCAAAGCTTTAAAATGGTAATTTTCCTTCAAGTCCAAGACTCATTATTTAAATATATAACCTCATGAGCATCTGGATGAAATCTCATACTGGGAGAACTCAGATTTTTCATTTTCCCCGGCAGCTTGAGAAGCCAGTAGGACACTGTGTGGGCACCCTAGAGGAAACTCCTCAGTGCGCTCCTGCGCTCAACCATATGGTTGGAATCAGTGGGTTCACCCAGTGCCAATTTATAACAATGGGCGTGTATATGAATAACGTGTTAGCAATCAGACTAGCTCTGGGATTCATAGTCTCCTTTTGTATAGGGTGCTTTTTGCACCTCATGGAAAAGGTAAGTTGGACAAGGGCTAATATTTTTCTCCCCAGGTCAGGCAGAAAGACTGCAGCTAAAGTGATGTCAGAGTTTTCGATCCGACTTCTTTCTTTCGATGATTCTTTGCTGTAAACATTAACTCTTATGGGAAAGAATGCATAGTGAACTATATTGCATCTCAAGGAAGGAGAACATTCTTATTAAATAAATGATCTTGAAAAAATTAGATTATGCATCATAAAATCCTAGGTGGGACGCATCATAAAATCCTAGGTGGAACACATAATAGGGGAAGATAAAGGAATTTACTCCCTAAAATGCAATCTATTTTCTTTCAAATGTCTTAAAAGAAATCAGCAGGAAGAGTCAGAATACAGTTGGTACACCCTATCAAACTTCATTCTTGCCTCTAGGAACATTTCTATTTATTCAGATTATTATAATGCCATATAAGGACTTTACCCTGAAAAGAGTTCAAAGAAGCATTCTTCAGTTCTATCCTCCTAACTGACACAAACAAATAATTTATAAACTATGTCTGTACAAACAAGCAAACGCCCCCTTCAGCCCTCTCAGTGGCACTCCAGCTCTCAAAGTCACGGCCAGGCAGATTGAGGTTTCCGTGGTAAGGCCTCAACCCATGCAGTACCTGTTACCGTGATAAAAAAAAAAAAAAAAAACTCAGTCTTCCTTGCCGTAAGCAAAGTTCCAGTTCCAGTCTTGAGTACTCAATTCATTTGGAGGGAGTTTTTTTGTTGTTGTTGTTTTTTATTAAAGATTGAGACAACTCAGCTGTTTGATGAAATCCATAGTTCTCTTTTGCAGGATCTGCAATTCTGTGTGCAAAGGGGGAGGGGGGAGGGGAATCTCAACTCTAACTCAGGAGGTAAGAAAGAAAATGAGAAAGTCCATGAATTTAGCACTAAGGTCAGAAAATGTGTGTGTTTAGCATGGAAACTGCCCTTTTAACTTGTAAAACCTTTCTTTCCCCCTGGTTTGAGAGAAGAGACAGAGCAGTCAAGTTTTTTTGATGGAAACATTTATAGAGAGGGCTTATTTGATAATCTGTGTGGATTTATTTCAACTTCTTTTTAAAAAGAGACTATGTGCCATGTGTTTAATTTGTGTTATCATATTAGCGCCATATCATGAGCAGACAAAAATTATTACATTCTAAGAATCATGTTTAATTTGCTCCCCAACCCCACCTCAACCTCAAGAATACCAAAACACCCAACATAAATTTAAATTTCCTGACTAGTGAAGAAGGATGCTAGCCCCAGTGTCATCTGTATTTTTCCCTTGCGTCTGTTTGTATTTCCTTAGACCAGCCAATGAGGCTTATGGATGCTTTACATTTTTCAAAATGTGTTTTATATTTTCATATCATTTACTTTTCTCATCTTTCTAAGAAAGTAAGAATCTAACTCATTTTACTTGGGCTTATGAGAATGAGG
The DNA here is from genome assembly GCA_019455555.1 of Galemys pyrenaicus. Taxonomy (NCBI): domain Eukaryota; kingdom Metazoa; phylum Chordata; class Mammalia; order Eulipotyphla; family Talpidae; genus Galemys; species Galemys pyrenaicus. The sequence goes on along the minus strand of JAGFMF010011752.1, from coordinate 17,969,182 downwards.
GCTCTGCAGGAAGACCGATTCAAACTTCAGATGTAGGGCAGGGAGTTAGGACACAATACTTATTATCATCTCCCTGAACCTCAGACGTTATCAGTCTGCAAGGGAAACTTAATCCTGAACACAAATTGCATTTCCTAAAAAAACATAATCTTGCCTTAAGACACCAACCTCCCTGATTACAGGGAATGTCTGTGTTTACACATTTGTACAGAGCATGCTGACTGTATTAGTGTCCTAGGAAACAAACTGTGCCGCTCACAGACCTGCTGCAAGCACTGAGGAGAGAAAGAAAAAGAAATTTTGAAATCAGACCCCCGATCTCTAACTCCTTTCAAATTCCTGAAGCACATTAGCTTTACTACTGCATGATGTGCACGGTAGTATTTCTTCTAATGAAATCTGACTAAAAGTTTAAATGAGTTTAATGCATGAAATGTATAAATAAAATGTGGCCTTGATTAAATTTAGACTTGATACATAACTTAAATGGGTAGCACAAGAACAGCTTTGGTATCATGTGTCCAGACTATTTTGGGCTTTGCAAAAGTAGTTTGGATTTTATCAGGAGTGTAAAGCGCTTTCTATCAGGAGCACAATATAGGTATAGAGCTGAAATATGCAAAAGCACGGAGAAGAAAATACCACATGTTTGAAAAGAGGTTAAGAATGAGAAAATAAAACAAGATATTAGAAGGTAGCCACAGAATGGAATTCTGAAGTGTTGATTTGCAAAGAGCAATTTACATAGGTAAAAGAGTTCACTTGGAATTTCTTCTGGGTGTCTCTTAGCTTCATGAAGTTGGGAAAATACCTTAATTTCATGGAGCCTCAGTCTTCCTCCTTCATACAAGCAAATCAAGATGCTTTATCTGCGTACCTCCTGGTTTGTTGGAAGGATCAGGATGCGATAATAAACATAAAAGGTCTTTGTATATTGTACAGAGCCTTACAGATCCAAGGCATTATCATTTTAACAGACTTTTCTAACTATAAAGTTTCCTATTCACATCTAAGAGTTACAAAATAAATACTTTTTTCCAGTTAGCATACATTATAGTATCCAGAATCCATTATATATAATGGGTAGGGTTAACATTATTAGTAAGGAATAAATGGACTTTAACAGAAACAACTCTGGAGAACGCTGCAACTTTACAGGAAGTTTCGTAAAGTAGTAGTAAAATATGTGGGCTTTGAAGTCAGACATCTCTCCCTTCCATCCTCCTCAGCTGCTTACTTGCTGTAATATAGCTACACAATTGGGCAAGTTGCCCTAACATCATAAACCACTTTTTTAAGTCACTTTCAAAATGGAGATAACAGCTGCTTGATGGTTTTACTGTGACAAATAATATGATATGTGGAAAAGTTTTAATTTTTTTGCTGGTAATTAATAGTTTTGTATTCAGAAAGTTCTACCTTCTTTTTCATTATCTATATCATACAAATACCATATATGAGTGTTAAGGCAATCAGGGCCATGAAAAATGGAAATAATTCCACTTCAAAAGAAGGTCAAAAAGTTATTCTTCCTTAACAGTTCAAAAATAGAATACCTACACTAAAAATCTCTCATACTAGAAAAAAAGACCAAGAAAATAGATGAAAAGTTATTGAAACATAAGGACAGAGGAGGATAGAGTGACAGAAAGTTCTCTTAAACCTCCTCAGCAGGAATGTTTGATGATTCTAGGCTAAGCCACAGCCAGCCTGTTTTTTTCTCTTTTGAAATATTGCACAACGCCACTCAGTTTCAGGCATTTAATAGAATGAAACCAGGTGAGTTTGAGCCAATTTTGCCTTTCATTTTTCAAGTTTGTTTATTACTTTACTTAAACCACAACATTCTGAGATCTCACAAGAAAATCTGTTTCTGTGAAATTTTCAGCCTGATTTCCAAACCAGAAAAGAGGTTCAAATAAACTTGGGTCCATTTCAAAAAAGCATCTGAGATTCTGGATGTTTATTTGAAGCAATCTGGACTCCTGACCTTTTGAGGTTCCTCCACCACCAATAAAGAGAGCCTACAATGAGTTTACTGTGTAAGGATCTAGTGCTTAGCGTCTGAATGGATAAAAATCCCATTGGTCTCAAGGAAAGTTGTTTCCGAACACATGCGGTGGAATCAAGCCTTAAGCAGATATATTGATACCCTCCTTTTAGGAAAGTGTACTGACCAATCAGTGTCCGAGTTCAGAAAACCTGTAAATAGGTTATTTATTCAATATGCTTTATGAGTTTAAAAAATATTCCTAGGTTGACACCAATAAGAAGAGGCTCTTGTTGGAGTAGCAGAGGGTTTAGTATTTCCTGGAGCACTATAGAAAAATGGAGACCAAACTGCTCTCTCCTGCACAGAGCTGCCTTTAACATTAATGTGGGACTTCAGAAAGTATGCCAATCCTCCCCAAGTTCTTGAACCTTTTCAAAAACTGAATTCTACTACTTCTGAAACGATGAACACTGAGAAATTGGATTTGAAACCACAGCATTAAATGCTTAAAATCCGATCCTTCTGTCAGGACCTGGGATAAATTAAACTGATGTACATTATTTTTAAAGAAAGGGAAAAAATATGGGAAGCGGATTTTGAAGCCTGAAGGCATAGAACAAAACAAGCTATGCAGGTGATACAAACCATCTTAGTTCATTCCTATAATGGCTTTCTACTTCCATATGGTGGCCCATACTGGAAATAATTCTTAGGAAAACAAGTTTGTATGTGATAAATAAAACATTATTTTAGAGGTTTCTGTTTTTATTTTCAGAGTATGCTACTTTTTTATTCAGTGTTCAGACTGCTGTTAATATTTTTTTTTCACTTTGGTGTGAGTTTATTATTTCAAGGAACAATGAACAGAGAGTACTAGAGAATGTGTATCGATAATAAGGTTCTAAGGTGAAAAATTATCAAGTATTTCCATCAACTGAATTTTGGTACAGCTGGATAATATGTATTAACATATTGAATTTAAACTTATTGGTTCACTAATATTGGTAGGTTTAATTAATTTTTGACTCTCAAATAATAGTATGAGTCTAAAGATAAATGTATTTCCAAGAACAAAAGTCTCTTGTCTTATTAGTTTTGATTGCTATCAATGGAAGGATTTGATCTCTTAATGGAGCAAAAGTGATTAAAGCTGACCAATTTAGAGGAATACCTCTTCAACAGTAATGATAAGACAAGCTTAAACATAATAAAAGAATGGGTTATAGATAACAATTATGCTTTAAAATATGCCTTAAAAATCTAACCATATTTCTTTCTGCCAGAGAATATGACTTTTTCTCTGTAACAGATTATTCTGATATAAAGTACAAGCATGTTTTCAGATCCTGGACATTTGCAAACCAGGAATTAGAAGAAAGATAACATCTATCAATTTACATTTTTGAAAGTCCATTTGTACATATACACCAACTAATAAAAGCAGCATCATTTGTCATAAGAGCAAAATTGTTTAAGTAAATTTCTAAGTTTTCATGAATGTGATTGTTTATATTATTTAATAAAATAATCAAAACATTAATTGTGCATTATAAATTTAAAAATTAATAATATATTTATAAATACACTATAATTAATAAACCATAGGTTGTAGATCTAACTGTCCCTCCAGGTTACAGAATATTTTAGGACTAGGGTTGTCCTTAGATGGTAACTTGGAAAAACTGGGTGAAACAGAATTCACAAGATACAGAGATACTTGAGACAATGAAATCGTCAACACTTAACTGAACACATTATTTATCCTGGTCATACAGAACTCTTTGTGTTTTCATAAATCTGCTGGAATGGGCCCAAATATCAGAGCTGGAATAACAAAATGCTTACTAGCAAACTAAAAACTAGCTTAGCTTGTAGCTTACCACACCTATGTAACCTCTTGTTACAGTTTGCATTCCAAACTGTTGCATTTCATTTTATAGCATCAAAGGTGAGCAGAAAACATACTCCTGAATCAATTAACACAACATGCAGCTCCTTTTTTCAAACCTCTGATCTTAAACAGTGCCTGTGAACTGAAGCAAAATGTAGGGCAGGTTTCTGGTGAATTTGACCTCTGCATGTAGTCACCAATTAGTTCTAATCATTCAAAATATCATAGCCTCAGTTTTATGACTTGTAGCATAAAATGCCTATATGTTTTATTTCACATGACTTCATTTAGTTGAACTTGGAGTTCAGGGAAACTGGAGGAATACTGCAGTTCTGATCTGAAGGTTGTAAACACCACTCTCAGATCAGGTAATTCCTAGGAGAGGATGTCTTCTCAGGTTTTTTTATTATTATTATTGTTGTTGTTTTTATGAGTTGTTTTATGAGTGGAAACCAGACTTTCCACTCATATATTTTGTACCTCAGTTTAAAGGGCATGCTCCCCGTAAGAAGAGACTTATTTATCTGTATATCCACCTTCTCTCACACAAGTGACTGGTAGGGATTTTTAATCAATGACCATTAAGTTACTTTTTTCTAATTTACTTACATTATTTAATTTCTCAATGTAAAAAAAATAAATAATTTTGAATGCATTATATATTAAAATTTAAAATAAGTTATTTAATATAATAAATAAAAATATTTAAAAATTTAAAAATGCTAACTACAAAACTTGGATTCTTAAAATTTTTCTCACATATGTATAGTAAAGTATAGTTCCTATATTCTGCTCCATCAATAAGATACAATTAACATCTATCTGCCACTGCCCACTGCATGCCACAGTTTTCTAAGTAGTTGCTGCATGTAAAATGTATTTCAATCTGTTATTCATTTAAAATCATGAGGTAACAAGTCTTCATTATTTAAATAGTTTAGAATGAAGAATGGCATGCCAATGTGTTTCTTAAAAATTTTTTCCCATAAAAATAATTCTCAAAAATGTGTTTCTATGGAAGCATTTAAACAGTTTACCCTTCATCTGAAATTAATTTTTTCCATTGAATTTATTGTGAAAAGTAGGCAGGTAAATCATCACCACTGAATACTCTGGTCGGAAGACCAAATTTATCCCATGAATTCACAAAGAGCAGCTTCGTGCTCTGGTAATGCCTCACACAGTGAGTGTTGAGAACTGACTCTCAGTCGAGGGCAGAACTATTTTTGTACTCTTATGACTTTTATCCAACATGGACTTAAAGTACTTTTCAAATTAAGCCCAACCATTAGGCTGAAACACAGCCACCCTGGAGAGACTGCACGGGCTGTCAGTCACGACAGGGCCGCCACACAACTGATGGGTAGGCGGCATATTTTTGGCAACCATGGTAAAACCCTTTTCATACCAAAAATACAGTGGTGTCTTTGATCTCATAGAGGGAAGGCAAGACTCGTTGGCTTTTTCCTCAAGGATTCATCCAAAACTCTACAAGACCAAATCCATTACTCATAGAAAACTCTTGCTGGAGTTGACCACATGACATAGAAAAGAGACCTTTTCAGAAACATTCAATAGGGAATTTTCCTCTCGTGCTAAAGTTGCATAATTCCTGAGAGTGTTCTTTCTGTAATATAATTCTCACCAACTATATATGTTCATCTGGTATCCCAAATACAACGTTCCCACTGAAACTCTGCATTTTGTTAATAGTGCTCATTTAACAATTAATGTGTATCTGTGTGTGCATGTGCATTTGTGTTTCAAAGGAGATAGGAATTCCTAAGAAGCTAAGAATGTACTTAAAAGCCAGATCTTAATTTTTCAATTTGTTATTGAGTGCTAAATAAGAAAACTAAGGTCTTTCTAATTTGTTGTGCTTTTTTTAAATATGATTTTAATTCTTTTAATTCTGAGTCTTTATGAAAAACATACTAATGTGCTCATTTGCAATTTTCTCATTATAATAAAGGTCATGAGAAAGTTAATATTGAAAAATTATTATATATAATAATACTAAATACTTCATAAGCTTGGGCTTAACTTTGGAACTTTAACAGGAAGTGAGAGTGAAAATTTCTAAAGCACATACTGTGTGCCTGGAACTCTGCTAACAGTTTTATTTTGCATCTCATTTAATCACAACAATGCCATGGGTGTTGCAGTAGATTGAAGGATTTTTCACAGTTATTCTCTGCAAGTTGATGATACTTTCTTTTTTCTTTAATTGTATTTTCTTTTTACTACATCATTGTAGTCCCCATAGTTCCCCTGCCCCTGTTGATGACACTGTCTTGCTCCATTCACACAAGACTTTGATACATGACCTTCTTTGAGTCAATTAAAGATCTGTAAGAGTGATGTGCAAACCATTTATGCAGACCCTTCTAGAGTCATCTGTGGTTTTTGCATCTCTTTTCCCTCTGCCATGAGACAAACACATGTCACAAGAGGCAGCGCTCCTCCTGCCAGAAGGAAGAAAACAGGGAGCAGAGCTGTAACTGGCTTGAAAAGGAGTTGGAATTTGAGCATGAAATGAACCTCTATTGTTGCGAGCCATTTACATGTTGGCAAAATTTGTCACCACCATACAACTTCACTGAATACAGTTAAGTCACATTAATTCTCATTTTGCAGAGGAAAGCATTAAGGATCCATACAATTATATTGCCTAAAGTAATGCACAGTAAACTAAAGAGCCAAGAAATGAATTTAAGGTTAATGAATTCAGAGTTGTCTGACTTCATAATTATGCCCTACCTTAAAGTATTTTAGAAGGTCAAATGCATGCTAATTCATTATTGTAGAGATTCTTAGCCAACTAGATAAACAAAATTATCTGTTACCCAACTAACTCAACAAATATTTTTAAGTAAATCCTTATCCAAGGCAGGCCACCAGTTTGAAAAACTCCTTTGTTGTTTCCTCTTTACTACTCTCTGTCACTCATCTGCTGATACTTCTCCCAAGATATACATATATGAATATTTTAGTATCAAATCTCAACTCTATAACTGGGTTCAGATACCTATTTTGTCATGTATGAGCTTATTATCTTGAACAGATCACTTAGTCACTGTGAATCTCAGTTCTTAGTATACATATGAAATAATGAATATTCTTATGTTTCTGTGAGAATTAATAATCCATGGAAGATACAGTTACAATAGCCACTTAACCATTAAAATTTTCCTTCTAGTATCCTGTCTTCTAGTGGTAAATATGTCCAAAACAAAAGTCAAAAAGTCATCGATAACTATAAAATATTCCAATAACATTCTTGCAATAAAATAATTTGTTTGACCTTGATTTTCCTAAGTTTATACATTTTAACCTTTGGTTTCCTCTAAGAGACAAACTTGCTTCATTTCATTTTTCTGGGACTTTCTAGGTTGTTTTATAACAGCAGAAACCTTGAAAATACTTTTTATGTTGCTGCTTTTAAATAAAACACATTAGATCTTTTATGTTAGATTCATTGGGCATTATTGTATCTTTATTTCAACACATCCTATAGCACCAAGAACAAAATACTACTAAATATCAGATACAATATTATTTTAATCTAATTATCACCCAGAATTTAAGGTGTAAGTTCCATGTTCAAAGAAAGTATAACATCAGGGTGACCGATCTGCCCCTTACTTGATCTTAAATGTTCATTATTGCACTACATTTTGCTATCAGTCTTTATCTTAGGTCATAAATTTTAAAGCTTCTAATTTTAAAACTTCAGATTTTAAAAGAACAGAAGATAGGGTAATACTTAAAAGTTCAAAATTTTGGTTGAAATTAGGATTCAATCAATTATTAGGATGATCTTGAGTGTTAATTTTCCTTTCTGTTTAATGGAATAAAACCATTTTCATAATATACAACATACTTTCGAATTTCAAAGGAGAAAGCTTTAGAAATTGATAACTTTTATGTTATGCAAAAAATAGGTATTTTTTTCTATTGTACCTAAAATAACAATAAAATAGCATTTTCTTCCTGTGCCTTATCATTTCAGCAGTTCTGGAAAACTGAATTTTATATTTTGAAAATATATTAGTGTACAAACAACAGTGAAGATTTTTTTACATATATATTTATATGTGCATAAAGTACATACATTTAATTTGTACTTTAATAAGTCAATTGTTTTCCCTATTTACTTGTTGTTAATAGACTATCATGAGATTTACCTCACGAATTCGACTTACATGGAAAGATAAGTTTTTTATGAGTTAAGAGTTTTGTAAATATAATTGATAAAGGCAAGAGCGTATTGTAACTTTCAGGTCTAAATCTCACAAAAAGTATAGTTTTGTTGACCCTTTACCTTGTAGTTCAATTTTACCTTTCATTCAAAAGTGTACATATTATGTCCAATTTCCTTTTCTATCCTCTATCAAATTGAGTGTCCAGGTTATTTTCATTTCTGTAACTCATCACTATTCATCAGGTATTATTAGTGCTAGTATTTTCTACTCAAACAAATGTGAAACAAATTTAAAACCAAAGGACCTGATCTTGAAGTAATCCTAGAAGAAAACATGGCTTTCAAATTCTCCACAGCCTGCACAATAAATTAGACTGAGGACAGAGAGACTTTTTACAGAGAAACTCAACAACATATGTAGAAAACATATATTTTGGTCTGGGTGCTCATGTTTCTAGATTATTTTTCCTTTAATGCTAACGAAGTGATACTGATTCGATCTGAGCACGTTCAACAAATGGTAAAGAACTAGGAACCAAATACCCACTTGTTACCTCTCTATATATTATCAGATATTGTTAGTTCCTCTCTGCCTTGTGTTTGAAATGTTCACATACCTGTAATAATGCATAATCACATCTTTCTTTGGTGGTTTTTTTTTTAATTAAGTAGTTTTAAGTATAAACTCACCAGCAATAAAAAAAAAAGTATATTTTTGTTAATACTTGTTAAAGTCTACAGGGATGGAATTTCCTCTTTAATTACCACAAAACCTTGCCTTTGTGGTTGATCAAAATGAAAGCACAGAGTTTACAATCTTGGCTCACCATGCTATCTGTCTATGGTCTTTGAAAGATGGCATATTTTCAAATATCCCAGACTGGTTCAAAATGCTGTCATATGTCACACTGGATTACCTTAGCCAGCTTGTGTTATGTTACATCAAGGATGTGACTAACATTAACCACATGTAACGCAGCAGAGCAGTGCTGTCCGCCAGATAAATTTCAAAATGGCATGGTTTTAGAAACCAGGGTTTAGAAATTTCTAGTCATTAAGGAGAAAAAAGGAATCTTTAAATTATTTTAAAAGGGATTTCTATTTTTTTCACTATCACTTTCAAAGCAGTTGGCAGTCATAGACATATTACAACTTGCCATGCTAGGTATTCTAAGTCAAAGTTAAGCAGCAAAGAATCTCTGAAATTTACAATACCAAAAGCATTTTAGAGTACACATAATCGAGTGAAAGTTAAATGCAAGCTCTTCAGAAAACACTGTTCAACTAAATATATATAAATGAAGTAAAGGACTTTAATGAAGGAGTAAATGTTATACAAAATTTAACTGTACCTCAGACTTCTCTACTTTCATTTTATAAAAGAACTGTATATTTTCATAGTTTTTAGGGAAAAGAGGAATCTTTTTTTTTTAATACGGTATGTTTTTCTTTTTTTTTTTATTATTAGTTATATTTGACATCATTTGTAGTCCCCAGGGAGTACCCACCACCATTTCACCCATGCACCATCACCTCAGTCCCTTGTGCACCCTCTGGCCAGAAAAGAGGAATCTTAACCAAGTGATGGGAACAATAATGCAAATACATCTAACATATATAATCTAAATCCATGCAAATCAATAAATAAAAATCATGTATAGGAAATACTATTAATAGTACCATGTAATCAATATTTTACTTAAAGCTGTCAACAAAGTCTTGATATCTTCTAGCAAACTTCAAACATCCTAACACTTTCCATGAAATCATTAGAGTTCATTATCAGTAATACTCCAGTGAGAAAGATTCGAGTGTGATCTGTGCCCACATACATAGTGGAGATGTAATCTAGTCCTGCTTTTTCTGAAAACAGGATCAGCAAGAACACTGTTTCATTAAGACAACCTATGGATTTGCAGGATTAGCAAACTATATATAGAAGATAATATCATTTCATTTAGAATTTACAAATATCTCATACCTTTTTTTATTCTCTTATTTCCAGTAAATCATATCTTCAACAACTTTGAAATCTCTATTTCTCCATCTTCCCTTGAGCCTACATAACAAATTTTATAACAACACTTTCAACTATATTGTGTTCCTGTTCTTGTTACCCACTTTTAAATCCATGAAAATGATTCCAATTAAGGAAAATTGCCAGAGCCATACATTTTTTAACCAAATTACTTGTGTCATTAGGGTTACATGGTTTTCTTATTACTCTATATTCACTTATTACTTACTATCATCTAAGTCAGTGTTTCTCCATGAGGAGATTTTACCACCCAGGAGATGTTTGCAATGTCTGGAGACATTTTTGGTTGTCATGACCAGGCGGCTTCTTCCAGTACATGGTGGGTAGAGGTTAGGGATGACAGAAACATCCTACAATGCACTTTATGGCCTGCTCAACAACCACTGACTGAAAATGTCATTAAGTCCCAACACTGAGAAATTCTGATTTCATTTTTAATTATAGTATCCATATGACTACATATTAACCACAAATAGTTCCTTTGAATCTTTGATTTATATAACCAGATATCCATATAAATTATCTACTTCTATGTACTGAAGTCACTCCAACTCAGTTTGTTACAACTCAAGTTCTCACATAGAAATCATTTCAGAGTGTCATCACTATCCACCAACAGGTGTCATAAGCCAGACACTCAGAGACATCCTTAATCACATGGCCAACCCATTACTAAGTTAAAATATTCATACATGGTAAAAATATTTCTATTTATTCAATTTTTCTCTATTCTAATACCAAAGACCGGTTCATTCATCAAATCTAGAGTGATATCTAGAATGAAAGTTTCTTAGAAGTTCAGATCTCATTTTGTAGTTGCTTTCTACCATAGAGTTACTTAAAAAATATTATTGGGCCTCCCTGGTGATGCAGGGGTCAAAGTCTCAGAGCTATCAAGCTATCACCAGCCATTGCACCGGAGGATGGCCCAGCTAGGGAGGTGATCCGCATGGGGCAGCAGACCTCTCCTGTTTTGCCCAGTGCTCCCCCTTAAGCAGTGTATTTCAGTAGATCCACCTGTTCTGCTCCCCACTCTGTGTCTGATGAATCCTTTCACCACCACCCCCAACCTCTGGCCTACACCTTAGTTCTTGTATGCATAATTAAAGTAAATCTTTTTAAAAAAAAAAAAAGGTCAATATTCTTCCCACATACTTATAGATGTTTTTTGGGTGAGTCCCTGCTTGTCTCTGCTGCAAAACTGCTTATGGAGAAATTATCTTCCATGAAATGGTTGGTCATATCATGTGCCATTCCTGGACCAATCACTGTAGACACATTTTGGCTGAACCAGGGTTTAGGACCCACCCTTAGAGCTAGGGTTAGGAGTGGGATTGGACAGATTGAACATGGGGCACCAGTGGATATTAAGGCAGGAACAGGATGCTGGAGAAGTTAAAATCACAGATGTATATTGTTAACACTCCAAATCTAACTAACTTATTTCCACTTATATTTCTGGAAAATAAAATCTCATTTACTAGTCCAACTACTTATGATGTCATATTAACTTTCTGCTAAGATTTACTCTTTTTCTTTTACACAGCAAAGGAAGGATAGAAGCACACCCAATTCTTAAGAATTTACCTTATGGGAATTAAAAGATCAGCTTTTTTATTTGAGTGATTTTAACCAGTTCTTTCCAAACTAATGGTGCAAATATCACACAACTGAGATTATCCAGTTAAAAAGTGCAGATTCAGAGTCCATAAATCTGGGTTTTGCAGTCTGAGATTCTGCAGCTAGCTCTAATAAACTCCCAGGTGATTGTGGATAGCCACATGAACTAGGCTTTTGAACAAGATTATGGTAGTATTTAAACTGATTACACTAATGTGATATCTGAAAAATTTAATGAAGTTTTCAGAAGTTCTTTATTTGGGAGTCAAGAATACTTTAGGGAATAGGAAACATCTAATTGTATAGCATATTCAGAGCCACACTGAATAGATGGAGAAAAATGTTAAAATCTTGTGTGGCATAAGAAAAAATACTCTGAGATGAAGTATAAATGTGTTGAGTTAGTACCACTTTTGCTTATTTGTGCTTATTCATTGTGCACTTAGATTTCAGTTATTTCCTCCAATCAATCATTTTAATCAAGGATTTGCCTTGACTAACAAACTGTGGATCTCAGAAGCCACAAATTCCTCTTCTGTGCAGTGCATAAACCCTAGCAGACTTACATGAGGCAGGCTTATAACTCATCTGCAGATGTGTTCCATTTACTTGTCTAAAATGGGATAGTGGCTAGTTTTGATTAATTTAGAGATTAATTTTACTAGAGAAGACAAGGCACGACTCTGGACACAGACTGCCTGGATTCAAATCTCACCTCTGATGCTTAGTAGCTATGATACTATGGACAACTACTATGTAGCCTCAATTTCCTCATCTTTAAACTAGAGATAAACAATCTACTGCAAATGTATTTTGTAAAGTTAAATGTCTTAATATATATAAAAGTGTTTAGGAAACAGTCTGGCACTTCATCAACATTATATTTGCTGGTTATTACTGTTGTCTCTTGGCAACCAGAAAATATTTTCAAGATATTGGAACTGGCAATTAGCAAATCATTCAAAGGTATTACTCAGTTCAAAAGAACATCATAACATTTACTGAATTTGAAGGAATTAACTCTTATCTTTTGTCATTATAAGTTGTGGCTGAGGTTACCTCTTAAACACTAACACTAACTAGTATTCACAATAGGGGAGAATGGTTAGCAAAATCTCCAATTAGGGTTTTGTTTATACTTCCACTGGGAGGGAGGATTTGTTAGTTTGAAAGAGGCCTCTCCTGATGATTACAGGTGTCAGCACATCCAAGTTTGGCTGTGCTTGAGTACCTGCTGTGAGATGCAAGACAGAAGAAAATCAAGCCTAATTGTTTGAATTTAAACATATTTTCATTTACAACTCTGTTGATTGTCTTAACTTAGTTTGACTAATTTAGGTGAAGCCAAACTTCAAAATCTATGCTCTTAAAACATGAATAATTTGACCTCAATCAATGAATTTCCTTGTTACTTTCTGTGTTACTGAAAATACTTTATCTTTAATATTAAACACCAACAGATGTATTACATTCCTTTCTTATATAAATAAGGTATGAGTTTAATTTTATCTTTAGAAGGGATTAGAATGTATATGTGATTATGGGCATGATCAGAACAAAGAATTCAGGAATAAATCAGACTCAGGTAAAAGCACATAAAGATATCACCAAAATTGGACTAAGAAATTATTCCAGCCTAGGTTTCCCCAAATATAGCCTTTATTTGAGGATGTGAATGTGGAAAAGGTTTGAGGGAAAGATGGATGAACTGCCCTCATGAAAATATAAACTAGGTTCTAATACTTTCAATTTTATGAAATCTCCCAAAGTCATTAATAGTGGAGTAGATAACCTTAAAGGCACCTTACAAATATATGCATAGTTTTTTTCTCTTTATAATCTCATAATATCCTTAAGCTATTTACTGTATCAGGATATTTTGTTGTTGGTAACCAGCTCCTCAGTGCTTAATACCAAGTAAAAAAACCACTCAAACCTTTGAGACCTTATGACAAGGATCCAAGCTGTTAGTTATTGCTACTATATTACTGAGTGAACAAAAACAGAAAACATTAGATAAGTGAAAAAGAAATAACTGAATAAAAGCAATGCATGCCAAACTATATTTCTCTTTTTCCCTTTTTTTAACTTTCAAAAAAATGTCTGTTTTAATAACTTTATTAACTTTAACTTTGGGGACTCTTAGCTCAGGCTATATTAAAATAAACAACCCAGGATTGTCTTCCCTGTCGAAGTTAATTTGAATCAGAACGGAGTATTTACCTTTTCTTGGAGCTTGTGTGATTCAAGGTTAGTCTGTTTTGGAAAGACTGAGTGAGGCAAACCTAATCCTTTTCTGAAGCTCATTAATTGGAAGCAGGACCACATTACAATAGCCTTTTCTAAACTGAAGGGATCAAATTAAGAATTTAAATGAAGTGAAAACTTCAAAACAAGATTCTCCTAGTGGCTTCTTCTGTTTATACAGTTACACTCTAAATATAAAGCTGACACCATTTGTGTTAAATTTCACTACTTAACTGATAAGCTAGAGCAGGGAGTACACTGTCACTTGGGGTAGTTTTGTCTGTCACGCTAAGAGTGCTCATAAATAATGTATGAGAATTTCTACTTTGTTGGCAAAATCCTTTCTTTTTAAATCAGCGAATGAGTAAAGAGATGGATAGATAAGTAGATAAATTTATTGGTGGACTATCCTATTTAATCACTCTTCAATATTACTATCAGATCTTGAGGCTATTAAATGCTATTTGAGCGTCTCCAAGTGAATGACAATATACTGACATTTTTTACTGTTTCTATAAGTATCTGGAACATATAACATTTCTCATAATTGTGCATTTGACCACAATGTCACAATCTTGCACTATTTCAACCATCTCCACAGTGAAAACCAAATTGCAGATTAAAGTGAGTTGGATAATGGAATAAAATTCTTGTACTAGTATTTTAAGTCATGTCTAGATTTATAAGGCCTCACTTAACCATCATTGGTTTTTCACTAATCAGTAAATTTCTCAAAAATAACTTAGGGCATGTTTCATAATGTAAATGAATAATTCACTGTCTATCATTCTGAACTCAGTATGTTTTCATACTGAACATCAATATCCTGTATGCTGAAACAGCTCAAGACTAGCCCAAGAACAGAAAGGGGCTTCCCAGTTCTTCTGAGGAAGATGTACAGCATGGACAAAAGAGTCTGGAGTCATGATATCTAAATCTTGTTCCAACTTGGCTGCGAGCCAGTTGGGGGTACAAGGGCAAGCAATGAAGGTGCATCTGAGCACCAAAATAGGGGTGTTAGATGACCTCTTTTGCTTCTTCTATCTCAACTCTCTGAGACCATGAAATCTGAATGACCTAGGCATAAATAAAAGTCAGTCACCTGGAAGGCCCACTTGCCCTCCCTTTACACTTACAGTCAAATTTTCCAAAAGCCTAGTCAGCACAAAGTATTTCCAAATGTACCTTGTTTCTCATCTTCTGTCCCTTCCTTTTGGCAATGAAAAATGTACTGAATAGTGCATAATGAAGACTCTATAATTACATGCAAAACTATGCTGAACTATGGTACATGATCATATATGTTTTGGGGGATGAGGAAGGTCAAAAGTTCCATTAAGTTTTCAAGGGTATCATGACCTAAAAAAAAAAAATTTAAGAACCCCTAATCAATGCTGATACAAAAAAAGAAACACAAAATATTTATTCAAATCTTTTTGAGAAACTTTATGTGCTAGTGATGTGCCAGCCTGAGGCTTGTTTAGCTGGAGATACAGATAGAGAAGAGAGAGAGAGATGAGAGTAGACCAATAAATACAGATTTCCTCTATTACTGGAAAGTAAAGCATTCCTATAAAAACTTTTATGTTGACATGACATAAAGCAAAATTTTTTCTATTAATTTATTTGGAAAAATGTTTTGAGCATTCCAAGATCCAGAAAATAGCCTACCTAATCATACCAAATAAACAATAAAACCAAAAGTAATACTAACACATGGTAAAAGCAGGTGTGATATAACAAATACACACCTGTATAAAATAGAAATAATGTGTACACAATGTAATTTCATTTACCAGAATCAGGAAGACAGCGAGCACTCCAGAAGACTGGGAAGTATTAATGTTGATGTGATGGTATTAGGTTGAGTCCTAGGAAGGTGGAGTTGTGGAAGGTACAGAAGTCTGGAATGTGGAAGAAAGAACAGGATCATCTATTAATATGGCATTTTTTTTAATCCAAAGGGCAAGAGGGTCACTTTGTCTGCCTGCCTAGATGTCAAAGGTCAATGTTCATCATCTGCTGGCTGATATGATAGATGGGAAGGCTTGCACAGGGACATTATGCCACTCTCAATGCTCGGGTTACACTGCCTGTACTGTGGTTAACTGCAAAATAAATGCTGAACGTTTCACCCTTTGTCATAAAAACGAAAATCCTCTTTGGACTTCTTTCTGTTGGCAACAAACAGGTACTGTGCGGTGTTTCAAGAAAGAGAAGTGGTCAACAGAGAACTTTTGAAAGCTCAGGATACCTATATAAGGCCTTAGGAAAACTCTTTGATCAAATGAGTAAGACCTAGAGGTAGACTAGCAGTAAAATTAGGAAATGTAAGGGAGAATAGCATTCCAGGCAGGAGAAACAGCAACAGTAAAGGCACTAAGGCTGAAGTCTGCTCAGTGAGTTCGAGGAAGAGCAATAAATGCATCTTGGTTAGAACAGAAGAAGAGAATTTAGAGGGGGCTAACAGGTCACCAGGTATTTTGGTAAGGACTCTGGCTTTTTATTCCAACTATTAGCAGAGAAGTGGCATGATCTAACATATGGTTTAAAGGAACAATTCTATTATATAAAGCATAGGATGAAAGGGGACAGGAGTGAAAGGAGACCATTTAGGGAATAACCATTTTAATCCAGGTGAAACATGACGTTGGTTTTCACCAGAAAGTAGTAATAAAAGTGGTGCAAAACAGAGGAATTCTGGATACATTTTGAAGGTGGCACTTACCAGATTTACTTGTGGATTGAATATGAAGTGAGAGGGGAAATAAATATAGGATAGCTTCTTTTTAGTTTTGTTTTGTTTACCTTAGTCACTAGATGAATGAAGCTACCACTTTCTGAGAAGTGAAAGCAGAAGGAATTGTGGATGAGTGACATGAAATTAAGATTTTGCCTTTGGCTGTGTTAAATTCAATCTATCTATCTCAGGCATGCAAACTTCACAGAACATCTAACATAGTACATTTATGTCAGTGTCTTATACGTAAAGATTATGTTTCAAGAAATAAGCCTGGATGCAAGATACTTAAGAATGAGTGGTGTTAGAAGAGAGAAGAAGGTGAACGATTGAACTTGGGAGTTTTCTTGCATTTGGAGGTGAAGGATGGGAGATAAACCAATCAAGGAGGCTGAGAAGTGCCTCACTTATTTTGAGAATTTAAATGAGCTAATGGGACTATCAAGTTTTTGAGCTTTTACTGTTATACAATGCCTTGCAGATCATAAATAAGTAAATCTTATATTTCGTTCATACCACTCTCTCTAGCCTTAAGTCTAGAATAAACTTTTTAATTTATTCCACTAGTCCCTCACATTCAGCCTGTTTGAAAATGGACATAATCACTTTCCTAAACACTAAATTCTCCAACTGTGTGTTTTTGTTTGATCTTGAGTAGCAATTTGTCCACACCAGTTTGAGTAAAATTAATTTCAAAATAAGATCTTTCACATTTACTCTGACTTTGCTTAAGTGCAGTTTCACAAACTGGCTTTCTGTACTTGAGTCTTAAAATAAAAAGTACAACTTTTTGAATGGACATTCAAGGTCCTCAGTGATTTGCACCCAGTCTTTTCCAAGTTCACCCCATATTTCTACTTATTATTTAGCACGGCCCACTCCAGGCAGCATGAATAAGGCCCTTTATCAAGCCTGATCTGTGCCCTGCTGCCACTTTACCTCTATTTAAATGATCTTTCTTCGCTTCTCTGTTTGGCCCAGGACTATTTTAAACTGTGTGTTGCCACAAAAGCACATTCATGCTATTGCAGGCTTACTCAGCCTTCAAAGGCTGACTGCAATGACACGTTTTTCACAAGCTTTTAAGTTTCCATTCAGAAGAACTTTGCTATCCTCTCAGAGCACTTGGCTCCTACCTTGCCTGTATAGTATATCTCACATGTTCTTAGTACTTCTTAAAATCATTTATGCATGACCTCAATTCCCCTGTAGATTTTAAACAATGTAAGAGTCTATAAATATTATCCACTGTTAAAGTAACTAAAGAAGTTAGTAAGTAACTAACTAATGGTCAAGGAAACCATTAGACTGAGGTGACTCTAACCCCTTATTAGACCAGTCTCTAACACCTAAGCAAGAGTACATTCCTATAAAAGTACTCGTACAGAAGAAAATGAAATTTAAGAACAATCAACCAAAAATAGTCAACTACCCTATCCCAAATAAAGAAACATCTTAAGCTATAGTCAATTAAATTTCTTTTCTTTGCTTTTGTGCCTCTTCTATGAAAGCTGAGCTCTGTGTGAGAAGTTCATTCCTCACTACTTTCAGTTTCACAGTGCCCAATCCAATGTTTGCCCAAATAAACTCATGAAAATTTTAACGTACCCCAGTTTATCTTTTAGGAAAAGATACCATGGGTGTCTTTCCCAAGTACTTTAAGCCCAAAATTACTTGAATATTTGTTCAACTGTATTCAACTACAACAATTAAAATTTACAAAGCTAGGTATTGAGGTCTAACACGGTTAAATTAACTGCCCAGGGATTAACATAGTGACCTTGGTAGATTTATGAGAATTATTTTCAGTTTAATTTTTTTCCATTGTGTCACAGTAAATATAACTATTAAATAATCATGTTTGATTAAATAGAAAAATATGAAAGAAAAATTTAATGGAGTAGAACAGTATATGACTTTATAGTACCCCAAATCAATAATTATGTAAATTCTTAATAAAATAACAATATAAGTCAAATTATATCAATAAACATATCATACTATTCAGTTATTTTTCTGAGATATCCATTTAACACCTACCTTGCAAATTAGTTGTAAAATATCTTTTTATTATCTTACCTTCTGATTTTTGTCTTTCATTTAGAAAGGCTCTACTGAATTATAATTGACAGAGCAAACTGTATAGATATTCAAAATAAATAATTTGACAATTTTATTTCCTACCAACAGATTATGGAAGTTCATCTTTGGTTAGTCTCTTTAATTTTGGCTATTCTAATAGGTAGAGTGGATTACCTTTGAATTTCAAAACACCTTCTCTGTTCCAGGTATTGGCAGTAAGAATACAAATTAATGATATACTCACCCAGTTTTTTCAAAGACATGGAAGCTAATGAGAAAACTTATAGTCAAACATAATTTTAGTACACTATGGTAAATCCTTTCATGTAGGTATACAGAAATTCTTTTAGAAAATAGAGAAATAAGATCAAAAAAAGATAAGGAAAGGTTGCCAATAACTTAGCATTTGAAAGGTATCCCAACAATGAAAAAAAATGGAAATGCACAAGAGTTAATGACATTTCTGGAGACAGAGAAAGATGTTTGCGGATAGATCATGTGTGGTGGGCACACAGCTAGCAAGCAGGATTTTAAAGTAGCTTTTATTTATGCCATGCTAGGCTGGTCAAATACCTCAAGGCTAAGGCCATGCATATCCAGATCTGTGCTTTTTGTTGTTGTTGATTTAACATTAATTTACATCATTGTTTAGGTATTAGGACTATAGGATCTCCCCACCCCATTCCCCAGATCTGTGCTTTTGAAAATAAAACTGAAGAATGAACTAGATGACTAGATGACTGAGTAGAAAGATATAAGTCAAAAGAAAATGAGGAGGGCCTAAATTTGTGTTACAGATTTCAAGTAAAGAAAAAGTCATGATACATTTCTGAGATATATAAAAAAATTTCTTCCCCATTCTCTTTCTCTCTTTCCCCTCTCTCCCCCGCTTCCTTCATTCCCATAAAGACACTGGCTTTCTGAAGCACCTTACTCTTTATTATATACTTACAATGGAATCCTTGGGAAGGAAAGAGCTTTTGAATCCTTAGCATCCATTTATCCTCAGAGATTTCAACTGCTAGTTCTTTAATAAGAAAAAACCCACAAAATTCAAAACTCCCAGCATAAGCCTTTAGAGACTTTACAGAGGGTTTTCATTAGATTACATACATCTTACCATCCAGCACCACATTCTTTTCAGTAACTCCACTAAGTAGGAATAATTATTCTTGCAGTATATTTGAGAGTTCCATAGGGCAAAAGCCACAGCATATGGTTTTGACTCTGATCAGTCCACTTAATAATACAAAAAATTAAGTTAAAGTGGTATATGGAATAAATTTATAAGTAATATTACTGCCTGGGGTATATAAAAATTCTATCATTTATGTCTAAAAATTGCAGAAAGACCTTTTACACAAATTTTATTTTTCCATAAGAATGAGCAGTAATTTCACAGTATAGTTAAATGGTTACACGAATGTATATCCAGATCCATCTTAATATGTCTTGTACATAGAATAAGCTGAAGCATTTCATATCTTCATTTATATGTATTCTGAAATAAGTCACAAACATAATCCTAAAATGTGCTTCCCATGCGTTTAAGTAGGTATGTTGCCTTACAATGATGATTACTAACTTAAATTGGTATAGAAAAGAATAATTACTTGTACCCTTTTACATACAAAAAACTAGAAAAGTCTTCAGTGAATAATTGTATGTAGTTCACCTGTTTATGAATATATTTACTAAACAAATATTTACTGAGTTTCTACAAGGTGCAAGACATAGTCATTAGTCAGATAGACCAGCCCCTAACTACACATGCCTACATTATTTTCGGTATCCTTCCTGGCATCAAGTTTCTTTAATACCCTTCTACGCCATCAAGTTTCTTTAATACCTTTCTCAAACTTGCCTTCATTGGTAACAACAAAAAATGTCTCTAATCTGACTGTAAAACTGAAGCTACCAGAGAAAAAAGGTAGGGGAAGGAGAAAAAGGGGCCTAATGGACTATGGTAAAGATAAGATTATGGGTGCTTTGGTGATGGGCATGGTGTTGAAACATGTGTCTGAAGAGGTGTGACCCCATATTCCAAAAATTATATACAATGTTGTAATCCATTGTTATCTCAATTTAAAAAATACAATAAAATATTTTTAATAGTCTCCAGACAATAACAAATGTCCAGTTGAAGACAAAATCAACCCCATTAAGAATCACTTTTTAGTAAATCAAGAAGAGAGATCTTTGCTTTTTCCTCCAAAAAGGTTTGACTTTTAACTAAATTTGAATTTAAGAGTTTCTAGTCTTTATTTCATTTTTGTTGAGGTATAATTACTTATGAGTGTGTATATATTTTAATATACAACTAGCTATGTTTTGATATGTACACATATGTGGAACCATCACCACAATCAAGATACTGTAATAAATGTCTACCAAAGATGAAATTTTCCTTGTGCTTCTTATTAATTCATTCTTCCTTCTTATTTGTAATATATATTTTCATTTATATTAAAAAGTCCAAATATGTACAAAACATTAAGACTATTTCTAAATTATATCCCAAGTTAGAAAGTAAAATAAAAATCCATTTGTTAATATTTCCCATGTCACTGTTGTTTAATATCTTTATATTTGATGTTATATAGTCCACGGAATTAGATGACTGAAATTCCATTTTCCATGTGGACATCTAGTAGGTTTTCTTTTGAAATATATAATCTTTCACATTGTTGCTTAAGTACATGCAACATATATTTAATTTATTTTCTAAAATCCTAGAGTAGGGGCCTCCCTGGTGGCGCAGTGGGTTATGCAACGCACTATAAAGCAAGCCGCAGCCACTGCAGCATGAGTTCGATCCCTGCTGCTGGCCAGGGAGGGGACCCACATGGTGCAGCAGACCTCTCCTGCCTCGTCCGCTGCTCCCCTCAGCGGTGTGTTTCAGTTGCTCCGCCAGTTCGGCTCCCCATTCTGTCTCTGGTGAGCCTTGTCACCCCCACACCTATGGCCTGTATCCCAGTTCTTGTATGCATAAATAAATAAAATAAATCTTTAAAAAATAAAATAAAATAAAATCCTATAGTAGTTCAACAATTGTAAATCATGGTGTCATTTATTTACATTAAATGAATATAAACAATTATATAATGCCAAGTGGCTAAAGTGCAACATTTCCCTGTTTTGAGTAAACTTAAACAAATCAGGAGAGACTCTGAGTAATTATACATAATGCAAACTAGTCAGTTGTGTTATACTAACCACCTCATTTTTCCAAGTGTTGAATCTGACTTTACATTTCAGAAAAATCTAGCATTTAGGTTTCACATAACATGTTTCAAAACAGTCATAAGGTGTTTCAGGTATCAGGTAAGTATAAAAACTGAAAATAAGTTATTTAATTGAATCTAAGGTAATTTTAGAGTGGCAAACATGGGAAATCAATAGAAAAGGAATATTAAGAAAAACACACCAAGTTTATTCCCTTGTATCTCTGCAGCCTGCAATTTTTGATACCAATAGTCATATAATTGGTGTCATGTTTTCATTCAAATCTTAGCTAAAGAGTAACCTCCATGGGGAGGGGGGGAAAGGGTAAGGGAGTAACTATCATTTCCTAATATTTTAATAAACTTTTAGGTTCTCCCTCCTTACCTCATGGTAACAATTGAAACCTACACTGCTAGAAGATCAGTGGATCAATGAGGAGATCAAAGATGAAATTAAAAAATACCTTGAGATGAATGACAATGAGGACACATCACCCCAGTATGTAGGGGACACAGCAAAAGTCATTATAAGAGGAAAATATATAGCAATAGAGGCTCACATCAAAAAACAAGAAAGAACTCAAAGAAACAACCTAATCTCCCACCTTAAAATACTGAAAAAAGAGCAACAGAAAACACAAAAGCCAGTAGAAGAAAGGAAACAATAAAAATAAAAGTATAAATAAATGAAATAGAAGTTAAGAAAATAATCTGAAAGATCAAAGAAACCAAAAGCTGGTTCTCTGAAAAAGTAAAAATAAAATATATAGATAAACCTCTAGCCAGGCTCACAAAGAAAAAAATCAGAGAAAGCACAAATAAACAGGATCATAAACAAAAGAGGAGAAGTTATAACAGACTCAGCAGAAATCAAAAGAATAATCAGAGATTATTATGAACAATCTAGAAGAGATGGACACATTCCTACAACTATACAATCACCCAAAGCCTAACAAAGTAGAAATAGAACACCTAGACAGAAAGATTACAGCAGTGAAATTGAAACTAATCAAAACCCTACCCCAAAACAAAAGCCCAGAACCAAACAGCTTCAGAAATGAATTCTACCAAACATTCAGAAACAAGCTTATGCCTGTCCAACACAAACTCTTAAATATTGAGAAGGAAGGAACACTACCAAATACATTTTATGAAGCCAACACTACACTAACACCAAAACCAAATAAAGACAACACACACAAAAAAAGAAAACTACAGGCCAATCTCTCTAATGAACACTGATGCACAAATCCTCAATGAAATCCTAGCCAACAGAATCCAGCAATACATCAAAAAGATAATTCACCATGACCAAGTGGGAGTTATTCTAGGGGCACAAGGATGGTTCAACATCCAAAAGTCAATTAATGTAATCCAACACATCAACAGAAAGAAAAATAAAAAACTAATGATCATATTAATAGATGCCAAGAAAGCATTTGACAAAGTGCAACATCCATTTATGATAAAGACCCTGGAAACTCTCAGGATAGAAGGAACATACCTTAACATAATAAAAGCCAAACACATAGCCAATATCATTCTTAATGATGAAAACTGAAGACCTTTCCTTTGAGGTCTAGAACAAGACAAGGATGTCCACTCTCACCACCACTTTTCAATACAATAGTGGAAGTCCTAGCCAGAGCAATAAGACAAGAAAAAGGCATACAAGGAATACAAATAGGGAAAGATGTAAAACTATCACTGTTTGCAGACAATAGAATAATATACATAGATTATCCCAAAAACTGTGTAGAAAATCTAATCAAATTAATCAGTCAGCTAGGTATTGAGATACAAAATCAACATGCAAAAATCAGCAGCCTTCCTATATACAAACAACCAATTTGAAGAAGAAATCAAGAAAACCATCCCTTTTATACTTGAAACAAAAAAATCAAATACTTGGGAATAAACCTAACAAAAGAGGTGAAAGACCTTTACACAGAAAATTACAAAACATTGTTAAAAGAAATAGAAGAAGATACAAAGAAATGGAAAGACATCCCTGTTTATGGATTGGAAGACTTGACATTATTAAAATGGCCATTCTACCAAAAGCAATCTACAAATTCGATTCTATTCCAATAAAAGTTCAATGACATTCTTCAGAAAAATAGAACAAATGTTGATGACATTCATATGGAGCCACAAAAAAAACCTAAAATAGCCAAAGTTTCCCTGACTAAAAAGAAGGGAAATGGAATAACCACACTCCCAGACTTCAAATTATACTACAAAGCCATGACAATTAAAACAGCATGGTACTGGAAGAAAAACAGACACACAGACCAATGGAATTGAAAAGAAAACCCAGAAATAAAGCCGCATATACATGAACAACTAATTTTTGATAAAGAAGCAAAGAAGATAAAATGGGACAAAGACAGTCTATTCAATAAATGGTGCTGAGAAAACTAGACTGCTACATGCAAAAAAAAAAGAAAAGGGAAGGGAGGGAGGGAGGGAGGGACGGAGAGTGGGAGGGAGGGAGGGAAGGAGGAAAAACTTCGAGTATGTCCTGTTGGACTCTACTACACTGCTGGTGGAAATGCAAATGTGTCCAAACTCTATGAAAGCTGTGTGGAGTTTCCTCAAACTACTAAAAATGGAGCTCCTATATGATCCAGCAATTCCACTCCTAGGAATCTATCCAAAGGACACAAAAACACTAATTCAAAAAGACACCTGCACACCAATGTTTATTGCAGCACTTTTCATTATAGGCAAGCTATGGAAACAATCCAAGTGCCTAAAAATAGATGGATCAAGAAGATGTGGTATATATACACAATGGAATATTATGTGGCAATCAAAAAAGACAAAATCATGCAATTCGCAACAACATGGATGATGCCAGAAGAGATTATACTCAGCGAAATAAGCCAGAAAGAAAAGGAAAAATATCGGATAGTTTCACTTATAGGAGGAGAGGAAACAAATAAATGACTTAGGAAAAAATTAATTATAATAAGTTAAAAATCAAAATCAACAGACAAGTACTAATTTGAGACAGCCCCCAGGGGAGGAAGACGGAGAAGAAACAAAATGGGTGGAAAAAGCACAAGGGACTATGGTGATGGGACATGGTGAATTGGTGATGTGAATTTCAGGGGGACAAGAAATATACACTGTACAAAAATGAAAAATAATGTAAAACAAATGTTTAGGTTCTCATTTAGAATGTTTCACTAAACTCTAGATTTCACTAGACTCTAAATTTCATGAAGGCATGTCCTTCCTTCTTTATGAGAAGGACCTAGGTGAATGGTTAATCCTGGGAGATATTCAGTAACTATTTCTTCTAGGCAGGAGTGAATGAAAGTCTTGAGTACATGGATACTTTTTTATATATACTGAATTCTTTGTGAAGGAAGAGATACAAAATATGATGCTGATTCATTTCATATTCTTATTACAAGACCTACAACTCACTTCCTGTGTGACTGAAGTGCAAAGTACTTTACTTCAGCACATGTGTAGAATAGTCTCTAATTCACAAATCATGTTCAGTTTAATATGGGGAAAAAAGGGTATTTTTCAGCTATCTTTTATTTGAGTATCTTAAATTGGGGTTACTGTAACAACTGCAAACAAGACATGATAGGATCTTTGTTCTTTGAGTCCAGGAGTGTTTAACTTAACTGTACAGCTTTGACACATCATTTTACTGCTTTGAAGCAAGAAGGGCAGTGGAGCCCTTAAAACACACACACACACACACACACACACACCCCAAAACTAGATGTTAACTTGTAGTAATAAAGTGAGAAAGAAATTTTTTGGATTATGCCATCCTTTAGGCCTGTCTATCCTCACTTCATCACATTTCAGGAAGAAGGATTGGCTGAGAACTGGCTCCAACTAAATCCTTTTTAATGCTCTTTCACTGAAGGACTGGAAAGTGCCAATTCCTATCAAGCAGCTGTTTTTTCCTTCCCTTGCCAGACTCCAGGGCAATCATATTAAACTGAGAAAAACCACAACTCAACAACGTTGGTCTTCCACTTAATTTTTCATACAAATTTAAGGTCACATCATAGGCTATCAATAGAGAGGTACTTGCTACACAGAATAAATTACATACCATGTAGCTACTCTGAATATCATCATTAGCTGACAGTTAAGAGAATGCTCTTAGGTGTTAGAGGAGATGGGATGCAACTACATGTTTTGAAGGCTGTACTAATGCCTACAGGAGTTAGTCTTTATATGCAGAGTTGGAAAGTTTGAATTAATTTTTGTAAAAACATATATTCCTTTTAGAAACATAAATAATTGCAACCAAGTAATTTATTACTGATGAAGTATTTATTTATGGATAGTTATCTTCTATAAGAAGATAAAAAATGAAGAAGGATGTGTGTTCTTGTCTCTGGAGTTTCCTTAAAAACAAACTATCATGTTGTTCCTATTTTTTTTTTATTTTCCTAAGCACATGGTTATTGTTTTTAAGTAATTGAATAAAAATGGTTCTTATAGAACTACATAAGCGTCCAGTGCTTTGCATACATTTCTGATGGAATCTTGAATATTTTGATTTTTTTTAAACCTGATAACTGTCATACTAATTACTCATCTGGAGGGAAATGCAAATATTATCCTGCATTTGTTATGAGTCAGATCTTAAGTTACTCTCAAGCCTTTAGTTAACATCTTCTATGAATTGACCATGTGATGCATGATAGAGTCTTGAACTCTTATGTTTTTCTGATGATTAGATTGGCCCTTCAGTAACATTTGCTCATCATCAATATTCTATGAATGAGATGACATTTCATTGGAAGAAACAGATTGAAAACTTGTGTCTCCCATTTTGTCACATATGGGTGAAGCTCCCAATGAAATTGTTTTTACTTTCTTTTTATCTCACAAAGAAATGTTAAAATTGAAGGACTGACCGAGTGTTCAAAGTTATTTTCAGGAACAGTGAAGTCATAGGCTTCTGCTTTTAATAATCCCTCACAAAATACAGAACATCATTAATCATAAATGACTGCAGATTTCCTATATTCTGGCATTGCTATGAGGTCTGAGCATTTTTAAGGGTCTTATAAATTTGAGCAGACAACAGCCTCATGACATTGCATAAAAATTTGGCTGTTATGGAAAGATGAAACGACAGTTGAAAACATTAAAATGCTTAGAAACTGAAGATAGCTTTATTGCATTTCAATACAATGTAAGTCTAATTTTCAACTACTTTCAGTTTTTATGTTTCAGTAACATATCAATCAATCAACAGCTATTTATTGAATGCCTACAATGTGTTCAGCTCCATTCAACACTGTAGGGAATACAGAGACTTATGAGAAATATACTCATTCATAAAACACTGTGTTCAGCATCTGGGTTCAAGCCTTTATCCTGAGTGTTTTCAAAGCACTCAGTACTTTGTAAAGATGAACAAGATGTAATTCCCTTCTTCAGAATTCTTCTACTTGCAGTGAGGGAGGTAAAATTTTTACAAATAAAATTTGTTAAGAATGATGGAAAAGTGAAATCTACAAAAGTTCAGACAAAGATTCTCCTTTTAGTTCTTATTTTCAGGGAAGAGTTTCTGCAACCAACTTGAATTTTCAACAAGTGAGAAATCAATGAATGCAATTGTCTAAAAGCATCCCCAAAGCCGTGGGCTGAAATCCTACTCTCCCACCCCCTCACCCAGTGGGGAGAGCAATTCCTTTAAGATCAGGAACAAGACAAAGATTCCCACTCTCTCCACTGCTATTCAACATAGTACTGGAAGTCTTAGCCAGAGCAATAAGACAGGAAAAGGACATACAAGGAATCCAAATAGGGAAGAGGAAGTAAAACTATCATTATTTGCAGACGATATGATAATATACTTGGAAAACCCTAAAGGCTCTACAGAAAATCTAATTAAAATATCAACCAGTTTACGCAGTCACTGCAGCACAAGTTCGATCCCTGCTGCCGGCCAGGGGGGGGACCCACATGGCGCAGCAGACCTCTCCTGCTGTGCCCGCTGCTCCCCTCAGCAGTGT
>JAGFMF010011752.1:17822483-17939742 GCA_019455555.1 Galemys pyrenaicus | reverse complement strand
CTATTTATAATTGGTAAGACCTGGAAACAACCCAAATGCCCAAAAGTAGATATCTGGATCAAGAAGATTGGTACATACACACAATGAAATATTATTCAGCAATCAAAAATGAGAAACTAGGGACATTTATAGAAACATGAATGGAACTAGAAGAAATTATACTCAGTGAAACAAGTAGAAGGCAAATGAAAAATATCAGAGGGCCTCACTATTAGGAGGAATATGAAAGAGCAACAACAACAAGAAAAATAAGCTCAAGGAAATGGGCAATTATAACCAAAAGCAAACAAAAAACTCAACAAGACCAAAAAGTCAAGATAAACCAAAGGGACCATGAGGGAGGGAAGGGAATGAGGGGAGGGCAAAGATGGGGATGAGGGCAGAAAGAGCACAAGGGACTGAGATGATGGTGCATGGGTGGAATGGGTGGAATGGTGGTGGGTATACAAATGATGTCAAATATAATTAACGAAATTTTTTAAAAAAGAAATAACATGAAAAAAAGTGAGAAAAAACTGAACAGATCAATTTTACTAAAGGGAATTTATGTGGAAGTAATAAAGTTACAAAAGTATCCCATTAATTTCATTTTTAGGTGCCTCTTCAACTCAATTCGATTGCCATGCAAAAGAAACATGAGTAAATTCTATAAGGAAAGAAAATGGAATAGATAGAGCTTGTGTTCCTTGTTCATGTAAATGCTGTTTATTGATTTTCAAATGTTAGAGTTCACCTATGGACAATACACAAATGACTTTATTTTGGTTACAGCCAGAACACAGATGGTAACATCTAGATGATGGAGAAGTAAAGATCCATTAGACCCTAAGCTAGGTTGATGTGGGAAATGGGGAAAGAAAGGTGCTAGCCTGTCACCTGTGCCCTACACAAAGAGAGTCAGCAAATAGACTCAATGCCATAGTCAGATCTGATAGTGCTCTAGAAGTGTATAGTCACTAAAATAACCAAAAATAAAACTATCCAAAGTTGGAAGAAAGGGAACAAAGAGAGTAGGAAGCATCAGAGCATTATAAATCTTCATTTTCCTTTGACATGAAATAATAATTTCAAAGATAAATGTAAAAGTCTAAACTGAAAGTTTAATAATCATTTGTACAATTAAACTTTGGAGATGTTTCATTAACAACCACACAGAAGAATTCACAATCCAGTCTTGGTTAAAAAACATGAAGATAATCTGGTCTTATTATACATGACTGGAAAAGAGAGATGTGTTTAAATTGTCTTTTCAAATAATTGCAGACATTCTTTTCCAATATTACATTAAAGCTCAAACAATCATAGTTTCTTAAAAGTTAGATGCAATATGGAATCTGACACCCGTTAATAAAAGTTTCATCCAATTATACTTTTTAAAATGGGCACAGGGCCTCCCTGGTGGTGCAGTGGGGTGAGCACATCACTGTGAAGCATCTACTGCACAGTAGCACGTGTTCAATCCCTGGCCAGGGAGGGGATCCACAGGGTGCGGCAGACTTCTCCTGCCTCACCCGCTGCTCCCCTCAGCAGTGTGTTTCGGTCAGTCTGCCTGTTCTGTTCCCCACTCTGTCTCTGGTGAATCCTCTCAGCTCCCTGGACTCTGGCCTGTACCCCAGCTCTTGTATGCATAAATAAATAAAGTCTTTAAAAAAAAAAAAGATGACGGCTATTATCATCTCTGCCAAGGACAGCCTCCCCATGTTTCTTGCTCATTACCTCTTCTAAGTGTCTTCTAAATGTCTCTCTTCCACATGCCTCCTCCAAGTCTCCTTCCTGACATTGCCAGGATTTAAGCAGGGCTGTAGAGGTAAACATCAGAGAGAGATAAGGTGGCCTGCCTTCTCTTTCATATATATTTTTCTGGCCTTCAGCTCTCTCCCTGGTTTTATGCATAACCCATGCATTATTTAAAAAGAATGTATATTTGTTCTTGAATTGTTCATGTTCATATTGATTTGAATTTATAATTAACTGCTTCCCCTCATCTGCTCGCTTTTTCAGTTTCTCAGGTGTGTGAGTAAATATTTCAAACTCTAACTGTTGACTTACATATTTCCCCTGCAATTGTCTGTAATTTATAAAGAAAAGAAAAAGATTATCTGTAAATGCTATTTAGCAGTGAACAATTTCCTTGATCAAAAAAGTAACTTGGTTGGGAAAATACCCTGTGTTCGTTTTCCTTGTTTTATGCTGAGGCTTGCTGTACTAATCCTCCTTTCAGTACAAAGCTACTCCCTCCTTCATATGCTGAGAATGTTCATAATTGACATGTCCCAATTGAAATTATTTCTGTAAAAAAAAACCTCAGGTTGAATACTTAATATTTACAGTGACTTCAGCCTATGTCAACCTATTGATACAACTATTCATTTTTTATCTCACACCTTAAATTTCCTTCCTCAGGGAAAATTCCCTGACCAACCAATCGAAAACCTTATTGTCACTTTCTTTCTTTTTTTTTTTTTTTAATATTTTCTTTACTTATGCATATAAGAGCTGAGGCACAGGCCAGAGGTGGAGACTGAGAGGATTCACCAGAGTCAGAGTGGAGAGCAGAACAAGTGGATCAACTGAAACACACTGTTGAGGGGAGCAGCAGAAGAGGCAGGAGAGGTCTGCTGCTCCATGTGGGTCCCCTCCTAGCCGGCAGCAGGGATCGAACTTGTGCTGCAGTAGCTGCAGTTTGCTTCATAGTGCTGTGTTTAACCCACTGTCAACACGGAGGCCCTATTGTCACTTTCTATCTCAGTGCCCATCTTATTCCTTAATAGTATTTGCCACAATTTTTAACTCTTTTATTTATTGACTACATTTTGAGTTCATCATTTCTAAGTATTGGAGCTCCATGAAGGAAGAATCATGAGCTCTTCCACTGATCGTTATCTTTCGAGAGTCTAGATCTAGACTAAGCACAAAGAGGAGGAAACATGTATCTTAAGGAGTTACAGGAGATCTTTGCAGTAGCGTGAAGTGTACATTTAGCTGTATGCAATAAGAATTTGAAAACAGAAAGTTTTCAAATGTTTTTATTAGACTTGAAAGAAAAAATCTATGTCTTATCAATCATTACTTCAATTAAATTCACAGATCATTATTAATGTGTACTGTGACTTGCACTACATTAGGAACTGAGATGAATTTAAAAAAAGAGAGGGAATTACACAATTTAAGGACTCATTGTATTGTTGAACCAAGAGATAGACTTATAGAAAACAAGTAAAAAAATAATGAAGACAGATAAGAATCACATGGGAAAATGATTGGCTTTCATTCAACAGTTGTGGAGGTGAACTTAAGTGCCAAAACAATAAGAGCTGTGGGTCATCATTCCCACTCAGTGAATAAATTGAAAGGTGAGGAATGGCAAGTTCCCAGATGGCTTTAGTTTGCTTTGGCTCTATAGCACAAACACTGGACTCTTAGAGGGAAAACTGTATTTTAGCCTTGCTGTGCCCATGGAAAAAATAGGAAGAGTTGTTAATCTTTGAAAAGGAAGTTCATTTTCACTAAACTTTTAGCATAAGTTCCAAAGAGTTTAAGTAAATCTCCTTCAGTTTGAATAAACTTATGACTATTTCAATTTCCATACAATGACAATGAATTTAGATTTTTGTAAGTTTCTCTTCTTAAAAAATGATTTAAATGAAATAGCCATTTCTTAAACAAGTTATTGAAGTACAGTAGTTTTGATACATAAACGTTTGCGTCTCTCTTTTGAACTACCAAGTTCAATTTCATTAATTAACAAGTTTCTAAAGTGTACAGTAGAATATATTTCTTAATTTTAAGTGTGTATAAATTATTAAAATTTATCAACAAATGTCTTGTTTGTTAATAAAATTCTGCATGCAGTACACAGGTACATAAAATAATTTCGTATATGTGCACTTGAATGAACTAGATATACTTTTTAACTTTGAAAGCTATTTTTTAGTAAAGCAAAATAACTTCTTATACTGCAAAGTAACTGACTTTATTTTTGCACATTTTTAAAATTCAAATAGTTTTAATTTTTTGTTTAATTAAG
The DNA here is from genome assembly GCA_019455555.1 of Galemys pyrenaicus. Classification (NCBI taxonomy): domain Eukaryota; kingdom Metazoa; phylum Chordata; class Mammalia; order Eulipotyphla; family Talpidae; genus Galemys; species Galemys pyrenaicus. The sequence goes on along the minus strand of JAGFMF010011752.1, from coordinate 17,935,715 downwards.
TCACTTTAACATCAATTACCAAAAATGCCATCTTTAATTTATCAAAGTTATACCAGTATGGTTTTAACTAAAGAATACACTTGAATGATCAATTATTTTATACATAAATCAAAACCTTGTAATCTTTATTCTCATGATAGCTATACTAATATTTCCCACTGTACTGTCATAGAAAAATGCAACACATTATCAATAAATGTGCCCCTAAGGGACTCTCAATGTCAAAACAGTCTTTTACTACTTAAAGCAATGGTTCTTGTTTGTGCTATCTGTGATGAGGATTGATATTTTTAAGATGATATTCATCCATCCCTCTTCTAACATCTGTAGGTTTCTATTCACCAGCATGATTAACAAGTATCAAAGAGTTTCCTTATGGAGCAGGCCAAAACTGGTATCTGCTTTCTGTCTAAGACAATGAGGTTGATGCCAAAAAAAGTACAAAGAATTATGGAGGCAAGGTTTGGCTACTCATACTTCAACACTTATTTGGTTTTTGTGGTTAAATGTTTGCTACAATTGAACCCAACCATTTATTAACTCTCACAGCACAGTCAAGTCAGGTCAGAGAAAAGATATAAGTTCCATACACAGCATGTTCATTCTATAATCAGCTCGGTGCTTAACTTTTTCTTCACAGCAAACCAGTGAAATAAGCAATTATACAAAGACCAGAAGATTTAAATAAGTTACAGAATCTTACATTCTTAGAGTGACAAGGAGCCAACGTTGTAAATTTAGAAGTTATCCTGACCTCTCCTGCCACCTCCCCAACACACATAGGAATCATCTGCTCATAGTTTTATAGGAAAATCCATCTCTCTTAAATATAACTATTTTTTATTTATTTAATAATTACATTATGTTACAAAGAAAAATTAAAGTTATGAAACTGCCAAAAATAAGAGAAAAACTAAAATAAGTTCACTAGAGGAAAAGTTGTGCAAAATATTTAAGGTTTGTACCCCAACACTACAACATGAGCAACCAGAACCCCCAACAATAAATACCTTAATGTAGCAAGTGTTCATGTCATAGGAACCCAGACCTGAGAACAGTAGGTAGCAGAAAACAGGTAGCAGTGACAATTATACAACTGACTAAGAGAAAGATGAAGCTGGGAAAACTCAGAAAGGAAATAAAACGACTTCAGAAAAAAAGGTCTTGGGGCCTCCCTGGTGGCGCTGGGGTTAAGCAACGCACTATGAAGCAGACAGCAGCCACTGCAGCAGGAGTTCGATCCCTGCCCCAGGCAAGGGAGGGGACCCACATGGTGCAGCAGACCTCTCCTGCTGTGCCCGCTGCTCCCCTCAGCACTGTACTTCCATTGATCTGCCTGTTCTGCTCCCTGCTCTCTGTGGTGTATCCTCTCACCCGCCCCCCACACCTCTGGCCTGTACCCCAGTGCTTGTATGCATAAATAAATAAATCTTTTAAAAAAAAAGGTCTTAAATTACAGTAAGACAAAGGAGCACAGGAACTTAAGAAAATACATGCCTAACGTGTTCCAATATGCATATTGTATACATGTTTAACTATATGAATATATATACACATATATATGATAGACAAAAAGATAAATGTAGAAAAAGTGAAAAACTGTCCATATAATTGAAATTCCTATAGAAGAAAATGAAACTAGGAAAGAAAATAAAAGTTAAATATGTAATTAAAGAAAATGTTCCAAAATAGAAGAATTATATGGTTTGCATATATTGAAAGAGCACATTGTATGCCAAGGAAACTTTTTTCAGAGAAATGAGACAACTCTTTGTAATCCATTCTTGGATTTCTAAGTTCACAAAGCCAGGCAAAAAAGATTATATCAAGTTAGAAACCATAGTCTCAAAGAGTATTCCCTCTTTGACTTACTAATCTTTGATTGACTCTACAGATACGTTGGCACAACAATGTAATGACACAATACAAGTTTATTTCTTTTGGCATTTTATATAATAGCAAAATTTTTAAAGTAACCTGCTTATCCCAATTAAGGGAACTGATGAAAAAATCCACAATATATCTAATGATTGGAACAATATACAACTGTAAAAAAAAAAGAATAAAGAAGACTTTTGAATGCTATTATGAAAGGGAATCCATTGTGTGTTTTCATGGAAAAAAATTAAATATAGAAAAATATACATATTATCATTTGCATAAGAGAATAAATAAAATATATATCATTTTAACTTCCTGTGTTTGAAGGACTCCTGGATACCCACAAAAAAACAAAACAAAGTAGTCATGAAAGAAGTGGACAAAAACACCAATGTAGAAGAAAAATCTAAATGCAATGTTTTGCCATTGGTCTTGATTTTTGAGTTATTTATTTAAAAAATTTAAGTTTTAAGAAGACAGAGAGAGTACTCAATCTTTTCACTAGAAAAGATTTTGGAACATTTTCTTTAATTACATATTTAACTTTTTAATTTTCTTTCCTAGTTTCATTTTCTTTTCTAGGAATTTCAGTTATATGGACAGTTTTTCACTTTTTCCCATTTTCTATATTTATAATTTTGTCTATCATATATATGTGTATATATATTCATATAGTTAAACACATACAGTATGTTATAGAATTCAATAATTTTGGAAGAAAATGTGTTCTGTGTACAAATAAATATGGAAAAGGCTCATTTAAACATTTACAAATTCTTTCAGCTTTTTCAGAGAATTTTGTATGCTAGATATAATATTAGCAGTCTTGGGTAGTTAATATTTGATAGGATTTTCCAAATGTATCCAAATTTATACCCTCTGTTTTTTTTCTTTCTTTCTAAAGCTATTTATTAATATCTTAAGGAGCAAACTTTGAGAAATTGTATTCTATATATTAAAATGTCACCTTTAATAAAATTTTCAACCAGGCAGCAACCTTGGAATGATAAATTTTTGTGGTTATTTACTTAAATTGGAGGTTAAATATTGTGGTATTCCTTCAACATGTCTTTACTAGAACTGCAAAATCTGTCCAACAAAAACAATGGAGCATTTTTAAAGCCCTTGATCTAGGAATAAGTGGCTTTTTGCATTGTGTTTGGATTTTTCCCCCCTTGGCAACCTATTATTACCTCCTAGAAATAGGCAACATGCTAACCTTTCTACAGAAGATCTGTTCTTTGAAAGAAAGATAAGAAGCTATCACTGTGGTACAGAGAAAGGCTCGCTTTTGATGATGGGGGAAGATTAATTAATCCTCCAAATATTAAAATGAAGAAAGGTCTTGAAAGCAAAAGTATGGGAACTGTGAGAAATACAATTGCTACTTAGCTAAAGTGACATAGTACACACCTACTAGTTGAGTGTCTTTCTGGGTTCTACACTGAGAATTCTGTTGGCCATTTTTTATTCTTTCCTTGATCCAAAGCCACACTGCTCTTTAGCTCCAAAGTAAGTTATGACATGGTTATATGTCAAATCCTCATTTCTTGGTCTTGCTTAGAATTGTCCCAGTTGATCTTGGGAATTATTTCTGATATACAAATTTATAAAATTCCATAGTATTTAGATTAAATTGCTTTGGATACATGGTTTGCACATCATTTGTCCTCTTTCACATAAATTTATAAGCTTTTAACTTATCTCTGGTGAAGTTCTGCATACAATGTTACATTTAGCTAGGATCTCAATACTCTGAAAATATTGCAATTTGTAATTAATTTTTAGTTTATTGTACTTTCAGCTGTTTTGCAGGTATACACACTTGAAACACAAAAGACTTATGTTCATTAATCCCTTACACAGCTTTTAATCTAACATCTCATTCTTAAAATACTTTCTGTAAGTTGGGGATTTTCTAAATAATTCTATCATCCATAAAAATGGCAATGATCCATTTTCCAATGCTTGACATACATTTTTAAGGTTGTCCATAAAATACAAATTAAACAGGTATTTCAAAGATAACAGTAAAAACTGGTAATTATGCTTCTTTCATGTACATTATCACTTCACATTTAGAATAACCATGTAAGGCTGATGTTATTTTTTTTAAAAAAATTTATAAAAAAAATACAGTATTTATTTTATTTAATATCCCCACTTCATAATGAAGCACATTGAGTGACTCCTGTAAAGTTGCTAGACCTTTGCTGTTTCATTATAAAATATGCATAATAGTACTTATAAGGTTGATTTGAGGGTTAAAACTAACTAAAAAATTAGTGCTAAATTTATATATCTAAATGGAAATGTTAACTAAATGGAAATGTTAACTATATATCAAAAGCATTATAAAAATATAGAAATATACCCAAGACAGTTTTTCAACTCAGAAGCATATAATTTAGTAGAAAACGCAGTATAAACAAGAACAATTCTAAAGTAGAAAATGAGAAGAAAAATTTAAATGATTTCAGAAAATGTAATATTTTCTATTTGCAAATGTGCAGATTTTATTCAATAACCTGAAATTAGTATTTATAATTAGGTAATTATGCAAAAACCCTTACTTTTTTAGAAGCAAAAGTCCTTGGCTTCTAAATCTATTGGAAACTGAACTTCAATCTCAAGCAATAATTAACCACTAAAGAAAAACAGAAAATTCTGCTTTCAGAAAGCTCTTATTGTCACACACAACCAGACCTATCACTTAATCAATTTACTGGTCTGTTGCTCAGAGTGTAACTTTATGATCTGGTCCAAATTTGAAGTAAATAAATTATTATTGAATAAACTGACATTTTTTCCCAGAATAATTTAGATTTGATGATTGAATTAATAAATAATAGTCCCTTGGTACAACCTGAATATACCCCAAAGAACAAACGCAGAAGAAATTACTATTCTTTAATTCCAGTTTTCTCAAAGTAAGTAGCTGTAATTCAGACTTTGCCTCTTTCGTTTTCACAAAAGATTAACAGTCAATTAGAAGCTGACTAACCAGAATAAAACAACCAGATTGCAGATTGTAACTTATACCTTATCTAATGGAAGAGCCTGCTGTGTTGTCCTGGGTATTGTGGCAAAGAGAGTGGTGTCGAATATTTGTCTGTCACCTAACCCTGGAATCAACAGTCACCAGAGTTCTCTATTCCCCACCAGGGTTAAAGAGGGTCTATCATGGATTCTTAATTCTAAGAAAACATTAAAAAGTGCCTTGTAATTGGCCTCACGTAATAGGTTAAAAGCTTAACCAGAGGAGGTGTGTTTAGACAGAAAAGTATTAAATTAGACCCAGAAGCCCAATTTGTGTAACATTCTTGTGTATGATTTGTACAACAATCTTACAAGTCCAATTTGTGTAACAGTTTGTATAAGATTCTTCTAAATGCAATATGAATATGGAGTTTAACCTTTATTTTAGACATGATAGCTCAATCTTGCTCATTAAATTTATACTAATTATATGTTTGAAATATACTTAATAACAATGTTTTAAAGTGTTTTTTTATTTCTTCAGGACTCTAGTAAATGTAATTTGGTGACATGGAATTTTAAGCTTTACAACATAGTTATACATAAACTAACATTCATTATTCTGTTTAACAAAAATTTAAATTTTAGTTCTATTACAAAGCACTGGAAACATAAATATGTATAAGGTGTTATTATTCTCCTATGAATATCAGTCAAATAGAAAAACATACAATTTATATGAGTAAAATACAGGATAATTTTTTTTACATCTGTAAGATCAGAGCAAAGCATAAATTAAGACAGAGAATGACTGACATCGAAGTGTCTATAGCTTAAGAGTCCAATGTGGAGCTAACAAGTTCCAGAAAACAACAGTAAGACCAGAGACACCACCCATAGGTAATGATGATAGTGATAAAGACAGCAGCAGGAATTAATACCTACTGAACACTCATTCTTTACCAGATAACATTAGAAGAGAAAGATTATGGTGAAGGATTAACTGAACTTTACTTCTGTTCATATTGGGAAAGAGATTAAAAAATGGATAGAGCAAGGCCAGTTATCCTCTTAGTGCTCTATATACTCTAAATACACAGAGTACTCTTCTATATACTCTAAGTACATAGAGTACTCTTCTATGTATCTAAATGCATAATCATGATCATGGATTTCTATGCTCACCTTTGCTACTTCTATCAGTGCTTTTTGCCAAGTACTGCACCAAAACAAATGTTGAATAATATGAAACGTTAAACCATCAGAATAGGTGATGGTATAGAAAACAGAGCAATTTTAATATTAAGCTTACAAAAGAAATTACAAGAGGAAGGTTAAGCCAGCCATGTAGGTAATGGGTTAAAAACAAAAGATTCATTCAAACCATTTGTCTCTTTCTACACTGTTAGTCATAAGGAATCACTGAATGTTAGAAACAAAGATAAGGAAACCACAGTCTCTGGAGGTAGGATAACCTGCCAAAAGTCACACAGTGAAAGGTGGCAAAATATAAATCAGAAAAAGTCTTCTGATGGCAATTTCAGTCCTCTTGTGTCTACACTATACTGTTTTACAAACTTTATAATAATTTGTATGTGAAAATTCTTGTATACAGGAATGAGTCAACTATAGTAATTATTTACATACAGGTTGATAAATCAATAGGACATGTGTGATTGTATGCATTTATTAAATGTGTTACAACTTGAATATGTAAAACAATTCTATTAATTAATGAAAAGATTAGCTCAAAGAAGAGCAAGCAAAAAGAGAAATCTTTACCTACTACCATTAGTTTCTTGATGTTTTGGAATAGTGATTAACCTTGATGAAGAGTTAAGGAAGGCCTGCAAGAGAACAATGCTCACTAGGACCAGAATTTTTACTCCTTGCCAATGTAAATATGTCTATGCATAGGCCTTACATTCCTTCATAATATAGAATCCAAGAGTGCTTTTAAAGTCTCTCTTAAAATTATGGCTTTCGTTTGGGGAAAATTATATTTAATTCAAACTATTATTTCCAAAAAAGGGAAACAAAGAATGAATCGAAAACTTAAGGCCCTTAATTTTTTTTAAAAATGCTATCACCTTACATATATAATGCAGCCGATCACTGTATATGTCTGGTTAGCAAAAAAAAAAAAAAAAAATAGCCAATATTTCTTTCCTGTGCATTTGTCTGGTTGTATGTTCTATTGTAATTAAATGCTTCCTTTTCAAAACAAAAAACAAGCAGATTCCATTATAATTACTATAACCAAAATCAATGTTTTAAGTATTCTTACTATAATAAATCATGAATGAAAACTGGAATGGTTTTCATTCCTTAAACACAAGACAGATTTTTGAAATAATAAAAAATACTATGATAAGCATACTAGCAGTTTTGTCAATAAAACAGAAATATTTTATTTGGGCAAAAGAAAGGGAACTTTTTATTGAGACTACTGTCAATACGTTCATTAAAATGTCTTAGATTAACAATAAACAGAGTATGAAGACACAAATCACTTGAGAAGATTAGGTTGTTAAGTTAGTAAAATTGTCAGGGATTACTAAGGAGGGACCTGAAAAAATAAGAAAACCTGCATTAAGATCAGTTACAAAAATGACCAAGTGGGTAAAACTTACAAAGGTCAGGGCTCCGGTTTATCACAAACAAGAATCTATAGTGGAATTTGGGAGTTGAAATTTCTCAGTAAACCCATAATTTCAAAGTGTCAAGTTGGAAAATTTTCTTAAAAATAAACTCCTCTAGGGAAGGAACTATAAAATATTTTTAAATTTTTATTTCACCTCTTAGCATATACCAAGCACCTAATAAATGTGTTAGATAAGTAAATGATTCCTCAAGCCTTTCTTTTGCACACATTGTTGCCTTAGAAATATTTTGATTCTCCTTTTAGAAATTCTAATGAGATGTTTCCCTGAGGTACTCTGTTCCTTCTAAACCCACTTAAGCAAAGCTAAGGATTGCAAATTACTGAGTTTAAGGGAGATATTCCAGGAAACCTTCTTTATATCATTCATCAATATTTCATCTTCAAGATAAAAGAATGAAGTAAGATCAACTAAGAGAAATGGAAACTATCAGATTGCAGAAGGAATGTATGTGTCATATAAGCAATCTTCCAAACCTAATAGGAATTAGGGAACTTGATCCAATTTAGTCGAAATGTTCCCTAGAATGATGTCTAGATTTTTCCAGATACTTAAGTGTAGTCCTCAGGATTTCTTTTTCCCCTGTTATAGTCTTTATTTCCTTTCTGAAACCTGTATTTTCCCATTCCTAGTGACCTAAAATATCATAAATCCTATCCACTTTCCTTGTTTCCCCCCTGAGAATAACTAATATTTTCCACTGGGAACTTCTATTAGTTAGTAAGCATCACCTTCTTTAATAGAAAAGAGTTTACTTATCAAATATTTTGTAAATATATCTCCATGTGAAACAAGCCATATAAAATAAATTATCAGCTAAAAATTCCTCTCTGAGGTTATTTGAAACCAAAGCAGATTTGGCTGAAGTGCAGAAGATCTAGTTTTCTTTAACCTAAAAATATGTAGTAGTTGAATTCCACAGATGGATTTGGCAATGCAGTAATATGTTTCTAACCAGGGCCTAATTTCTTGCTATTACCAGTGGTTTACGGTCAAAGTATTACAGTCAGCACATTGTAAAAGACATTTGGGAGAGGAGCTTACTTAGTGCCAAACTTGAATTGAAATTTCATTCCTGGGAGCCTATCTGCACACATCTTTAAAGGCATCCTACTTCTGGTGCTGTGATCAACACAAACAAAGGAGGAATAAGTAGGAAAGCAATCTCTGTTCCTGGTGGTTTGCTTTCAAACTGGCTTTCTCCTTCACTTGAGCAAACAAACCAACATAACAATCTGTAAGCACTGCCCAGAGAAGGGAGGGAAATTTAAGCCATCTTACAGTACAATGAACTAAAAAATGTTATATTTGCAAACCGTTTTTAAATCCTATCATTTGTGCTAGCATGATTCAGCATAATAGGTTCTTCATACAACTCAGCCTTGATACTGTACTAGGATCCAGCCATTCTTTTCACTTTCTTGCTGTGCTGGAGGGATTCAAGCCTTCATTCCTTTTTAAAGCACTTAAAAACTTAGGTGTTTATTAAGAACCAAGCACTGTGCTAGAATGTATGACTACAAAGGTGAATAAAACATAGTTACTTACCCCCAGGCTCAACCCCAGTTTAGGAGGGAAATAATAGTACAATGCTTCGAGTGTGCTAAGTACTATGATATAAAGAGAAGTAGTATGCAATGAGGGGTGAGAAATAAAAAGGTATGCAATCCAGTTCATGGAGTCAGAGAGGACTCATTGGACGAATGAGCTTAAGTCTTGGAGACTAGAGCAGTTTTTCACACAGCAAACATTTAATAACTAGAATGTTATAATTATTATTATTATTACTTATAAAAGATAGCTGTTCTTTTCTAGACCCAACTGAGGCTTCATTGCACATGTAAGATAAACATTTTACTGAATACACATTTTGTTTCATTAGAAAATAAAAGTGCAAACCAGCAGGTGAAATCCTAGCACGCATATCTGTGGTCTGGTGAAGCTGTGTCTCAGAAAGTACTCTTTTTCTATTATCTATACCAACTGTCTTAAAAAGACTAGCTGGGGCCTCCCTGGTGGTGCAGTGGGTTAAGCAACGCACTATGAAGCAAACCACAGCCACTGCAGCAGGAGTTCGATCCCTGCTGCCGGCCAGGGAGGGGACCCACATGGTGAGGCACTCCTCTCCTGCCTTGCCCGCTGTTCCCCTCAGCAGTGTGTTTCAGTCAGTCTGCCTGTTCTGCTTCCTGCGTGTCTCTGGTGAATCCTCTCACCTCCCTGGACTCTGGCCTGTATCCCAGCTCTTATATGCATAAATAAATAAATCTTAAAAAAAAAAAAAGACTAGCTGACTTATGCTCATAATGTTGCAAAGAGACAATGTCTTGGTTTGGTTCACTCCAGTTACCTTGTCCCTGCCATAAAGACCTAATGTATCTTAAACTGGGATCCCTTATAAAATTTATGTTGATTATAGTTAAGAAAAGGTTACAGATATACCTCTATGAAGGGCAGGCACCATCTTTCTGCCCCCACATACATGTGTCCACCTTAGGTTACAAGTCTTAGTATGCTATGAACTGGATTCCTGAGGTGGTTAGCTACTGGGAACCAGGGAGAGAGCTGAGGGCCAGAAAAATATATATGAAAGAGAAGGCAGGTCACCTCATCTCTCTCTGATGTTTACCTTTGCAGCCCTGCTTTAACCCTGGCAATGTCAGGAAGGAGACTTGGAGGAGGCATGTGGAAGAAAGACATTTAGAAGACACTTGGAAGAGATAATGAGCAAGAGACATGGGGAGGCTGACCTTGGCAGAGATGATAACAGCCATCATCTTAATGTAGTAGTTCCTATTCCAGTTTTCTGGGACTTGCCTCACCCCCCTTCTAGTGAACCTCATCCAGATTAGATTTGTGGTAAACGTGAACCTCTGTGGCCTTGTCCTAGACAAAACTGGTTTGCCTGGGCAATTACACACAAGGGGATGGATAATTTTGAGGGGTTTATTAGGAAGCTATTATTAGGGATATTCTTTTTTATTTTTTTCAATGTACACTAATTCTATTAAAAATTCTTCCCACTCAGAGTATGTTTCCTTCACTGTTGTGCAGTGGATGACTGGACCCCTCCACTTACAGCAAGTGGCCCTTAACAGTTTGGGTTCCTGGGTGCCCCTTGAATACATGCTAACAAGAAAGAAGTTAGCATTATATTCAGTATAGGAGAGTAGACAATAGCAAATTGTGACCCTTGGGCCCAATCTAAACTGCTGCCTGTTTTGTAAATAGTTTTACTGGCCCAGACACACCCATTGTTTTTACAGCTCCTTTCAGTTAGGAAGACAGACTTGAGTAGTTGGGACAAAGCCCTCAAAAGCCCCACCCACAGTCTTTCTTATTTAACTTTTAAAAAACCAAGTTATTTGAAGTATGTGTTAGACAATTAAAACAATTTATAGCAAGTTGCACATTGCAATCACTCTTCCTCATACAGGAAAGGGAATCATCCCAATAACTTCATCTCTAAGTATTCTTATAGTAAGAGACCTATTTAAAATAACTGTTCACTTCAGTCACTTGTATTGATTTGTTTTGATGTTGTAATGTTACATGTTTATTTTCATGTTCTGATAAATTTATCAATGTATTGTTTATAAACCTGCAAGAAAGAATAACTTTCATTTTCCTTGCCCTATCAAATTCAAGTTTAAGTATAATTTATATTGACACATGTGAAGAAAGTGCTCAATGAAATGTTTACAACCAATTCTAATTATTTTCTATTATAAATCCATAGTAATTAAGTATGGATAGAAAAGAGGATTAACTGGCTTGTTATTTAAGGTCATAGCAGTTGACACAGTAGTAACAGACCTAAGCAGATGAGCAGCTTAAACAGCTTCACTGTACAATATCTGAACAGAAGGACATATAGATGTCGGGGGTGTTGATTCCATGTTTGTAAGATTTAAAGACTAATTTGATTATTGCACAAGAGCACTTGAATCCAGGAAAACTGAACTCCTTGCTACAGTTTCAAACTGCCCAGGGGGGCCACATATTGGACAGAGTAACACCCAGGACAGAGTAACACCATGTTGGAGCTTGGGAGCAGCTTACATATGGCAAGTGAGGCAAGTTATGTTTCCTGGATACCCTGCGGACAGGCTAGTTTGTATAATTTCTGGAATACTTGATTTTGGGACCACTGGTGCTGGTGCACAAAAGACCAGGGGTGTGAGAGCCCAAAAGCAAAAGTGAGTGGAATATGAATTTAATCAACTGCTTAGGAAGAGGACCTAATCATCCTCTAGCCCAGGTTTTAAAACTGCATCAACGCAGCACTTAAAAACACTATTACACTCTTGGTTCAGAGTGCTTAAATCTGTTTACAAATACTTGCTAGGGATTTGACCTTGAACAAGTTATTCAACTACTTTTTTTTATTATTATTGGGGCCAATTCTAACCTTGATATACAACATTATAGTTTTTTACCTCTAAAAATAATATTATACAAAATGAGTTGCACTGAAAATTTCTATTATTAGTTTTACTCACGCCTCTTTAAATATAGAAAACCAAGTATATATAGACTCTCTCTGTAATTATCTAGATTCATTTTTCTTTTAATAGCTTGTTTTACTCATCATTAAATTGGTTGTACAGTGAATCTAAACCAGTAGGTTATAATTTTGAAAATAGCAGCTCAAATAAAATTGCTTTTTATTGATTTACAAAAAAAGCTGCATTGTATAATTTTAATTTTCTGCAATAGCCATAGTAACTTAGAGCTTAACAATGGTCTATAGAATTTTTTAAAACTTAAAGATCTATTGATTTGTTCACTTGCTCTTTTACTGTAAAAAAAAAAAGACTAACTGCAAGCAAATTTCATCTACAGATTCTCAAAATAAGACTTTTAACTAAACACATGCAGATTTTATCAATCCTTCTATATTTCTAAATATGTAGTGTTTAAATGGCCATAATTTCACCAATTATACACATTAAAAAGAATTTGTCTTTATTATAGAACTTTAATAATATATCAGAGAAGCAAAACCTAGAGTTCTATGCATTACGGACAATTTGAAAGTTATGAAATTATGTAGAATCTTGCATATAAATGAAATAGTAGCATCTTTGATTCTAGTTGTCTCACTTTGCTGCCTCCAAAAACACTAATTTTTTAAAAATTATTTTTTATTGAGGTTACATTGATTTACAACACAGTATGTGATTTAGAGGTATAGGTTCAGACCTCTTAAAACATATGTTACCACACCACACTAGTCACCAAGGCAACACAATCCTCCATCATTCCATTGTGCCTCCTCCCCACTTTGTTCTCCATCCTCCCATTCCTCCTCTATTAGCCTTAATTATGCAATCAGATTTCTAGGATTTGTTTCAGTTTAATCTGTTCCCTTCCTTTTTTTCTTTATATTCCATATATGAATGACATTATCCACATTTGTCTTTCTCCTCTGACTTATTTCATTTAGCATAACCCCTTCCATCTCCATCCTGACACAAGATAGATGGGCTGGGCATTATTATACTCATTTTTTATTTTTTTAAATTTCTTTAAGAAAGAAATAAGCATAGCCTAAAATGACTATACAATGGGACCCAACATTCATAACAAGGTTTGAAAACTTTTGTCTTCTTCATCTGACTGAGTCTCAGCACACACGTTTCATATTCTGCATCTAAACAGGTTTTAAATGAAAATGAACCTGTTTATATACTTACCAATCATTTTACCATCTGATTGAGTATACTGGTGCCATAAATATATGACATTTGTGATGATACACTTTTTTCTGGAACATTTTATTAAACTTTTTATTTAATAATATTCATATTTTATTAAATTAGGTTTAATTTTATTAAATGTCATTTCTTTATGAGGGTAAATGACTAAAATTATTAATTGAAAGTTGAGATTTCTAAATGGATTTAAAGTTCTTAACCTAATATCATTCAACTTAAATTTAATGCCTATAACTGAATATAAAAAGTATGCAACAAAAATACATATATTAAGCACATAACATGCAATGCTGATGCTAATAGAGGAATACTCAACACTGAACACAGTAGATATTACTTTTTATAATTCTATAGCATTTAAAGTTATATAGTTAGGCATAAGGTGCTCAATCTCAATAGGGATGAGCTGACATTGATTCTTTAGGACTAGGAAAATAAATGTGCCATTAGTAATCTTTGCATAAAAACTTTGGGGTCTACAAAATCATCCCGTGTCCTTTTTTAGATCAGATCGTGCATTTGTATATAAATGGATCTGAATAAGTGTCTAGGAAAAATCATGAAATTTTAAAAAATTCTCTTATAATTTCATCAGAAAGTAAGCACTCAGAGTAAGGAGATTTGTAGATTTTATTTTAAGCATCCTGCTAGCAGAAAGAAAAACCAAAGACAACTCCACCCTGAATATTTGGACAAACATTCTTTAGAGACCAGCCAAAATCAACATCATGTTCCTGGATTGCTGAAATTGTTTCATGACCCATCCATTGGCCTTCCATCCGGATTGGCTGCTAATCTAGCTAGTTACTCATTCTCAGAGAAGAATGAACTTTTGAATTTGACATAACCTTTATTTTGATTTGGAAAATATGAAAAAGGAGTGGGATGAAATTAAATTTCTTTGTAACAGTTACTTTCACTATGCAAAACATATTTTTAATATATTAGATAAATGATCTTGGGCTGCCAGCAACAATCATAACATATATGAAGAATATTCATTTCCTCTGAGTAACAAGCAATCATCACAAGAAGTCATCTTATGTTTACCATAAGACTCAAACAGTTTTCATCCTCAAGGCATCATTTATATTTTCCTGGGTCAAATTTTGCACTGATTCAATTTTGTTCATTATGCTTACTTCACAACAGTGCCCTCATAACCTTTGCATTGTTACAGATAGTCAATACCTATAATAAATCAAAATAAAAGACCTAAAGCAGAAAACTGGAATTTTTCTTAGTTTTTAGATGCATCTTTCATTTTTCACATCTTGGTGTTTTTAATCTTCACTCTGATACATTTCAGTCTATGTTGATAGATCTCAAAATTTGGGGTGAAATTAGTGCAAAAAAAAAAAAAGGTTTGTATCCCTATACAAAGTTTAGTTAAATAAACCTTCTTTTTAATTGACTGATTTGACAGCTGAACATATCTTATAGTAAAGGTATCTTTAAGAATCCACACAATCTGTTTCCAATATTTTTGAAAAGTTGTGATAATTATTTGCTATCTGATATAAACACAATGCTAACATTTCAAGAGAAGTTACTGTTTTCATATAGCTCACAATGCTATTACAAAAGACAATATCTAGTGGTTATTTCTTCAGAGAAAAGAAGTCATTTTTAAGACAGAATAACATGGTTTCCTGATTAAAACAACATGAAAAATTACATAATCTATCTTCATTAGTATGACTAATATAAATACAGATAGAGAATAAGAAATTAGTTTCTCATCCCTTATGAAGATTTAGTTTGCATAATGTATTAGTTAAGGTAATTTCAGGTCTAATACAAAACTAACAGACCTAAAGTCTTAACTACAGAAAGTACAGGCTTGGACCAGCAGCCTCAGTCTCCCTGGGAGCATGTAGACTTAACTAAATTATAATCTTAAATTTAACAAGATTCCTGAAATTCAGATGCATATTATAGTTTGAGACTCACTGGACCAGCCAACAAGATATTTCATTATTTCATAGCACTGGAATGTAGTTCCAGGCTTCCCAGGCAAACCTCTCTGTAATTTTCTTAACTTTCTACTCATGTTCCCAAGAAGGCTTGCCTTAACTCTGCACTTCAGGTCTTCATAAAACCTTATTCAAAGACAGGAAGGATAATTTCTCTTCCACAGGGAGGAAAATCTTTCACAAAAGCTCCTAACAGAGCTCTTACAGTGTTATTGGTCTCCATTGCCGTGTTGATTCTATTAGTTGGAGGGATAGAATTGTCAAGTTTAGCTAAGACTAATCATTAACTCTGGAGCTAAGATAGAATTAGCTTTCCATGGCACACAATCACACAGGGGCTCTGCTCCTGAGAAAGGACAGGGAGAGTGGGGTGACAGATTGGGGCCAAACGTGGCTGCCAGAATGATTTTGCTACTTCTGGTTCTTTATTCAACAAGATATGCCATGACATTTACAAATAATACCAAGGAATCCATTTGTGTGATATTGACTGTAATCTGAATGTCAAATCAAAGTCCTTTGAAGACAATAATAATGCATTATCTCTTGATCTTTTTGTAAACACAATGTGATATAGTATCAATATGTAGAAGTTGGTTTTTCAGTGTTATGCCTGGTTATGCACTGTTATTTGTAGATTGAAAAAAAATAAGAGTATTCTCTGAGACTTAAAGACAGGACATAATAAGAAAAATAATGTTTGTGTTTAGTAAGTTCCATTCTAATAGTGTTTTAATCCTCTTAAAATAAATGGCTTGACACAGTTCATTTTTAAAGTACTTTGAGTTATAGTAAATGAGTTCACAGAATTAATTTACTAAACAAATACTTAATGAGCACTTAGCATGTATCAGACTTTATTCTGTGAGTCTACAGAGGTTAACAGAATAGTCAATATCAGGGAAGTTGTAATTGAATAGAAAAATAGAATATACAACAGTTAGAAAACAAATAATTACCCTCCCCATAAAAAGACGAAAGAATAACACTAGTTAAAAATACAGAATGCTGAGATAAGGAATGGGGGCAATCATAAAGAGTTCTGGAAAAGTCTTGATGAAATGACATTTAATCTAGAATTTAGCCTATGTGATCTAGAAGCTATGTCATGTGTTTTCATATATACTTGAGCTAACATTTTTTCTATATTTAAACGTTTTCAAGAATATTTTGTATACATGAAAATTATATCAAATTAAAACTTTAATGCCCATAAATAGTTCACTGAACCTAATCAATGCTCACTGATTTAGAGCTTTTGCCCTACAATGGCTGGGTTGAATAGCTGTGTCAAAAACTGTATGACATGAAAGTCTAAAAATATGTACTATCTGACCTTTGCAGAACGTTGTTCATCCTTGACCTAGAGGTGAGCAGAATTCAGTCTTAGGAAGAACCAGGGAAAAGGCATTCCAGGCAGAGGAAAGAATATGCACAGAAATTCTAAAATAAAACAGAACCAAGGAGCAGAACCATAGTGACAAGTGGGAATGCAGAAAGAAATTAAGCAGGAGAGATGGGGAGGGGCCAGTTCATATAAGGTCCTCATGTAGACCAAGTGTGACTACCATTGCAGTGAGGAATGCTGGACTTTAAGCAAATAATTATTCAATATGTGCATTAAAAAAAAAAAACAAGACTTCTGTATGGAAAATTTAATAGATGAGAGCCACAAAAGAGAGAAATTGTCATGTAAAGCTATTTACTGGTAAAGGTCAGGCAAGAATTGACAGTAGCTTGGTCTGTGCTGGTAAATATTCTTAGTTACAAATCTTTAAGAGAGAAGTTCAGATGTTAAGAATAAGCATTTAGATACTTTGATTAACATTTTTTATTTCCATATTCAAGTATATGATTGGGAGATTTATCTTACTGAACATGGTGTAGACCAGTTTAGATTTTGTGGGACATATGTGATGATAGCTTTTGTCAAGAGTTGCCAGTCATAAATAGAAAGACCCAGTTACAAGACAAATGATACCTTGGTGGGGTGGGAAGGATAATCAACTGTAACCCAAACATGTATAAAAAATATGGAAAAAGTGAACTTTAAAAGGTTTACATTTGGAAACCTTAAACTTCTTTCATTATCAAGAAAGGGACAGAGGGAGGGAGGGATAGAAGAAGGGAAGGAAGGAGAGAAGAAGTGAGGGAAGGAAGAAGAAGGAGGAAGGGAGGAAAAACTTCGAGTATGTTCTGTTGAAAACTCCAGAAAACTTCTTCACTATGTGCCTAACTTTTCCTTTTCCTTTGATTTTAGTTACGCCTCCAACAGCGTTAGCTGCTTTCCTCTGTTCAGTGAAATAAATTAAGTAGTTTTACCTTGATTCAAAGAAACAAAAACAAGAAAGCTTTGTAAAGTAGTTGCAAAATGCTATGCAAATTGCATCTGTGGCTCCTTTCCCAGTGTGTGTTTATGAGAACTTGACTCTGAATATGCACTTGCTTGGAACACAGAACGCTAGAACTCTTGTGTCTTACTCCTGGAAAGAAAATAATTAAAATATTTGAAGTGATATAGTCAATTCTTGGAAGGTGTCATGCAGATCACCTTTTCTACAGCAAAACCTTACCACCACCATTTATTTATTTACACAGACACATACACACATATACATACATACATACATACATACATATACATATGTATATGCCAGTCTTGATGTTTCTCTTTAAGGCAGGTATTAGAAAACCGACTTGATAATAGTATCTCATTCAGCATATCATATAGATGTGTGTATTTATTGTTGTTAGTGCACTGGACACACAGTCAAAGTTAGTGGGCAATTCATTTGTAATGTGGGACTTTCCACTCAAAATAAAGGACATCAACTGATTTATACTAAGGCAGACACACAAGGGCTTTGTGTAGTTGAGAATTAGTTTAGGTAAATTTGTGCAAGTATAATTCTAACCAGGAAAGACACAAAACACTAAATGTCAGGATAAAATTCCAAATGTGAACTGAGACAAATACTTTATATTTCAACATAATATAGAGTACATAGTAAAAAGGCAGTGGATTAAGAGTTCAAGACTGTAGAATACTTTTCTATAATTTATTATTCACAGTTTCGAGAAAGCTACTTTAAATACTTTTAGCCTCAGTTTCTTTCACTAGAAAATGGGCTAATTTTATTTAATCTGTTTTACTTAAAGTTATCTACTTTAGCTAAAAGAGATGGTCCTGAAGACATACAGTGAAAATTATCTTCACACATGATTATTAAAAAAAAAATACACTAAACAACCTAGAGTTAATATAGTTACTAATCTACCGCAAGCAAAAATGTTAAACGATCCTGGGCATAAATATGGCACAAATGTCACTGAAATATTTCCAAGCATGTCTGAGGAAGGTAAAAGGAGTCAGAGGTATATAAATCATCTCCTACCTACACCACCACTGTTTCTTCTCATGTTGACTTCGGAGTTGGAAAGGTTGCCCCATCTCTGAGTTAAGCTTAGCTCTAAGACATAAGACAGATGAAGCAGGTTATCAGCAACTAGTTTGGGGAGGTCAGCTTATAACTTTCAGTTTACAACAGAATCACTTCAAAATTCTACTATAAATCTGGACACACGTATTTCTAAAAAACTTTCCTTCCCATATAACTCCTATTTGCAAGCATGTCTATGGACTGGGTAAGTAAGGATAGAAAATGCCATTTCATATTGTAGTGTGGCTCTTTATAATCCACTAGAAGCAAAGGACAGAAAAATGCTGAAACTAAATTGACATAAAATTCAGGAGTTTTTTGGCTAGAAGCTAAAATACTTTCTTACAAATAGTAATCACAAATCTTTCCTTGGGTGACCTGGGCTATAAAGAAAATGGAAACCCTTCCTCTTAAAAGACCACATGAAATAAAGTGTTATCTTTTCAACTGAGGGTAAAATTGTTTGTGACCTTAGAGCTGGCAGCAATGGAAAAAATGTCAAGCTTTAATGTTACTCACCTGGCAGTTTTTCCAAAGGAATAAATGCACATGTGATTCTGGTGACCTCATATGAGAGACAAAGGTGTTACACTGAAGGAGAAGACCAGCAAGGCTTTACTTGAAAGCTTTTTCAACCAAAGCACTAAATAAAGATATTGCCACACAGTATAAATTATATAGGGTTTTTCAAACTTAAAGCTGCCTGCTTTTAACTAAAGTGAAAACCAACATGACTGTTGGATTTTTGCTGTTTTGACCTCATATAGCAATAAAAATGAGGCATGAATATTGACTTTAGAGGAAGGAGTATGTAGTACTTTCCAGTAAAATTATTCTTAAGGAATATTAAATAATAAAGAAGCAATATATATATATATACACACATATATGTGTTTAAGCTGCATTTGTCCCTATTCCTCAGGGACAAAACACTTAAGTAGATGACTAAGTATTCGAAAAACAAAGCAGACATATTACAGTCATTAAATGCACGGAAAATTTGGCAGACTAGAATAACAAAAAGACCAGATAGCCTTGTCTAGCCTAGATACAAACAGTAGCAAATGTCTGGAAACATTTATCCTTATTTTGATTAATTTTTACTATCAGCACATTTTAAAAAGACCCTTCTAAAGCCATTTCTTGAGGCAGAGGGTCGAATCCTGAAACTCATAAAAAAAAAAAACAAAAACAGCTTTTCTGAAATGTCTAAGCATTAGAAAGAATTAAAAATAGTTTTGCAAGATAAAGCAAATGTTTTGTATATATTCAAGAAGATATACCTATCTTGAAAGATAATACAAACATTTCATATTTCTGTAAAATATATATTTATATATAATATATGAAAAAGATACACACATAACACAGACAAAATTAAAAAGCCATCATTCATACTTCCTCATGAACAGTTGATTAATTGGCATAGTCATTCCAACTGACTCAAGTAGCTAGTGAAGGATACATGTCAGGTGTTTGAATTTTTCCTATTTACTACATATGTTGGTAATCTACACAGAACCATCACCATATAACACCCCTGCCTAGTTGCCCTGAGAAAGACAAGAAAAAACTGAGCTCTCTCCACCATCACCACCCCAGCCACACATAAATACTTTTTCAGAATAAAAAGATAAAGCTCCCTTAACCACTGTTGCAGTGAAAGCAATAATATAAAAACAAATATTCAGCTCCGTTACTGGGGAACTCCAAAGGTTAAGTCCTCACCTGGGTGAGCCCTCACCCCCGCACTCAAAAAAACTCAGAACAAGACCCAAGGGCAGGCACACACAGAAAGGTGAATAAAAGATCAATTTACATTAGAAATGAAAAGAGGGCCCTCCCTGGTGGCGCAGGCGGTTAAGCAATGCACTATGAAGCAAACCACAGCCACTGCAGCATGAGTTCGATCCCGGCCACCAGCCCAGGGAGGGGACCCACATGGTGCAAGCAGACCTCTCCTGCTGTGCCCGCTGCTCCCTCAGCAGTGTGTTTCGGGTCATCTGCCTGTTCTGCCCCCTGCTCTGTCTGGTGGATTCTCTCACCTCCCCGCACCTCTGGCCTGTACCCCAGTGTTTGTATGCATAAATAAGTAAATAAATCTTAAAAAAAAATACATTAGAAATGTAAAAAGAGGGGGCGCCCAGGAAGAGAGGGAGAGACATATTAATTGGTCGATATGTCCTACCCATATCGCCGTCTGAGCTGGTACCTTGGAAGGGCACACTGAAGACAGGCAAAAACCAAGATCCACGCCAGGCCCACCCATATGGCTTCAGTTTTATATCAAGTCCCGAGGCTTAACTCCAACCTTGATTCCCAGAAATACCATCTGCAAGAAGTGGAGAGTCATGGCTGACTCAAGGAATGATGGGAGTTGTAGTCCTTGGCACAGGGACGCTTTTTGCATTGGAGACAGGATGGAGTCATTAAAACATCAGTGGGCGGACATACTGTGCCCCCAACAAACCACACATGTATCCTTTCAAAACATTTATCTTTGTTCCCCAAAAAGGTCATTTCAGTGCTTATAGAAAAGAGTGACTGTTGAAATTTTAAAAAATATTTTTAAACAGTTCATTAAAGTTATATCTCAATTTTTGTGGGTATGATCTATCTTAAAATTTAAAAACTCAGAGCTCTATGTCTATCATGCTCACATAAAGGATAAGTAATCTTTCCTTTATCCTATCACCCTGACCCCACTAATATTTGTTGGTTAACTCCCATACATATTTCTAGTAGCATAGCATATTCTGTATATTCTTCTGGAATTTAAAGTAGGTCATATCCTTTGTTATACTAGCCTATATCATCTTGTGCTTAGCCATTTTTAACACTAAGCTTTCTAAAAACGAAGTTTACCTGTCAGATGCCTGTTATTCTCTATCGGGCTCTAAATTCCCACTGCAGAATACAACACTTAGCATGGAATTTGCTAAAATTGTTCCATAAAATGGTTGCTCAATTATTTCTTGAATCCAATTACTCTTTTTTGGTTAAGTTTCCTATCAGAGAAGTTTATGATAATCATGAAAGCCTCCTCAGATCAAATTGGCTCTTCATTTCTAAAATATGACCCTGTCTCCACAAATCTGTTATATTTACTTTCAAGGACATCACCAGTGACCTTGAAATAAATAGGCTTTATACTTACTGTATATCATTAACCACCTTGTATTTATATGGATATTTGATACTCCAAAAAAGACCATTCGTTCATTTTCTTAGTTTATACCAAATGTCTTATGTGTCAGAAAATGTAAAAACACTTCTCTTCAATTTTATGATTCCTTTCATCTAGTTCCTCTACTTCTCCAACTTTTCTTCCTTGAGCTCCACTTGTTATCTTGATTTTATGAGCTCTTGACTCTTTAATACACTATTTTCACTGAAGAGTCTTCCTTAATTTAGCTGACCATAATTTTTAAAAAATTACAGTACCCTTCTTACTACTACTTGTCTCTCCAATGCCAACACACCTTCTACACTGACCTTCTTAGAAATAAACCCACAGTTATTCCCGGTTTTAAAATTCCTAATTTTCTGTTATTGATCACCAGGATACAGCTTAAATGTATTAGCCAAATAATTGGGTAAAAAGCAACAGTGAAAGTCTGAGCAGCCCAGGCACTCCCTACTTTTTGAGGCATTCTATAGTAGCAATTCAAAGGATAGAGTGTCATTCCCTAAGATGCTGACCACATTTTGCAAGAAATGTGATTATTACTGAGCAATTGAATGACTGTACTTTGTACTACATCTAAGAGGAAAAAAGTGGATAGACAAAATTATACAGTTTTAAAGCTAGATTTCACAATTTTATTGATATTTTGCCTAACAAATCACTGAGACATAAAAAAAAAATTAAAGTGAGGGGCCTCCTTGGAGGCTCAAGGGATTGAGTATCACACTGGGGCACAGCCACTGCAGTGTGAGTGCGATCCAGAGGCAAGAGGGGACCCACATGACTCAGCAGACATCTCCAGCCTCACCTGCCCCTGCTACCCTCAGCAGTGTATGCCAGTCAATCTGCCTGTTCTGTTCCCCACTCTGTCTCTGGTGACTCCTCTCACCACCACCACCACCCCTCCCCATGCCTCTGGCCTGTACCCCAGATATTGTATGCATAAATAATAAAACCTTTTTTAAAAAAAATTAGAGTTAGAAAGGAATAAAAAAGTTACAAAGCCATAGCTAAAAATCATGTGACATCGTTAAGCAGTTTGGGGATGTCCACTCATTCTGTCTGTATTTAATACTACACCAAACTCCTGAAAGTCTCTTTGTATTTTATGATTTCATGAAAGTTACAAACGAGCAACTTCACACAGTCTCTATAGCATATTTAATATGCTCAGAACAAGAGAAAATAGATATCCATGGTTTTCCATCATTTTCAGCCATGCCTACCACCACAGTGGAAATACAGTGAGTATGAGTGACTACCTAGCAATATAATCTGAATAACTAACTTCTTAGGTGATTTTATTAATAATTTTTAGAATTAAAGAAAATCTTTTTGATTTCTTCTCAGTCTTTTGGCTAAGAACAAGTGTAAAGAAAATGTTTTTGACTCACACTACATCTAAGATTTTATGAAGAAAAAACATAATATACTCTATGTGAATAGGTTTTAGTTGTATTAGATGTATCAACAATAAATACATTTAAAAAAGTAAAACATTTTTAATATTTTAATGATTGTAAGATCTTTGAATTTATAAGATATGTGCAGTCACATCCACTCTCTTACAATCATATGAACTATGAGATTTTAATTTAAATCTTACCAATCATGAAAGTAGACAAGTCTTGAAGGAGTTGCGCGTATACCTCAAGATCAGCTGTCTTATACGTGTCAGACTTAGCATCTTACTACGTAAAGTCCAGGATCTTAACCCACATAACATAGTGATTGTCTGAGAATCTCATCAAGAATGTAAAAAATACCAACCTTCTTTTAAAAAATTAAAATGAATAGCCCAGGAGAAAAAAAAATCACCTATAGTAATTTGCAAAACGGAAAGAGCATAATACACTATATATTATCCTCTAAGTACCCTGGAGGCATAATATTGTTCTCAATAGGTTTCAATAAATATAAATCAATAAATGAAGAACAGATCTTTCTAGCTAATATTTTCCAGTAGAAGGGGAACGTAAAAACTAAATTTAGTTTAAGATTCTATCATCCCCTTGAGTAGCATTAAACCAAAGATAATGATTCTGAATTTAATCATTTAACAAGTAGTTCTCTTACCTAAAAGACACATGGTCTAAATCAATAACTCTTAATACATATGCCAGAGGAGACCCCATGAGACCCTTTAACCTGCAATGTTATCTCACAGCTGTTGCACAGTCATTCCTACCTAGTCCATTACTGCTGTTCCCTAACTTCCCCAACACAGGAAGTTAGCAGACTCCAAAGTCCACTATTTGAGAAAGTAACCAGGAATTCACCCATTTATGATGTTTGAGTAGTCTTTTTGTCTACTTCCTTCCCTTTAGCCATTTCTGGATCATCAAATTAAGCAAACCTAATTGTGAATATCCAGCCTAAATTATGAACGTTTATTATAGGAAACATTCATTATTAAGCCAATTTTCTGATAAACTCTGGAAGACTATTAGAAGATGCATCAATCAGTTGCTAACTTTGTGAGTAAATAAACCATTATTACTAGAGAATCAGAAATTTTAGTTTGCATTTTTTGGTAGGAAGGTTACTCCATCTTGGCACAAAGCTACAAAATGCCAGGTATTAACAGGCATTAGTATGAACTTATCAAACCAGTTTTTCTTAAAATGTCCTATAGGCTTACACAAAGTAGAGCTAGAGTCTGAACTCTAGTTTTATCAGCAAACAAACAAACAAACAAAAAAGCTTGAAGATATTTACTAAATCAGAATACTATATTTAGCAGAGTGATTTTCACTAGAATATATCAAATGGTATTTGTTGAATGGACTGGGCAATCTATCTCACTATAGTTAGAATAATTATGAGACACTACCTATAAGTTATTTGTTTTTATCCATCACATATTTTTTGAGTGTCAACTAGGAATAAGTCAATTACCATACATTGTGCATGGTAAAAATTCAACATTAGTTGAAAATAGTGAATTTTCAAAGGAAATTGCCTTCTTCCTAGGAAATTGATGTTTCTTTGGCATGAAATGTGTTTTCATCATAAATATAAGAAGTAATAACAGACAGCTAGAAGATCCTGTGAGACTTATAAAAGGCTGCTAGAGAAATGCGGTATCTGTATTTTAAAATATTTATGCATATTATAAATTTTATAATATGTGTAATAATGTAAATTATTTCACCTATTTAATTCTTGAAATGTTATTTTAGAAATATTTTGCTGTTAAATGGAAAATGGATTATAAGCAAACTTATAGAAGAGTAGTTTTTTTTTAAATATACATTTTAGATAAAATAGCACATTAGAAAAATACAAGTCAAAAAAATCTGTATTATTGATTTCCTGTGAATTTTACAGAAAATGGTCATTTTACATTTCTGATTACCACTATTATTCTTTGTGAGCCCTCATTGAAATGTTTTCACATGCTAGATGTGTTAAAACTGTGTTATAAAAGTTAGTCAATTATAGATAATCCATTGACTAAATGAGGTTTCTATCAACAGACTAAATGGTAGCTGTTTGAAATAGGGTTGTAGATTGAATCTATTCATGAAAATGTATTCTCTATTGACTGGTGTTTACAGACTTGATCCCTTCGTTTTAATTGAGAAACTATAGCTAGTATGCCCAAACTCTATGTGAAATTTCTTTTATTAGTCTTTTGCACAAGGGAACCAAACTGTTACTTCCTTATAAATGCCCTGCAATTTTCAGGGATTACTCTAAGTGTGAATTGTCAAGTGTTTCTTCCAGCTGCCTCCTGTCATGCTATAATCCCACACTGAGACTTGTCAGAGGTCACCAAGCTCTTGACTAATGCACTTCATTAGAGGAGAAAAGCAGAGTGTCTCTAGGACACAAATGGCAGGAGACATGCAGCAGAAGTGGGAAAATACTTTAAAAATAATTTAAATTCTAAATACATGAAATTTAAAAAAATTGCTTTCAGTATCTTTCTAATTTGTCAGAAGAAAAGTTACTCTATCAAATGTCTATAATCAATTGGCATAAGTTTTCAATATCTGGTAAATTTTGGAATTAAAACCTTTAACTTATTAACAGTGATGGATAAAACTGATAAGAAAAATACTTAAACCAATAAACCTGTTCCCTTTTCACAGTTGCCCCCCTAAATCAATTTTTGGCATATTTAAATTCTATTTTCCCTCGTATTTAATATATCATTGCATTTACTTAAATTCTTAAAAGATTTTATATATCAGGGCCTCCCGGGTGGCGCAGTGGGTTAAGCAACGCACTATGAAGCAAACCGCAACCACTCCAGCACAAGTTCGATCCCTGCTGCCGGCCAGGGAAGGGGACCCACATGGCGCAGCAGATCTCTCCTGCCTCGCCCCGCTGCTGCCCTCGGCAGTGTGCTTCCGTTGATCTGCCTGTTCTGCTCCCCGCTCTGTCTGGTGAATCCTCTCACCTCCCGCGACTCTGGCCTGTACCCCAGCTCTTGTATGTATAAATAAATAAATCTTTAAAAAAAAAAAAAGATTTTATATATCCACTTCCAGTGGAGGCAGAAATCTACAAATATAACAAGTGGTAGAAATTTAAATTACAGTAACTTTATCTTGTGAAATCTGTTGGTTGTCTCAATAAGATATATTAGACAAAACTGTTTATAATTGTGTAATAAACTCTTTTAAGAATCATTCTTTAAGCAAGATAAATATTTATTTACTCTCTGTTTGGTTTTGAGGTTTCTGTTATTGAAGGGTTAAGTCTTATAGGAACAATCATGAAACACTATTTTTTTAGTTAGAAAGATACCATTGTTCATTATGAAACATGCTAAGAAGTATTTTCTTTTCACTTCCATTGTCAAATCTTAACAGAAAAAAGTGAAAAATATGACTTTATAAGACCAGTTTAGGTGGCATAAGTTTCTTACATAAGGATTGATTATTTCTTTTGAAAGAATCAAAACTTTTCATCATACCTGTCAAAAGTCTATAGAATTAGCCTACATTATCAAGCATTGCAAAATGAAATAGCTAGTATTTCACTACTATATTCCATCCATTGGCAAATGGACTAACACTTTCTTAACTTTCTCATCAAACATGGTGCAAACTTTCAAGAAGCTATATGTTTAAAAGTTACCGATGTTCTTGCTCACCTAAAATAATTAGGGTGTGCATTTTTTTTTCTTGAGACGACTACTGATTTCACATCATAAGAAGTTACCTTCACAGGGGACTAGAATGATACATCATTCCCCTTCTTGTTTTAGACTGAATAGGCCAACATAAATTGTTTAGAGTAACAGTACCATTCATCATTTTTATGTTTTTATTCATCTTCTCTCAGAAATGGCAGGCTCATTCATATGATACCCTGGTGAAAGAAACACTGAAGTGTACAATTTTAAAATAAGAAGCAGTGGTTTCTCATTCTTACTTACAGGTCATAAACTGGTATCACTGAGTTTCCTGAAGGCATTCTTCTTTCAAAATGCTTCAGATACCCCTGTTCTGTACTTTTACACTGTACTATTTCATGACATTTGCTATGGTCTCACGATTTCTTTTTCACCATAGTTTGCATTCACCCACTGGACCTTCCTGATTGTGGAATTAAGTAACTTTTTTTCTTTCAAATCTCAAGTCTTCAAATTAAGGATCAGGAATGAGCTCTTCTTGACAGAAGTTCACTGACCTGGAATTAATTAAAGTTCTTCTAGTGGTCTAAAATGTTCTCAGTTTCACAGTTCTTGGCCTCTTATGACTGGGATTTAAATTTCTTTCAAGCAAAATTGTTAAATTAAACATCACATTTGAAGATTATATTCATAGTTAAAAATACAAGCTATTGGAAATATAAAATATAAATGTAGTTTATTGTTAAAATACTAAAAAATGACTATGTTGTAATGTATCTATCTTTAGATATATGATTGTAGACTTTTCAGTGCCTATCAGTTGCAACTCAAGAAACTTCTGAATTTATTGCAAGATGGGTCCTGAATTCAATTGAGACTGATTCTCATTGAAATGACCTGGAGAAATTTTCCAGAATATTCCAATATAAAATGTCAATTTTATATTATTAAATCCAAATAAAATGTGGTCTTGGAAGTGTGTTCTGTCTTCTTAGTGGATTGTTGTACTTTTGTGGTATAAGCAAATGAGAGATCAGAACAGGCACTGTGAAGAATGGAAAAACTAGAGCTGGTCCACCAAGGCAGACACCAAAGCTATCTTCAGCGTTTGAATGGCTGTACATAGAAGAGGGATACAGACTTACTGTCTTGTAACAACATGTAGAAATAGTACTAATGGGTAGAAGTCAGAGAAGTAGATATTTCACTCACATGTTAGATTAGAATTATCTAATATGGAGAAAGGTAATCTCAAAAAAAAAAATGTTTGTGTGATGGTTAGAGAAAATTGGGTGGCAGAGATCAAGCATGTTCAGAGATATTTAGAACTAGAGTGGGGAAGCGCTGGGATTATATAACCTAAAGTTCTTTGTTTCAATCCATCCTTTACCTAAAGACCCTAAAATTCTCTGTTTTAATCTCTTTTACCTAACAACCAGAGTGATCCTTTGAAAATTTGTCTTATCAGGCCACAACTCTGCTCAAAACATGTTCATTGGTTCCCGATTTATTCAACTGAAAAATCCCAGAAATGCCTGAAGGGACTTATGATTTCTCCAAATTCATCTTCTCTAAGAGAAGTTGCTTAGACTTTTTGCACTTGCTATTCCTTTCTTAGAAAGCTCTTTCCCCTATACTTGTGGAACTGACTACCTCTTTGCTTCACATTGTTCCTCCAATGTTATATCATTAGAGGGATCTATCCTGATGTCCCTGTTAAAAATTACACTGTCTACCTTTCTTCTCTCTCATTCCCTACCCCAGAACAGTTGACTATCATTCTACATGTGTGTGTTATTGTTCTCTATTGTCTGCTTTCTTACAATAGAACGTAAGCTTAACGACAGAAGGAATTTCTGTGTTGTTCACTGATTTTTCTTAAGCACTTAACACAGTAGATGGCACAAATTAAACACGTAATTCTTTCAAATGTTTGAACAAAATGACCTCGGATCGCAGCCCAGTAGTCCCATTCAAGAGTCTATGTCCTTGTCCCTTAATCTTTACTCTCAATATTACCTGCAGTTCATCTCCATTAGAACTCTGAATATCCATTCTTTCCATCACTCTGAGTAAAACTGGCTACATCCCAGAATTTTTCCGATGTTGTAATTCTGACAGTGCATGTAAACTAAACTGATAAATGCAGAATTTGCTGCTATGGAAAGGCAGGTTTAAGATGAGATGTGTTTCTGGTGGAGCTTTGAAGATCTCAATTAGGGACAAAACTTCAAGTTTCTAGAGTCAGTATTTATGTATATGTGCTCCTGAAACACAGCCAGTAAATACAGTATTTTCCAAATACTAAAAAATTTCATTTTACAGATTATTTGTAACACACACACAAACACCCACACATACACACACCTCATCCTCCCACACTAAATTTGCACTTATATTCCATAATACTCTACTCCCTAAACATAGACACACCTGCATAAGTTAGTATGAAAGCCAAGTTGACAGCGTGTTTTATGCACTGGCTTATTTCTTGGCCAAAGATTTGTTTTCTGTCATGGAGACCAGGCTTTGGAGCTGTTTTTAATGCAGCATTATAGGACTCATATAAAGATTTCAGCCAACTTAAGAAGTGTATATTGAACACCTCCTCTTTCAAATGTGTGATGAAGCTAGAAAGAAGGATAAAACATAGTTGTGTCCATAAGGAATTTGCAGTTTGAATGATGAGAGAAAATTAATATATACATTAAAAATTATTATCAAACGACTGAGAGAGGAATTATGATCCTGACTGAAGAGAATTAAGACAAGAGTTGCAACCATGAGCCAAAATAGTTATGGAAGGCTCTGTGAAGGATAAAAAGGAACACTTAGTAAGTAACTGCTATATTCCAGGTGCTTTGCATATATTGCCTCACTTAATCATCATAGTAACCACATGGGGTCTCCGTTATTATGTTATTTTTTATAGGTGAGGAAATTGCACTGAGGTCAGTCCAGCAAGAATTTATTGCAACCTTATTGCAATCATTTTGCATCTTCAGCCAGGAACACAATGCCAAGCTTGGCATTGTGTTCCTGGCTGAAGATGCAAAATGACTATATTCTGCCCTTTATGAAATTTCAGTTTTGGTGGAAGAGGTTAGTAATAAGATAGGTGAACATAATTGCAATTTAATGTTGACTCATACATACTAATAGAACTAAGCTTACATTGTGTGGGAACAATATGCTTCTAGGCAAAAATGTGGGTCCCAAGGAAGTTTTTCTCAAAGAGGTAATGCCTATATTGAATCTTGAATGATGACAATGGCAAGAATGATTTTCCAGACCCAGGAGACTGAAAGAACTAGGTCGCAGAATTCTGCTAATGGCAAGGGTATTAGTCAAAGTCATGCTGACTGTTATAATAAACAAACCTGATGAAAGTGAACTTTTATTGTTTGCACTATCAAACTGAATGTAGTTAATGTCAAAGGTTCATAAAGTGAGGATTCAGGGATCCATACTACTTCCATCTTGAATTCCCACCATCAATATGTGACTTCTAAAGTTGTAGATACAGTGAAAGAAACAGCCCCACATAGAGAACATTTCATTTCATGATAAAGAACTTCAAGTCATAAAGGGTTCTATGGGGCCTACACCCAGAAAAGAAAGCAATCATTAAAAGAAAAAAATAATAAGTAAAAGAACTTCAAGTCAAATCAATAAACACTTATTGAGCATAACTAGATGACACATGTAGTAAGAGGTAAAGAATAAATTTCAAATTTGCATTCAAGCTGGTTATATTTTAGTAAGATACACTGAAATGACACCAAGAGAAACATTGGTATACATTTTGTAGCTATTAAAGTAAGGGGATGGCCTAATCAGATTTGCATCTTTGTGTATTACTTAGAAAATACCAAGCACACTGCATTTGGAGAGTAAAATATTAAAAGCAAAAAATATAAATTTGGCTTAAAAATTTTTAAATCAGGATGTGTTAGTGTCAAGGGGAAAAAACCAAATAGTAGGAGATTAAAAAATTACTATATGTAGACAATGAAGGAAAAGACATAACTGATCCTAGGTTTCTGATTTGTGTGTGTGAGGAACCTGAGATGTGGAATACCACAAGAGAACTTCACCTGGAAGATAATAGAATGTAGTGAAATGTATATGAAAAGTCTAGTTGGAAAAGACCTTTAGAATCTTGGGTACTGTGGTAAGATGAAAAGTCTCCCAAATGTGCCCACATCAAATTGCTGCAATGCTACATGTTAAAAGGGGCATTTGCAGGCCTCCCTGGTGGCGCAGCGGGTTGAGCGCCACATTGTGAAGCATCTGCTGCACAGCAGTGAGAGTTTGATCCCTCCCAGGGAGGGGACCCACATGGCGCTGCAGACCTCTCCTGCCTCGCCCGCTGCTCCCCTAAGCAGTGTATTTCAGTTCATCTGCCTATTCTGCTCCCCGCTCTGCCTCTGGTGAATCCTCTCACCTCCCGCGACTCTGGCTTGTACCCCAGCTCGTGTATGCATAAAAATAAAATTATTTTTTTTAAAAAAGAGGGGGGTGATTACTTGCTACCTTACATGATCAAAGAGACTTTGAAGATGTGATTCAGGATCCTGAATTGGAGAGAGTAGCTTGGGTTACACAGATGAAAACAATGCAATTACAAGAGTCCTCATAAGAGTACACAAGTAGATCAGATCCAGAGAAAGTAGGTATGAGGATGGAAGCAGAAATCAGAGAAAATGCTGTGGTTCTGGCTTTGAATATGGAGAAAGGGGTGATGAGTCAATGAATATATACTCAGAAGATAGAGGTGGAACAGTATCTTGACATTATCTCAGTAGTACTGATTTAGACCGCTTTCAGAATTAGCAAAACTGGATTTCAATCCATGTCTACATTAACGAACATTCGAGTTTATTCCACTATTTTATGTTGGTCTATTGGATGAGACAAATAAGAAGAAAAGTGATTCATTTACTAAATTATTAATCACCTCAAAAGTGATATTATTTTCATAAATGGAAGGTATCCATAAATGTTTCTATAATAAAAATTTATACCATAACAGTTTTAATACTGGCCAGTTTATTTCATTGGTTAAGTGCAATGAGCCCCTCAACTGATGTCTGCATGATAAAGACCCAATATAAATTTCATTTTTACCACCTCAGTGTCTTTGGCATTTAGTAACTGAGCCTAATATATGGAAAGGTATTTTAAACTTTATGTATATTAAAGGATATAAACTAGACCATTCTTTTAAATATTCTCCATAAGTCAGTAACATATGATTCTACTGAACCTTACTTCTTTCTAAAATGCTATAATTATACACAAAATGTGTAAAATATAATAATAAATTCTGATATCAATATTTCTCAAACATTCCATATCTTTGCTAAATGAAGTGTTTCCTCTGTACAGGTAAACCGCTCCTTTTTACCCACGTTCTCCTCATTTCGGTGGTTTTCATGCAGTTTCACTTCAAGGGTTGATTCAAGTGCAGCTGTGGTTTTTATGGAGGTGTTTATACCACGACTTGTATGGAGTTCATCCATCATATTCTACTTACATATTTCAAGATTTAAAATATAGAATGACAGTGGCAAATGGATTTGACACCACATAGGACTCCAAAAGTACAACATCCATAAGGAGAAGTTGAAATTAATTAAGCAAATATAAAAATAAATGTGAGGGAAACCTGTGTAAGACCTTTTGCTCAAATGAATGTAAAGATGTTTCACATTTTAGTTCTCAACTTCATTTAATATTGAATAAAAACTTTACTGAAAAGGTATATTACAAATGACAGAAATATAAAAATAAAAATTTACTTATCTTCTCACAAATCACTTTTCAATGAGTTTGGTATTCCCATCCTTTGGTTCATGGACATTTCTTGCCCATTTTTTAAAAGCTGAGTTTTTAATAGCTTTTGCTGCTCACAGAATAACATTAAAACTGCTTTAAGATAGCACCCAAAAAGCCTTCATAATTAGGCATGGTCTTTTTATTTCAGACTTCTTACTCTTTTCCTAAAATGGGACCACCATTATTTTTGTAGTACTCCAAGCACTGTATGTACAATAAAATTATGTACCTATTGTGAATAAGCAAAGCTTAGAATCTACAACAGCATTATTACTAAGTTAACATCTATCAGAAATGCTTATGAGTTCCTTCACTGCCTACCTATTTGCCATGCTTCAAGTTCCCAACTTAAATACAACCTTTGTCTGAAGTCATTCTGTTTAGTTCAGATTTAGCTACTCACTCACCTCCTCTGCACAGTATTATACTCTAGTCAAATCTCTAAATAATACATTATGCATACTGTTAAAATTTGTGGCTACATATCTATCTTCTTCATTGGGCAGTGAGCTCTATGAATATAGAGTCTATGTCTTTTTCAAATAACTTGAGCTCAACATAATTCTTAATTCCAAGCCTGAAACCTTTGTTTTGATAGAATAAAAATATCTTTACATGATTTTAGATAAATCATATGTCAGAGGTGATATATATATTTACCAGGTACTAGAGGCCAGGTGCCAGGGACCAGAGACCAGAGACTGACCCTTGTAATCACCATAATAATTTTCTGCAGTAAAAAAAAAAAAAGTGATCATTATTGGTGCTCTTTACTAAATATGTTTCCAGTTTTCTTCCCTACCTAGTCAACATGTTTACACTTGAGGTTACAAGGAGCCATGTGACTATTTCTGCTTGTGAGTTAAAGTATTAGTTGTACCTGCAAGATTCTTCACAGCTCTGGCAGGACAGTCAGCAGTATTTGAGGTGCTGGATGCTCTATTTACCCAGGTTATTGAGTGATTATTACCATCCATTTAACCTCAGGATACGTTAGTTCATACTGACAGATATTCACATAAGCATTCATACCAATAGACTTAGTATGCATGATTATCATACGTGTTTTGTAATCAAATGAACCCATGTGATTTATTTGGTCTTATTGGTTTTTTTTACCTAATAAGTTTCAAAAATCTTTCAATTGTCATAGCTTCATGATTATAGAATAATTTGGGAGTGACCCTATGAACCAGTATATCTATCAACTTTAAAACAGAAAAAAGTAGGAGTCACCTTGAACACAAAGTAATAGACTTTCATATCTCATTTGTTTGTTTTATAAAAATTATATACATAAATCATAATAAAAATAGTGTAGCTCTGCTTATATCAATTTTATGTTGTAAAAATTTAAAGAAAAAGCTAAAATTCACATATGACACAGGAATGTCATTTACCTGAGGAAAACTCCCTACAACCTTTCTGGCTTGATACATAAGAATAGAAATCATCATCCCCTCTCTATGATTTAATTAGATAATTTTTAAGTACTCAAATATGTAAATACCATTTTAAGTACTTTGCATATGTTAACACATGGAAGCATACACATTGATCTACAGTAGTATTATTAGGCTAATCTTATGGTGCTAGACAAAAGAATGGAAGAAAAGAGGAAAGCAATCTGTTTAAGACCTTAACATTAATAAATAGGTCACATGCAGGCAGGTTGACCTCAGAATCTGTGCTCTTAATAACAATGCTATGGGAACTATGCTGGAATTCTTGACGCAAAGAATCAAAAACTATCCACTAATAATCCTCTCATTCCATTTATCCTAGGTCTTACTTTTCACTACTTGCTCACTTTTTGGTTCCCCAGTGAAATTGTCCTTAAGTTCTTTGATACTGAGTTTTTGATTCCAAAAACTATAAAAGGATCAGTGTTAGAGGAAAATATACAAAAATACAATATTATAATATATTAGCTTTAAAATACTATTTCTATGTTGTTGACCCATATTTTGTTTGCCAGTCATTAAATACAAAGGTTATATTTTTCAGAAAACATACCATAGATGCTCCTCTTCTTGTTTCAAAATGTCTCTCAAAATACACTCATTACCATTGACTGCATAATAATAAAAACAATACTAGTGACAATTTATTAAACCAATAATATATGCCAAATGTAATGCTAGACATTGTGCATTCATTACATCACCTACTCTGTACAAGAATTTTTCAAAGTTTGCATTCTTACTTTTACTTTTTAGATAAAAAAAGTGAAACGAGCAAGGATTTAGTAACTTACTTAGTGATAGAACTGGAATTTCAAATGCAGTGAGCTTAGTTTCAAAGTCTGTGTTTTGTACTCTATAGGACATAAGGTATTTGGATAGTCATCACAAGTAATAAACTAAAATTAATTCCACATAAAGGTTTTGGGTGTTGCATCTAATTTTTGTGTCTCAAGAAAAATACCGTAATAGTTGATACTAGAGAAAATGCATTATATTCCAGTATGTATTTGAAAAGTGATTGAATTAATGAATATTCAATTTATAGTAGACTATGATGGTACATAAATTGGAAATTGTGGTTAGATTTCTTTAGAATTTTATTTAATATAATTATAATATTCACTGTGGGGCATCTAAAGACATACAATTATTTCTTCAACTACAAGTCAGCTACTTTTCAAAATGTGGCCCATATCAATACTTCTTTTAAAAAGTGGTTATTTATTACCAGATATTGCCTAGTTTTCCTTAGAAATAATTCTGCCCAAGCAACCAACTTCAGAAACATTCATGTATAAGAGAATACCAGAAGTAGCATAAATCCCTGAAAACAGCAATAAAATACCTTTCCAAAGAAACCAAATCCAGATTCCATACCATAATTCAGGCAGCACGGCCCATCATAAACAAAAATTCATTATGCCTGCTGTGTGGAAAAATGTTAAGCAAGAAGAAATAAACAGAGAATGTTTTAACAAATTATATTAGCCAAATGAAGAAAAAAAAAAAGAGGATAAAGCCACAGTTCTGAATGAGTCTGCCAATAAAGCTTAAAACCAAGCCAAAATTTGGAAGAAATGTAAACATAACCAGACCGAGTTGAGTCTTCCTAAGATATTATATTCTGGGTTTTTCCTTTCAACTATTTCCTTAAGTTTAAGGGGAAACCTTGACCAGATTTAGAGATGTGATATTAAGTGCACACAGACTGTATCCAAACCTAAATTGAGGATGCAATCGAGTGAAATTTGGAGACAAGAAACAGAGCATCAGTCCCATATACGAGTTATAAAATACATTGGGAGAGGATGAAATGTTTGCAGTTCTAGAATGTTGCCTTAAAAAAAACAAAAAACAAACAAACAAAAAAAACACCCTGAAAGCGGTTGTTTATAATCCAGTCTATCATTAATGTGTAAAGCCATGAGTGGGTGCAGTATATACGTTCCTCAGATGTTCAGCAGAAAATTCAGCTTTGTTATGAATATGAAATAAAATGTCCTAGACTGTGTAGCAAAATATAATCAAACACTTTCTTATTTGGCATAACACAATGACAACTAGCTGCCTGAGGAAATCCAAGGAGTATAAAAATGTCCGTCATGAAATAAAATGTCACTTGCAGAAAAAGGCAACCTTTCAGGTCTTTTTGACTCAATACTTTAGACAGCACTCTGCCTAATGCAATTGGGCAAGTATGAGTTGACACTGTAAGGATGAGAAGGTCCTTTTTTGGTTGTCTCACAACTGTAATCTTAGAAGAGGAAGAAGAGTAAAATGAAGTGACAAGGCAAGAGAAGAGGCAAGAAAGGAAAGGAAGACACCTCACAAAGCCAAGAGAACCAACCTGCTTCACCTCCACTTCGGGGGGATCTCAAAGCCAGCACATCTTTTTTTCCTTAGGGAATGTGTCTTATGTTAGAAAAAGCCCAGTCAGTGGAGTTAGGCTAATTGTGTCTTTGTGAATTATCTTGAGAACTTAGTGACCATTTTAAACATCGTTATTGGAGAAAAATTGTCTATTAAATTCTAATCAACCAGATTATGAAGATATTTATAACATTATGTCTTTAGAAGTTGTATGGCCAAATATATTAGAATTCCTGAACTAAATATTATCAATACAGCAACCAGTGTAACTGAAATAGATTACACTATAGTCACAAATGAGAGACATCTAAAAGGAATAAAATAGGTTAGTTTTCTGAAAATAATTATTGATTGAATGATCACATAAAAACAGTGTCATTTCTTCTTTAGTGTAGGCTTTTAAATATAAACTTCCAAATACCCAATTTTCTCCTCATGGATAAATTTCACAACTAGGTTATGTTTTGAAACAATGTGTATTTATTCCTATTCTTAACACTTATTATTAACTTCTTATTCTCAAGTGATTTTAAAGAGTGGAAGAGATAGAGAAGTGAAAGAAAAATGTGTAGCACACTTTGTCCTGCATTATTTGCCTCATTATTCGCTATACTAGGTCGGTTCTCCTTGCTACTGCCCCTTCTTTTCACTTTTTCTCTTTATATTCTCTCTCTGTTTTTTTTTTTTAATCTAAATCATCATTTTCAAATATCCCCATTATGAAAAGAAAAAAGGTACATGTGGTTGGAGAGAGAGTATAGAAGAGAGAAACTCAATGAAGCCCACAACTCAGTGAAAGAAAGCAGTTCTGACAATCAATGCGATTAAGCATCAGGCTGAAACACAGGTGTCATTCATGCAGATATAAGTCTCATAAATCCATATGTTTATTCTGGCCTTAATCTAAACTGGGAGGAAGCATTATTGGGCTAATTTTTAAAGAATTTTTTATTTAAAAAATAATTAGTTTTTTAAATACCAAGATTTTTTTTTAGTACCATTTCTTTCTCTTCTTCAATACCCTTTTATCAATAGAAATATTAAGAAGTTAAAATATGAATTTGGGTTTCCCTCACTATTCTGCCCCAACAATAAAGTGTGTGTGTGTGTGTATAATGAGTGTGTGTGTGTTTGTGTAAGAGAGAGACTGTGAAGAGGAAACAGTGAGCAATTAGATTGAAAGTATTCGATTCAGGAAAACCTGATATATGGTTAATTCATAAATATTATAGGACATGGACATGGCTTGTGGGTAATTTTTCCTTACAATTAAGTCCAATCTTATTCTGACATACAAGTTTTGAAGATTATTGAGTTCACTAAAAATATGATTATAGTACAGTTTATTATATATTATTATCAAAAACTTACTTGCCTAGATATTTTTTATATTAGCTTTCAGTGTGAAAAAAAAAAAACTGAAGACATATCTTCATCAATATGAAGCTAAGAGTAAGAATTCCTTCTCATGCCTCAAAATAAAATCCTAGAAAACAAATATACAATTATTTACTTTATGACATCTAGTATTTCATATCCTTCAAATCCTATCGGAATAAAATTATGGCAATGAATCTGCTTCAGGCTAGTAGTTAAATCTTTCATTTTAAGTAGACATTCTTTCTTCTTCTATGTGCTTTTCAACAAAAGCGTTCCTTATACTATACTCAAGGCTGACAACTTCTAGCTAATTTACTGAACCTGAAATGACCATATTTATATTATCAATGAATCTTTTATGCTTCCGAAGGCACAGAAACAAATATTTTGCTATTTGATTATACATATGTAGCGAGAGTACACTAGAGATTTAAATGATGTTCTTTATAAGCAAATTCAACATGGAATTATGGAAAAGAGAAAGGACATATAGAATTGAGAATTAAAAATAATGAGGTTGTTATCTGAATAAGCTATTTTAATAAAGAACCTAGGTAATTTTTAACTTTCAGTCATCCTGTTTGAGGAAAATGTTTGATTTTTATGCCTTGCAAATCATATAAAAAGACAAAAGTTTTATATGACAAAATTTAAAAGATTTTACATTTTAGTCACTATAAGATGCATGAACACATTAAGTAATCTATCTTAATAAAAAACTGATATGACTAATAAGTCAAATTATTCTAAGTGGATATGTCAATGTCTGTTTTAGAAAGCAAATGTGTTATAATTTCTTAAATTCACTAGCAATGGAATTAATTCCTGTGTTTACATTTTGGTTAAATACCTATATTTGTAATACTAAAATAAATATTGCATTATTTAATTTGTAGTATGATTATTATTTTCATTTTTAATTGTTATTACTTTTAGTACCATAAAATATGCTCATTTTAAAATTAGAATATATATAATCAAAAATAATATTTTAATCACCAGTTGATATAGCTATACATACATAGAATGAGTAGTTGTTCATGTTTTCCAAAGTTTAGGGATTCCCTGCCAGAGGCACACATCTGCAATCAAATGCATTCACTCATATATATATATTTCTTTCCTTTTTCTCTTCTCTCTTTTTGTTTTATCCTTGCTTTTGCTTGCAAATTCCTATGTGTAATGTAGAGAGATAAATGGATAAATACATTTTTAGAGCATTCTTATCAAAGTACTATAGGACTTAGGTGGATTTAGTAAACTTTAGAACTATCAAGCATAAGGATATAAAAAGATAGGGAGAATTCATATCATTTCTATATCTTTATTTGTAGGATACTGTGTACAAATTCATATGCATACACATCCACACAGCACATGTTACCAATTAAAAGTTACATAAACTTGAACCTAAGTAAAACTCCAAAACTTGTCAGTCTATGAAAGACCTACATTGCCTTTAATTCAATGAAAAAAAAAAGTACTTTCCATAAATAAGCACGAGACTTTTTCTATATTTACTTTTTTCCTGTGCAT
The DNA here is from genome assembly GCA_019455555.1 of Galemys pyrenaicus. Classification (NCBI taxonomy): domain Eukaryota; kingdom Metazoa; phylum Chordata; class Mammalia; order Eulipotyphla; family Talpidae; genus Galemys; species Galemys pyrenaicus. The sequence goes on along the minus strand of JAGFMF010011752.1, from coordinate 17,896,190 downwards.
CTATAAAGTCAAGGAGGGGAATAGCAAAGATGAACAACTCTTAATTTTTGCTGAGTATGATTTAGTATAGAAACTAACAGTTTAATGACTATTTTCCTTTGAAATCAGGTGTCATATTACACGTGGCCATTTGTTTATAATCTTTTTTTCTTCTTGTTAAAAGTTAACTCAAAAGTTTAAGTTTGAAACATAGGATGTGACCTACTTATGCAACCTATTTAAATAAAGAAAACTCTACAAAATACAAAAGGTATAAGCAAGTTACTCTCAAAAATGTATAATCTAGGAGAGGAAACATATGCATATCCACTAGCTATAATGTATGATGTAAAGGAGAAATGATCAAAGTTTACCTCAAGTTTGCAGAAGAGAGTGATGAGTTCCAATGGGGGGGTTGAAAAGCCTGGAGACTTCACAAATACCTTTCTTAAGAAACAGTAGCAGCCCCCTCAGCAGTGTACTTCTGTTGATCTGCCTGTTCTGCTCCCCGCTCTCTGTGGTGAATCCTGTCACTCCCCCCCCAAACCTCTGGCCTGTACCCCAGTGCTTGTATGCATAAATAAATACATCTTTAAAAAAAAAAAGAAACAGTAGCAGCAAATTTCAAAGAAAATGTCATAATTAGAAATTTACAAAAGTCAGGGACCCTTGGCATGTCTTAATAAGCAAGACACAGAGTGATGCTGTCTAGGCATATACACCAGTTTGATGTTTTGACTGACTTAATCAGTCAAGTCAGGAGAAAAAAGAAGGGCATATCCTGTGACTGACGTGATCTACACACAACATTCTTGCTTGTGTGTATAAAGAACCAGAGTGTATATGTATATTTTGCACAAGGAAAGATAGACATGTAGGTGATAGAAGTGTGGATGTGTTTAATGATCAGATTGCTTTCTCCACATTACAATGATTTTGAAGAACAGAAGAGGAAGGCAAAAGTATAGTTATTAGTCCAAGGAAATTCATGGAGGAACGCTATGAAGTCAGTGGTAGAAAACTAGAGGGTCAAAGGTTAACAGAAAAGCAAGACTTGACAAAATGGAAACAAGTAAAAAAAGAAAAAAGGAAGAAAGGGAGGGGGGAGAAGTTAGGAGGCAAATTCTGTGCATGGATCACTGGAGAAATATAGGAATTATTGAGAAAAGTGAAGGTGAAACATCTGGAAGTTTTGTTTGTAGCAAAGGGGAAAAGATATGCAAACTTTATATATTAGGCACACAGACATGACTCATACACAAAAAAATTGTGTGTGTGTTTGTGTGTGTATCCAGGAGAAAATTTCAATTTGTTTATGCTGTCCTGTATGCCTTGGTTCTATATTTTAAAGATATCTTAAAATTCCTGTTACAAATGTCCTTAAAAATGTGCACATATACCTTGAATTAAAAATCCAGGCAAGATATTTATTAAAGGAATTTGAAGGAAGCTACTTCATCTTAAATTTGTTTTCTTTCAGCCTGTTATGATAAACCATGAACGATAACTTGCTGGTGAATAATATTTGCCAAGTCTATTTCAGTCCCATTGAACTTATTTAATACTATTTGTAAAGCACCATATGTTAAAGCATTCTACTTCTGTCATAACTGAGCATCAAACTTTTTCGTGTTTGCTTTATTATTTTGATGTCAAATAATTTATAAAAATGCCTTTGCTATGGTAATGACTAAATTACAATACAGGTTATTATTTTCAAAGATTATTTTATATTCTATGAGTTAATCTGCTACATAACTAGGTAAAAACGAATTTTTATAACACTTGAAGTCGTCTTCAAAAGCAATATTTGTATCACTTTATGTGGTACTCAATAGACACAATTAATTCATAGGTAGCAAGTTTTTTCTTTGCTTCAGATGCAGGGTTCATGCCAATAATGCATAACTCCCAAATGAGCAGTTCAGAACACTAACTCCCTTTTTTAAAAAATCTTTTAGTTCTCTTTAAAGTGTGCAAAATTTACTTCCTTTACAAAGTAGAAGTGGAATAACTATAGGAAGATACAACTTAAATATAATCCTCTTCATTGAAAAATTCAGGATAATATAAACGAAATGAGGGAAATAGAAAATCACAATTAAAGCACCACAGTAATATTTATTTCAGACAAGGCCCACTAATGAATATTCTAATTAGGAGGTAAATCTTTAAGGAGAAAACATATTTTCATAGCCTCAAAGTATCTCCCAAAATGATTCATTAATTTCTCTAGTGGTTTTAACATGTGTCTCAAATAACTTTGATATTCTTCTCTTCAGAACGAAGAGTTAAACTCCCCTTACATTCGAGTACGGAGTGGGAAGACAGTAACTTTACAGCAGAGGGTACAGGTAATATCCAGTACTACCGTGAGCAAGAGATCAAGTGTGAAGTCACCAATAGTGAGCTTTGTTGATATCCTGTACCCCTGGATATGATACAGTGTGAATGGGATTTCACCTCTATGGATTTTTTTTTAAAGATTTTTTTATTTATACACACAAGAGCTGGGGTACAGGCCAGAGTTCAGGGAGGTGAGAGGATTCACCAGAGACAGAGCCAGGAACAGAACTGGCAGAGTGACTGAAACACACTGCTGAGGGGAGCAGCAGGCCAGGCAGGAGAGGTCTGCTCGCCATGTGGCCCCTGGCCCTGGCTGGCGGCAGTTATGGAACTCCTGCTGCAGTGGTTGCAGTTTGCTTCACAGTGCGTTGCTCAACTCACTGTGCCACCAGGGAGGCCTATGGATATTTTTTCCAGAAACTATAATCATACTCTTATCATAAGAAGAAAAACCAGGCACACCCAAGTATGCTTGACTAATATTCCTCAAAATTTCAAGAGCAAAAAGAAGAAAGGAAAACTAAGAAATTTTCATAGACAACAAATTAAGGAGACTTGACGACTAAGTGCAATGTGGTATCCGGGATGGGAAATTGAAGGATAAAATTTGGTGGAAAATGGATTAATTCTGAATAATATCAGTAGCTTAGTTAATGTTAATGTGTTCACTTTGGTAAATTTAATGTGACTATGAAAAATAGTAACGTTAGAGGAAATTGAGTCAAGGGTTTAGGAAAATTCCATGCACTATATTTATAACTTGTTTTTGTCAACCTAACATTATTTCTAAACACAAATTAAAAAATCAAAGTTCTTACAACAGTCCATATTTCTTTAGTGATCTGGTCTCCTGTTACCCATCTTACCTCTTATTGTTCTCCTTCATATGTATAGTCTCCATTGGGTCCTTGCAAATTTCTTTTCTGTCACTGTGTCTTTCTCCTTGTAGCTTTTTGGCTTCTCCTGTGACCCCTTCAAGTCACCTCTCCATGAGATGAATTATCTTTATTATAACACACTTCCACTCCAGCAATTCCTTATCTCATCTTTGTATCTTTGAAACTCAGCATTCATCACTTCTAACATAACTATCTTTTCACTTATTTCATAATCTGCACAGCTATAAAGAAGCTCATTGATTTAGACCCAGCACCAAAAACAATGCTTGTTGAATGAATGAATTTGTTATAATTACATTTCCACTATGTTTCAGATCTTGTGAACAAAATGGACATTATTCCTATCATCATGAAATTTATAGTGTGGCATAGAGATAGATATAGGAAAAGTTGTGATGTAGTATAATAATTGTTATAATCAAGGAGATGCTAAAGAAACATTGAGCAGAATTACCCACTTGTCAGTGAGAACCTTCTGATATAATGACCTTAACGTTAGATCTTGTTGGGTGGAAAAATCTTTAGACAAAGAAGCAATAAAGAAAATACTTTTCCCAGACAATGACAACATGTAGAGAAATCTAATGATCAAAAAAGGGCTTTTGGTGTATCTTGAAATTGAACAATTGGCCATGAGCTGCAACATCAATTAAGAAAGGTTAGAGATGTTAACAGATGCCATATAAAGAAACTTCTTCAATCATTATAGGATTTTTACTTTAATAAAATGTATTTAATGATACTGAAAAGTTTTAAGCAGAGAAGTGACTTGATCAGATATGAATGTTATATTCTATGACAGAACAGAGATGGGTTATAAAGAGAATAGAAAGCAGTAATCCAGATAGACGTGGGGGAAAGATTAAATTTTTTTCCAGTAGAGAAAAATTTTCCTTTTCATCCTATTTTACATAGAACATTTAAGAAGAGCACTTTCTTCAAGCAGTATTAGTCATTAACTCATGAAAGATGTACTCAGTAGGTCTTAAAGCATTCCCTCCCCTCATACACTCTGAACATGCACACATACAATCACACATACACACACATTCACATATACATGTGCACACATCACTGAATATATTTTGAAATAGATGTTGTTTTAATAATGGATTAGTGTTTGAGAGACTAATTTTATAAGGTGTAGACACACATCTATGTCCTTAATTATGAAACTCATTTTTTTCATAGCTACAAGTTTTTAAAAAGTTAAAACTTATATATATTTGACAATTAAAAGTCCACTGTAAAATGCTTTTAAGTAGCATGATTTTTTTTATCCATTCAAGATCAATGCAACATCATATAAGACTACTTTTAAACTTGTATTATGGTGATGATTAAACTATAACCTCAAAGACAGTAATCTAGGTCTAAGAATGTATTCCTATATCCTCCGTGATACTTAGCACACTGCTTGTGACTGCTTAAATGTTCAGATTTGATAAGTAGCTATATTATATTAAATTTAAATTAATCCCACAAATTTTACTTAGCACTTCCTATTTTACTTAGCATTCCTATTCATCAGGTAATGTATTATTGTTCTTAGAAGCTCACAGAAGAGCTTCCTATTCATCAGGTAATGTATTATTGTTCTTAGAAGCTCACAGAAGAGCAAAGGAACACACTTTTTCTAAATAGCACTGACTTTGTAAATCCTATCATCTTATTTAATGAATCTGATTATGCTGATTATTTCATAAGAAATTAGTATCAAGATGCCAATGCACAGAGGGATTTTGGTGGCACATAGATTAGAAATTAATATAATTAATGTCCAAAGGAAAAAAAAAGACATTCTTTTTCTTTGTTTCTTAGTTCAGCCTCTCTCTTTTTTCATTTTTTTTTTCACACTCTTACTTTTAGGAAGTCCTTCTCTATGATCTCCCTGGTCTCCAGGGCTCTCCGGTTATTTGGCCTCTAAAGCTTTGTAATGAGGTGTCTGAGCCAGCGATAATCCCCAGAGGTTCTCAATGATCTGAAATCCCCTCTCTCCCACCTCCCTTTACAATGAAAACTGGAGACCAGTGTGTTTTGGAAAAGCATTTCTGGAAGGCTGCCAAGTCTTGCCCTGGACATACAGAGATTTGATTTTCATTCCATTCATGTGACCTTCCAAAAAAAAAAAAAGTCATGGGTTTTTCAGCAGTAGAGGCACTGGTAGCAAAGACAATGTAAGAAAGAACTAAAGTTCTTTAACAGAAAGTTAGAGAATTCAATGTGAGGGTCATATTAGGTGTGCTTATGATTAATTGCACATTTGCACTTTTAGATTACACCACAGTGAAAGAGCCTTTGATAAAAGTGAACCCTGGTACTTTGCTTTTGTCTTTGTTATGTCAGTTTTTTGTCATAATAACCATACATTTATTCTTTCATCTCTCATTCCTTATGGTGTTGAAAATATAAGTATCAGTATACACACAATACCTTGATTCACATTGAAATAACCTGGAAAATGCCCTCAGAAACACACAGGCCTTTCCTGAAACTGTGCCATGGAGAGGAATTCTGGATAATGTGTAGGTTCCATGATCCAATTTTTACTTCACCACAGCATGCAGAGGGAGCTACATGATTCACTTTGCAGTGTAGGTAATAAGAATTTACAGGTTACTGAATAACAGATTACTTACTGCACTTTGGGAGGACGTTTTTGTAGTCAGGACCCATGAGTCAGTCTTCTATGAGCCATAAGTGAATCTTAAATGCTTATATTCAAAGTTCAAAAAGTGATTAAAGACTTCAGGGCAGTAGTTTTTCTGAAACTTGTACCCAAACAGCCATGGAAATCAACATGGCTGGCACTTCAAAACATATGTTAAAAGTGAAAGGTTACTTGAAGGTCAAGAGGGGGGTGACAATTTACCTCATGTCCTCTCAAACTGGTTCAGTCAAAAGTACCTTGTTTTCAAGGTTACCTAATTTTCTCCCTCTATCAATGGAATCAAAAGTAATAATCCAGAGGAGATCTCTTCCTCCTTGAGGCAGGAAGCTTCCACACTATGCCACTCATGTATTCCTTGCAATTGATTAAGATCCCCTTAGATGTGGGGAAGCTGTATCTGATCCCCTTATCACAGTGTAAAGTAAAACATGCTTGACTGGTTAATAAAAATGGAAGATGAAGTTACAAAGAGGAAAAGTTCACTTGAAAAACCAAACAAAGACTAAAGTCCTTTGGTCACACCCAAGAAAGTTAGACAAGCATATTTTAGAAATAGAGTTAAAATCTCTCTCACAAAATTTTTCTCATTTACCAATAGTTCTGAATTTAAGAAAAAGAGACTCTATCTTAGCCTTCTGAATTCAAATGTATAATACAACACGCAACTCCCCCAAAATGAATGTTTTCCAGGTTTAAGTTCCACAGTCTAGGTATGCAATTGCCAACGGCATCTGTTAAAGCAATTTTTTCATATGTACAGGGAACACTAAATGAGTTCACTGTATTTCATAAGTTATTAATATGTATGATTTTAACTTCCCCTTTCATAAATCACCATTCATTCTCTCTAGTTTTTCCACTTATAATCCATTTTGAACATTGCACAAGTAGTCATTTCTCTAAGGTTTTGCTATAACAATTAGACAGAATCATAGAGCATTAGACTTTCAATCAACCTTAGAGGTCAGATAGATTGATTCTTCCTTTAACAGACAAGACAATCCAAGACACAGAAACTAAGACCACTTCAGAATGGGGTCCTCAACAAGGTTCTTCCTATGGAAGCTCATATGTACCATGATGGTTACAAGTTTGTAAGAGTACAAGTTGTAAGAGTTCATGGAGTTGTGTTGACAGTTTGAATCCTGACTAGGTGCTTTACTTTAGATAAGTTAATTTCTCTAAGCTTTCATTTCCTCATATATTAACTCTCTGCCTCACAGAGAAATTTTTGAATGTTGTTAATGAAGTGTCTAACAGGATAATAATTTGCAATACTAACATTTGCTATATATCAATCATTATTAATAATCTCACCTCTACTTGGAATGTGAGATGGAACCAACATGTCTCCAGAGGCTTTCTTGAAAGGGAAGGTGTTTGAAGTCAAATCACCACAACAGATTCTTAGTATTTATATTCCAAAACCTCTTAGAATAATGTCCAATCCACTAAATATTCATATGTATTAACATCAGTATATATGACCCAGTTGTTTAATAAAACATTGCATACAGAACCATGGACACTACAAGGAGATAGTTCAAACATTTTTTAAACAATGGAAGGAATTACAAATCGATTAGAGAATACAAAGAACATAAAACATAATATTTAACTATTATGGCTTATGAAACCTACTTCCTGAAGTTTTGACAGAGAAATATCTTGATGTTCAGTAGGAGAAATATCTTTTATTGATACTTATTTCTAAGTAATGAGACTTGTCAACTTATACCTAGCACTGGTTATGAAACTGAATATATTTCCTTAAAGCACATTCCTCTCAGTGGTTGAAAAGTTAAGAGGCCCCTTTCCTTTCGCAAGTTCACATAAATGAAGTGGTTTCAGGACGTTGCTAAGCACTTACATTTTGCAATGTGGTTCATTTTAGTGATGGGAAATTCTTCTTGGTGTTACTCTGACCTCAAGTGGTCTAATGCTTTTAACAGTAAAAAACATCACATTGCATTCCAACCTATTTTATTATTTATACAATTTATAAATTAGGTAGAAAATATCATCAAGTTTAAATAGCCAATTTCTCCTTAAAGTCTGAAACATAAATGTTAGGATGATCAATTTGATCTTTGGAGTTTATCCTACCCCATATTGTGTTCTCTTCCTCCTCTTCCTCTCCCCATAGTCCAAAACTATGCATTCCTTTTTCCTGGGTCTCACATTTAATACTTTTGCTTACTTTGATGGTTTCATGTAATTTATACCTTTATTTTTCCACAATAAAACCTATGTACCAATTCCTTCAATATCCTGGGCAAAGTAGATATATTTTCTGAACTTCAAGTTTTTTCATAGTAAAAGGTGATGAGATATCTCTATGGGTATTCAGAGATCTATCCAAACTGGGTAATTATAATCTCATAATGCTTAGGGATGAGGGCAGACAGGTCAGATAGAAATCATTTCAAAGTTCATCTTGGCTATTTACTACATATCGAGTAAGCCTCTTGGCTTTCATCATTTATAAAATGAATATAAATGAGACAGGATTCAATGAGTTGTTGAAACAAATATAATGTGAGTAGACTACTTAGCATTGTGTGTAGTTCACTAAGTGCTCAAAAATATTAGCTGTTGTCATTATCATGTGATGCAACTGGCACAATACTCATCATGTGTGGATGGGTAAATGGAAGTTATTTAATATTCTGCTATGGCACTTAACAATAATAGGAATTAACTCATACTCATTCTAGGTGAGTAAGTGATATATGCACCTTTCAGAGGCAACATGATAAGTATAAATTAACCCTCTGGTGACACTGACCCTCATACCAATGATGGTGGTAAGAATGATGGGGAAGGCAGATCCGTGGTTCAAGGCCCCCAAACTGCAGCTCACAGGTGGCCGGCCGTGTGCTCTGATCACACACCAGGCCTTCCTGGCTGTTGCCTATTGGGGCTCCAGTCGTACACATATGCTTTTCATTAGTGAGAATTGTAGCTACCTTTGAAGTTCTTGTTTTAAAATCCAATAATACTAAATATTCAGCCATCCAAATTACATATAACTGCTCTAGTATTTTTACATAGCTTCTTATGGCTTACTGATTTCTGTGTCAAATAGAAACTTCATTTTATATATACTAAATCGCAAGGACATTTATTTTGGAATTTTTTTCTTAGCCTGCTACTTCAAAACAGATGAAAATAACTCAGTAAAGCTAAGTCTATCGTATAAATTTTATGCAATCACATCTTTGCATCAGGAATTTCAAAAAATCTGCTTTAAACAATAAAAATCTGATCAATATACTCTCTTTGTACTCCTCTTTGAGGAGACCGTAAGACCCATGTCAGTGTTTACTACATTGGATGTTACCCAATAAAAAGATTCTGTCCTTACTTTAGAAAAATCTTATGTATCACCTCCCAGAGATTCACTATGTATAGCAATATATTAATGGTTCTGAAAGTCACTAGAGTACATAAGTTTACTCAAACTTACTTTACCTAGGTATGAACCAACTTATAATGTGTTTACATTTGAAAAACAGCTATTACCAACCTAGGAAATTACTATTCCTTAAAACTTGGTATGGAGGGAAAATCTAGATGACAATATAGAAAAATCATGATTGTTTTCCCCTTCCCCTTCCGTTTGAGTAAGTGAGCACTCCGCTGTCACTTCCAGCTTCTGGAAAAGAGAGGAAGCCTAATCACTTGATAACATTTAGTTAAGTTACACACTTAACAGCCTACCATTAAAGTTTGCATACCTTTGTCTTTCTGCTTAGGGAAGCTGAAGATGACCAGGAATTAACAGAAGATAATTTATAGTTTCATAATATTCTAAATGAAGAATTTCAAAGCTAATTACAAAAAGCAACTTCTACTAAACAAACCAAGGTTAGGTTTAAAATATATCTTAATAGTATAACTAACAACTATCATAGTGAAGATTTAGAATTAAATTAAAAGGAGAGAATCTATGCAGTTAAAATATTTTACAATTGTATGTTGAACACTAAGCATTGGCTATCTTGATCTGGAAACACGCAGCTGGAAAGTACACAATTTCTGTCCTTATAGATGACACAGAGATGGATATGTTACATGAAGAATAGACAAGAAGTGAATCTTGTGGTGGTGATGGGATTTCAGAGAAAGTTTCTGTAGGACATGAGGTTAGATATACTAGAGGATGCCCAATTAGATTTGAATTTCTGATAATCAATGAATAATTTGTTGAGTAAGGGTTTTCCATGCTATACTTGTAGCTGGAGATACTGTATTTTATTCGTTAGACCTGGAAACTGTACTAAAACATGATGCTTAAGTTATGACCTGAAAGGAAACAATAGGATAAAGAGAAAGAGAAGACCAAGAGAGGTAGATGTATCTGCTTGTCCAAAAATGCAGAAATGAGTATAAAGTGCCTATGAAAAAGTTCAAGCAGGTCAATATGGCAAAATTAGTGATTTGAAGGGAAAGGGGGGTTGTAAGCATATTTCGGAATATCTGCTTTCTTTGCTGGTGATGTGGAGCTATGAGATAGATTACTGTTTAGTATCAGATTTGTGTTTTAGAAAAAGCAATCTGGAGGAGGGCCAGACTGGATGCAAGCAACCCATTAAAAGAGTACTTTTTAGTAAGCTTACTGAAAGACGCTGGTGCTAGGATTAATAAAGTGGATTTCAGAGTGAAGAGATATTAATGACTTCAAAATATATTTTTGAATTAGGTAATGGTTGAGAGTTCATATTCTGAAGTCCCCGTGTTCTGCTGCTTATGAGCTGTGTGTGGTCATAATAATAAAGATGTTTCAGCCTATTTATATAAGCAGACTTCTCTGAGCTCAGTTTCTCACTATAAATATGGGCCTACTAATAATATAAGATTGTGGTAGCAATACATTAAATAATACATGTAAAGAATTTAATGTAGGACTTGGTGACTGATTGACCATGAGGGAGAAAAGGAGTGAAATGACTCAGTTTCTGTTAAGGAAGGTAGAAAAAATAACAGTAAAAATCAGAGGTAACACAAAAGTAGATCCACACAGTCAGCTGATCTTTGACAAAGGATCATTAAGTGACTTAAGTGAGGAAAAGATAGTCTTTTCAACACATGGTACTGGAACAATGAACATTAACATACAAAACAGTAAATCTAGATACAGACCTTATGCTTTTTATTAAAATTAATTCAAAATGAACCAAAGACCTAAGGTAAAGGACAATATCACAAAACTTCTAGGAAGAGATAAAATAATTTAAGTTTGGCAATGGCTTTTCAGATACTATACCAAAAGCATGAATCATGAAAGAAAAAATTTCTGAGTCGGACTTCATTAAAATTAAGCATTTCTTCTCTTTTAGAGACACTATCAAGAAAATGAAAGAAAAGTCATGGAATGTGGGGAAATCTTCACTAAACATGTACCTGATAAAGGGTTTATATCTGAAATATGCAGGAAACTCTTAAAACTCAGAAATAAGAGAAAAACCCAGTTTTAAAATGGGCTGAATATCTTAATTGACACATCCCCAAAGAAGACATAGAGATGACAAACAAGCATGTGAAAGATGTTCTGCATCATGACTTTATTTCTGCTCCTTTTCTCCTCAATAAAATTCGCCTTCTTTAAATAAACAAACAAACAAACAAAAAAAGATGTTTAATGTCATCATATGTGATCTGTGAATTGCAAATTAAAATGATGAGATTCTGCTACATAACTTAGAGTTGTCAAAACCTGGAGAACTAACAATATCAAATGCTGTCAGAATGTGGAACAATAGGAACTTTTACACATTGAATGAAAATGTAAAATAGTACAGTCATTTTAGAAGACAATTTGGCAATTTTTTTATAAAACTAAATAAACTCTTATTCCACTATCCAGAAACCTTGCCCCTCCATACTAATCTAAATGAGTACAAATATCTCCATTTGAATGCTAATAGTAGCATTATTAATAATTGCCAGAACTTTAAAATTTATCAACATATCAATCAGTAAGAAGATAAACAAGCTGTGGTACATCCATTCTTACACTGGAATGAATACTCAACAACTCAAAGAAATGAGCCTTCAAAGCACCAAAAAAAAAAAAGAAGCTATGGAGGAATCAGATGCACATTTCTAAAAGACTACCAATTGTTTAATTCCTTATATGTCATTCTGGAAAGAGCAAAACTATTGTGGGAGCATAAAGATCAGTGGTTGCCAGGGATTAGGTAAGGAAGAGGCAAGTAGAAAGAGCACAAAGGAGTTTTAGGGTAGCAAAACTTTCTATTTACTACTATAATGATAGCTAATTTTGTCAAAACTCATAAAATATAGGCCACAACAAAGAAAATCCTAATGTAAGCTATAGATTTTAGTGAATAGTAAAATATCTAAATTGGCTCATCAATCATAACATATATATCACCCTAATGTTAGATATTAATAATAGGAGGGATCATACAGGAAGTTCTTTAAACTCCCTCTCTATGTTTCTGTGATCCTGAAACTATTCAAAAGGTGAATTCTAATATTTATAATTTTTAAAACAGAGATAGGTTGGTATTTTATGGTCAGCTGAACTTCCCTATGTCTATTGTGTCTGGAAATGAATAGAGATGGTACTTCTCATAAGGGAGATCTGGAGTGGGGTCAAGGGTATAGTTATTAAGCAAAAATTCTTGCAAATAATATTAATAGTGAGAAGACAAAAGAGTGAAACACCCCAAATCACCACCATTAGGGCATAGAGGAAGAGTAAATGGAGAAGGAAATGTCAAAACATAGACGCCAACATAATGGAGAATGCCTTTGAAAGTAGTGAGAATCAGAAGTGACAAATGATTCTGAGAATTTATACTATTTGTCTCAAACATTTGTAACAAAATATCACAAACTGGGTGGCTGAAAACAAGTGAAATCTACTGACTCTGAAATGAAGGTGGTGAGAGGCACTGCATTCTGGAGGCTTTAATGGAGATTCTGCCTCACATTTCTCTTCTAACTTGAGGTTATCAGGAACGCTTGGTGCTCTTTGGCTTATAGACACAGCACACCATTCTCTGCCTCATCATCACATGATCTATCCATTTCTAAATTTCCCTCTTTGTAGACAAACAGCAGACATTGGATTAGGATCCATCTTAACCCATCTTGGCATTATCTTAACTTGGTTGCAGTTATAAAGACCCTATTTCCAAATAAGTTCACATTCAAAAGCTCTGGAGGTTAGTACTTTGGGAGGAGCACAAAACTTTGAATTGAATTGAACACAAAGGCAAACATTACATTTAATTTGACAATCTTGAAAAGCTATTTCCATAGATGGGTACAATTCAAAATTTAATTGTTGCAGTTTGAAGAGAGTGGCAAGCGAAAAAATAGATACAAGTGTAGTTACACCCTCATAGGAAATTTCTGGGCAAATATGGAGGCAATGAAGGAGCATGAAAAATATCTTCTACTTTTGTCATTGCTTTTTCAAAGAATTAGATTTGATACATGGTAGAAAAGAGAAGTTTAAAGTTATAGAAGATGCCTAAAGTCTCTGACAAATGGGAAAATATGCAACGCAGAACAAAGATTAGAATCAAAAAGATAATATCTGTTCCCCTAAAATAAACCAGGAGCAGAAATACAGATAAAAGTCTATTTGTAGATCAGTAGCAGAAAACTGACAGAGTCCCCTTAGGATAATTTTTTTGTTTCTTGTGATAAAGACACAGTGAAGTGCAGGAACATTAGTGTAAGCTATCTGAAGAGTGAAAAGGCTTCAAAATGTTTATGGTGAATGACTAGGGGAGTCTTGTTGGGGTGTGGAGTGGTAACATACATCTGGGAGGTGATCCTATATGAATCATACACAGTGTTATAAATTAATGTTACCTCAATAAAAATATTTAAAAACAAAATTGATTATGCTGGAAAATAGGAAATTGGAATATCTATGCTCAGGAATGTGATGCTTCCCTTTGGGACCAAAAGCCCATATTTTTGGAGAATTTAGCATACATTCTTTCAGTGAAGTTGATGTAATTTTAGTGATGTTCATTATTCCACTGGAGCTCAGGTGTGATTAAAGGAAAGCAGCAGGCCTTTAAAGATACTGCCAGAGAGTAGTTGAAAGAATGGCCTATGACATTTAAACTGAAAAAGACAGGAAATAGATATGGAGGGAGTTGTCAAAAAAAAAAAACAAAACAACAACAACAACAAAAAACAAACATGCCGAAGTGGAGGGACAGGTGGATTTGATGGAGTCAAATAATAGACATGCTGAAGAAACTGAGTTAAAATTTTTAAATGACATAAGGTACTGTCAGAGAGTGGAACTGGGAATTTCAGGTTTCCATGATGGCACAGCCCTGGGTCACCTGAAACTTTGGGTTTTCACTAGCGATGGAGATGCCTGAAGTAAAGGGGAGGTCAGAGTTACTAAAGTTGATGTAAGACATTACCCAAGTTATAACCTGCTTATTAAAATTTTGTGTTCTATATTACATTAACCAGAACATAAAAAATAATTGAACAATATTAAGAATCTATTTCTCTTGTTAAAAATATCCAGCATTCTGGGGCCTCCCCTGGTGGCGCAGTGGGTTAAGCAACGCACTATGAAGCAAACCACAGCCACTGCAGCACGAGTTCGATCCCTGCTGCCGGCCAGTGGGGGACACCCACATGGTGCAGTAGACCTCTCCTGTTGTGCCCGCTGCTCCCCTCAGCAGTGTACTTCTGTTGATCTGCCTGTTCTGCTCCCCGCTCTCTGTGGTGAATCCTCTCACCCCCCCACACCTCTGACCTGTACCCCAGTGCTTGTATGCATAAATAAAAAAAATAAATTTAAAAAAATATCCAGCATTCTTTTTTTGCTTTTTTGTGTGTATATAAAAGAACTGGAATGTAGGCAAGAGGTGCAGGGAGCGGGAGGCCTCACCAGAGACAGAGTGGGGAGCAGAACAGGTGGATTTACTGACATAGACTGCTAAAGGAAGCAGTAGGCTATACAGGAGGGGTCTGCTGTTCCACGTGGGTCAGCTTCCTGGCCAGAGATCTAACTCAGCCCTTAGCGGTGATAATGCTGAGATTTAACCCCTAGGCCACCATTTCCCACCACCGTCATTTGTGTCTCTGGTCTTGTGTCTCCTTTCTCCCTCTTCATCTTAACCTGAAACTCAGGATGTCTGTTGATATCCATAGTGTTTGAAAGTGTTTTACATTGTCATCTTGTCTGTTATGAGAATGGCCTCTATTTTTATGATTATGACTTGTTTCAGTATCCATTTGTAAATAAAGTTATGAATTGGTGGATTTTATGTGTGTCATCCACTCCTCTTTGTTGGTGTTTAATACTGTGAACCTACCTAATTTCCCTCTCATTACAGGCCCTTCCCCTTTGTTTTGCTCAACATTCTCCCCATGCTCTTGAAACTTCTTTGGTACTTCTGAGTGGAATGCATCATTTTCCATACCTCAGATTTTCAAGATGGCTCCTTAAAAATTGTTCAACAGATGAATAAGTGACTCATGTTAGTGAACTGAGAATAAGCAAAGCAGAAAAAGAACAGACTGTATCAAACATCTGAGCCAAATCCTTGTCCCAACACTTGTTAGCTGTGTGACATTAGGGAATCTTGACCTCTCTGTGCTTCAGTTTTCTTATCTGAAAAGGGAAACACGAAGACTTTCTCATCTGTCACATAGTATTGTTTAAATATTCAAAAGATAAAATTAGTGTTAATCTATGTTCTCCCCTCACATACAATTTTTGACACTTCTAGATGCCATATAAGATAATGCTAGTGCAGGGAATTTCACAATGGCCAGTACAGTTGAAGAGTCTGCCCTTAAATCACATTGGTATAACCATCTCTAACACCTGCGCAGTGCCATCTACTGGTAAAAAATATTAGTAATACGTGTAGTTAATATTTCCCTAAATAATAATTTTTAATTACTTGAATTTTTAGGAGTCCACTGAGATCTCAGATTTTTCCTAATCTGATATCCTCCCCATTTCCTTTTTTATTTTTGAAAAGATAGATTTCACAAATTAAATAAATAAATAAATGAAATGCATGAAAATTTTCGAGGAAATGCCTTTCTACAAATATCTGGAATTGAGTAGGCAATTTGCAAGGTAAAACAAGAAACTTTTTAACTGGTATCTAGGTTGCAGAATGGTTTCTAAATTTAGCCAGAAAAATAAATGAAATGGCAAGACTAAAGTACTGTAAGTCCATCGGAGATGAACAGTCTCCTGGTGATTTATTAGTTGGGTTTGCTCAAGATTATGTCATTTACTTTAACAGCATTCATTGAATATGCACCCTAGGGAAAGTAAGGAGGTTGCTTTCTCGCTGTTGTGCTATTCCAGGGGCTGGTAGCAGCTTGTTCCTTAAGTGTCACACAAGGATTTAAACATGAAAAATGAGTTTGAGCTAGATAGGGGTTCTGGAAAAGGGGAGACTAGATAAAAGGAGAACAAGGAGAGATAAGGAGTTGAGAGGAAACTGTAAAATGGAGAGCATGAACTAGGAGATACATCGATTAAAGAAATGCATACAGTGAGTTAAGGAACAAAATGCAAAGTGCAATCAATCTTAATGTTATCATCAATCTAAAATGTTATCATCAATTGTCCACAAATTGGGTTTTTCACTATTTTGGAATAGACTTTTATACTAATCTTTACCTTTTATACTAATCTTTGCTTTTTAACTGGTTTTAATTTATTCTCTTTAATGACTTCTGATAACTTTAACTGATCAGTATTGATAATAGACATTATTTACCCTTTTTCATAAGAAACAAATCTATATGAATTTTTTTAAGTGTCTGGAATTCTCTTTGCATGGGAAGGTTGAAATTAGAGATGGTTTCTCATCCCATGTACTGGATTCTTGTCAGGTGATTACATTCAATAATGTTTGCCACATAGCTGCATGTATATATTAAAAAAAAAAAAAAAGCTTCTGTTAGAAGAGGAGGATAAAGGCAATCTGCCCCAAAAGGGTTTGTTTGTTAATTGCTTTGGTCCACTTTACAAGGTCAAATCCATTCTCCTAATGACGAATCTCATCTGTTCTGGGAGAGAAAGAAATGTTTTCTTTCACTTCTACGTGTGGCAAGAACTCATTCATCTCAGTAAGTTCTGAAGCGAAATCTTGCTACATCAGAGAGAGGAGGATTCAAAGGGCAACTGATGGCCAGGAAGATATATGG
The DNA here is from genome assembly GCA_019455555.1 of Galemys pyrenaicus. NCBI lineage: Eukaryota > Metazoa > Chordata > Mammalia > Eulipotyphla > Talpidae > Galemys > Galemys pyrenaicus. The sequence continues at coordinate 17,879,099 of JAGFMF010011752.1, read as the reverse complement.
AATTCACTTTCCTGAGACAGACATTCAAATGGTAACAAGTGATAGAAAACAGCTCTATATTTCAGCATGATGTGTGTTCGCTCCTGATGATTAAACCCCCTGTGAGCCATCTGCGTTTAATGGGTTAGAACTACTTTGTAGCTGCAGTTTTTCCCTTCCACTGCTCTCTTATTTATTTGAGAGGAGACCGAACTCCACTCTTTAAAAGTTAAGCATGTAAGAAACCCTGCCAAGAGAATCAGAAAGAAAAGGCAAATTTATAGCCTAGTGTTGTTTTAAGCATTTAGTAGTATAAATAAGAAGTGTAGATAAATGTGTACAAGTAGATGCATAAGTGACCCTCTGTTTATCTCAGTTACATTATTTGCCTAAATTCCAAAGCAGAATTAACCCAATTAGTTTATATAACGGCTAATGCTGCCCCTCAGCTGAGCTATTAGGGATGTGCATAACTGATGCTAGACAGTGTGTTATTTTACTTATAAGTCAAGCCTTGGGGACTGTGGTTTATATCCAGTGGTTCTTGCAGATAAAAATCAAAATTCAGTGTGGAAATTATTATACCTCAAAGCAATGTTCACTATTGGTGTTATTAATGCAATTAAATTCAACTTTTGGTTTAAAATGCCAGCGATGATAAGGGCTTTCTACATGTCTTACCAGAGACATGTCACATTTTATTAGCATCTCATTATTTTTCTCTGACTTAACAAAGTCAGCAGCCATAAGCACCCAATAAATATTTGCTGAATTGAATCGAACACTGAGAACTGAGAGGTGAGGTGGCGCTGATTATCAGTGACACATCTGGGATCTGAATCTTAACTCTGTTCTGCCAAATAGTTTGTGATCTGAGTCAAAGCCAATGCAAACGTCACATGAAGAAGTTTAACTATAGGAAACTTTTGCACAAATTCAACTGTTAATCTGAGTCATGTAACTGCTTGAGCCTCCCAAGTTCTCTCTTGCCTTTGATTTTTGCTTTCAACATATAGTGACTAATTTCAGGGGTTCGCATGTTAATAACATCTAGCTGCATAGCTCTCTAGCTATATAGCTCTCACTCTAGATCATTCATTTTTTCTAAGTGGATAATTTTTTCCTGCCTTTCCCCTCAACCACTTTGAACCAGAAAACATATCTTCAAGGGGAGACTTCTTGGGGCTTTAACAACATCAATCAATTTCACAGCTGGGAATAGAGGGATCTAGATAAGACAGTGCAATTCCTTCAGGTAGCCTCTGTTTATAAAATTTAAGTAAGAGTTTTGTATAAAGTGAGACAAACTTTGGGCATACTGAGGCGGATAAAGAGTTAAATTAAAGATACAAAAGCAACACCCAGCTGTTGCTTCTTTTTCTTTTCCCTTTCATGGAATAGGGAGTATTTTTCCTACAATGACCTCGGAATCTTCTGTCTTTTTCTTGGTCAGAGATCAAGGGGTATACCAGGGTGAAGCCTTCTTATTGAACGTTTCTATCAACTTTCTGCAGATGTGAATTTTGAAGCTGTACTTGCAATTTTTCCAGTTACACATTTATATGGAGATCTTATTAAAATGTGTATGCTATCTTTTCATATTAGGCAAGTTTTAGCAAATGTCATCACCAATTAAACTGAATATCCCTTGAAGATAAAGAACATGGCTTGCATTTATTCATAACCTCCAATAGCACATTGTAATATTATGAACTCAGCACATATTCACTGAATTATTTGAGAATAGAAAACTTGAAAAAAATTACTGAATAAAACATTATTTCTATGCTGAACCTGAGAACTTCGGTCCAGTTAATAAAATAACAAAATGAGGAAATATATTTAAAATTAGAGAAAAGCTGTATATATTTATATATGATATAAAGAAAGAAAGAAAGAATTGCAAATGTTTCTAGCATGGACATGGTTTTTCATAACTTATTTGGTCTGTCTTCCAGAGAATAAGAGTTAAGATGCCATATTCTTTTAAGTTCCATCACCTTTTGAAGCCTGACTCAAATATTAACTCTTCCATGCAGCTTTGCACACTTACAAAAGTTGTATTAATTGCTCATTTACCTGTTTTCTAGTAGTCTTTGACTTGAGCCAATTTCATGTCATATTATAATTTTTTATTGTACTCTTTCATCTGCCCAACAAGCATCTCTAAGGTCTTGACACAAAGGTGGTTCTCAATAAATGTTTGATAAGTAGATTAAACTAGATTAAAAAGAAAAAATAAAACTAGCTCAACAAGTGAAAACTCTGGTCTGTGAAAAAAAGTATTTCATTTAAAAACTTCACAGCCTACTATGGTATTTTTTTTTTCAAATGTATATTTCATCTCCTTTGTCTTCATCATCTTAAGAGAAGCCTTAAGATAAGAAGGCAAAAAGAAAGTTTCTGAACTTAGGCATTTTGTCCACTCTGACCAAAAATTTCCACTTTGTGACATGGAGATGATAATGAAGTCCACTGTACAAAATTGCAAAAGTCAAAGTAGAAAATAAATATGAATGTGCCCTGTAATTTTGAAGCTTTATGCACTTCTAGCCAGGCTCACAGGACTTGAACGTCCCACCTAAAGCTTTCAAGCTGAAAAGTGGTAAAACTACTATTAGAAGGAGGCCATGCTCCATCCACAAAGTTGTCTAAACCATTTGCTTCTTTCTGTATACCTAGTCCCTATCTATGGTATCCAGGCTCCTCAGTGACCCTCATTAAAATGTTTTATCCATTCATCCATCCATGAATGTGTTGGGTTTATGCGATACAAAAAGTCCCATTCTTCTTAAAACTTATATTCTGCCAGTGAGAGATAATCTGAAAAAGTTTTATATACCATATTTTATTTCTTCATAACATATGATTCTCCTATAGGGGGGAAATGTTATTTAATCTGGAGAAATTACCCTAATTCAAAAAGGGGATTCCTTAATACCTTTTGTTGCATGATCCCTTCTGGCAGTTTAGTAATCTTGTGAAACCCTTCTCAGAAAATGTTTTTTAATAAATAAGATGTTTTGGTTTAAGAGGTAAATGAATTACATTGAAGTAAAAGTGCTCAAGTATTTACAAAATTAATATTAGAATATAGTAGTATTTTGTGTCTTTCTTAATAGTTTAATAAATTAGCAGCAGAGATAAATATATTTCTAATATGACGTAGTTTGAAAACTGGTTAAGTATTTTGAAAATGGACCTTGAAATTAATGGATAAACTTGGATTACAATTATTTCAAGATATCTATAATAACTCTAATCAATGTAGGTGGAAGAAATCTATTCTTACTATTGGTAACAAAAATCACAGGTACTATTAACAATACTGAGATTTGCTCTCCATATTCATAAATAGAAAAAAAATGCTGTATTTTATTGTAGGGATTAATATATATCCTCATTCTAGGGATTAGAAAATATCCTCATTATTCTTCATCCTAACTTACAACCCTCTGTATTGTAAACACCCTCCCTGCCTACTCTGCCTAAACTGTGAATTCTGCTCTAGTAATATAAGAATTTATACCTTTGAATCTATTCACATTTACCAAACGGACTGTGTAAGTGGCCTGTAGGGGGCTCCTTTTGCTTTCTACTGAAAGCCTGTCATGCTTTGACAATGCTGGCAATTGTTCTGGATGCTCTTTAAGTCTTTTTTTTTTTTTAATTAAGGTAATGTTGGTTTATAACACTGTATATAATTTAGGTGTGTAGGTCCTCATATCTTCATATTTATGCTACCAATTCACACCCATTGTTTTTCAATAAGCAGGTAAAAGAAATGATGGATGCATCAAATAAAATACACATTCTGTGAAAATGCGTAAAAAAGTCACTAAGTAATGTCTCTTATTTTAAAGGGAGACATGCTATAAGATAGTTTCATAATGAAACAGTCAAGTCATTTATTTTCCCTGTGACCTTAATAAATATATAGTCACAGAAATCTAAGGCTCAGCAGAAAAAAATTATTTCAACACTAAAATTTTATTAAGTAAAACTGAAAAATTAGCCTTCAAGAGCTGCTCTCCATTTTCACAATACACTTCTAAAATAAATAGGGAATATGTTTATTTTAAAAGGATAGCTTTTTTTACAAAGGAAAAAAATCCTGTTTCAGCACATCTCCTACCCCATAAAACCCATATCTTATTTATTTTTGTGTTTGGGGTTTTGTGTTATATATGCTGAGTCTACTGCTAGTCGTTTTATTTTTAATTTTGTTTTTATTTGAGTCACTAGTAACATTACTGCTAGACATATAAAATATATGATGACACTCAGAGGCTAAAATACTATTATGTTAAGTTATTGCAAAAAACAATATGTTTTCAATGTGAAATAGGAATAGCTATAAGGAAGATTGTTGAATTACTAGATGCCTAATTTCATAAGAATGACTAAAAGATAGCAATTATTTTCATTTTTGCTGTTTGTTTTAAACAGTAAGTATATATCTTTTAATTCTAATGAGAGGAATGAGAAGTTACCTCTGTTAGGATTTAAACATAAGATCACTTCCATATTTCTCCTAAAAAGTCAGCAGCATGAGTAGTAATCATTTTTAATTAAAAATGTATCTAACATAATTACTCATCATTCACAATACTACTTAAATTAAATGCTGAAAGACAAATGTTAGGCTAACTGGTAAGTTTAAAGAATGATTTAAATTCTCAAACACCTTATATAAATACTGCAATTGATCTTTTCACTTCTTATTCAGGCAAGACTTTGTTTAGTTGCTGATAAATGAAAACTACAGCAATATATAAGCAGCACAATATAAAATACAGGGTAGCAATGCTAAAATTGTTATATATAAGTCAAGTAAATACCCAGTATTTGAGACAAGTGAAGATTCAAAAAAAGGGAACAATAACAGATCATCTTGTAAGAACTCTAATAAGTGCTTTGGTCTGCCCCGTCCCTCTTCCTTGATGGTTAAAAAAAATCAACAGTCAGATGAAACTAATACACTCCAGTAATTTATATACACAATTTCATGTGCTTCCTCAAGGTTATATAGGTTAAGTAACTCTGTTTTTCTTTTGAGATACTGTTGTCAGGACTGAGGGCAAAGATTACAGTGACTTTCTACTTCCAAAAGAAGTCATATAGAAAATAGTCACTAATATTTGTAAGAAGTAAATGATATGTCTTCAAAATGCATCATTTTTCTGAAATTTCACTTTATGTTTATGAAAGAAATTGCAAGCCTTACCTAAATCTCCATTAAATTTATCTTTTACTGTAAGATCCAAACCTTAATCAAATTGCTCAGGGAGAGCAAAAGAATCATCTCTTAAGCCATCTGTGGAAGAAAAAGGTATAAAAGGGGCAAGTAGGGGATGAGACCATCCCAGAAACAAATGTCCAAGTGCATCAAGTACTTAATGCACCCAAACTTTCCAAAAGCAATACTGTCAATGAGCTAAAACACAACAAAATGAAATCTTATTTTTCCAAGTATATAAATTCTAGTATATGAAAGTTGGTTTAATCTAAGTTAGAAAGGAGAAAATTCAAGATCTACATTTCATGTATATTCTTTGTGTTAGCTTTATCTTATCCTAGTACATCAAAAGTTTACAACATTTTATAAACTTAGTTGTTGGCATAAACAACTCATTAAATTCTTAATGCCACCATAAAATGTGAGGCATGGTGGAGGGTCAAACTTCATGCATGCACATGTCCAGAAATACTGCGAATTCAAAAAACAAGAACCATGGCTCTATTACTCATTTTATTATCCTAAATATTACTTCACACACTGTAGGCAGAATTAAAGGTATATGGATATAAAATGCATATGGAGGTTCGTAGTCATACAAACTCAACTAGAAAGATGTTATTTAAGTTGAAAAAAATTATTTATAGTAAAAACTATTTATTTTTTAAACTTTCTACTTGACTTTTAATTATTTTTACACTACCTTAAATTCATTTATTTTTTTTCTCCTAGTCACTCTTTCTTTTATTGAGGTAACAATGGTTTATAACACCATATAGTATTCAGAGGTAGAAGATGACACAAAAAAAGGGTCAGACAGAACCAAACTAGTAAGAAGCTCTACATGTCTGACTGTAGAATTGAGGTTATGAGAGACAGAGGGGAAGGGTGGACAGCAGGATGAGAAGTAGGCCCAAAGGAATATGGTGGCGGACTACGAGTGCCTTGGTGGTCAGTGTGGTATGGTAACCAACTGATTTTAGATATAATGAGGAGGAAAACATAGCATAGGAAAGCTAAGGAATGAAGCGAAATTCAAACATGATTCTGTAAGTTTTATCTCTCATTTAAAAAATATGAGGTATTAGTCAAGGGACTTTAAACTTTACATTAAAAAATCAGAAGAAAATGAAACTAATTAGGTAATTTTTTTTAAAAACCAAGTCTGATACTTTTCCTCTAAGTTTTAGTTCACAAATGCCTATTAACCATATGTGTATACACATACACACACACACATATATGGTTATATATATTAAATGAAATCATTCTCTTGTAAAACATGAAGGATATTTAACAGCTGCCTAAACAATCCTTTAACAAAATCTCCTGCATGTAAGCATAATTCTCAGGGTCAAAGTTGAACAAGTTTGTCTTGGGAACAAAACTAAAAAGGGAACACAAAAGTAATAAAGAACAGAGTTATTATGAAGTCAGAGAATGTTTGTTTAGAACATCATTCATTTCTATCATATGCTTGATTTAAAATTTTATTACAAAAGATGTCTAACTGCTATAAATATTTTCCCAACTACGAAGAGATACTTACTGGATTTAAGTACTTTTTCTGAAATTTAATTTTTAAAATTCATTTGTTCTTGTCCTTTAGCCTTCAGGGCTTCCAAGCATATCCCTAAAGGCTGTAGGAACCACAAGAAGATTCTAAGAAAGTACAAAGAGCAGATCTTGCTGTGATCCAAGCCATGGAAGTCATCTTCATTTCAATTAATTTACTTTGCTTTTATGAACTTAAGAGTCTTTCAAGGAGGTTGACATTTCACTCATCTGAAAAAGCTTGGAATGTGACAGGGGAAAGGGAGGAGAAGTAAATCAAAGGGGTTAGCAATTTTCCAGATGCAATGTATTTTTCTTCTTTTCTTTCCACCAGGAATTTTAGAGTCTTCTGACATTTTAATTCCCTATGTAAAACCACAGTAGCAAAAAAAAAAAAATGCTTACAGCTTGTAAGTAAAAATACAAACATACACTCGTGTGCAGAAACATACATGCCATGAAATATAAATTCTGGTTTACAGCTCCAGTAAATAAAAATGTTTCTTTTACTGTATTTATTAGATGTGTGTGTGTATATTTTAATCAATATAATTTAATTTAAAAATAACTGGTTTTATAATTTCTATTTTAGCTTATGTCTGATCATTAAGTCACTGAGTTTATGCTGGCTATTTCATTAGAAAGATGGCATTTATAAAAACACTTCTTGTGACTATATTGTAAATCATACCAGAATATTTCAGTTATCACTTTTAGCCACATGGTTTAGGAAACTTTGTATAAATATTCCATGCAATGCAGTTCATTTTAGAAGAGCTTTTTTTTTTCCAGAGTGGAAATTCACTGAATAATTGGAAGTAAAAAAATATTCAATGCTTGAAGATAATGTCTCAACAACCGGGAATATGCCCATTGAATCTTGGAGTCAAAACTAGAGAAATGGCAGTTAACTCCCCAAATTACCCTGCTTCCATATTTACCTGACAGCTTGGGTATCTTGACATTCTCCCCAGAGCATTTCCTCCTTTATCAAGTATTATTCTACAAGGGATTTCTTGTTATACAGAACTAACATAAATCAATCTATAACAGAGGAATTTGTTTAATACATTTATTCTTTAAAGAAATTGTATGATCATATTTCATTGACTCGTACAATAGGAAAAAAACTTACTACTAAAACAGAGTTTGTGGAGACTGGTGCATGGTAAACCTATTTAGTCTTTTCAGAGGTTCATTCTTAGATTTTAATGTTAAATAATAACAACTATTCATTTAAGCTGGTCTCACTGTATATCTTGACCTTTAGCAATTCCACACACAGCAGCTTATTGTGGTATCCTTTAAATATGAGAAATAAGAATGTTTTACTTTGCCATTAAAAGAAAAAAATAAAAGAGTACTGTATGTTACATGGCCCATGAAATATTGGCAGTGTGCTCCTTGGCTTTCATTCGAAGAACTGCAATACTGGAAGACCTCCTTTCAAACTCTGGCTTTGTTTCAAATGCGTGTCCATTGGTAGCCCCAGTAAGAAGAGAGTCAGTGAAAAAATTGTTGAGGGGCACATGGCTGAACTGGTTCTGGTGGTTTGAAAACCCTGTGTAACTGGAATCTGTCCGAGGCGAGTGAGAATAAGGTGTCATACAGGAGGAAGTGTCACGTGGTAACATGCATGAAGTAACCACAGAACCGCCACTCGCATTTCCTGCCCACAAATTGTTCTGAATCTGGAATATATAAGATAACAAATATTATATTTACACATTCTCACATTTGTTCCTTTTATTTTTGTGAAACTGCATTTACTAAATTTTGTTAACCATTCATTGCATCAATTGGGTGGTCTAATTATATTTTGAGTACATAATATGATTACTGAAAAATGATTTGAAAGATTCTTCCAGTTTATCACACAGTAATAGATCACCAAAGCCCATATATTTGACCACATAAAATAGTCTGAAAACATGTCAATCTCTTTAGTTTTTTTTTTATAGTCATGATTTTAAAAAATAAATCTAGAAGATTTAGTCATGATTCATGACCAATCCATATGCTTAGAAAAACAGTTTAAAATAAGGTTTTACATTTAAATATAATTTTTGTCTTTCTAAACAAAATTACACAATTGCATTTTCTTTAAGTTGTACAGTTGGAATCTTGGTGTGGCAGTTTTTATTGGAAACCACTGCTGACATTAATTTTTTTCTCTTTAAAGATATTTTTGATCAAATTTGTTTTGGAAAATGTTTATCTTTCTGTTGTTTTCATTTCCTGTAGTTTTGAACATGCAGCTCAATGAATATGAGAAACATATACAGAATTTTATGCAGGTGATTTAGATGAATGATATAGTGTGATATAGTGAGGTTGCAACAAATGTATGACAAGTAAAGTGAATTTAGAATCCAAAAACATGAGCATTACTAAATAATGAAAGTACAATTTAGAAAAACATATAAATATTAGCAAATATAATTAAAATAATAAATAGCATATTATACAAGATTGAAAACTGTTTTACTATTTGTGCACAAGACATTTACAATTCACATTAAATTTCCATAATAAACAAGTTAGTGCAAAATCCCCAACAACTACACAATTCTCTAAATTTACAAGCATGTAAAAAGAACAATAACCAGAACTTATAGAATAAAATTTGTAATAGCAGGTATTTAGATCAGCTCTATAAAGAAGGGGGTGGGGAAAACCTCCAGAGATCACATGCATTACTGAGAACCACAGAGAACATCATGACACAGGAAAGGAGCTGGAGAAAAAGAAAAGTGTTGTATTGCATAGAATTTCAGAGAATTTCTTAGAATATGAAATTTAAAAAGTAGATGCCTTTTTGCAATATACAATAGACTTGAATGAAAACACAGCAGCAGTATATATGTTTAATGTATCTGCTTTTCTTTTTTAAAATCATGATAATAAGATTAGAATCTCCAGTCATTTCAAAAAATATACAACGAATAATTTTTCCTTACCTTTGTTTTATAGTCTAGTTTATTGATTTTATCTTTTAGCACAACTTTATAACATCCAAACTTAAATCATACTTTTTATGAGTTTATTTTCAATGAACAGCAGAAAATATGTTAACAAATCTAGAGCACTCTGATAGAGATATTACCGTGTCACTCAAAAAAGGACTACTTAACCAGTTTCTAAACATAAAAGAAACTGAACATAATTTCATCCTTTAGTTAGGGCTTCACTGATTAGTAAGATTCTCAGTTCATTATATATTTTAATAGTTCTTTATATATAATATTATATATAATATTATAAATAAGGTACTCTAGAATATGCTAAATATGTGAGTCTATCTATATGATTCTTATATTTTATTAACCCTCAAATTCTCATGGGCTATGCTGTTTTAATTTTGGCTCAGCATGTATGTATGCCACATTAGTTAAAAAGATAATGACTGATGCTAAGTTAAGTATCTCAAACCAACAAGAGCTGCTGTTAATGCCATTACTCAAACTAGCTTTTCTAACTCGAGGTGGGTGACTTTCCGCTGCCACTCAATCAAACGTGCTATTCTGCAAAATCTACAGTCACATGTCTAACAAAAGGGCTTTCAGGAGATGAAAGTGAACTTGCTTGCTTATCTTTGAAAAAATATATGAAAGGTAAAATAGTGGCAGAGAAAGATTATTTACATTTTCTGTTTGTCAAAGATTTCAACTTCCACGTAATGTTGCTAAAATTTATTAACATCATATACTCATATTGCAAGGTAAATCAAGAAAGTTAATCTATGATATATATATATATATTTCTTCCTATACTAATTAACACTAATATACCTATAACTTGAAAATAAATTCACCAGTTTCTACTACATGAACAACCTTATCTGGAAATGGTCAAGCAAGTTAAATGTGTTGATTTTGGGGAAAGAATTTCTAACATATAAAAATGTTTTCTGAACAAAAATGCATTGGTAAAGCAAATTACTACAGAAGTATTTTAGTTGGACTTGAGAAAAAACCCAAATATTCCCACGGGTAGTGATACACATTTTTTTGCTGATATGTCCTGTTTCCCTGATCTCTATCTTCCTCATCCTGAGTCTTTCTTTCACTTTTGACTTTCTGGCATGTCTTCATTTGACTTTCGGGATCTGGTTGGTTTCTATATCAAAAGTTTGATATAAATCATAGAAGAGTGTATCCCCAGTGATTTGTGGTTTTGCTTCCTCTGAAGCATTCCCTCTGGAAGTTTAAACAGTGGATGATGGCGATCAAGATCATGCTAAAAGTTATCAATTAATTACCATGTATCAGGCATTCTATTACATTATAAAGACTTCTAATAATTTCAATATACTAAAAGGTGTGTCCTTTTACTGTATCCATTTTATCAAAGGTACAATCATTGCTTAGAGTTAAGAACCTCACCTAAGACACATGACTCTAATGGTAGAGTTCAAATCTGAACCCAGGAAATGTTCAGTGTTACACTAACATAAAAACTAGTCTCATGAGATTGTTTACTAAATTATTCATAATTCTAACTTTGTAAGGGTTCTTAGGGTCTACTCTCTGATAACAAAATTTTCAATGATTGTCCACAACTGTTTTCTCATCTTCAGGACTAACATATTAATATGATATTATCCCTCAATAGAAATTTATTAAATGATTGAAAATGTCTAAGATTAAAGAATTTGGAGTCCTGTAGATGCAATTAAAATTTTATGGATGATTTATTCTTATATATTTTATGTCATTATTTGAACTTTAGAATCACTTATACTGCATAATAATAGAAAAAATGAAAACTGTCTACCAACATTTTGCTTATTATTTTTCTCCAAGTAGTATATTTTTTCCTATTGAACACTAACTCTACAACATAGATGCATCTTCTTGAATATTATAATTCATCAAGCATGGGGTGTGGTTCAGAGGATCTGTATTAAATTAATGGCAACATAATGCACACATGCAAATCTGTAAATCACCCAGAATTAGGCACACTACCTAATTTGGGAGGCCGGCTTCCTCCCAAATGCAAAAGCCCCTAACAATCTCAGTTATGCTCACATATGAGATAAGAAACTAACCTGATTTTTAAAAAGCCCATGCCTTTTGGAAAGCTCCATAAAATAGTTAGCTGTTAATTTCCTCTATCGTTTCTATTTCTGTTCCATAAAAGTGGCACAGAATAAATATCTTTCTTACATGTGAAAATCTTCTGATATAATCAGGCAATTATTATACAATTGCACGCCTCTTTTTTTGTAAGCATTCTTCATTTGAAGTGGATTCCAGAGTAATCATTCCTGTTATATTCCCTTGGATGTGCTGGAGGTTGTCAGTACCCTTCATCCTGATCACGCTGATCAATATTTGTCAATATGACAATATGTCAATATGACATTGACAAAAGAATATCATATTATAGGTGTCATCTGAATACCAAAGAGAAAACCTGCAAACAGGCATCGTCTTTGTTCTAGATTATCTACTTTTGTTAGTATTTGAAGGAAATAGTTGATTATATAACAGTTATTTGAGCTTGTGGTAATAAATTTATCACAGTTAACATAGATTCAGTCAGCTACTCTTTCATCCCTCCACCAATTAAATCTATTCTTACAGAAATTGTGATTTTTAAACTATATGCTGGAATTCACAAGTCATATTGTTTTAATATGCATAACTATAATATACATGTATGCAAATATATGTACATACACCTATCAACAAAAAAGTTGTACAGAAATCTTGCTCTTTAACTCATTAAAAGCAGTACTATATTTGCTGTTAAATTTTGGGTATAAGGAAGCAATTTTTTCTAAATAGGACCATTAATCTTCTTTTGTGAACTATTTCAGAGACACCTACAATGGTGATGCCCAGCAACAAATAATTTCAGGGTGTTTTCTGTAGGCCTTTAATTGTATAATATTTAAGAGCTTTTCAACTGGGAACAACATTATTAAATGCCCACATCCTTCTTTCATGTGTGCTTAAAAAAAAAATAAAGTACTGCTTGCCTTTACATTTTTTTGTGTGTGTTTAAAAGAAATGGAGGACCTAAAAACATTCCATGTTTTAATGTGCTTTGCAACATTTTTTTTTTAAAGTTCTAGGGGTATGTTCAAAGCCTTGTCCAGGGAACTTAGCCAACTGCCTCCCATTAGCATGAATGGAAGTTCAGCTGACTTACTACTCTCTACTTTGAACATTTGTCCCTTAATGTTTTTCTAATCAAATAAAAAGTTAACACTTAATTATTCCATGACTTTGGAATTTGGGAACAAAATTGGGCTTGTTTTGGTCAAATACTTTCCAAACTGAAATCAAATTTATTCAATTCATTTTTAAAACATTCAATTTTCTTCTAAGGAATTAAAATCAATAGCTAGGAAGAAAGGGGTTAAGATGTATAATGAATATGAATATGTGCATATAAAGAATTCTTAACAGTGGGTATATTGATATATTTCTCATGCAGTAATACTATGTCAATAGAATTCACCTTCACCTAAGAAACTTAATATAGATACGTTCTTTGTAACGAAAATTACAAGGACAAATTTAGTATGTTAATCCTGATGTATATTTCTAATATGTTTGTTGATCTTACTATGGTAATTTTTCATACTTCAATTTTTTAGTCTTTGCTTTAGTTGTCAAGTAGTGTAATATGTAAAAAACATAAAAAAAATTAAGATCTCTAATTAAACAATAATATTTTCTATTAAAATAAGTGTCTAAGTCTACTCCTTCTCAATATATAGCCTGCTCTGACCTGCAACCAACTTCTCTATATGTATAAACTTAACACACACACATGCCCCACATCACACTATATTCACACTACCCTCATATCAAATGTCAATGCATACTTCCCTGTGGAGTTAAAGAGTACTTTGAGAAAGGATTTACAATTAGACATTTGTGATGTTACAATAGGTTCTTTGAATTAAAATTTTAGTTTTGCCTCTTTGACTGTTTATATTTATCAATTGCTATATATATGCTTTAATATTTACTATCCAGATATTTTTACTACATTATCACTATATAACTTCATTTACTAGACTTTTAAAATAATGCTTCTCTAAAAGTACAAATATCATTTTTACAAAAGTTCAATTTTTTAAGAAACTTAAATTCTTTATTAATATTCCCTTCCTTTTAAAATTTAGGGCAATAGTAATAAGAATCATATACTTTGTATCTTGCAGATATTTTTAACTGTTGACTAACTTTAGAATCCCATTGACTTTTCTAGTTACTACATTAGTAGGTTCCTGGCAGGGAGAAAGAGCGTGAGTGTTTTTCTACATAGTGAATTTGCTACCAGTGAATTACACACACTGAGACTTTGTTTTCTACCTGAAAAAGAAACAAAAAAACCCCACAATATTTCAACTGAATTAATTACACAGTGAAAAGATCAAGCTGAGCATGATTAGGCCTGAGATAGAAATAACAGTACATTTTTATCTGTGTCTTATTATCAGGCAAGATTTTTACCTCAAATTTTAATGTATAAATACTAAGATGCTTATGTAGCAATTTACATTTCAAAAATTCAAAAAGTATTTTTCAACCTATAGTATCATTAAGCCAAAGTGATTAGAAATAATCAAAAAAGGATCTCATTTAATATTGAGTGCTACTTTGATTTTTTAAATAAAATTCCATCTTAGAAAACTATATAAGGATTTGGAAAAAAGATCATCTTTTCCATTACATGTAACACTCCCATAAAACTAATAATCTGCATTATTACAGATTTTTCTTACAGAAAAATAAAAGTTTCATCTCTTATTAGTGTAAAAATTTAGAGGTACAATGTCACACCCTTCCAAAAAAAGGTTGTTTAGAAATTTTCAGAATAGTCATAAAAATTTATTAAATTTTGTATCATTAAGATAATATTTGAAATTTGCCCAATCAAAGACACACAAAACAGCAATTTTTCTTTTACTTTAGTGTTGAATGTGTTCTTAAATTATATAGTAAGTATGATAGTTAAAAATTTGTAGGAAATCTCACCCTACATATATATTGTAAAATGAAACTTTCAAAGCCACTCATTTTGGAGTTAACAGATTAAAAGAATTTAGCATTTGCTATTTTATTTATTATTATCAAGCAATAATTTTCATTTGCTATATTTTCCAATTATATGTTACAGTATTTTTCATATATTATTATATACATGATAGCTATTGCTGATTCATCAGTGTTTGATTAATTTTTAAAATTCCTTCTATTATCTTTTTTTAGGTAATATTTTTAAATGACACAAACCCACCCATTAAAACAAACTCAGTTATAGGACATAAAAATTAAAATGCAAACTGGTTTCCTTAGAGAAATATAAATCAAATGTACAAATTATTGGAACAGAGTATTTTTAAACTTAGAGATCCCCACTTGCTCTCTCTCTCTCTCTCTCTCTCTCTATATATATATATATATATATATAAGCTTTGAATTCATTCTTCAAAATTCTGAGTAATTATCAATTATATTCACCTTTGTATTAATAGTAATTGAACATTGAAATTTTTGTGATTTTTATAATCAATTGTAAGTTCGTACAAGTTTTTCTATTTAACGCTTATGATTTAGGGAAAAAGAGAAAACCCACAGAAACATAAGCCTAATAAATATGGAACACATGAAATTCTAAATTAAAGTATAATATAAAGTCCATACTAATGAGAGCAGTCTGAATTGCAGTTTTCAACTTTCAGATCTATTCTCATCGACATGCAGTCTTTCAAGGCTTAATTTACCCCCATGTTTGCCTGTTCGCCAATACTTCATATGTATATAAGGTATACATATAATCTAATGTTAACATATGTATTTTTCACATTTTTTCTTATTTACTTTGGTTATTCAATTTAGTGATTTATTCTTTTTTTTCTTAAAATATAAATACTTAAGATCATTTTGGGAAAAGTCAATGCTTTGATAGTGGCCAGCTGTTAAAAGCAAAAAATAAAAAATAGCTGTTATTATTAAAGTCATTAAGTCACATTAAATTTTAATATCACATTTTTCAAAAAATAAATCTACATAATAATCAAAAACATATATATGATTTTTTTGGAGGATAGTATTTATCATTCAAGTTTTTGTATTTTCACAAAATAAAAATCATTCATTTTGTCTAGCTGCTCATTCACCAAACTGATACTGACAAAAATGTGCCTCACATGACATATAACTTGTTTTTATTATATATGTATGCATATATATGAATTATTCTTCATATATTTTATAAAAAATGTGGTTATACATTTAATTAAGTGAACAAATTTACTCATTGTAAACTGTATTTATTTGAGTAATAATAATTATATTATCTATCTCCTACAACTTCAAATACTTGTGCTTATAATCACTGAGAAGTTGTACAATAGCTATATAATACATTGTTAGTTGTTCACCTAACAATGTTCACATTTTTGTCCTTTTATTCATCCTAAGGGAAGTTTCATTGTATCACCATATGCCTATCTCATTGACTATGTTATAGATGTAAGAATATTCATTACAGAATGCAAAACACCTAGCTATATAATCAACATCTTTGCAAGGCATTGGGTTTCTTGTTTGCTTCAGATATTTAGGAAAAGTAGAAATAACTGTGATAAAAATGTGATGCTTTAGCTAAAGATAAAAAAAATTTCATAAATTTAAATTTCTAAGCCACAGTGGTTATGGCAGATGAGTTCCATATATCTCAATTATTTTAAGTAAAGGTAAACTTTAAGATTACTACAAAATCTGGTGATAGAAGAAGGGTAGGCTGAATAATAACTTCACAATCTCTATTTTTACAGATACTTAAAATTGTTATTTTAAAAACTGTATAATTATAATGTTTGAAATAGAATTTGTTAAAGTAGAAATATTATATAGTGTTGGCTGTGTCTTAAATTTCCCAAATGACTACAAATTATTTAATACTTTAATCCAACACCTGATATGTTCAAACTCAAGTGGCATAGTTTTATAAAGTCATCAATTAAATAACAGAAGGCAAGATACTGTGTGTATCCCTTTATACATTTGGTAAACACAGATTTAGTTAGGATTCTCACTATATACTAAATAAAGCCTCACTGAAAATTTTGGCAAGAAAAAAATTCCCCAACCCTTTCTTTGAAAATTTGGATGAAAATATGTTCTTCATAAGAACATAACTGTGGTGGATTGAAAACACACTCAAACTTGCTAATCTTACCAAATTTATTTAAAGTTGGAAGTATATTTAACTGAATTTGATCTTTCCCTAAATAGTAATTTTACTCACAGGTTGGCTTAGATGATGTTTATATGATGTTCTCTTACATTTAAGAAAGCATTCAAACCATTTTGTTGCCTCTCTATTGTATAATAGAACAAAATTAATAATGACTAATAGCTATTATAGAGTTATTACTACTTATTGACCACTTATTGTGTATGAGTCAATATCCTAATTATTTTGCATAAACTTTTGTTTAATATTCAAAAAATCATATATTTTATCCCCATTTTATAAATGAGGAAAAATGTCCCTAGATGTTGATTCATTTGCCAAAATTCAAGTGGCAGCATCAAGATTTGAACCCATAATTCCCTGGTTGTGGTTCTCATTATTATCATATTAATACCTGGTTCTCCTCAACCCCAGGATTTAGTTGCATAGTCTCTTTGGAAATCAATTTAATCCTTTCAATAAAAGAAAAATTATTATAATGCTGAACATCATCATTAGCAACAATTCTAGCACCTATACCTTGGTGTGTTCCTTTTAAGAATAAGGCTAGCTTTAATCTTTCAGAAAATGTTTATACCTTAATAAAAAATACTTTATTCAGAAAAATAATTTTTTAAATGCTTTGGTTTTAAAAATTAGAAACAAGTTAGAATTTAATGTCAATAGATGTTTGCATTTCAAACCCAAGGACAAAATTATGCAGGTCTCTGGTTTACTGGTTCTGGTTTTGCAACAAGAAGTGTTTGCAGATTTTGCTACAAATATCACCTCTTGAAATATGTTCCCAAAGAAGGAGGTTTTGTCTAGATCATTCATAATATATTGCCATACATAAAACAGCACCTAACATATATTTATGGTATAAAATACAAATAACTGAAAGAAAAAAATAGCTGAAAGGCTCTGCAAATTATTTCTATCCTTTTTAATACAGCAACACATTGAGACTCAAAGAGGAAAACTTAATTGCTTAACGCTACAGAGCTCGTAAACTTCCGGTTCAGAAACCATTTGTTTTTATTGAAAGCTGATTAGCTTTTGTTCTTAATGTACCCCTGAATATATACTGAAGTGAACCTGCATTTTTTCAAATTTATTCCTACTCTATATAATTTGCCTAAAAGGTGAGTACAATCAAATCATTTTTAAAAATAGTTGACTTTGTCGATGGGGTGGTATATAGACCAGAATGTCAATGAGGAAGCATGCTCATTAGAGGTGGATTGAGAGGAAGATACATGGAGGAAATAGGTTAAGGTGAAGGGATTATGGGAAGAGATACAACACAAACAATGAAGCTGCTTATTTAAGATAGCATAGACTGGAGAATATCAAGTAGTTTAAGTTAGCTAAATCATAGTACTACCAAAATAACAACTGACATTGTGAGACAAGAGCTTTAAAAAATACTATTGTCATTATATCAAAATGTCCTATCTTAAAGTATATTACTACTGACATCACACTTGTCCCTTTTGTGTTTGCTATCAAGTATGAACAAATTTAAGGAAAAGAATATCTTCTAACAGTTTAAGACATATCTATACTTTTCAAATGTTTTGAATTATTACTTCAAAATTGTGAAAATGGAAGCATTTTTTTCCTTCCCAAAGTGATGTGGATATGATGCTTTAGGTCCAAAATGAACTGCTTCATTGCTCAGTGAGAGATTAAGAAGAAAATGTTGCTTAAAGAGGCTTATACTTGAACTTAGAAAACCAGAGCTCAAATTAAATGTGTTAATGGTTGTAAGACTGAGGCCTGGTTTAAAATAAGCCCTCAACTACTAGTTATTTTTACTGTTATGGCTGTTATTATGTATATTGTTACTATCTGTAATGAAGACCAATGCAAACACAGTATTAGATGTTATAAAATGTTAACTATTGTTCATAAGTAAATGTTATAAATACCTTTATGCTAGGTAAGATTATTATCCACACTGAGCAGGCTTGAGGAGATGATTTTCTAAACCATCTGTTTTTCATGTATTCTGTGTATGCTTTTGCTTTCCTGCCAAATTGCTAATTCTTTATTTCTGTCCTGCCTCCAACATTTTCTAGTTTCCAACTTTTATTGTAATTAATAATTTTTTTCTGTAATTAGTAACAGTAACCAAATTCAATGTCTTATTGCAATGAGTTGTTGGATCCTATTTCGGTTTCTATTTTTCCCATTATAAATTTCTATTTTCAAGCCACATGATAAAAAAGAAAAAAAATGTTTCCTTTAGGCTGAAGCTTGGGAAACATAGTCTTGGCATAATTGTTTTTTTCAAATAAACTAAAAAGAGTCAACCGCATGTTTTTGAGTTAAAACGGAATTTTCCCCTGGCTTTATCCAATACCTACAGTAGGGAGTGGGAGATACTTGCTTTCAGAATTTTTTCCAACAAAACATTAAATGATTTAACAATCTAAAAAAAAGTACAATTTTTACAGTATTAATTTTTTTATTATTGTTAATAAATTATGCTGTCAAAATAATCTCAACATGTGATCTCTGTGCTCCCATCTTAAATTATGAGGCACAGACAAAGTACATAAATTATGGAGAAGTCACAAGGAAAATTAGTATAAAATTTCCAGGATTTGTGAGGGGAAACTTTTTTAATTCATTGTTGGAGTAAGAAAGACTATCTAATGTATAATTTGTACCATTTTCTTTTCTGTTTTAGCTACTAGGTTACTGATTTTGTTTATTGATAATATTTAAAGCTGTGAGGCACAACAACACAATGTCAAGATTATCCTAGGAAAAAAGTGATTAGTCAGAGTATATTAAATGATATTTAGTCCTTAGCTTTGATAGAGCTTAACTGGTGCCAGGCACTATTCTAAATATTTAATGCTACACTGGATAAAGGAGAGTTTGAGATATAGTAGCCAATATCAGGAAACAGAGAAGTGAACAACAGAGGTGAGTTTTGCAAGGAAAGAAGGAAAGATTGACATAAGATGCAAAAAAGGCATATCGTGGTCAGGTGAGGTGGGATAAGTTTATCAGTAGGAGTATTCAAAGTCCATTTGAAAAAAGTTCATAATTTCTAAAGTCATCACAGTCAAGCAGGTAAACTTGTTATATAGACTATATACAGGCCATCTCCAGTGTTACATATATAATTATCTAACATATTTTTATATAAGTATATGCCCTCTCCATTTTCTATGTTGTTATTTTATTGGTTGGGTAGATTATTTCTGTTTGAAATAACCTATGGATTGGAAAAATACACTTAGGTTTTTTGCTCTTTTGTATTAACTTACTAATCATTCAAACATATTTCATGGGAGAGAGTCCTTTGTGAAGTTTAAGATATTGCTTGGGAGATGACTTGACTGTCAAATAGGGTTTCACTACATGTGAAAGTGAGTAAATACCTAATCTCTTTGTCTTTCAGTTTCCTCATATAAAAAAATAGGGATGATTAATAACTTTCCACATAAAATTGGTATGATGTGAGGATTTAAATGAGTGTGTGTGTGTGTGTGTATTTAGAACAGTGCTTGATATATAGGGGCTAGAATCATGTCAACAACTAGAGAAATTCTACATAACCTGTTCTTGTGGAGATTACAATCTTAAAAAAAAAATCTTATAACATTGTGTAGAAATCAACTAGGAAACTTAAAAAAAAAATACTTGTTGAATAAAATTTGATGATTCCCATGATAAGTAATCAGAAACGAAAACATACTTTTAAATAGGAAAAAAAATACCTATATTAACATATTTTAAAAATAAGAAAATAAGATTCTTCATATGGAAGGTATGTTCCAGTAAACAAAAGCTACTCATAACTTTGTTCTTCTAGTAAATAGCAGTGGAAATGTGTAAGCAGAGAAGTCATTTGTAGACTTATAGACTCACTTGAGCAATCACTGACCAACTCATAGGAACTTAGTTTCCTAACTTTTAAAATAAATAAGTTAAACTAGGTGACCATTAGACTCTTATTCACATACAAAATATTACATTAGCTAACTTGAGGAATTTATCTAGAGAAAACATGTAAGAAGACCAAGATAGCATAATTTTAAAGGATTGATTTCACATCCCCAGAGGATGAGTTCATAGTTGAAGAAAATGAATAATTTTTAAGTTTGGAGTTGCAATGACTTGATTAGTGGACTATCAAGGTTTTGTGCCAGCATATGTGTTTCACATATGTTTTCAAAGTGGTCTCTTCCAATGTATATTATTAAAAATAAAGGAATGAAGTACCAGAGGATAGTTCCTTATAATAACGTGCTCATTATCAAGTATCAAGTACAGTTCTGAATATTACTCTTATGATAAGCAAAAATTAATATTCAGTTAGAAAGTCAAAATGTATTTTATTTACATGTATTACATAGTATGGGGGAAAACTCTAAATTAAAGGAAATCCTAGAAGAAAAATAATTTCCAAATATTTTTAAATGAAATAATGTAATCTCCCATTACAAATGAAAGTATTTCTCAAATGATAAATATTTGAACTTAAATCTACTATTAATACATTATATGTCTTATGATGCACAAAGGTTAAATGTTTCCTTGAAACAACAAGCAACCTCAGTGTTGAAAAAACAGTAAGGAAAAGAGATATTTCAAAGTGGAACTGAGGTTTCATAGGCCACATTTGTTACTAAGTTCTGGCATGGTTCATAAAACCATAACCATAGAGATAGCATGCCAGGCAATGTTTTATTTATTTGTAAAAGTCAACAAGGAGTGTTAGTCTGAGCAATTAACATGTAGAGTAATTAAAAGACATATTATGGAATGATTTTATATTTTACTTGTTGCAATGTGTAACAAGAAAGATCCCCTAAAATACTTTAAAGTGAATGACTCTAAAAGAAAGCAACAACAAAGTAAACACTTTAGCAAAAATAAAGACTTAACACATGCGGAAAAAAGCTTCTGAAGGTTAATATTTTCATTCTTAACTATCATATGTAATGAAGGCTATACTAACCATTTTAAGAATGCACAAACCTATCTATTTTTCCCGATCAGATCAGTATTCTGTGCTGTTTACCATACCTGTGGGTAGCTGTCAGTTCTTGGCAAAACTGATATATCATAGGTGGCAGCAAAATGGCTTTTAGCTTGTTGTATTTGGCCATAACGTTCTCTTTTTCTCCACTTGGCCCTTCGGTTTTGAAACCAAACCTAATTTTTTAAAAGTAGAATTTTAGTTAAAGAACACTTCATAGTGAAAATATCATGTTAAAGAGTAAAAATCAGGTAAACAAAATTACTAAAATTGATCCCTTTATGTCAGAAAAGGATCTCTAAATTTTACTTTTTGATATAGTGGTTTGTCAATGAGGCAACATAGTAGAGTCAAAGAATTTTGGAACAAAATTTACTTAATATGCATAAACCTCAGTTTTCCCATTTATAAAAATAAAAAGCAATTATAGTATAAGATTTAGAAGACTCCTATCTCCAAATTGGCATAGATAATCCTGCTCTAAGGGAATGCTGCAAACCTGAAAGACATTCATAAATTTTTAGTTTGGGGTTATGCATATAAAACTAACCCAGTCAATCTATAACCACATAAATATTTAGGCCTGTCAAAACAATTATCTTTATAATATGTCACAAAATGACAACTCTTCTGAGTAGTCCCTGTACTTAATTTGAAGAAAATTTAAATATAAAGATACATCTAAAAAATATGGCATCAACAGAAATATCATGATTATTTAGAAACAGAAAACATTAAGATTACATATTATATTTAGCATGATAGAGACTACAGGTAAAATGGAATTATCTCAAGTTGCATTATAGCTTTAAAATATATAAATGTCATTATTACATAAATTACATCACTTGCAGCATTTATTATCCCTTATAGAAAATGCATAGAAATCTTTATGAAATCACTTTTGTAATTCAAAAATATAGACAATATAAATTATGAAAGAAATGTAGCAGATAAAACCATGCATCAAGAGCATCTGTGAATCAGTGTGACCTTTTACAGGATAACTCAGTTATCATCCACAATTTTTCTAATTACACCCTAGAAAAATAATCATAAAACCATCTTCCTCAGATGGTAAATATTTAGTAATCCACCTTTATTATACTCCAAAACTTCATATCCACATTGTAATATACTAAAGGGAGATAAAGAAAAATTTATTCACTATGTATAACTTGATATTTTTGAATGGGCATTACAGGAGTGACTTTTGGGAAGCTCTTCAGTCTTAAGTACCATGTTTGGAATATAAGATATTTAGGAAAGAAGCTAGAACACATGCATAAATATGCAAGTTATAAAATGCCTCTCATTAAAATTTCCTTGAAATTTTCACTCTTTTATATTCACATTTTCATACTCAATAAGTACTTCATACTTATGGCAGGCAACATTAGTACTCAGTTCAATTGTTTAAGTACATATTGTAAATCTCAGATGGCAATTTTAACAAAGAAGACTACCTGTTCAGTAGTGTTTCTAGAACACTGCTGATAAATTAGTATGATGCCCAAGGCTCAAGACGCTATCAACAAGATAAAATATATTAGTTTTCTCCACATATAGATACAAAGAGCATATTAGGGAATTTTATAATGAGATATTTGTTTTTTAATTGAGAAAGAGACTTTCACAATTCCCTTAAAATTACCACTTTGATAAGAAAACTAGGAAAGAAAACCTGAATAAATTAGGTTCAGGTTGGCATTCTGTGAATGTTCTTAGACAAAAACTAATCAGGACTTGATAAAAGTGAAGTGGAAAATGTGCAGTGTGCACAGCTGACCACTGCCTGTAACCTTATTTTTCTATGGTTACATGTACAACTAATTCAAATATATGAACACAAGACATAAAATACACATCAGGACTTCTTTTAACACCTGACAATTCTAAAATTCTTCATTAGCTCAACTTTCTATATCTTTAATTCTTTAACTTAGATAAAATAATAATTTGCTTTCACAGACCAAAGCAAAAATCTGCAGCTGGTTATTCCTGCACAACCAGATGTTGTCTTTAATGATTTAAGAGCTTACAATGGCTTCATCTTGTCATGGAATACTATTACTCACTCAGAAAAAAAATTTTCTCTTTTATTCATTTATTTATTTTATTGGCTTGTGGGACTTGCACAACTCATTTTCATATTTCAAGTAGTAAAGACACATACAAAGAGAAAAAGCTATCTCCTGAATTAATCTTACTGGAAACTAATAAAATACAGTTTAAAAATATGAAATCTAGTAAAAACAAGATACACCAAAGAGACAGAATTTTACCCAATATAATTTCTGTTTTTGAAAGTGATTTTAAAATTAGTATTTTCAATCATCCAATTTGATAATTTCAGCACAAATTTTATAATTAAGCATATATTAAAATTTAAGATCACTATTCCTGTTCTGAAAAAAAATCACATAAATTATCTAGACTTTAAATATATAATAAGGTAGCACTATTGGCAATCACTATGGCTAGAAATTTGTAAATAAGCTATGTGATTTTTAATAACATATAGTTAGGTTATGAGTATACATATATTAAGGGAATTTGTGAGTTTGATTTTTTTCTTTGTTTTATTGTAATTCCAACCTCAATAAAATTATAGATTATTACTAAAATAATGATATTGTTCTAGAACCTAAAATGAATCTCAATGAATGATTAAAAAGGAAAAAAATACATGGATTACTAAATGGTATCGTTATAGTTCTGATTCTGCCCTTTAAAAATTACTTTTAAAAATCAGAGCTGTGTTATGCTATTCTGTTCTTTTTAAATAATAATTAATTTTTATACCCATGGAATGCCTCAAGTATTTTGTTTTTATGTGAGTTGTTAGATCTTTTGCAAATAAAGAAATTTTAGTAGACATATATGGATGTATTTATTACATTGTTCTATATATTTATTTGGAAAATCAGTTCCTTTGTGGCTAAAATGCAACTGTTAAATTATTCTAACATTATTTCCACCACTCCCTCCCATCCCAAAACAAACAATCAATTTGGCTCCTACCTGGACCCTGGCCTCAGTGAGCTCTGTCCTCAGAGCCAGCTGTTCTCTGACATATACATCTGGATAATGGGTTTTCTGAAAGACCTTCTCCAACTCCTCCAGCTGCAAGCTGGTGAAGGTGGTTCGGTGTCTCCGCTTCTTACTGCTGGATACATTGCTGTCACACTTATCCCCAAGTTCATCCAGTTCTCCCTTCTCTGGCATCCCTTTCACAGGAGACATTCGGAGACTATTACAGTTGTCCATAGCTCTATTTAGTTCGGTGTGAAGAGGTTGTCCTTCTACTTTAGTGATTCCATAGTTCACTGTACCCAGAAAGGGAAAATACAGTTCTCAAGATTATGAAATATGAAACATCTTGATGATGGAATTAAGTTGAAGTAATTTAGAGCATGAGAAAAGCAGTCTGTTAATGATTTACTGTGCCAGTTTTAATTTTATCATCACATTATGTACAATATTAATTCACTTTTGACAAGTTTAAAACTATTTAAAATTGTGTATGTAGACCTCATAGTATGTTAAAATTCACAACTTTACACTACAGAGTTCATGTAATATTTAACATATAATTTATAATCATATTATAGTGATCAAATTAAGATTCTTTAGATTTAAAAATAAACTCCAAGTGAGGAAAATTTTTGAAAAGCAAAAAATTTAATGTAAAGCATCCATTTGTTCACAGCAGCAGACAGACAGACTCTGAACTACTTGCATGGCTTGGGAAAGATGTTTTAATTTTAATTTTAAAAAAAATCCAAACTCTTCCCCCAAAGTTAACTTCATCTCCATACAAAACCTATGGACTTACAGATTTAAGATATGGTACTGTTACTATTGTTTTTTAGATATTTGCATTTTTTTCAGTAATCAATCTAATAAATTAAAAAATGAATTGCAAATCAATTTTCTGGAAATGCTTTCTAAAGAAAAGAATAAAACTTAAGCATGCTTCTTAAAAACTAATGTGCAGATCTTTCTAAATACCATTATTCTTACCTCATGAAATATGTTCTAAAACAAAGTTTTATTTTCTCCTGTACTAAAGCACATAAGTTAAAATATTTATTAAAAGATTACAAAAGTTGTCATCTGGCTTTCTGTTTAGGGATGTTTTAATTTATGATTTCCTCCAGATTCAACTTCATGCTTGCAGTATGATAGAAAACCAAAAAAAAAAAGTATCGTACAGACATACACAAATGCCATGGATGCACATAATAAAATGGAAAACTTTTTAAAAATCAAAGTCAACGTAGTCAGCAGTAATTTCCGATAAACTATCATACTTTTTTTCATTTTTGTCTATTTTTAAATGATTTTATAATTCACTTTACAAGTGCTTTAATCATCCTACAAATGCCTAAGTGCCTATATAACTTAAATGCCTAATAGCTTTTATGCAAAAAAGATGTGATGTAAAACTAAATATAAAGAAGAGCCATGACTGATTAACAATACCGTTTTGTCTCTATGGGCAAAGTTAAATGGGGAGCTGCGGTAATTAGGAATGGGGGAGGGGAAACAGTCTTGAGGCTAAGGGCATCTCAGGAGAATCTTGCCCAAATTTACCGGACTGCTATCTCCATTCATCTTACTCAATACTTTCTTATTAAAATTCATTCTAATAGTGTGATGCTTATTTAAAAGCTGATGGA
Organism: Galemys pyrenaicus; assembly: GCA_019455555.1. Lineage (NCBI taxonomy): Eukaryota > Metazoa > Chordata > Mammalia > Eulipotyphla > Talpidae > Galemys > Galemys pyrenaicus. Next base: position 17,852,428 of record JAGFMF010011752.1, on the reverse strand, counting down.
GTATCAAAAATGACCCATTTCTCTTCTTAGTTTGGATTCCCGACAATTTAAAATATTATGATTGAGTCCTATCTAGCAGTCAACACAGGATATTACAGAACCATGTTATTAAAATTCTGACCATTCAAATAACTTTTTACATTTACGAATTCCAAAACTAAAGGTGCTGCGACCTCAAATACAGCCAGAAAGTCAAAATTTTAGTATATTAAAATAAGTTAATTTCTCGCGTCATTCTGGATAGATTGAGTACGAAAACATTCTATCTTTTGTGTTTTTATTTTTTATTTAACTTTACAAGTCAACAGTAACTTGCAACGCTGCAAAAATAAGTAAAATACATGATAGATATATTTTTAAGTTTCTTATGTACTAAGTATTTAAAAGATGAACTTCTATGAGCTAGTGCCTCGCCAGATTTGAAACCTCTGTTAAAATAGGGGGCGGGAGGCTTGTTGTAAATATTTCACACTTAATTCGTTTGTTATTTTAAAGCAACCCGCTCCTTACAGCTTAACTGTGGAATATATACAATGATAAGGAAAAGTCCTCTTGGAATTGTAAACTTGCTTTAGCTGTCTCGATCTGAAAAAAATAGGTTTGTATTGGGTTACAAGATAGAAAAGATAGATGGTTTGTTTTGATAACATTTTGACTTTGCGATGCTTGGTCATTCAAAGTTGAAGATTTCACCCAGAAGCATTCCAAAAGGCTTCTTAGGTGACTTTTAACGTGGAGTCAGGAAAACAGATAATGCAGAATTCGGGAGTGAGTGATTATATTGGAGCTTCTTGCCGGAAGCTATTTGAAGTTGACTTGGTGTTTAACAAAAAAGTACGTGTGTTGTATTGCAAATTAAAGTAAATAGAAACCCCAAATCCATGTAAACTAATCAAGCAATCTTCCAACTTCCCAAAGACAAAATGTCGCTACGATTGGAAAATTTTAAAAAGAAAAATGTTTTTCACCTAAATATTTTTCGTAACGACAGTGACATCCTCTAACGAGCTGTGATCGATTTCAGCTCCTTCTTCCCTCTGCAGCGCGGCGGGCTCGCAGGGGAAGCTCGCTGTCCAGATTCAATTACGCTCTATTTAGGGCCCTATCAGTTTACGCCCCGGTGCTGGATAGAGGTACTCCACGACTCATGGGGGACCAGACACAACAAGCGAAAGAAAAATCGCACGGAGGCACCCCTGTGCTGGATCCTATCTCTGCCCCCCAAAAGTCTGCGGCGGTCGTAACACCGCTTCCTAAAAGGCGCGTCCTTCCCCTGCCTTCTCTGCCTCCCAGTTCTGTGGCTCCCCTTTCCTTCCACTTTCCCTTCCCTTCCTCTTCCCCGCTGGTCCCGACCGGTCCCCGCACCTCGGATTTGCGGAACAGTCGCCGCGGTTCGGACTGGGGCTGGCATACTCACCGCTGCTGTCCTGACAGGGCGAGGTCCTCTCCATGCGCACGTGATGCTCGGCGCGAGGCAGGGGCCCGAAGGCCTGCACGCATTTGCCCGCCGACGCTTTGCTGTAAAAGGACTCATTGTCCAGCGTCTCCATAACGTGCTCCAACGCGCCTCCTGCGCCCATGTAAAAGTCACTGTTTTTACTCGGCGGGCTCTTGAGGGCAAACTTCTCGCTCAGAAACTCCATAATCCTGGAAGGCTGTCGCGGAGCTCTGGGGGCGCGGAGACCCGAGAGCACTGGGGGAGGGAGCGAATGGGCGGGAGGAGGGAGGGCCAGAGAGGAGGGAAAGGGAAGCGAGCGCTGCGGCGCCTGGAGCTGCCCGGCTCAGAGCCCTTTAATACGTCCCGGCTGGAAAGGGGGCACCCGAAGTTGCTTTTATATCTTGAAACTCAGCTGGGCTCCTCGGGCAACCTCCCAGCTCTAATGAATATGAAAATAGGCAGGCGACTAACTCCACCCCGGGTCCCCCTCCGCCCCCACCCCACCCCCACCTTCCCCCCGCTTACCCGGGCAGGGCGCGTCCAGGCCTAGATTAGACAGACAGCTCCATTTCAGACAAATGCCAGGAGGGACGAGGCCCCGACCACCAGAAACATTGTCGCCGCGACAGTGGACTGGCATTTCGGAAGAGCTTGGTGAGATCGCAAAGCAGTTAACCCTCCACTCCCCGCTCTCTGTGCCTTCCCGGGCGCCTGCTGGGCACCGGTCCTCACCCCGCCCCCACGCCGGCCTCTCACTACCAGAAAGATTTAGAGGCGTCTTAAGAACTTGAAAGGAAGCATTGCTCTAAAGGGCTTTTATTTCATCCGTAAATCGTTTATGTGGACGATCCACATTAATCCAAAGCCCAAGAAGCCGGATGCATTGGCAGCTATTAGCTGGGACGGCCGTGCTAAAGGGGCCGCTTCTGCTTCTAACCCGGAGGAGCTCGGCGTCCTGGCGCGCTCGGCGCTCAGGAACCCTTGGCCTTTCCTTTCTCTCTGGAATGCGGCGGCGTGTGGACGTGGTGGCGATGGGTGGGAGAAGGAAGCGGCGCAAGAGGCATCGAAACCATTATGCCAGTATCCACCTATTCCCCCGCCCGCCTCCCCATCCCTTCCCTAGGTCCACGATTCTAGCACTAGGTTCACATATTTTAAGAAAACCGATAGCAAAAGATTCTCCAAAAGCCCCTTCGGCTAGCCTAAGTCTAGGGCAGAGAGAGCGGCTCCTTACACAAAGGAATTGACGAGGAAGAGGAAGGCCTTGAGCGTGGTTTTCTATAAATTCGCATTTTTACTTGTAAAGAGTCGCGGTGAAGTTACGTTGAAGAGCGCGCGGGGGAAGCGAGGGGCGCGCGGAGCGGGGCGCACAGGCGGGCGGTGTCCCGGGCGCTCGCAGGCCCAGGGCCTGCCTTTCTGCCCGAGGAGACTGTCAGGCGGCGGGAGCTGGTGGCTCCCTGAGGGCAGGGAAGCGCTGCGGGGTTGAAAGTCCTAGGTGAGACCGTTGAGCCTGGCTACAGCTTCCGAGGATCCCGTCTATGGGAAACGTGTTATCAGCGCCTTGAGCACGAAAAGGCAGCCATTTGCTGTGGGCCTTTTACTTGGTGGAAAGCGCCCCAAACTAAGGATTGTGCCTTGCCAGGGTGGTCTCAGCTCGCGGGTCCTGACAGCCTTTTGCTTACAGCCTTCGCAGCGCCGGTTGCGTTTCCCAAGCCAGCCAGGTCACCAGCCACGGTCTTGGGCGCGCCTGGCAACCGCCACGCGGGTGCGAGGCCAAGTATAACGTTGGGGAGCAATCGGATAGGTTCGGGAATTTCCACCCTTTTAGAGTTCTTGACTGACCTACGCCTCTCTGGTGGACCCTCTCCGAGAACAGAAGTGGCAATCGCGGGGGGGGGGGGGCAGGGGGGCGAACAATCATGGAGCGTCGCGCCCCTCAGAGCTACTCCTGAGCATTGTCCTAAAACCTCGACAGGCCTAAACACTCAGATCGGGTCGCGTGGCGTCGGAGCAATGAGCTGCTTTATCGGGAAAGGCTCCTCCTGAGGGAGACGCAACATCAGTTCACATGGCTCTGCGTGACCTTAAGCGCGCACTTAGGTTTTGGGAAGTAGACACTATTCTTGGAATTACGTAACTTTTGATGTATATTATTAATGCCTCTGAAACGTGCCCTCAGCACCAAGTAGTATTCGTTAAATGTCAAGGGGACTCCAGCAACTAACAGCTTTCTGGAACTGAGCTCGGAAGAAAATCAGAGTGCATCAAGGCTCGGCCTCTAAGTCTAGCAACTCTAAGTCAGGCATCCTTGCAAAAAAAAAAAAAAAAAAAGAAGAAGAAGAACAGAAAAGAAAAAAAAAAAATTCACCTAAGGGAACTCTGGTGAGAGGGTTGGTTAAGGCACGGGAGAAGCTGTGTGCTCCTGGCCACTTTCTGCTAGGTTCCTGGGCCACCCATACCAGGACACTTCGTGTGGACTTATCCTCCTCTAGGGGTCGATAATTTTCGACTTTCTTCTATTACCCCTTACCTTGCCTTCAGATATTCTGAAAATCTGACTTTCTCTAATAAAAAGCTGGAGAATAAAAGACATGGTTATTTAATTGGTTTGGTTTACCAAAAATTCACAGCAGCAGGTACAACGCCTTGCTGACTTGAGGAAATGTACAAACAACTCCTAGCTATAAACTCAGTTATGTCGTAGAGCTATGTCAGCTTGTTTATAAATATGCATCCTAAGAGTCCTAAGTTCCCAGAAAAACATCCAGTGCCTTTTAAATAAAAGACATATGATGAAAGCTCTAAAGGTTCAGCTCAGAGAGGAGAGTACAGGGGAGTGGAGGAGGATAGCTGCTTACTAAATCCGTTTCCAACCCCAGACCTCAAGCCCACTTTTGATGGTAGTGGTTGGATAGATGGGTGCAAGGTGTCACCAACTGCCACTTAATATCCCTGGATGCCCCCTGGAAATCAAATCTATTACACGGAATACTGTGTGTTTTGGGACATGTAACCACATGTGCCCATAACAAAGGGAACAGCTAATGGCAAACTCCCATAACGAATGCTTAATCTGCAGTTTTTGGCAAGAAGCTGGGTCGCTGATTCCAAGAGCTGCATTAAATGGATTTTTAGAGGTTGAGATGTAGTTTATGGTAACGACACAGCTCTAGCCATTGAAGTATTAATTGAAGTCATTAATACTACATTTAAAAGAATACTAATTCAAACAGTAATAATGAAATGATTTCTGGAAGTCACAAGAAGGGAGAAGAAATCTTATTGGAGACTGTCCACCTTCCCTGAGATCTACCTGAACTTTTTTCTGCCTGATGCTTTGAGGATAACCTTCTTGGAAATTGACCATAGCACTTTGATAAATACTTTCAGCTACTCTATCCAGACCTGCATGGCTCTTTCCTCCTCAGTAGACTTTTAAAGACTGTTCCTTATCTTCATTCCTTATTCTAAACCTCACCAATTGGCTTGACCAGGGCCCTGGGGACCAGTGTTTTGAGGAGCCATCACCTGGCAACAGAGATCCAGTTTATTCTGCCAGGTTCTAACAGGGACTTCAGCATGTTCAGCCCATCAGTCCCAGGCTAACTTTCCTGTCTTTGCTCCACCTTTCTATTCCATTGTTGAGCGCATCCATCACCTCTTTTCATACCTGGAACCTAGGTTCTATATCCAGTATTCAGTCCCTCCCCCCACCCCCCACACACATCATATTTCATGCCAGTCAAGAAATCTATTTGGAATAAGAACTTTTGCAGGAGGTGGTGAGGCAAAAAATGGAGGGGAGCCATAAGTTTCTTTAAAGAATAATAACATGTAGGATATCCAAGGATTCCAGCAATTTTATATCTCTAGTGTGTAGCCATTGATGCTTCCTCACATCTCCTTTATAAACTGGGATGCAAAGCCTGGGGAGGGCTTTAGGAAAAAAAAATGCAGAATTCAGCATGTCAAAGTATAAGAGCTAGTAAGAGCTGTCTCAGATTTTTTTAAGCAGTATTTTCTCCTCATTTCCTTGACAGAATGGGATGCTAACACAGTTATTTTGTGATATAACTCTGATGCTCCTCTCTGAAGCTACATCTAATATTCCATTAACCAGTCTATTGTTGCTAGGTGCCAACTTCCCAATGTGACTTGAAGTGTTTTTAAAAGTTTCATTTTATTCTCTTTAAAGCCTAGCATAAAAGTAATTGAATACATTAAAATTAATTGAAAAGTCCACTGAAATGACTATTTGCCCAGTCCCCCAAAGGTAAGTTCAGATAAGTCAAGTTCAGATGAGGGATTGGCTGTGTCTAAACTTGACTTATTTTACATTTTAAAAAAAAAATGCTCGTGGTCTAAAAGCTCCTTTTAATGCCCGTTTCCCCCATGAGAACATATTTTGGGAAATGAAAAATATTTGGAGTACATACATCAAAGCAGCAGTTGAAGCAATGTGTAGACCACTCTCGTTTCTTTCTCAACTTATTGAAAGAAATGTCACATGTATATAGTAATAGTGGAAATGTCAAGATAGGATTGCAAGAATGTTAATCTTAGCACTTCTTTTGTGGTGAGAGTTTGAGCCATATAAGTAAAGCTAGGAAAAATGCGTGCTGAATCAGATGAGCTATGCCAAATGTAGAAAAGCAAGGATTTGGAGAGGGGAGGGGAAGCTGGGTGGAGGGGAAACTCATGAAAAAGTTCTAAAATAATTGAATGTCATGTATGATGGCAAAAAGCCAGGTGGCCTCATGTTTGTGTGTGCTTTGCTGCTGTTTTCCTTCCCTAGCTTCATCTTCAGCCTTCCCACAGTTCTACAGACATAACAGATACAGAAAAAATATTTTGCATCGAAGTAGCTCAAGAGGCTTTCAACAAAAAAACATATACACATACATGAAGAAACACTTAGGCTTTAGAAAACATAGGTCTCTCATCGTCCCCTCTTTATCCAGGACACTACTATATACTAATGCAGCTTTTTCAAAAGTTGTGTTTTATTTTAAAAAACAATTAGCTGAATTTAAAGGAACACCGTTGGCTTTTCAAGTGTGCTGTCAAAATGCGTTCAAATACAATTGATAAATTAACTTTATTTCAATAGTAATATTAAGTACTTTGATATTTCAGAAAGTCACATGATTTTTCAAGGAGCTGTACTTATTTTTTGAATTTCAAATTGTTTCAGTGATAGTTTTTCACGTAGATCCTCTTTTCGTAAATGGATTTAACTCATGTGTTCTTAAAAGATTCCATTTAAAATGTTAATATCTACAATGACTATTTTTCCCCAACAGGCAGATACTTCAACTTATCTAACATGTAATTGTTTATATTTTCAACCTAGTCATCTTTCCCTCCTTGACTGCTGTCATTGCTCTTCCTAATTCGGAATACAATTTTAAAAATGATTAAAGGTAAATCTCTTCTATGACACATATACCTTTAAATAGTGCATAACTAAACTAAACTATTCATTTCATAAACCCAGATTTCACTCACAAACCATTATTTACCTATAACACTTCTTCCACTCCTTTGAGATATAAATTGTTTAATTTCTATCTATTATATTTTTAGATATATGTTCCTGCTCAATGTGTCTTAAAACCAGAGTTTATTTTCTAGAAGAAACTGAGCATACATTCCATGTGCTGTTCTAAGTTTTCAAGGAAAGACTTCCCTAAAGAAAATCTCATTGTAGATAAAGGCAAAATGATATGACCAAAGTTTCTCCTTTTGACTGGAATTATATAAGTCCATGTTCATTAAACAAAACAGAGCAAGGTATGGCCAATAGGCATAATCAAGTTTGTAGATAAAGGCAAAATGATATGACCAAAGTTTCTCCTTTTGACTGGAATTATATAAGTCCATGTTCATTAAACAAAACAGAGCAAGGTATGGCCAATAGGCATAATCAAGTCGTCCAGAAAAAAGCAGATTTTTTTCTACCGTTAGACCCCCCCCACCCGTTGTGGCCCTCCCTGCAAGCACAATACCCTTTATACCTAGGACTGAGCGAGAGGTTTGGGCGACAAGGCGGCTCTTGGAACGGACCTTACTGTAAACAGCTGAAAATCATTCCCCTCTTTGCCGTGGTGCTTTATCAATTGCACAAAAAGAGGAAAAACACAGAAAGTTTATTGCATCAAGGATTATTTAGGGTGAAAAAAAGGGAGAGAATGTCAACTCTTTAATTTCAAAAATTATCACAGAACTTTAGAGAAAGGTAAAGATTACTAACCACTCACTTCACCCTTCCAAACTGCCCGCCCCCGGAACTTGGATTCCTGATGGCAATTTTGAGAGTGAATTTTAACTTGCAAAATGTCCTTAGTAGAGTTTCGTAGCAAAAAGTTTTCTGTGGCTCACAGAAGGAAAGCCGAGCTCACGGCACACCCCTCCTCTGGTGCAGGACCGGGGGCTGTGAACGGCGCCCCAGCCGCGCGGACCTGTGTCCTAGACTGGAGCCTCCTCCAGCGGCTAGAGGACCTCAGGCCAGGGCTTTCTAGCCGGGGACTTGCGCCCACTCTTTGCGGAGCAAACATCTGGAGGCAAATCGCAGCGCCCCCTTGCACTGGTGGACCGCCACCTGGTGCGCACCTCGGTGCAGGACCACCTTCCCCGCTCCTGGCATCCGGGAGCTTCAGGGGACCCCCTCGGCAGGACTCTGGAGTGAGGACTGAGTGTCCAAACGACGCCCGATATTTCATCTCAAGGCACTAGGCGAAACCATCTAGAACTGGGGAACACATTGTGATGAAGGGCACTTACGTTGTGGAGGAATATCTATTCTGAGAAAAAGAAAAAAAAAAAAAAGAAGAAGCTTCGCTCCTGCAAACTTAAAAGAGCCTCCACGACTACAGAAAGAAGCTAGTGGTTAACCGATTTGCTGCTAATATTTCAACAGTGGTGCTTTCCCTCCTTTAAAGTCTAACTCTTGGAAAAACAACATATTTTAAGCTTTCCATCAAAATATTGATATTGGCAAATAGATCATCTAACAGTCCCCTGGTAACGACAGTACCCTTTTTGTTTCACAAATTGGCAATCCGAATTAATCCATATCACAAATTGCTGCAGATTTAAGGGATAAAGCGAGAGACTTGTAACTCTGACAGCAGCGAGTGTGAGTGTGCGTGTGTGGGTTTGAATGGGTGAAATAGCGCACACCGCAGTTTTCCACCTGTCTTCTCTGCGAATGATCCACTCTACCCCTTGGGGAAAACCAGGTTGCAGCTGGACTATAATAATTTCCTAACAGATACGTTAATCGTCAGGCAACAGATCTCTCCCTTCTTAACATCTTGTTTTACAAAAAAACTTCGCGTTTCCTGGATTTTTGATGTCCTTTTTTGTTAAACGAAGCTGGCGCACTACTTTTATCAGGGGTGAAGCCCGCTGTGTTGGAAAGGAACCTGAACTGCTTACGTCATCATGCCATCATTTAGCTCCCAACATTAGATGCCCCCAAATGGACCTTTGCTATAGAGTCAGAACAATTATCAACACTTCCCTACCACAACAGTTTACTCCGAGGTCACACAATCTCATGAAAAGACAATTTGTTAATAAAGTTCAAGCAATTTAAATATTTATTGCTCTTCCACTCAATACTTCAGCGATTTTTTTCCCAGGTTACCAAAAAAAAAAAAAAAAAAAACGACTTTAAAGTATTTTCTATATTAGATTATTTGTAAGATTTNTCAATACTTCAGCGATTTTTTTCCCAGGTTACCAAAAAAAAAAAAAAAAAAAACGACTTTAAAGTATTTTCTATATTAGATTCTTTGTAAGATTTCAACCATTGTGCAACATCAAAAAAATAAAGACTCAGTTCTTTCGAAGGAGCTACATTTAAAAAGGAATGTGTTTGGGGAAAATATTTCATGTACTTAAATGGAGAATAATTAAAATTAAATAAAATTTATTTCTGATTTAATGAAATTTTCTATACACAATTTAAATGCTGTGTTACTGTTGGGGAGAGGGTTTGCAGTTATTTTTTTGCTACATTAAGAAAGATGTTTAAAAATGGAACAAAAGAATTGTTCAATCATTGAATTCAGCAAAATCTAATTCATTATTCTGACTTGAGTAAGAATGTATTTAAATCTTGCACTTTTTAATGTTAATAAAAGTTTGACTATTATCTTAGAATTTGAAAAGAAATTGAAATGTTGGCAAATAAATTAAGAAAAGCAACTTTATTACTGTGATTTTTATTTCATGAAATAAAGTAGTTCTATAGGCAGTGTCTCATTTGAGCTGTGTATTGAATAGAACTTCTTTAGATATCTCTAACTGCTGGATCTCAGTTGAGTCAACCTGTATAGATTATAAGGTTTTCCTTAAAGTATTTCTTATAATTACTTAGCCCAGAAATAAACATGTGGAATCCTGTAAATCATTTAAAAAGATTTCCTTCAAGTTTTATTCATTAGAGATGAACTTTAATTTTATTTAATATTTCCACCAAAAAAAAAAAACAACAAAACCCACAAACCTTTGTAAGATACAGATTTTTAAAAATAAATTATGTATTTTTAGGAGGGTTATAGCTTTAAAATACAACAAAATGGGTGGTAAATATTTTTGGAGAAGGCAGAATGATGAAATTAAACCAAGGGAAATATAAAGTCACAAATTAAGGTTAAACATGTAACTATAGGAGAAATTAAACAAAAACTTATAAGGGTCAAACAATAAAAAGATGAGGATATTTTGAGACTATGGCATAACTTTGTTGCTAAGGAAGCTAAAATAACTTTAGCTTATATTACATAAATAGAAGCAAAAGTTATATATCAAAATCAGATCCTCACTGTACACTGTACTAAGCAGAAATCTAGGGAAATGAGAAGTGCTTTGGAAAGTTTTTTTTAACTGAAAAATTAATAATGTTGAGTTTTTCTGGTGTACAGTAAGCAAGTCAAAGAAGATTTGGAAACCATGTCATGCAAGGAATGGTTAAAAGGAGACATAAAATATAAAGGGAGTTATCTGAAGATTTGAGTTACCTTATATACCAGTTACCTACACCAAAGACATTGAAAATACAGATGCTGATACTCCTTAAATCTTATTGAAGCACTATGTGCTGTTATTACAATTTTTAAAATTCAGAATGAGGAAATACTTTATAAAAATTATAACATAGTAAAAATAAACTAATGATGCTATGAAGTACAAATAAGTGACTTTACAACCAGGAACAAAGTTTGGCTATTTCAAATAAGAAAATCAAATATATAATTATGAATATTTAAAAGATAGAAGAATGAGAGAAGATCACATCTGGGAACAAATATCCATGAGGATTTTCGTATTCTGAACTGTGTGTACTAGTATAAGATAAATGTATTTGGCCTAAAGGACTATTCAGGTAGGCTCTAAACAAATTACGGTTAACAAATTGTCCAGGATTTTTGTAACTTGGGAGACTGGGGTCCTACTTCAACTTCTGCTATGAACTATCTGTATAAACTAACCAAGTATAATTGCTAAATTCACTGCCTTTTTAAAAAAAGTTCCTATTGTAAGCCATGTATTGAAAAACTCTACAGAAGTAACTTACTAGAAATACAATTCCTACCAATTAAACTATATGCCTCTAGGAACCTGCATGGGACTGAATGTTTGTGTTCTCTCAAAATTCTTAGGTTGAAACCTGATTCCTTAATGTGATGGTATTTGGAGGTGGGACCTTGTGGGAGGAAATTAGTGCTAGATTTGGTCTGCAGAATGGTGTTTTCATGATGCGATTAATCTTCTTGTAAAACTTTGGAGAGACCAGAGATCTCCCTCCCTGCCATATGAAGACATGGTAAGATAACCATCTATAAACCAGGAAGAGAAACCTCATGAAGAGCCCAGTCATAGTTGCACCTTGATCTTGGCATTCAAGGCTCCAGAACTGTAAAAAATAAATGCTGTGGTTTAAAAGCTACTCAGCCTTTGGTATTCTGTTATAAGCAGTCTATGATAAATGGGAGGTTTTCAAATTCTTTTATTCCAGTATAGTTCAAGTCATAAAATTAGAAATTCTATTTTTTCCCCCTAGCAATTAGTGGACTTAGGAGACTTAGCATAGTGCTTCTAAAGTCCTCATGGAACTCATTTCCTGGGGTAGAGGAGCTTGCTCAGGGAATTACTGTCTATACCAATATCCTTTGAGGAAAGCATTTACAAAGAGCTTTGCCAGTGTATATACTTGGAAGCTGCTACACTCAGATTTAAAAAGCATTCGCATGTGTGATTTCAACTCTCAACACTGTAATCATTAATGAGAGTCTTGGTGTAGGTAACTGGTGTTATCATTTCTTATGTAGATCAGATTAATATTTTCTGCTAGTAATGTTTATTTTTATTTAAAAATTATCCTAGTGGGCCTCCCTGGTGGCACAGTGGGTTAAGCAACGCCCTATGAAGCAAACCACAGCCACTACAGCATGGGTTCGATCCCTGCTGCCAGCCAGGGAATGGACCCACATGGCGCAGCAGACCTCTCCTGCCTCACCCGTTGCTCCCCTCAGCAGTGTGTTTCCGTCAGTCTGCCTGTTCTGCTCCCCACTCTGTCTCTGGTGGATCCTCTCACCGCCCACGCCTCTGGCCTGTACCTCAGCTCTTGTATGCGTAACTAAATAAATCTTTAAAAAAAATAAAAATTATCCTAGTAATTATAGGTAATAATGCTGAGAATGTTTTCCAATGTTTGAAAACCCATATAACCTAAGATCTTAAAGGCTGGGTGGGTTCTAGAGTGTTTTATCCAGTCCTACTTCCCAATCACATTTCCTATTAATTCCTGTCTCTCTCACCAGGTACTCTCTCCTCTTCAGTAATTCAGATCCAGGATGGTTCCACTCTTCATTCGTTGAACATGTTGCTGTTACCTGACTCAAGGTATTTATTCAGGCTTTATCCTTTGCCTAAAATGCTTTCCTTAGTACCAAATTCTCCTTCAAGAGCATTTACATAGAATATAAAAACACCCCTTCCTTGTCCATTCTCACTTGAAACAAATCTTTCTTACTCCTCAAACATTTTTTTTTTAAATCTCCTTTAGGTTACTAAGCCAAAAATCCCTTATATGATTGCTTATTGGGTCTACATTAATACTCACCTTTAAAAAACTAGCTTATATTTATGAAGATAAACAAGTTTTTGTTTTAAATATCAAATAATGATTAATAACTACATCAAATCAAGGGATGAATAGCCCTTTCTTTGTCTCCCTACAGAGAATTTCTTTAGAGAGGAAATGGACAATGTCAGAGAAGTGGAGAACATGAGCTAATCTAACTTAGCATCTAGTAACAGAAATACTTTATGGGTCTATTTTGGAGTAGAAAGCATTGCTTCCAGAGTTCCAATCCTGACAACTCAGCCTATTTTCTAGAAATATATTTTACTTGCTTATGTGAAAAAATTAGTAAAGACATTTTTAGAAATATATGCCTTTTAATTTCCAAACCATTCTATACATTTCCAGTGGAGGATGGTCAATGTGCATGTAGTCAAAACACTGAGGTCTGCCATTTTGAGGCAAATCTGAGAAGTCAGGTTTAAATATCTTTTAAAAATATTATTTCATTATTTATGGACATACTTCCTAAGTAAGGCATGTGGTTTTCTGTGTCAGGTCATCATTTATTGAACGCTTTTGATAACCACGATTCTGATCCAGGGACTTCTCATGTAATTCCTTACTGATCTCATTGCACCTTATGAGTAATCTTAATTCAATGGTAGACAAATAGGCTCAGAGAGCATTTGCCATTGCCCAACAAGAAAAATCAGAATGAATATTAGTGTTCTTTTCACTTTCTTCCATATGCCTCATGCAGAAAATATATACTGAGCAGAACAAAATTGCTGTTGATTTCTTACTTAGTTTTAAGTATTATAGTGAGCTTTACTAAGCATTGGTTTCATTTTGAAGTGAATAGAAAGTCTATAATTAGATAAAATCTGAATGATGCAGAGAGAGATAAGAGGTAGACCTACCATTTATTTTCTTCTTGTGATTTTCTGTTGGTACATAAACCCTGGAAGTGAAATCTTGAGTTCAATAACTGTTGAGGGAAACCTTAAGTCCATATCAAAGACAAAGTAGTAATGTTAGTATTCATTTATTTGCTTTGGAATATGGCTAGTTAAATATTTACTAACAGTTACACATTTATAGATATGGATGAGGAATTATCTTACTATTATGTGGCTTTATTTTTCTCTATGACAAGTAATTTTAGATACCGACATGGATGAAATCTTTTCCAATAAGATAGTGTCCTTATTAAGATTATTAATTTTGTCCTCCAGTAAGGTAACATCCATTTTTTAAAATAAAGGTACAAGATATACTGGATTAAATAAAATACACTGATTTAATCATTCTCTTTTTACATTTAGAATGTGGCTAATAGAAAAAGTAAAATTACCTATGACTCACATTATGCTTGAGCAGTGCTGGCCTAGATTAATTCTATGAGGATTATAAAATAAATTTAAAGATTAAATTGCAGGAGAAAATTATTTTTCAGCAATTCCAATGACATTCACTTAAAAGTTACTATTGGTAGATGCATTCAGGCCTCCATAAGGAAAGCATGAACTTGAAATGGGTTTCTCCCCATTCACTTAAAAGTTACTATTTAAAGATTAAATTGCAGGAGAAAATTATTTTTCAGCAATTCCAATGACATTCATTTAAAAGTTACTATTGGTAGATGCATTCAGGCCTCCATAAGGAAAGCATGAACTTGAAATGGGTTTCTCCCCATTGCTATTGCAATGTAAAAAGGGCTTTCACACATCCCCTAAAATATAGGGGTGCTATGTGGATTACACTAAAGGATGGTTAAAAAAAAAAGCTCTTAAATAAAAGGAAAACTACATGTTGTTATGTTAATTGAATTAGTTCACTTCAAAAGCTTCAAAACAAAGATTTTCCTGTAGCACCTTTGGCTAGTTACTGACCTAAAGCAAAGAGGAACAAGTACCAGAGGAGACCTGACTCCAGATTCCCAATGTAATCTCAGATATTTCATGCTGCTTCATGCATTCTTCTGACTGAACTCTAAACAGACTTCATGAGCTATCTCGTGGAGGCCATTTTAGATCTATCTAAATCCTGGCTCATAGTTTTGGTAGATGATGAGCTGCATGATATTTGGAAGAATGGTGATTAGGCAGTACCTTATAAAGCATGTGTTGATAATGTTTTTTAGACGTTATAAACACACTATATTTGTTATCTCCTAAATAATGCAACAGATACTTATTGACTGTTTATAGTCTTAGATTAAAACTGAATTTGTGATGTAATACGATGCTAAGTAGTATACTGTTCCCACTAAAAGCCCCATCTATGACAGTCTTCAGACCATTTTATTTTGAAAAATTAACAACTATAAATGTGCAAAGTCTGATAAAATATAGACTACAAGGTGAAGACTAATTCTATTTTCTACCACCAATAAAAAATGTACTCAAAACACTTCAACCTGATTTTATAAGATAACCTCTTATTAAATCTAATAAAAACAAATATAGATATATAAAGGAGAGTTAAATTTAATTAATGCAGAGTTAAGTTCAATTATCAAATCTTAAAGTTAGAGCCATAATGGAGGGTTGTCTGCCCTCCCTCTTCCCTACATATTCTTTTTCTTTTAGAAAAAATAACTCATTTTTAAAATTGTGGTAACATAAGGATTCTCACCAGCAGGTCTCATCACTATGGTACCCATCACCAAATCGCCCATAGCTCACCTTTTGCTTCCTTCCTTCTGTTCCTACTCCTCCCCACTTTAGATTTCCTGTTCTTTTATAAACTTGGACTTGGTGCCCTATTTCCTGTGGTTACTAACTCTCTTTTAGCTATTATCATAGCAATTTTTTTTGTGTGTCAAACACCCTACCCAAGCACAGAAAAGCCTGTAGAACAATGCTATCCAATAGAAATATGTTAAGTACATCTGTAACTTAATACATTTGTAATACATTTTAAAAAGTAAAATGAAGCAAAAGATGAAATTATGTTACATTATATTGGCTCCAAAATATTATTGTTTTTAGCAAATCAGTATCAGTTTTGGGAGAATTTTACATTTTTTACTTCATACCAAATATTTAAATCTGATATACATTTTACACTTACATCAGATCCAATGCAGACTACCCACATTTAAAATCAATTAAGTGAATGAAAAATTAATTTTTCTTTTCAAAAGAATAAGCAAAAGTGTTTTGCTAAGAACTATAAGAAACAGATTATAGTTACTTTAATAACAGCATACTGCCAGTAAATATTACCAAAATATATCCTATGTTTAATTTTATTAGTCTGAATTTTTTATCAGTGCATCCTAGAGTTTTAAAGAAATGAGAAAGAACATGAATCAATTATGGACAACTAAGAGAAAATTTTGGCAATAATCAATTTAATAACTAAATAGCACAATCAAGAATTAAAAGAACCAAACCTTATTAAGCTGCTGATGTGAGGATTTATACTAGACAAGGATTTCTTAAAACCATGTTACTTAATATTCATTTACAATTTTAATTTCAAAATCCTTTACTCTCTGTGACTCTCAACATAATCTTTCTAGTTAAAATGTACTTCTTTGTTTTCTCTAAAAAAGAAAAACTCCAAGGTAGTTGCCAAGTATTTTGGTGTATTCTCTTTTGCCCCTAAGGCAAAACAGTGCCTATAACAGTGTTTTGGCTTTTACTATATAATTGTGGCTTCTGTTTTATGTGAGTACTGTGTTTCCAACTAATGTACAAACACAATAAGAAATTAGGATTTGGAATCCTTATCAAAACACCTAATAAGATCTCTTGTAATAAACTATGTGCACAAAGATGTTGGTAGACTGGACTTTGGGGATATCTCCATAAACCAACTTGGTTAACTCTCAATTCAAGACATTCTGGATTCTGCAAACACCCTACATAGCACTTCTCTCAGCATTTTTGTGATTAGTGATTCACTTTGCCTTTCTTACTGATGATTGTTTGTGACAGCACTGTAGAAGACTGCCAGGTAGGAAGCTGAGTTGAGTTGGGAAGGGGTTGGAGGTAAGATATAGGATTTAGGAAAGGACAAAATGCCACTTGGGGTCATGCATGTGAATTCCTTAAGCTCAACACCTTGACTTCTTTCAGGTTTCATTCAATTATAAGATAAAATGAGTTTAAAATTTTAAACATTTTTGATTTGTTTTAACTTTTCATTTTCATATACATAAATTAGTGTTAAAATAAGTTTGAGTTCTGAAAGATTTTTTAAGTGATCACTTTAAGGTTAGACACAATAAACAGAAATACAGAGATCTTCCAGTCTAATGTCATAAGGAAACTATTTTATTGACATATCTATCAATCATTGTCAACAAATTTAGGAGCATCAACTCCCATAATATTCCTCAAAATTAATATTATGAAACAATTACACAGATCACAGAATAAGGAAAGTATAGATTAATGTTATTTTTAGGCACTAAAACAGTTTAATCACAAGCATCTCACTTCTCATACTAGCCTTTCCACTTCATTGATTCAAGTATATGAACCATAAAACCCCTTCAATATCAGCTTTAATGTGGTTTTCTCTTGAAGCTTTCACAATAAGCTGAGATAAAATATTTTCCATCGTTACATTATGTTGGTTGGTAGATGCTGTTAGTAAAAGGATGACATAACAGCATGTTCATAAAACAACTACACATGGAGCTTATGTTCCAAAGCTCACTCTCTAGGCCACGGCATATGAATCTATGTTTTCTTTATTGATTGACAGCTCAAGGCTCATTAACATTTCTAACTCTATCAATTTAAAAGAGATTTACAAGTTTGAAATGCAATAGGGCTCCAAAAGTAGATGGTGAGCATTTCTTAAATCTGCTTAGTCATTTTTAGGTGAAATACTTTATGAAAAGCAGGAAAAAGTCTAAATCCCACTGTATTCTGTTACACAGCAACAAACTGGAAAATCACTGGAGAATTTAGCTTTAGTGAAAAAAACCTCCAGATTCAGAAAAGTAATAGTTTCTTTGGACCACTGTAAGTAAATGTGGCATTTTTCATACTGTACTTAATAACATATCACAGAATATTAACATCAATAAAGAGTTTAATAAAACTGGCCCATAAGTTTAGAAAATATATTGTTATAAAAATGACAGTTAAACTTTGAAAGGATTTTTAAGTAATAAATTTAAGAGACCTCAAAAAACAATAATTTTTGAGTCAACAAAATACTGTTAACAAATCAGAATTAGTATCTATCCTTATAAATGATAAAAGTAATAAACATCATAATGAAGATTACAGATGAAATATTCAAATGATTAAACTGACCAGTACTTAAATTTATATTTCATTTTAATTTAAACTGAATATATACTTTCATATCATAACTAATCTATTTAAGGCAAATTATAGTAAAGAAGACCACTTAACTTGTTTTCAACTGCTTTATAAATCAATTTATCTTTGAAATATCCAATTGTAATATAGTTATATAAAGTATTAGTTATTCATCACCCTACACTGAACAGTGTCAGTAAAATATAGCTATAATCACTTATAAAATGTGGCATGAAAATTTATTAATGGCAACAAAAAGCATCTTTAATACAAAAAGGAAACTGGTTATGCAAACTATTATAATATTTCAAGAACTAATTTTCTGGAGACAGTCATTCCACATGAACACAGAAACAAGTGCAAAATTATTTTAGTTAGGTAACAAGATAAATTCAACAGAAATCAAAATTATGAAATATATATAATAATAAAAATTAAATACAGTACTCTGAAACTTTGAATCCAATTGTTAACATGACCAGATATCCATAGATCTCTTGAAAAGGAACTCTCATGTTTTGAAAGGTGAAGCTTGAAGTGTTAGTGTGATGTTTTCACCTTCCTTTTGCCACTTCCCCATCCACCACTGAGTTGTACAGGATTGTCACGGAATGATATACGCTCTTTCTTAGAAGGTCTTTTATTTGTTATCATTGGTGCGAGTTTTCCCTGAACTGAGCAACCTAGACAGTGATATTAAATGTACACTTTCACTTAATTTGATCCAAATAAAATTACATTTTGAAGTACAAAGCATACTTTGATCAACAACATGCATTTTAGGACTCTGATTATTGACTTTAAAAGAAGTACCTGTATTGGTGTCTTTTTTGTTTGCAAAATAATATAGTTAGGTTAAATAAAAGAAACCAACTAAAAATTAAATATCTACAATAGTTTTCTTCCATCTGTAATTCAAGCATCCTTGATTTTCAAGACAATGAGATGTTATATCTTCTTAGCTTTTAAATGTTAAATTTATTTTCAGCTTTCATGAAAACTTTTTCAGTTAAAATTTTTACAATTATTTATGTTTTCATAAATGATGCATATAGTAAACAACTGTACTTCAGGAAAAGAATTCTTGATAAAAAGGGAAAGTATATTAGATGTAGAAACCAAAGATATTCATGGGTTCTAATCTAGCAACATAAAACACAGCATTGTAACTCTGGATAGAAAACAGTCTTTCTGAGTCTCATACATAAGGGAAATTATATATCCACTATGAAGTTGTGAGGCTTGTCTGTTTTGATCGCATTGCAATGGTTGTAAGTTCTATAAGAGTGTTTTTAAACAGGTGCAATCCAGGTTATTTTATGCAACAAGCAATAATTTATTCAGAGAAAAATAACGAAAATTGTTATAGATTCATAACAAGTAATAGATTTGGGAATGGAATAGTGGATTAGAAATGTTTTACTCCTCAAGATCCTGATATGCTGTATCAAGAATAGTATTAAAGAATTATGATCATCTGCTTTAAATCTCCTGAGGATTAGGCAAGCACACAGAGCTGTATCTGTGGGGAAAGGGTTTGAAAAGCAGCGAGAGTGAAGCATTCCAGAGCTCCCTCAGTACTGGCTAGAGGCAAAGGGTTAAAGCATGTGATTCTCCATTATGATGTTATTGTGCTTAAGTATGTGTATGGGGGGGGGGGATATCTAATTTTTAAAAGGTTATTACTTCCCCCACTAAAATTTAAAATATTGAGAAATATGTGTCCAAATAGACAAGTTTAGGAAACAGTTCATTTGTGGAAAGAGGTGTGTAATATCAAGTTTGGTGTGATGTGACATTGAATATTGATAGTAAGAGTTCATTTTATTAAAAGTTATTTAAAAACAGTAGTAATGTCACAACTGTGATTAGGAAATAAATTCTAAGGAGTTAATGAACCTCCATAAAAGCAGCTTATTTTACTGTTAGTCTATAAAGAGAATATTATTGAAAAGTTGGGGGACAAAATAAAGCTATGGTTTTAGGAAAGGATGTGTTGGGCACAGACAGATTAAGGCCTGTGGCTATATGCAAGTCTGGATGAAGTTAGAGACATAACATTGCTCATAAAGTTACAGACCTTCACAGTTGGCACTCCTGAAGGTGATCTCAACTGAAAAACTAACAACTTAGAGAGATCCCCAGTGAAGTTGGCTTTTATGTGCTGATCATATTTAGCTGCTTCCTGTGAATCAGTCAGCAGCTTTTTACCAAACTGCAGTGGCCCCTTGCAATCCTTAGAAATACTACTTGTGCATAAAAGATAGACTCTCCTGAAAATAAAATGGTAGCCTCAAATACATAGGAAAGCATTCTTAAAACTTATTTTCCTTCTACTAGTTAGATATTGGAAATATTTTTTTCCCAAATAGCAGAATGGAATGTCTCTTTTGGGCTATTTAAAAGACACTAACAATAATAGGCCTTCACCTTGTCTTTGAGTTAAAAACATTTGATGAATAAATGGATAGTATGTATTTATGAGAACACATATTTAAGGAGATTTCTTTTCTTTTTATTTTAAAGATTTATTTTTTTATGCATACAAGAGCTGGGGTACAGGCCAGAGTCCAGGGAGGTGAGAGGAGTCACCAGAGCCAGAGTGGGGAGCAGAACAGGCAGATCGACTAAAGTATACTGCTGAGGGGAGCAGCGGGTGAGGCAGGAGAGGTCTGCTGTGCCATGTGGGTCCCCTCCCTAGGAGGGGATAGAACTCGCTCTGCCGAGGAGGCTTCACAGTGTGGCGCTCAAACAGCTGCACCACCAGGGAGGCCTGAGATTTTTCAGTCTGGATGGGGTGTAAGGTGGTCTGAGAAATGAAGAGCTATTGGGGCACATTTAGAATTCAGATATTTTTATTTAAGAGAAAAAAACAGATTAAAAAGAGTAAGTATATAATAATGTTTTTGTTCTTAATACTTTTTAAAAATCAAAGGTGGCAAATCATATATAAGAAGGTTGGCATTTGATGTAGAAATTACTGATAATTTTATACACTTCTAAAGTAATTATTTCAAAATAAGTTGAATTGCATTGAAACATAGCTTTTCTTTAGAGTAAGTCCTCATTGTAAAGGATTTTTCTATTGACTATAAATTTACCATATCAGATAATTTTTTTCCAAGCACAGTTCTGTTGTCTTTGTTATTATGAGGCTACTGATGAACCTACAAGTCTTTTTGTACTTATCCACATTGTAACCTTATATTTAAAAGGCAGCTTCTAAATTTTTCATTGTTTAGTGTAATTCCTTCAGCAAATCATAATTTAAAAGACAGATTGAATGATATTACAAGAGAGCTTTAGGATAACTTTGAACTATATTTTCATAGGAGTGAAAATGCAGGAAATTAGTCTTTAAGATTACATAAAAATTATCTGAATATATAGTATTGTTAAAAAAACTGAGTTGTGATTTTATTGTTTTGCTATGTGTAAATAAACAATTTGAGCAATAATCAATTTACCTTATTCTCTCATTGCATTTAGTGAGACTCTTTTTGTTATCATAATTTCTTGAACTACTAGATATATAGGAAATAAATTGAGGAGTAAAACAACACATCTATGAAGAAACCACATATTGGCATTCACTGCAAAGCTATTACTTTGCCCTATGATTACTCTACAAATGAAAAAAGAAAATAAAGAAGCAATTTACTATAATCAATGTATAATCATCCTAAAATTACTTACCCACATGAAAATACAATGGCAAGAGAATTTTGCCACAAAAAATTAATACTAGAGTTAGACCTACTGATGAGCTCCTGGAATAAAAAAAATTATAACTAAAGAACCTTTGAAAGTTTTTTTCTCTTTTCTGCAACATTATTGTTATAGATTTTTAACCACAATCTACCACATAGTTGCAGGTGATCATACAAATCAACCAATAAGTCCCTTACATATATGCTGAAAGTATGTTTCCATAAGTATGCTCTATCTTCCAATAAGTCACTCCTTTGCCACATAATCTGTGTTCTGCTAAAGATTTGTTCTGGTCCTTTAAAAATTTTTTTTTGATTAAATCCCTGGTTCTTTAACAAATGTCAAGGTCTATATAAGCTGTGTTTTGATAAGTAATTTAATATGTAAAATGCTTTGAATGACTCTCCTGGTATGTATATTAAAAAAAAAAAAACTTTGTTAAGCAGGTCAAAACAGAAATTTCATGATGTGTAGTAATACGTCATTGCATTTTCATTGATATACCCTAAACTATGTGTCTGGATACAGAAATCATTTCAAAGTCCTTCCCATATTGTATTGCTTAACAGCAGATACAGCATAAGTAAAGCATGGAGAAAAAAAAAATTCAACATTTTAATGAAAGTGACCAGAACAAATTTTTAGCAGCAAAGCGTTTACATCAATTTAAGTACTGTGAATGAGTTACACTGGGCAAGTTTGAGGTTGAGGTAGATATTGCAATGTTCAAATAATAGTTGCTTTTTAAGGCCATTGCTATGTTCAACCTCGAGTCATTTGATCACTTACATTGATCAACCACAATTTAAGGTAGATAGTATAAAGTCTAATGCTGAGAATAAAAATAGGACAGATAAGAAACAGGTTGTTTATTATAGTACACAGATTTACTTAGGTGTGTCTGTCTTGTTTTTCAAATTGTTTACAAGCTTTCCTAGTGAATAAAAGTTTTTCCTATAAATATTAAAGTATTCTCTGTTTCTTCAAATCCCTATTTGATAATGGTATTTATATTTTTTCCTTTTTTTACCCATCTTTAAAAGCATAAATAAGAAAATCAGTTAGGTAGGCTACATTTGATAGTCACGAAAATATACACAGATTTGTTGCTGTTGCTTAAAACCATGGTCCCTGTTAGTTTTTATAAAATCAACACATGTGATTTTCTTTGTCCATGTACATGTATTTTGGAAAAAAAATTCCTAATGAGCATAAAGACAAAAACAGATCAATATGGAGAGGAATATTATTTTGATATATACTATATAGATTTTTACTTTTATGTTATGATCTTTTATAAGTTTCTATTTTCTATTCATACTAATCTAGAATTTTTGATGCATCCTTATAACATACTGTTTTTCCAGGCTTTATTATTTTAACACACTACTAATTTTATACTAATAACACACTACTAATATTTTTAACACACTACTTTGTGGATTTCTACTTAATGATACCTCGTTGCTGTGTCTACATGGCCAACTGTGTCTAAAATGTGGAGCTAAAAATATTACCTTGCGTCTATAAATTCTATGGTTTCTATCCTAGTATTTTGAACACAGTTTTCATTTTTTTCCTTGAGAAAGTTTTTTTTTTTTTTGGTCGTAAAATCTGAATTTTATGATTTTTTTTTCCAGATTTGTTTTTGCCATGTGGTCATATTAAAACTCTTCTTTCCATTGATAACTATTCTATAATACTCTATTATAGTTTTCTGACCTCCCATTAAATTAGTAAATATTATTTAAATTTCTAGATTAACTAGATAATAAAAAAATGAACTCAATAAGCAATTTAGAGTGAAATTTAACAATCTATAAATTACATAGGTATTCATTTTCCATGAGACAAAAAAATCAGGTCATATGTTCTAATACTCTTGTTATTTTAAGAAATGTTTGTTCCCAATTTCTCCAATCACTTTGTTTTTAAATGTTCTCTCTTGGCTTTACTGGGATTCATTATATTTAAACTAAGTGTCCATAATTACTTGTAATTAAAGAAAACTGTCATAATATTAACTATTGAGAAATTTTTAACCCTTGATATGCATATTCCTTTGAAACAACCTAGTTTTTATAAACACTGTGTCTTTAACATCTAATAATCTTGTCTCACCCTTCTTTTTCCCATGTTAACATTGCCAAAGTAAACTTTTAGTGAAAATATGCATTTTAATTAAATTCCAAAATGTTTATCACTTAGCAGTTATGATTTGGAATTTAAACGTTTAAAACCCAAATTAGATTTTCAAGATCACTTGGGTTTTTTGAAATCTTTAACTTAAAATCTTCCTTTTATTTACACATTCACTCGACATGTATTTATTTAGTGCTTATTATGAAACAGACACTTTTCTATTCTGCCTCTCAATGGGTTTCCCTGTCATTTTTTTTCATGTGCCAAATAATATTAGTGGCTATCATACTGTAGTTGCTTTCCATTTGACTCTATTCTCATAATTCCATCTTTACAGTCCTCATATGGAACTTGTATAAAACAAATACTTATTTCCACATTCCCAGATAGTGAAGACTTGTGGATAGGTTTCCCAAAAATTTTTCATGGAAACTTTCATTATCCCTTTTCATGCTTATTAGTTCTTAGCAGGGAAACATTTGGCAACAATAAACATGACTAGCCTGAGGATTTATTATATTATTGCACTTCAGTTTCATTCATTTGACAAATGCATTTCATATTTGACCATACCCATTTATTTTCACACCATATTAGCTAGTGTAAGAAATTGGTTTGAAAGCAACAATAATAACAACAACAAAAAAGAGTAAATTTAAGTAGGAAAGTAATCATTGAAGGAAAGGGGAAAGAATTAAAATATTACAGTTAGAAACATGATGCTTTAATGTATTATCAATAGAGCATACTTAGATACTGTCCTCAAAAATACTCATATGTGTATGGATTTTTTTGGTTTCTCTTTTGTTAAAAGAATAAATGTAGCTGACATATGTACAACTAGTCCTTTTACACAAGTACAAATGAAACTTGTCTTTGGATGTCACTGCTGGTGAAAATAACTACTGTTTTAGATCTATAAACATTATTCTGTGATTACTAATAACTGCTATGTTTAACTGTACCTAGAATCACTGTTGACTTTTTTTTAAATGTCTCAGATCTTGGAAGCAGGCAGCTTCACACTATTAAAGGACAATAAAGCAACAACTACTTATTTTCTTAAGACAATACATACTCTGTCTTACGACTTTAAACCGATAGCTATGAGTTGATTCTATCAACCATATAAACATGCTTTTAGTATAACAGTAATCAATTTTAACTATCCAGCTTTCATACAGGAATATTCTAGGGATGGAGTGTTTTTGTTTAATTAATTGTCAAATTACAGGGACAAAATATCAAGACTTTGCAAATCTGTATTTTAAAGATCCTGACACAAAATTCAGAACAAGAAAAAAATTAGTTAATGGTTTACATAGTATTAAAAAGAGCAACAACAATAGTAAAAATGGTAATTATGAGATGCTGCTCTAGTTTCCTTATTGACATGTTCATTTAAATCAAATACTTGAGATAAAAACAAAACAAAACAAGAGAGGGTAAACAAAAACTGTTTTCATTATATACACAACAAAAGAGCTCAATATGGGCACTGTTGTTTATAAAACATTTACCTTGTTTTTATCTGGGGAAAAATTTAATGTGTCTAGAGTGAAGTTGAACTTTTATTAATAAGAAAGGTGACGGTCAATTTTATTACACCTAAAATGAAATTCTGCAATATTTAGCATATACAGTGGATATCAAGGAATTATTTTCTTAGAAGATTTTGTAGGCAGAGTATCACCATTTATAAGCATGTCAGTAAGTTAAAAGTATCAATAAAGTATTTAACAACTTGATTGCATTTAGTACAGCAAAATTTGTGTGAATATAATTACTTTTCTTTTAATCACCAAATCTATTAAAGAATATTATGTTATTTCACACATCTTCTCACCATACATTTTCTCTTTTATTCTTGACCAATGTCAATTCACTCATAATATTTCTAAAAATATCACATTGAAGGAGTAGTAGGGATTCAAGAGTTCACTATGTCCCTGATAAATGGCTTGATGCTTTATATTCACTGTCTCCAATTCTCATTCTGCAAGAAACATATTCTTTTTTTAAAAATGAGAAAACTAAGGCAGTGCTTTTGAATAATTTGCCTAAAGTAAGTGAGAATATCATCATTCAAACATGGTTTAATATGACCAAGGTTTATCATAAAGAAGTCAATATAGTGTTTAATATTCACAAGTAAAGAATGACTCTAATATAATTATATCATTATATCATAAAGAAAATTATTAGAGGAGCAACTCTGAGCAGCATATTTGGTTTTACATGCCTTGAAGAGAAGAATCATCATTCATTATCTATAAATTAGGGCTCTGGAACTATGGATCAATACTTTTCTGAATTTCCAAAGTAAGGAAACATTAAGAAAAATACTTCTACCTACACAGCCATATTATATCGATTGTATTTCTATATGATCTCATAGCCCTAACATGATTTTAAAAAAAATTTTAAATAATTTTACCAAAAGTGTTTCTCTAGTTCTTCTTATCCTTTACTTGATGTTACTGTCTTTCCGTTTTCCTCTCAAGGTCCTTGTAAATATGGTATTACCAGAATTTTAGAATTTGTTCCAAGAATACTCCTATATTTGAATGATTTTGTTTGAATTATAAGAACATATACTCTATTTTTTTAATGAAATTTTATGGGCTTACCATTTTACAATTCTGTGTCAATTTGGGAGTACAGCTTCACACTGCTAAATATGTACATACCTCACTGAACCCACAGTATCAAAATGGCCTTTGACTATCAATTGACATTTCACCACTTTCCAATCACCCCCTTGCCCTCCCTCCTCTCTAGTATACAGCATATTTTTCACAGAATTTAAGAGATTTCACTGTAATTTGTTAAGGAACATATATTTTAATAATGAGCTTTGTCTCCTTTGAACTTTGCAAAATAGACAGGATATGAGAGACTCCCTGTTGTTTCTTTAAGAAAATATATCAAAATTATATAATTATCTTGATTTTCTTAAGCCCAGGTGTTAGTAGAACAATGTTAGTTAATTAGTCGACAACTGAACATAAACTCAATTTTTAAATAAATAATTTGTTTATATTGAAAAATATGTGGGGGGAATGATTAAATATAAGTTTTACTCACCTTTTGACCACTCTATGAGTCAGAAAATTCAGTTTAATGTAAAATGTTTCTAAGCATCAGTAGGTAATTGTTGATTTGTAAATTTAAGTAATAGAACATAAAGAAACAACAGGAAGTAATAGAGTAACATAGGCCAAAATGCTAGAGATATTAGAGTCTTGAAAAGAAAGTTTCAAAGGCGATATAAGTTAGGAATGGGGTGACAAGAGGCTTGGAGATCTGCAAGATGACAAACTGGGGAGGAAAATTTACCAATCTATGACTGTTATTATATTGGTATCTATTTACAAGTTAAAATAGAATAATTTATTACTACATTTGTAACTGAATATAAATGAAAATGTGGCAAGAATTAAAAGGTGTAGTTGTGTGTGTGTTTATCAGTCTATCTATTCATAGATCTATGTTTCTTGCCCTTGCATTTTATGTAAAATTGTAGCTTATGGCCCACATAAGGACTCTGGTAATATGAAAATGCAGCATAGTAATAATGTTCTCTTTCTTTAACAATAAGATTTTTTGAGGGGTTGTTATTATTCTGGCTGACTAGGGACAATAAGGTCTTGAATTTTTCCACATTCTTTGTGTTGAAAAGGCTCCCTAGATGATTTTGTACAGCAGGAATTAGTCCATTACCAAAGCTATAATTCCCTAAAAAATACCAGGGGCCCTTAGTTTTGAGGAACCTTCACAACCTCATGTGGGTGGTCTATTTTGAAATATTCTTTTTTTTTTTTAAGATTTATTTATTTATGCATACAAGAGCTGGGATACAGGTCAGAGTTGCGGGAGGTGAGAGGACTCACCAGAAAGAGCGGGGAGCATAACAGTCAGACCGAGTGAAACACACTGCTGAGGGGAGCCCGCCGACAAGGCAGGAGAGGTCTGCCGTGCCATGTATGTCCCCTCCCTGGCCCGGAGGCCGGGATAGAACTCATGCTGCAGTGGCTTCGGTCTGCCTCATAGTGTGTTGCTCAACCCACTGCGCCACCAGGGAGGCCCTATTTTGAAATATTCTTAGAAATATTAACTGTAGTTACTCAGCCTGACTTACTGAAGAAAAATTCCTAAGGGATACGACTCAGAGTGAGCCATGTGCTTAAATTTAGAGACCTCTTTGGAGACTATAAAATCTCTTACCTAATCAAGTGTTTACTATAGAGATGGAGAAAGCCACTTGGTGACCACAGATAAGGGTTTGCACCCTTAAAAAATTAACACTCAAATTTATTAACACATGGCATAGGATGGAACATATTAATACTGTCAGAGAGAAAAAACAAACCTGTTTCAGTTGAGATACTTCTCAGATTTATAAATGCCAAAATAATATATTCTTTTGCTTCTTTAAAAACTTAAGCCTTCCTTAAAGAAAAACAAAACACTTAAAAATTTACTAATGATATATAAAGTATAAGGTACAGAGGCTGGTTTATATTTTTAAGTTTATAATTTTTATTCTGATTGAATTTGAAATGAACTCTGACATAGATTCATGCTTCAAAAAGAAAACCACTGTTTCCTTCTAGCTTATCCCATGAACATACTAGAGTTCTCTTTATAACAGAAATGATTCCGTCAAGATACTACAGGCCTGGTTCTTTATTTAATATTGTGTATGAGAATAATTAGACTTAAAATGAACCATCTTTCACACACAGTACATAAAGTGAAAAACTGAAATTTTTTTTCATGAGGACAATTAGCTAACATATTACTTCATTTCCCATAACAATATTTTACATTTGTACAAAGCTTTTAGATTTTACTAATTACTTTCAGAATAAACTATTTACTAAATTAAAGGTACCAATAAATCTTTACTTAGTTCCGTTCTTTAATATCTTTGATTTTAAGTTTATAAGCAACTTCACTCTAAAAATCTTCACATAAAAAAAAACAAAAGAAAAAAACACCAAATATGTAGCTAAAGATTAAGGTAAAGGTATTTCTAAATACCTTCTCCTGAAATGTTGACTGTATCCTCAATAGGAAATTATTCTTTTTTCTCTTGCTAAAAAAATATGGAGGGATATTAAAATACCAATTACTAAGTATTTACAATAGCATATTGATAAGCCAAATTATTTTACTAGGCATGTTGAATCTCAGAATCACATTTTAAAAATTCAACTCGATTTTACATAATATATGCCATTCTCATGGATGGTGGAATTTTCTGATCTTTGCTTGCGTAAACCATTTAAAGGAAAATTTTATTTTTCCCCATCTCAGTTGACTGTGCTTAGCTAAAGTAATTAGAGACAATTTAAACAAAGTCTGAAATTAGGGTCATTTACAAGTATTCTGGCATGGAGAAAATGTTCCGTTACACACATACTATAAAATATCAAAAATAATAGCTTCTGTTGAGTTTTAATTGGGAAATTGTTATATACAAAATTTAACTGTTCTAGTTGCAAAACTATGGAATTTTAAAATTGTAAGGACTTCATGTTTATTTTCCTTTTCCTCTTCTCTTCCCACAATAACACAAAGTATATATTTATGTATTCATTTAGTTTTCACTGTTATATTTTCTAGATGGGCAAACCAAACCAAAACTACCTCATCCATGTTCATAAAAAATGTGTGACAAATGGGATTAAAATCAAATTTGGTCTTTTCAAATTTCTTTTCATTTTACCAGGTTGCCTTTTACCTATAAAATTTACAAAGGAGTTGTAAGTGGTTTTACCAAGATCACAAGCAGGTTGTTGAGAAGATAAGCTAGAACTAGATATTGATTGTCCAATACCTAAATACATGCTCTTTGTATTTCCATGGTGACTTTCACTATGTTTAAAAATTATTTTGAAGTACTAATTATCTCTTACCTCTAAGCTTCATAATTTCAAGTCAGACAGGGTTATGATATACATGAATATTAAAGTCATTCCCTGATTAACTGTTTTCCCTAGTTAATGGCATGGGTTTAGACAGGAAGTAGCCTATAAAATGGAGAAGAAAGAGGATAATAAGGCATTTTCTTGATAATTTGAAATCTTCTTATATTTTTCCTTAATTTTTCTCAATTGTGAAAAATATCACACATTTTTTTCTCATTTAAACACATTTCTAGGGGCCTCCCTGGTGGCGCAGTGGGTTAAGCAACGCACTATGAAGCAAACCGCAGCCACTGCAGCACGAGTTCCATCCCTGCTGCCGGCCAGGGAGG
>JAGFMF010011752.1:17805995-17822433 GCA_019455555.1 Galemys pyrenaicus | reverse complement strand
TTCTGCTCCCTGCTCTCTGTGGTGATCCTCTCACCCCCCTATACCTCTGGCCTGTACCCCAGTGCTTGTATGCATAAATAAATAAATCTTTAAAAAAAATAAACACATTTCTACCCTAAGGTGCTATGGATAAAATAATGCTGTCTTTATTTGGGATAAGTTGTGAATCTTTTATTAAGAGAAGAATATTAGGTCCAATTTAATCTTACAAAGATGTTTTCATACAGATACTTATAATTCATATACATATTATATTCTGATAGACCCTCCATTACATATTATGTGAAAAATGAATTCCAGTAAGCATTTCTCTTTCAAAGTGAGAAATATGTTAAGCTTTTTCAGTAGAATGTGCTGAGAGGACACTGCCAGGGGAAAGTGATCGCAGGTTCTGACATAGATAGGGTTAGGGCTGGCCTTGTGAGTTTGAGAATGTCAGATGCGGCCTGCTTGAATATTGGTCTGACAACTACAATGTGCTATCCTTTCCCAAGGAAACCAAAGCCTGCTCACCTTCTGCCCTTTATCAGGCTCCACTCATATCTTGTATCTTGTATATATTCTAGCAACTGATCATCACTGCTGCTTCTCCTCTAGCTGTTCCTTTTTCATAGCTAACAACAGTTAAACTTTCTCTTTTTAATATACTGTATGATGTGTGATTGCCCTAGACTGTCACAGGATATATGTGGATCATAAACTCCAGATAACCAGAAACTGCTGGTGTTGCTCAGTATTCTCAAACCCGTGTGATATACCAGACTTTCAAGGACTCCAAAAACACTTTGAATGAGCAGGACTCATTCAAATGACAGAATGACAGGACTGCCTTTATGTAGGTTGGACCATGGAACCTGCATGTCATAACTACATTGTTTTAAAAGCTCACCTCGAAACCCTTACTATTTTACTCTTTAATGATAACACTGTCAGGATTTGGGACAGGTCAGACTATTGTAGAAGTTTTGACAGTGGCTGTTGACATTGTCTATCAGTCAGTCTGTTTCCAAAGTGGATAATGAAAAGGATAGATACACTTTCCTAGCACATATGCAAACAGGATGTCAATATTCACAATATATAGATATCTACCATATATCAGGGAGCTGTTCTTGGTATCTAATATACTTCATTAAATTCCCTGCCTTCCTGGAGGCCACAGAATACTAATGGAAATGTTTTTCCTTATTCTGGAGAAGACATATACATTGAAAAACAAAGTGATAGGACTATATGATACAGAAGAAAAGGATAATGGTTCATATATTCATTTATTCTCTTAATGCATATGCTTTATGTGCTAATCACATATAACTCATCTTCACACTTTTTGGGAAAGAAATCATAATTCCTAATAGTGTCATTTTGTTCCATCTTTACAATGAGTTAGACAGAAGCAAAACATTTATGGCACGGGAGAGTTGGATAGGAGGCAATCAATGTCTTTACGTTAGGAATCAGAAGACCCAGATTTGAGTCCCAGCTCTGTAACTTAATGCCTCCTAAATAATAGGAAATTCACCTTTGTAAAATTAAAATAAATCCTATTCTATTCCAAAGTAAATCTCATGCAATAGTTGACAAGGAACGCCCCTCTAAACATTTCTTTTCTCTTTCCTCTCCTTAATTATTGACTTAATTTTTTAGAGTTCACAAATTGAGAAGGTACAGAAAATTCCCATATATGACCTATTCTCCTTATAAACAAAGCCTTTCTGCCTTTTATCAACACCCCCACTAGGCAGGTATACTTCACTATAATAGATGAACCTAAATTGATACAACATAATCACTCAAAATCCATACTTTACATGATGGTTCACCCTTGGTGTTGTATATTCTATGGATTCATGTATTCATCATTATGGTATAATATGGAATATTTTCATTGCCTTACAGATCTTTTGTATTCTGCCTGTTTATTTGTTATCATTGTATGGTCACTTCTGATATTTTACAGTTTATATAGTTTGCCTTTTCAAAAATGTGATAGTTGGAATCATAGTTTGTATACTTTTTGGACTGGCTTCTTTTACTTATTGACATATATTTAAGGTTTTTTAAACGCTTTTCATTTCTTTTTATGTTTTGGTAGTTTTTTTTTTTTTAAATCACTGAATACTAGTTCATTGCCTGTATGTACCACTGTTTATTTAATCATTCACTTACTAAAGGGTATCTTGGTTGCTTTCAAAGTAGGCAACTATTAAACAGCTGCTATAAATATATGTGTATAATTTTTTGTGTGGACAAGTTTCCAGATCTGTTGGGTAAATATCCAGGAGCGTGATTCATGTGCTGTATTGTAAAAATATGATCAGTTGTCAGAACTACGAACCTGTCTTCTAAAATAGCTCAAAGAGTGAGAGTCCTATTACTCTACATGCTCACTAGCATTTGGTATTGTCAATGTTCCAGATTTTGGTAATTAAATAGTAGCTTATTTTTACTTTAATTTTCATTTCTCTGATGACATAGAATGTGGAATATCTTTACATATGCATATTTTCCCTCTGTATATCTTTTTTCGTTGAAGTGCCTGTTAAGGTGTATACTTTGAATAATAGGTGCTTATCAGATGTGCTTTTGCAAATATTTTCTTCTCACTTTTGCTTGTCTTCTTATTCTCTTAATATGGTCTAAGAAGATGCCATATACCTACACAATGGAATATTAGCTACAAAAAAA
This sequence comes from Galemys pyrenaicus, assembly GCA_019455555.1. Classification (NCBI taxonomy): domain Eukaryota; kingdom Metazoa; phylum Chordata; class Mammalia; order Eulipotyphla; family Talpidae; genus Galemys; species Galemys pyrenaicus. Next base: position 17,819,745 of record JAGFMF010011752.1, on the reverse strand, counting down.
AAAAGAGATAAACCTGTCATTTGTGACAAAATGGATAAGTGAAACAAGTCAGAAGGAAAAAGACAAATAATGGTTTCATTGATATGTAGAATATAGAGAAATAAAGCAAGAGTCTCACAAAACCAAACCAAAGTTGAACCCTAGGAATCTAACCTAAAAATAATGACCTTACTGGGGAGGGGAGGGTAAGGGGGTATGGAAGGGTGGAAAGTAAAAGGCAGAGGGGTCAAAATACACTATGGTGTAGGACTGTGGGTTCCTTGGTTGTGGATGTAGTGTTGGCAATATACTGTTGAAGAAGTGGTATCTTCTGTTTCTGAATCACATACAGTGTAGTAAACCAAAGACACTTAAAAAAAAAGATATTGACTTCTGCAGGGTCAGAATTTTAAATTTTAACAAATTCCGTCTTACTAATCATTTATTTTATGATTCTATGATGTGCAAAAGCACATCTGATAAAGTCATTGCCATACCCAAAGTTATAAGGTTTTCTCCTAGGAGTTGTATAGTTTTGCTTTTCATTCATCAATCTATGATCACTTTAGATTAATTTTTGGGAAAGGTCTAATATTAGTGTCTAGGTTAATTTTTTTGGCATATGACATCCAGTTATTGAAAGACTACTTTTACTCTTTGTGTTGCCTTTGCTTCTTTGTTAAACATTATTTGACTATAACTCTGTACTCTATGCCAGTACATAGACCTACTGTTTTTTTATTCTTTTGCCAACTGTCTTTATTACTACAGGTTTAGAGTAAACCTTGAAGCTGAGAATGTCAGTTCTCCATTTAATACTACCACCTTTAATACTGTATTGAGTATTCCAGTTCTTTCATTTGCTTCTTCATGTTTGTTTGTTCTTATGACTTACATAGTTCTTTGCACACTGTAAGCATATAATTGTTTGTTATCTTGATGTATGATTTATATAATAACTCACAGACAAACACAATTATATTTATGTCTTGAATTTACTCAGTGTGGGATTATAAATGTATACCATGTATGCACTACAGCAAAAATTAGATATTTATATATGTGCATATATACATACACATGAATATACAATACCAATTATTAATTTGCAGATTTAAAATTAGGTCAGTGAGATGTTCTTTAGTCCTTTTCGAGTAAACTTTGTCATCTTTGGAATCTACTGTTTCATTAGCTACCACATTAAATCTCTTAATCTGCATATATTGTTGGGCACTGTCATCTTAGTAAGCTATTTCACTTTGTATTTTTGATAAGCAAAATTAATCTTCCTTGATAAGTGCTGTAATATTAGTTTGTTAATATGCTGGAGGACATATGCAATGTTAGAAATGGTTGGAATACTCTGCAACTTAAGCTTGCTAAAATACAAAGGGATTTCAGAAATCTTTACTAGTTAATCATTACTAGTAGGAGAGTCCAATTTCTCTAATTTCAAGCTAACCTAAAACTAAGCTTCATTTAAAATCCCATCTTATATTTCACTTTGGGAAACATTTAGTTTAGACTCCATACACACATATTCAAATTTTATCCTTTGCTTTTTTTAGATAGCTTTTTTCCATTTCTTCCTTTACTTAAACATCATTATCATTCTAGATATAAATCAAGCATATTGACTCCTAGAAACTTTCATTACTCACTTCAACCATATCAGTTACCTTAGTACAGGAAAATATTTCTTTCCATATTCAGAAAATTCATGGCATATCAGAATGCTTACACTTCATTACAATGTATTTGACTTCAGACTGATTACGTGCTATTACAAAGAAATGGATTCTCAATCCCTGGCTAATTTTGAAAATGAAGTGTGTTTTGGGAAATGCAGAGATTATTAGAAGGAGACAACTAGAAAACTAAATCAAGTAGAGTGAGCAGTGATCACTCAATAAGTGACGAATGAATGAATGAATGCATAGCTTCATTAGTTATATTTTATTCAAAATTATAACTTACTTCATTAGTCCATGGAAGGATAAAAGGTAACATAACACTGGGTTTGGAGTAAAAAAATGTTCAAGTTGCAGCTTTCCCAGGCTAATTTTTTTTGTGCCAAAGGAAAATTAAATAAACTTTCTAAGGCCCATTTATATTAGCTATCAAAGAAAAATAATCATGTAAAATAAGAAATAATTAAAAGTAATGTGTAAAGCTATAAATTACTATAGCAATAAAATTACTATTATTGTAACACAGTCTTTATTTTAAGTATTAAATGGGGGAAATTAATTAAGAAAACAAAAACCATTTAAGGAAATCAAATATCTTGTCTAAAATATTTCCTAACTTCTTGGCATATTCATATTATAAATGGCAATTTCTGAATGAAAATGTGATCCCTTCCATCTCATTATAAACTATAAGATAGATTAGAAAGTTAGGTAGCAGAAGACTGCTATGCCCTCTTGTAGGAGAGTAATAAGATCAAGGACAGGGAAAGAAAATTTATGAATTTCTCTGAGAAGGCAATCTTGCTTAAGATGGCTGGCATCCTGAAAGGATGCTGACTCTGATATTGTTTGATGCATAGACAGTTCTATGATAATGGTGTTTTAAATTAAGCAACAGCAACTTAAAACATACAACTACAAATAAATGTAAGTTTTAAAAAGAGTACTGTCCTTTAAGCCCCACTATATGTTAGATAATATATCACAAGTTTTACATACATTTTTAGTAATTTCTTCCTTGCTAAAACTCATGAGAAAAACATTATTCCCATTTTACATATAGCACACTCATTCTTAGAGGTTCAAAAAAATTTAATGAAAGCCACGTAGTTTATATGTGTTGATGAAATTAGAATTTAAAACCTGAGTTAATTTGAACCTACAGAATACATGTTACAAATAAAGCAATTTTGAAAGAGAAATATCTAGAAAAGTTAAAAGACTTAAATGCTTTATAGTTGAAGTTTATAAGCTACTCTCTAGGTATGGCTTGCAAAGCTAAAAGAAATACGTTGGCTTTAATAAGGTGACAGGGTTAGAGAGAGAAAGTTGTAGGAAAAAGAGCTTTCAACATACTAAAAGTATAATTGATTTGCTTAAGACCATGGTGGCCTAACACCTAATGCTTTTAAAGGTTGAAAGATTTCTATGGATAACAGGCTATGATTTTCAGTCAAGCAACCAATAAGAGTGATTTTCTTACAAGCTGAAGTATTTTTAGACCACGTATAGGTATTAATAATAATACCTAATTACCTAATACCTAATCAATATATTACCTGAGCTGATTCTTCTTTTACAACTATGTGCAGGTGACAATTATAAAGAATATTTATTATTCACTTATTTTGTGCCAGATATTGTTCTAAATGTTCAACTGATCTAAATGATCTTAGTGACAACCTGACAAAGCACTTAGTTCTATTATCACTCCACTTAATGAATAGGAAATGATTCAAAATGAGGAGTGATTCAAATTCAGGCAAATTGGTGTTAGAGTCATATTATTACCATTCTATTATGCTGATGTAAACTAATAACTACTAATTTAGCAAGCAGTATTTTATCAACAATCATTCTGTTATTTAAAAAAATTACTTTCCAAAGGAGATTTCTTAATTATCATTTAATGAACAGATTTAGAGGTCAGTAGTGGTTACTGACACTAACAACTAGTTGGAACTATAGTGAGAATTAATTTTACTTGGGTTTCTTAGACAATGTGGTAAGAAATGAAATTTATGTAGCATGTATTCTGATATATGTTATGTTTATAACATTCAAATGATTCATCATGAACAGAAACTCTGATATTCTATAAAGTGACAAAGCAATTTTATTGATTCATTTTTCTTCTCTGTATTTGTATATATTTGACATCATTTGTAGTTCCCATGGAATTCCCACCACCAATTCACCAACGCACCATCACCTCAGTCTCTTCTGCTCTTTCTGCCCTCATCTTATTTGCTCTCTCTTCTCCCTCCTCAAAGTGTCTCTGATTTGTCTTGTGACAAACATTTTTTCTTTTTGTTTTCTTTGGTTAATTTTTATCTATACTACTCTAAAGTAATGCCAAATGATTTTTTAATTTGCAATAAATTTTGGATATAGCATTGTCCATAATTATGGGTGGCAGAGGTTGATTTCTTCTGTAGTGTAATATATATATATATTTTGAAATTTGATGTAATATATATTTTCAAATATATATTTGAAAATTGGTGTAACATGTTATATTAAAGTAGAAATATATATCAGATGAATAATTGCATCTAAGTGAATACAACTAAAATAATTCTTTTAAACCATACTGATTAGACCAGCCTTTCAGTGATTAGATTCTATGATTAAGTAGGAAAAATTCAGGTACTCTATGAACTTTGAAGCCTGGGAAATATTTTAAAATTAGACACATTAAACTTATTATTTCAAAATCAAATTATTATTCAGCAAAATCAACTTGCATGCATTAATTAATTTAGATACAGAAATGTAATAATGCCAACTAACTTGCTAAAAAGTATAAATAATCATTTTGAAGTTTTCATATATCTAAAGTATAACCACCTAGAGGTTTAAAATATATATATTTTAAAAACTATTAATGAGGTAACATTGGTTTACAGTATTGTCTGTGATTCAAATACGTAGGTTCACACCTGCTCAGATGCATGTCATCACACCATACTCTCTACCAAGACATCCTAGATCACTGAATTTTTCACACTCAATCAAATACTAACCATATAGCTATAATATTGATGATTAATAAACATTTTTCATGAATAACTTAGAATTTATAATTAAGTATAAGTTAACGCTTGGACTTTTGAGGTTCATCATAATGAGGGAAAATAAAGAAAACATCTTTTATATTAATATATTGTACTATAATAATTTAGAAGCTATTACAAAATCTCAAGAGTATAAGTTAAAGAGTTTGAAATTTTTTTATGTTGTATTACTTTGAAATACCATAGACTTTTTTAAATGTTTACTTTTTTTTTCAGTTATTAATTGTAATGCTGTTATTGTCCATACCTTGATATATACAGAATACAGTTTTCTCCCCAATTAATGGTAATAAATGTGTGCAACAGGTTTACAAATCCAAAAAATAAGCATTAATAAATTTAAGCTGTTATATATGTAATGGAAATAATTTTTGAAAGCATGGTTTTGACAGTATAATATCTAAACTTAGGCTATTTTTCAACAGTTTACTTCAATAAAAATTATCTTTACCTATACCATGCATTAAACCAATGACAAAGGCCTAAACTCTACTTTGATGCAGAAAATAAACTTTTTACAATTAGCCTAAAAAGTTCTTTTACAACTAAGTGATCAAACAATTTAATATAATCCACAGGGGTTGGGAAACTGGGGACAAAGGGGTAGACCATTGTGTCAAAGAATACAAATAAAATAAAAACTGATGATGCTAATTTTAGAATTAATTTAATTTTGTTTATATCAAAAGAAGACATATAAAGAAAGAAAAAAATCCAAATACACATTTTTGGGCAGTTCTGGTTGCTGGCATCCTACCCCCTATCTGTAAAAGAATGCTTGTTGGCATTTGTTTCCATCAATTCATTTGTGATTTCTAAATTAATTCTGAAGGAAACCACAACTTACTTGAAGATCCCGCTGAGTGTCTGTGTGCCTGATTTTTTTTTTCTCTCTTCACAGACAAAGCACTTCCACTGGTCATGGAAAAAAGGTCTAAATCCGTGTCTTCTCTGCTTACAAGTCTTGCCTGGGAGCAATGGGAGAGAATGTATACAATCATGAAACAAAATATGGCATTTTCTGAATGCAGCTCACATTACCCCAAATAAACAAACAGGCTCTGTCAAACAACCTTCTTCAAAATGATACCACAATCCTTTATTGCTGCCCAGGCAGAACAAATGCACTATGTCAAAGCATTTTTTGCAAATAAGAGCCGATTTTAAAATTGAGGTTTGCTATTTGAGTCTGTACAACAAAAGAAAACATTTTAGTACAGTAATTCTGATGAAAATCAATCTTAAAGGCAACTGATGAACTTTAAACAGCTTAACATCACTTATTTTACCAAGTATATTATTTAAGTCTTAATTGAACATTAGAAATGTCATATTGGATTATTTTTTGAATATTTATATTTTACCACATATAAGTATTAATCTTCTCAATAAAATTCCCTTAAATGCCTTTCATCCCATATTTATGTTTCACAAATCACAATAGGTCCTTACTTTTTCATCACAACAATCATTAATATAAAAATATTACACATTCAGTCTAACTGGGAAGTAATTTTTCCATGTTGGATGTGAGAAAATTTAAATATGGCAAAGTAAAGCCATAAGATAATCACTGTGGTTTAAGAAATTGTTCACAGATTATGAGCTATAAAAAACACATGAAACCAGAACCTAAAGATCATTCTCTTTCATATACTGATCATTGCTCTTCTTCTTTACATCATCCTTCCCACTTACTTCCCAGCCACACACGCATGAAGTTATCATTACTAAGTAAACATGATTGCAATGCTGAAATTAGAATAGAAACTATTCTGTTATTCTGTAATGTCAGTCAATTTTTGATGTACTTGGTAAGTGAAATAACTGCATTGTTAAAAAACTTTAGTAGAAAACTATGTGGAATAAATAACTGTTGACTCTAATAGTAAAATTGTTATATTCTTTCTGAATTTTATGTACAACAAGTACATAGGGGTACATATATATAGGGGTACATATCTTGTTATTCTCATAGAGCAGCTCCATCAGTATTAAGACTTAATAAAAACCCAAAATTTTTAAGAAGTTAGATTAAGAAATTAAGGTAGAAATGCCAAAGTAATACCACAGTTTTGGTGAGACCAGTTAGAAAACAAGGAATAATATATTAACCACATATGGGAACTTCCTGCTGACTAATGAGCATTTAATTACAAACTTCAAATTTTTAAAATCAGGTTTTTTGGTTTCAATCCAATGATGTAATTTCTCTACACCACCTATTTAAAAACAGAAATCCCACCTTTCTCCAAATAAGATGATACCTGTATGTCCAAAAAATATTTATGAATGCATACCTTCCCCAAATCCTGTTACATCCAAAAGATTTCTTACAATACTGAAATGTCAGCTACTAAACTAAGTCAGTTATAACAATTGATTTAGAAGTGAATTTAACAAAAACACATGATTTCGCATTGGTGCTACCTAGTAGCATAAATGCAAAGCTAGAAATTTTATAAAATAACTAGTTATAAGCTACTTACTGCATATGTCAAAACCACACATACACTAACTTCAGGTTTTCATGCTGAATATCATTCTTTCTCTTACTATTAACAGATAAACCATAAGAAGAATATCTTTTGTACCATGTAAAATGGAAATACTTAAAGACTGAAGATAATTGAAAATCATTTCTATGAAAATGCATGTTTAATTGAAAAATTCTAGTGTTAAATATTTTATATGGTTATAGCAAAATAAGCAGTTTTATGTTAATGTCATAAGATTTTTCTTATTGCAGTTCAAGAGTAAGTAGTTATTTTAGAAATTTTGCAAAATTCTTGTAGCTTGTTTTTCTGAAAAAGTACATGTATGTATTCAATATTAATTTCAAAATTAACACAGGTAGTATAATTTTTCTTCAACTTGCTTTTTTAACTGTACATCATATCTGTGAGATTCAGGTTGGGTTCATTATCTTAACTCTTTGAATAATATCTAAGACAGCAGAAAATTACTGCACATTCTGTGAACATATATCACTGTACTATTTCTAGACATATGAATTATTTTAAAAGTTTATGGCCTGGTTGCACAAATCTGAATTACGCATACCTATCCATTTACAATACATTATCATCAATGAACACCTCTTTCCTTTTTTAAGGTTTATTATATATACATACAAGAACTGGGATTCAGGCCAGAGGTGCAGGGGATGAGAGTATTCACGAGAAAGAGTGGGGAACTGAACAGGCAGATTGACTGAAATACACTGGTGGGGGGAGCGGCAGCTGAGACAGAAGTCTGCTGCATCATGGAGATCACCTCCCTGACTGGGGATTGAACTCATGCTGCAGTGACTGTGGATAGCTTCATAGCGCTAAGACTTAACCCCTTGCGCCACTAGGGAGGCCCCCATTTATTTTTTATATAGTAACATTATCATCAATGAACACCCCCCACTTATATAATAAAGCAGTAAATAAAGCAGAATAATAACATTATCATCAATGAACACCCCCCACTTATATAATAAAGCAGTAAATAAAGCAGAGTATTATATAAGCATGGGCATGGAAGTCATTTTAAATGGCTTATGGTAATTATTTACAAGGAGTAAATGCATAAACTAACTTGCAGGTCAATCATTTAAAAAATATTTACTCATTTACTTATTTTATTCAAAATTCCCATAGAAATTGAAAAAGTTGGTACTGAGAATTCCCTATATACCATCCACGTATATAGTGACTGACTCAGTGATATCTTATATAAACCAGTGTTATTAATAAAACCAGGAAATTCACATTGTTCCAATACCATTACTAAACCACAGACCTTATTAAGACTTCACATGTGCCATTTGTTTGTTTATACTTCTATAACACGTTATCACATGTATAGGCTCATACAACTATTATTAGAATTGGGATATATCATCTTCCCATAAAACAATCTTGCACTTTCTTTATAGACATACTCTCTCCCCAATCTAACCACAGGCAAACACTGGAGAACCAATATGTTCTCCATTTCACTAAACTGTTTTTGAAATGTTATGTAAATGAAATAATACTGCATGTAACCTTTAGAAATTATCCTTTTAACTGGGCAAAATATCTCTTGAGATCCATCAAAGTCTTTGTATCCAGATTTTATTCATTTGTTCCTTTTTATTGAATATCCATTGTATGTATGAACCATTTGTTTATACTTTTACTCACTGAATGAGATTGGATTTTTCCTAATTCTGACTATTAAAAATAAAACTGCTATATATATATATTTGTGTACAGTTTTGATTGAAAATAAATTAATTTCTCTAGGAAAAATATACAGGAATAGAATCATTGGGTCATATGTTTATATATGTATATACACACATATATATGTGTGTTTAACTCTTTAAAAACTTAAATTTTCTTTTAAGTGTACCATTAACAGCAGCACTATATGAAATTCAATTGTGCCACATATTTGTCATTACTAGGTAACATTAGCATTTTATTTTAATCATTTGAATGTGTGTTTAGTGCTATTACAGTGGCTTTAATAACTTCCCTAATGACTGATGATATTTAACATGTATTTATGTGCTTATTTCTATCTGAATACTCACTTTGGTGAGATCTATATTCAGGCCCATGGATAACTTTGATAATCTTCCAAGTTGCTGTGTGCATTGGGGGTAATTCCTAGGTAGGTACACCATTGTAAGAACATACCATATTTCATCCATTCTCCGTCAAGATGATGAACTTGTGGGGTTTTATTGTTGTTGTTTTTTGTAGTTTTTCAACTTTATCCATAAAACCTCATGTCATTTTTATTCAGTCTTTAAGTGGACCTTTTTTTTTCTACTTATTTTGGGTAAACATTTAGAAGACCTAGGGTAGGGTTATGCCTAATTTTATAAGAAATTGTCTATTTTCCAAAAAAGGACATACAAGGAATCCAAATAGGGAAGAGGAAGTAAAACTATCATTATTTGCAGATCATGTGATAATATACTTGGAAAACCTTAAAGGCTCTACAGAAAATCTAATTAAAACAATCAACCAGTTCAGTTAAGTAGCAGGATACAAAATAAATGCAAAAAGTCAGTAGCCTTCCTATACACAAACAACCAGTCTGAAGAAGAAGAAATCAAGAAAAATATACTCTTTGCAATTGAAACTAAGAAAATAAAATACTTGGGAATCAACCTAACAAAAGAAACAAAAGACTTATACAGAGAAAACTATAAAACACTATTAAAAGAAATAGAAGAGGACACAAAGAAGTGGAAAAATAGCCACTGTTCATGGATAGGAAGGATCAACATTATCAAAATGGCCATCCTACCAAAAGCAATTTACAGATTCAATGCAATGCCAATAAAAATCTCAATGAAATTCTTTAAGGAAATAAACCAAATGTTGATGAAATTCATATGGAGACACAAAAACCCCAATTAGTCAAAGCTCTATTGACAATAAAGGAGAATGGAGGTATCACACTCCCAGACGTCAAACTCTACTACAAAGCAACAGTTATTAAAACAGCATAGTACTGGAACAAGGACAGGCACACAGACCAATGGAACCATATAGAAAGCATGGAAGTAAAACCACACAACTGTGGACAACTGATCTTTGACAAAGGAGCAAAGAACTTGCAATGGAACAAAGTTTATTCAAGAAATGGTGCTGGCAAAACTGGTCCACCATATGCAAAAAAAAATGAAACTGGACCACTACCTCACACCATGTACAAAAATCAACTTAAAATGGATAAAAGACCTAAATGTAAGACCCAAGACTATAAAATTTATAGAAGAAAACATAGGTAAAATGCTACAAGACATACATCTCAATGACACCTTTGAAGATGCATCCCCCAAAGCAATAAAAATGAGAAGAGAAGGATAAGAGAGAATAAAAATAAACAGATGGGACTACATCAAGATGAAAAGCTTCTGTACAGCAAAGGAAACAGTAAGTAAAACAAAGAGAAACCCCACTGACTGGGAAAAAATCTTTGTGCTCCACACAACGGACAAGGGTCTGATCACAAAGATAAAAAAGAACTCGTAAGACTCAAGAAAAACAAAGTAAAAAACCCAATCAAAAAATGGGCAGAACTTAAAAGACACTTCTCCAAAGAGGACATATACATGGCCAACAGGCACATGAGAAAATGCTCAGCATCCCTCACAATCAGGGAAATGCAAATAAAAACCACAATGAGGTACCACCTTACACCGGTAAGAATGGCACATATTAAAAAAAAAAAAAACTAACAACAAATGCTGACGAGGATGTGGAGAAAATGGTACCCTAGTACACTGCTGGTGGGAATGCAAGCTAATCTAACCACGATGGAAGGCTGTATGGAGGTTCTTCAGTTTACAGAGATGGAACTACCTTATGATCTGGCAATCCCACTCCTAGGCATCTACCCAAAGAACACAAAAACACCAATCCAAAAGAGCACCTGTACTCCTATGTTTATTGCAGCACTATTTATAATTGGTAAGACCTGGAAACAACCCAAATGCCCAAAAGTAGATGACTGGATCAAGAAGATGTGGTACATAACCATAATGGAATACTAGTCGGCAATCAAAAATGATAAACTAGGGTCATTTATAGAAACATGGATGGAGCTAGAGGGAGTTATACTCAGTGAAACAAGTCAGAAGGCAAGAGAAAAATATTGGATGGCTTCACTTTTGAAAGGAATGTGAAAGAGTAACAACTCCAAAAAAAAAAAAAAAAGGGGAAGAGTAAGTAAGCTCAAGAAAATGAGGACTTACAACCAAAAACAAACAAACAACAACAAAACTCAACTAGACCAAAAGGTCTAAGATAAACTAAAGGGACTATGGGCCGGGGGAAGGGAAGAAGAGCAAAGATGTGGATGAGGGTAAAGGAGCACAAGGGACTGAGATGATGCACACGGGTGAAATGGTAGTGTGAACTCCCTGGTGAATACAAATGATGTCAAATATAATTAAATAAATCTAATAAAAAAAGAAATTGTCTATTTTCAAAAAGTCATTAAAATTTCATTTGGATAGGCACAAGGAGGGAGGAGGAGGAGTTAAAAAGCAGAGGTGGGGAAGAGTAGAGAGAGAGACACACACACAGACACAGACACCACAACACAACTTTCTGAAGCACTTCTCTACTATTCTATTAAGATCAGCAACTCTAGTATTTTATAAAGATCATATAAGCAACTCTGAACATTTTTATCTTTCTTATCAATTCACTGAAATCAAAAAGCTGTTTTGGGCTTTCCCTTCTTCTGCAGTCCAAAAAGTGTTTCCAGATTGTTATCTGGGGTGATTATAGAACTCAATTTATGTGTATCTTTTATTTTAGGGATCAGAGGCCTATGTGCCTTGAATGTATGAAAAACAGTTGTTTTGTCTCTAACGTCTAACTTGAGTTTTGAACATTTTTTTCACAAGGGCTAGTTTGATACCTAATCACTACATTATAGCCTAAAGCAGAAGCATTATTTAAGAAATTGTATGAGAAAATTGTCATATTAAAATTATGTATATTAATTTTAACTCAGTGTTATATTTTGGAGATCTATTTTTAGTATATGTTTGGTGTACTCATCCTATTTGCTGCATTGTGTTCTATAGTGTATATTTAAACAATCTTTCCTATTAATTTCCTTAGTGATAATCTAGGTTACCTTCTAACTCTTTAAAAATAATGTAATAACTGACATCCCAGTATATATGTATTGATGGACCTAGTCAAGAATTATATATATATACTATGTATAAATAAATATATGTGTATATGTGTATACATATATGCATGTGCATGCATGCATTACCACATATATACATACACATATATATTTTTTAAAGATTTATTTAGTTATGCATACAAGACCTGTGCTGGGGCACAGGTCAGAAGTGCAGGAGGTGAGAGGATCCACCAGAGACAGAGTGGGGAACAGAACAGGAAGACTGACTGAAACACACTGCTGAGGGGAGCAGCGGGCTAGGCAGGAATGGTCTGCTGCGCCATGTGGGTCCCCTTCCTGGCCAGCGGCAATGATCGAACTTCTGCTGCAGTGGCTGTTTTGCTTCATAGTGCGTTGCTTAACCAACTGCACCACCACAGAGGGCCCTATACACACACATTTTTTCCTCCAACAATGAGTTTGAGGAATAATAGGATATACAAAGATCTGCTTCAATAGACATTGATGATTTCTTTCCAGATGACTGTACCAACTTTTACATTCACCAGTCATGCAAATGTGTTCCCAAATTGTTGACAGCACTTTGCATTATTCAGTTTTCTATTTTTTTCCTATTTTTGTGAGAAATATCATCTGACTTCAGAAGCTTAATTTTTTATTCCTCTGTTCATATAACTGAGTATCTCTTCATACACATGCACATACATTCAGGCATTTAAACATAATCTCTGTAAACTGTCTCTTTATATTCTTTTTCTATTGTGGTCAGTGGGTTACCTGATTTCACACATTTTATTTTTGAGTTCTTTTTATATTTAGGTAGGTGATAAACTATTATTATATTTAGACATTGAAAATAATTTGTCTTTGTAATTGGTCTGTTAACCTCTTCTATGAAATCCTTTAGAGCAAGTCATATAATTTGTACTATTTGTAATTGTTAAAGAATTTTTTACTATTGCTAAGTTGCAAAGATACCCCTATTTATTTTATAAATTTTACAGCTTTCCCCTTCAAATTTAATCTTGAAACCTGAATTTGATTTGATTATTATTGTAAAGGGAATATGTGGTCCATATGTACTCCTGTTATTTTTCCCTGCAATGCCAGTTTACTGAATGTTGATTCAGTACTGATTATTAAACAATCTGACCTGAGCTATTCATATCTATTCACTATTCATATTCTACTAGTCTATTTATTAATGTATATGCTAGCACCAAAATTTTTTTTCATTAATTTTTTTATTATTATTAGTTATATTTGACATCATTTGTAGTCCCAGGGGGTACCCACCACCATTTCACCCGTGCACCATCACCTCAGTCCCTTGTGCAC
>JAGFMF010011752.1:17630864-17805335 GCA_019455555.1 Galemys pyrenaicus | reverse complement strand
GGGTTTCTTTTTGTTCTGTTTAACGTTTCCTTTGCTGTACAGAAGTTTTTTATCTTGATGTAGTCCCACCTATTTATCTTCTCTCTCATTTTTATTGCTAGCACCAAAATTTTACCTTAGCTTTCTATTAAGTGTTTATATCTGTACCTAAGTTATTCTTTTTTAAGACTGACATATAATCTTCAGTTTTTATTCATCGAGATACATTTTGGAATGATATTTCTTAGTTTCCTAAAAAAATGTAGCTAATTTTGGTTGGAATATACATATTTATTGTGGAACAATTGACATTTAATATGCTAAGTTGTTGCATGGATGAATAGTAAATTTACTGAGCATATCTTACTCAGATCACTTTTAATGAGTAAGTGGGATTATTCCAGTTGTGAAGAAAACTGAAGTTAGTAGCTCTCAGCTGAATACTTTTTTTGAAATTGTCTAAATTGGAGGGAGCTGACTTGACGAAGCCATACCTTCTCCTGAGGCAACACAGGAGCATAAAGCCTGGCCCTAATACTTCAAGCTGGTACAATTAAAAGGAGCTTCCATTACTAAAGCACTCTTCCTCTACTGCAACTTTAATGCAGTATACTTTCTGCCTTTGCTCCATCTTGCTTCTTACATCTCTCAAAGCACTTTTTTCTGGAAGCTTCTCCAGTAAATGTCAAATATCAGAATCTCAGATATATCTTGCATCAATGTTCAAAACTGTTAGTAACATATATACTGTTAGTATCCTAACCAATTTTCTAGGATAAGCTGCATACCATTCTTCCAACAGCTTCTCTACTGAAGTGCAAGAAAATATTTGCTGAATGAGCATTTCAAAACTATACATAGGCTCTCTAAATATTTAGAAAATATTAATTTTAGCTATTGCTCTAATTTTTGCTCCTCTTCAGGAAAACTCCTTAAATGAGTTGCTGTGAGAATGATAGATATAACTTCTTTGTATATTATAGTAATAGTTTCCATTAGAAAACATTAACTTACATAATTTTTAATAATTTTATCGGTGTATGTAGAATATAATGAGGAGATTAATATGGAAACTGTCATAAAGTTAGGGTCACTTGATACATCCATTTTCACCTGCCAAGGAGGTCACACACTTCTATCATCAGTCAGGGTACATTCTTGTCAGGAATTTTCTGGAAACACATCGAAAATTTGTTTATGGGTTCCATGTCTCTAGAATACATACTGACTCTTCTTCTGTTAACATGGTCTTCTAATGAACTCTAGTACAATAGACTTTATCAAAGTACCTATAGTTACATTGTCTAGAATACACTCTTTGGTCACCATAGCCAGGATTTGGTTGTTTCTAAACTTCCAGTCATTTGCACTTAGAGTACAAGTTACTTAGAGTGGTTGAGTTTGAAATTTCTTCTTAATTTTTATCTGGTTTTATTTTTGAGTTGTGAGAATATTTTTCTGTTTCCCCCAAGTATCCTACTCTTTGAAATATTCAAGAAAATAACTTCACTATGCAATCCTATCCACAATAATTTTATTTAAATATGGCTGTATGCTACTATTTTAAAATCTGTCATATAGATTAACATTTTAAAGTAATATATTTTAAAGCTATATTAAGTCAAGAATGCATGTTATAATTTTGATAGATAGTATTTTAAGATTACCCAAATTGATAAATTGTGACATTTTCATAATTGAATCTAATTATAGACATATTTTTAAAGTGCCATTTATTATAGTGCTGGTGTCTATAATTTTTTTTTAAGCTTTGAACACATTTCTTACCACAAGCTGAACTCTCCCACCATTGCGTACATCTGGATCTAACTCAGGCAAGAAATGTTTGCTGCAGAGTGACAAAAACAAAAATCATATAATATAAACATAGAGGAAAATATAAAAGAAAATATCCAGTGAAAAGTTTTGAAGAAATCAATAAATTACAAGAAAAAGTATGCACTGCATCATGTCTTTAAATATAATTTATTTAAAAGTAAGGGATATTGTCAAAATTTTTAACATATCTAAAGTATATTCTAAAAAAATTTTTTTTGGTATTATATTTTATTTATACTAATGCTTTTAAATCTCCAAACCAGAACTCTTATATCTTATTTAATAAAGGTGGTAGACAATATATTTGTTTTTAGTTATAAGAATGTTAGCTTAAGCATTGAATCATTGAACATAAAAGATATTTTGCTTGTACTGAGTAAAATATTGAATAAAAAATTCTCAAATGCTGATAATTTTATTACTACTTTCTTTACTCGCAATGAACTGAAAAGCAATGTAGATTATAAAATGTTGCTTTAATTTCACTTTCACTCTCCATATCCATTGTCATATTTTAAAAAGAATTATTGATAGAATTGACTACATATAAAAGTTTCAATTCATATATCTTATAAAAAATATTTCAGTTTTTACCCAGTGGATAAATTCAATATTAACCTTAATAATTTTTAAAATTTATATATATTTAACATTAATTGTAATCCCCATGTATTCCCCATCACCATTTCACCAGTGCACCATCACCTTTGGGCTATAATCTGCCCTCAACCCTTCCCCCGCCCCAAGTGTCCCCAATTTGTCCCTGTCTTTTTCTTTTTGTTGTGTTTTTATTATTATTTATATTATTCTTTTCCTTGATGCTTATTTGGTTCCCTTATATTCCTCCTAGGGGGGAAACCATCTGGTATTTTTCTTTTGTCTTCTGACTTATTTCACTGAACATAATCCCTTCAACTCCATCCATGTTCCTATGAATGACTCTAGTTTATCTTTTTTGATTGCTGAATAGTATTCCATCATGTATATGTACCACAGCTTCCTGATCCACTCATCTGTTTTTGGGCATTTAGGTTGTTTCCAGGTCTTACCTATTGTATTGTATTTATCTTTTGGCTTTTATTTCAATAAAACTTTGACCCAGCATATATACAATGTTAAGGGCTGAATAATTAAATTCCCTCAAAATTCATCTATTTAAGTCTCAACTCTCATTATCTTGAATATAACTGAATTTGGAGATAGAGCCTAGAAAGTGATAATTAAGGTAAAATGGATTCATCTAAGTATACCTTAAAGTAGTATGACTGATGTCTTTTTAAGAGGAGATTAGAATGCAGATACCACAGACAGAGGGATAGCTATGTGAGATCACAGTGAAAAGGTGACATCTGCAAGCTAAGCAGAGAACTTCTAAAGGAACTAAACTTGCTAACTCTTTGATCTTGGACTTGTAGTCAGCAGAATGGTGAGAACATAAATCTTTGCTGTTTAAGTCATCGGATCTCTTCTATTTGTTAAGACATCCCTTGCATTAACAGATGTTAATACATACATTAACATAACAAAACAAATTGATTAGGTTCAAATCCACCTTGTTTGTTGCTAAGGGATATGAATATTTGATATCCTCAACCTTGTGAATTCACCTCTATCCTGTTAGATTTTATCATTTCACTATAAAAGAGAGGGAACCAAATATTAAGACATCATTGCAAATTAGTTACATGACTAGCAAAGTGCCAGTGTCAGGGCTGAATGATCATTTTAACTGCCAAACATAAATGAAAACAAAAACAAAAACAAATAAAAGACAACATGCAATATGTGCTATTTATAAAGTTAAAGGGCATCACACATTTTAAATGCTTTATTAAGTAGAATCATTTGCATGGTTCAGCTGTTGATTTTAAAAAAAGAATTACAGAAACAGCATTCTGAAACATTTTAGGGTGAACAATATTGCGTGATTAAATCTATTTTATCTAAGAGGTTTTTATAACCTAGCAATGTGGTGTATTGGCCTTTGGCTATAAAGTCATGTTTGTTTGTTTTTTAAGCACAATTAACCTAGATTTCACTTTGCAAGATATGTTTACTATACAAAAATCTAATTTAAAGGAAATGACCTTACCATTTCATATTTCTGGAACCAGTTGTTTCATGAACCCCAACCTGCGTGTGAAGCCATTGGTATGTGTATTCTTTACTCCTTTCTAATTTTTCATTTGCAGTAGAATTCTTATGGATAAACTCCTCTTCCTTGCCTGGGGAAGAAATATGGAATTTTCAGTTATTTAAAGAGCTCAAACTTTGGCCAATTGGTTTAGTGTAGTCTCCCAACTCTGTCATAAGAAAGTAAATAATTCATAATTCAAGTAAATAATTCATCTGTAGGAAAAAAAATGTCAAAGATTAAGATTTCTCTTGCTTTAGTTTGAAACCCATCTCTTGAAAAATAAAGGAACTGTTTAATGCAACCACTGCTCTAAAAGGTTTACTTTTTAGTGTTTTAATTAGAATATTAAGAGAATTAATGTTGGCAGGCAGTAGGATTTTGGTATAAAAAGAGTATCTGTTTGCTGTCATGTCTTTTAGGTTTACTTTCAAATCTAGTTGTTCTTGTGTTAGCCTTACCCATATGTAGAATTTATAAATTATATTTAGCACATTTGACAGAACTTTGACTTTAAATAAAACCAAGCTTGTTTTATATAAGCTAAAACATTATTTTAAGCTAGGAATATAAAGCATTTCAGGCTTTGGGAAAACTGTGCTTATCTCATAGCAGCTATTTCAGAGATGGTGAGGAAGCATAACAATGAAGTCAATTGTGGAAGATATTCAAGAGGAGAAGTTAAATGGGTTAAAAACAAAAAATAGCATACAAATACAATTGTTAGAAAGAGGAAAATTCCAATTTAAATGCTAAATTGACTATACATGTTTGCATTAGTGAAAATCCCTCAATACTGCTACTATGTAAATGCTTTCAATTTCAGAATTACACCAAAGAGTCTTCATAAATTCATTGTTTTAGGGACTTTCTTCATCATCTTAACTTTTAGATTGCTTCTGTTTTGGTGCCATCACCATGTTTAAGGACTTACTAGTTTTGTAGGCATGATTGATAGTGCACCAGAGAAAGGTGGTTCTAGAAAAATAACTCTTGGTAATCAAACTCACAAGAATAAAATCTGTTATTCAAAACATCAGTTTATTAATATGAACTATTCTTTCACTAGAGATGTTAGTATGTAGAAGCCACCTTTTATTTGCAAATCATTTGGAAAACAAATAAAATATGGGGCTAGATATGTTTTGAAGACTTGGTACATGTATACACACAAACACACATACACACAAACACTTGTCATCCTGAATACCGAGTATGACACATCTATCATGTTGTTTTTTGCTGAAAAATTGCTACTGTGATTAGTGAAATGACTCTAGTTTTCAATCCAAAATGATACTAGAGTCTCAGGTAAGCTAAAATTCAGGACGTTTCATTTCTCTTAATTTCATGGTATTTGTAAAGTTAACTTCCTTTTACTTCTCATGTGCCTTATGTTTCTAAAATAGCCAAGCTCTTTATATTCTGAGCTTAAGCCAAATTTTGCATAATTGCTACACTGGAAGAAAAATTGCTTCACATGAGAGGGTTGATCAACCATTTGAATCCATGAGCATACACCATCTTGATATATGACCTTATAGGTATATACAGTGAAACTATAAAATAGACTCAAACAAAGGAAGATTTGGCGTTGCCACAACCAGTTACCACACAACATAAAGTCTCTTCTCCAGCAGAGTCCCAGCCTTAGATCTGCTTTTCTTCAGTGATCTGACTCGATGTTCCACTCATGTGTGTAGTGATTGAAAATAGGGAGGACTCAGTGAAACTGATGATCAATTGAGCCCATGGCTGAAATCTCATCTAGTCTTGATATATGGGAATTGTTTTGCAACAAATGTACTCCTAGGTAAAATTAAGGGAAAAAAAAGCGTGCAAATCTGTGTCTATTTGTAGAACAGTGACATATAATTGCAATAGTCAGTTTTAAAAGTACTTATTTTGGAAAGTTTTCCTCAATGCTACAAAACTCCATAAACCCTAAGTGGTTACATCAAAACTCAGCCAAGGTTCTAAACAACAACCCCCTTGAGTAAAGACGAGAGATTTCACTGTAAGGGTCCAATTCATATTAACCATTTAACCCTATGGCATAATGGTAGGTTGGCATGAGCACAATGTAGGACAGAGATCAGGCACAGTGGTGAGGTTGGCTGGATGTACTGGAAGATACTGCGATGAAAATGTTGGAGGAAGTAATTCTGTTTTGGCTAAATCATTTCAGGATTATTCCTGTCACTGAGAGAGAAAGAGGTAAGATTTACTTTTTGAATTTTGTAGCAATCATACTTTTGGCATCTTGTATGAGAAGAATAATGATGACCTGTGCTAAACTGTTGCTCATCAGTTTCTAGTCAGGTGCCCAATAAATCCTTCCTTTCAATTATGGGAGGAGAGTCATTCTGCCACAGAAAGCCAAAAAAACACTTTTTTTTTTTTTTTAAACATTCTTGTTTATTTTTTCACAGTATAGAACTTCTCCCCTCAGGTGCGGTCACCATAGTTTTCCCACAACCAAAGGGACTGTCCTCTACTCTTTACCTCCTGGCCTTTCCTACTTCTTTTGGTCACACTTCATTAATTTCTTGTATCGTTAACCTAAGACAAATGATCTTACTGTGAAGCCTCCCTGGTGGTGCAGGGGTTAAAATCTCAGCGATATCAAGCTATTGCCAGGCACTAGATAGGCAATGCTCATTACCTCATGGGAATGACAACCTAGAGGATGAGATATCACCAAATTCTATCTTATCCCTGTCTCATATCCAGCTGAACATCAGAATCATAACCAGTTTTTATCAGAATCATCATGAATTCCCAAATCATACAGACCAGAGATTCTGGAGTTAATCTTGACTTCTCATCTGCTAAGCAATAATAGCTAATCAGAACCTTGATCGAGTTGGGTATCTCACTAATACAATAATCTGGTTCCTTCTTTCTCCCATTGCCCTGCTTTTACTTCAGGCTCTGTTTTACATAGGAGTGAGCGGGCATGACATGTAAGTGTGGTGATATATGTGTGAGGACTTATTTCTTACCTATCATGACAGGAGAGGTGTCCTTCCTCCTAAGTTCAATTACCTTAAGTGTGCTCAGACCCCAACCCTTCTATGTAATCTAAAATCTGTCATCATCAGGGTTTTCTTTTATTCTCTACTTTTAATACTCTCAAACTTTTTACTTTCCTCAAAATCATTCTTCTTCTCACTTTCACTATCAGGCAACCTTCTTGAAATAGTAGACAAATTTCAGTGGTGGTTGATATATTCCATTCATGCGTCCACCACTGCAGGATGAATTTCCTCTCTATGCCACTAGAATGGTTCACAGTGCGAATAGCAAGGCTGCTAAATCTTTGGATCTTTTTGTTTTCATCAAATCCTCTACAAAATTGTACACTGTGATCCCCTCTTTCCTTCTTGAAAAGCTTTTTTCCTTTGAATTTTTTTTTTTCATTCCACTGTTTTTCTCTGACTTTTTGTCTAAACCCTAGTTTCCTTTGAGGATGCTTCTTCTGATCTCATGATTCTTCTCCAGGTTTCTATTCTGTCCCTATCTTATTCTTAGACTATATTCTTCCCATATGATGATATTCATAGAAGTCCCGCCACCATTTTCCTTCTAAAAATTTATATCCATCCAAAGTCTCTCCCCACTTACCTCTCCAGATAATTTAAACTAACCATGAAAAAAAGCCAAACTCATGTATTAGTGTACCTTTTCCCAGGTTTCTATAATTCTACCACCAGCCAATGCACAACTCAGAAACCAGAGTGTTGTACTGAACCAACATTCTTCCACACTCTCCAAATTTATATTTCATCTCCTAAATTCATTTTAACCTGTCAGATCTATTTTCTAATGCCACTAATTTAATTCAACCTGCCATCATCTCTTATGAATTACTAAAACTACCTTTTTACTGGTCTCTTTGCTTTTGGTCCTGTTCCCATATATCTCTCCATATTGCAAATGGTTTTACTATAGTATAAATCTATTTATTCTATGTTATCATTTAAACTCCAAGTTCTCATTGCCTTTGGATAATGTTCAAAATTGTCTGTTTAGCATACAAGTCTTTTATAAACCTTTAGATATACCCATTAGGCCCCTACCCTCAGATATATTACAATTATCACAAAGGTTCTCTTTTGCCTATAGACTTTCTGCTTGGGATCATCTATTTACCATTGGTGTTCCTGATTCAGATCTTTAGGTCTTAGCTCAGAAATTAAAAATTGTATTTTTTTGTAAGAAGCTTACTGATCTAACATTTCCTTCCTAAACAAAGGATCCTATAGAAACCCCATGATAACATTTATTAGAATATATTTTACTGTTCTATTCATGTCTCTGTTTGACCTACTAGAATATATGATCATTAAATGGTACATAATGGAATGGTGAAAATAAGGGATATTATGATTTATTGACATTCTCAGTGCCCAAGAGAAGAACTAACCTGTGTATTATAAAGAATAACACATATAAACATGATTAATTTAATTATTACAGTGGATATGTCAGCTCTGAAAATCAGAATTAGAATGGAATACAAATTGACAACTAAAGGTGGAAAATTTGCAAAAAACTTATACATAGTTACTTTATAAGGTGTACACAATCTTAGAGGAAGTAATTTCAACTAAACAAGTGAAGCCCTTTTTTAGACTAATGGAAATATTTTCTTCATGAATAGAAAAATAAGTGTTTATAAAATGCACATACTTCAAGTAAATCAATTTTCTAAATGTTCAATATATCATAGTATTCTATACAGAGCGGGATTAAGATTCCATTATCATTTGGAGCTCAAATAAAAAAAACTATTTATATTTTTAATACATATGGCAACTTTCCCATGACTATTTTCTTTTTCCTTAATGGTCTTCTCAGCAATGTAAAAATAATATACTCCTGGTTTCATGGATAGAGATGAGTTCATTTCTTTACCAAAAGCTTTTTGAGGACATGGGTTGTATGCTAAGTGAAATGTTTAATGTGATGGAAATATTTTTTGGTAATTTTGATAAATGACTGATTCTATGACTCCAATGCTGGAAACAGTAAAAATATGATTTACATTATAAAATATAAGTGGCCTGTGTTGTTTATTGAAATACATTATTGCATCATACCTCACAAAGCACAAATAAAATCGGAGTTTGGCATAAATGCTAGACTAACAGAATTTTAAATTCATTAACATCTGTATAAATACTTGTTGATAGGCTGTTTATGGTTTCTTCCTTAACCAATCCAATCTGTTGTTGGAAAGTTGTCAGCACTGGCATGAAACCAATAACTCTCAAAGAGCCATTTGTGTATGACAAGCAACATCCCTATTCTTTTAAAATATATTTAAATATATGTAATAGATCACTAAGGAAAAATGACTTCATGAATAAAGTAAAGGATTGTTGGTACAAAAGTTTAAAAACAGCAAATTTGGGAATAGAGCCAAAGCTAAATGTAAGGTCAAGGGTTAACTGTAGCACTAATCACTCCTTTACATATTTCACTGTATTTTATGGCAGAAAGGTAAAAAAAAATTGTACTAGAATAAAAAATACTTCCTAGTTTCTGACATTTGAATTAATTCTCAAAATTCATCTGTTGAGGGGGATGGGGTAGTGCATGAAGTATATGAATGACCTTTATGGAAAGCAAAGAAAAATAAAAGTGAGTTTCTAAATTATATCTATAAAATACAAGAATTTTGTGAGACACAAATATCAACATTATGGAATTGCTATTTTTAAGTGAATCCTTCTGGAGTAACAGAAACATTCTTTCACAAAGCTGATGCAGTTGTGCTTATTAACCAATTATAAGTGCTTTGTATGCAACTTAGGTATAATTCTACAGAAAGGATGGCTATATTTTGCCATTTGCATTCTTTGGTTTCACTGTCCTCTTCACTATTACCTTTACAATGGAATATCGAATATTACATAAATAATTCTTTGATATCATCTGTGAGATTCCCATAGCTCAGGCAAATCACAGTTTGTTAAAAATCATATGGATATTAACATAAAATGCACCTTCATTATTATCATTATGGGGGGCTAGGAATAGGATAAGGGAAGTGGGACAAATGAGATACTTGTACAAAATCTAAGGGAGTGTCAAAAATTTGTTATTGAGATAAATGATATAATATTTTAAATTCAAAATCAGTGCATTCTATGATGAACAAAATATCAAAATTTTAAATAATAAGACCAGTAGCAATTACTGTGCCAGTCTTTACTGGAACCAGAGGTGAAAATAAAAATCAGTAATACGGATCCTTCATGGCCAACATATTGGCAGATTTACCCACTTCTAATCCAATTTAAGTGTCAATAGTCTATGTTTAGAACTACTCAGTTTCTATTGCTAAGACTGTTCACCACTGTTTTCTATGAGCTTGTAATATTACTTCCTTTTCCATTATAAGAGAACCTGAAGTTGAAACAAGTAAGAATATAATTATAGAATAAATTAATACAGTCTATAAAAATAGAAGTTACAATTATTAATTGCCTAAGTTGGATTTTTTACTTAACTAGGTGTGCAATGTTGGTCAAATTATTAGCCCTTCATTGTCTCATTTTCATTTTTCTTCTCTTAAATATATACGCACATAATTAATGTTAAAAATATAAAATTATAGAACACATATAAATAGCACCATAAAATTACACCAAACTGTAATAAAGATTAACAGTGGCTACTATAGTATTTTTAAATTGAAATGGACTCCATTATGCATAGCCTTAATGCTGTAACAATTGTAATTGTTATATGTTCTGTGATAGGTAAGACTTACCTATCCTGGAGGTCAGGTTATCTGTTGGAGTCTGTAAATCCAGGTCAAGATCAAGGTTCCAGGGTGTCACTGGCAGGAGGGGAAGATTCCAGGATTAACCACAAAACTAGACAGTACTACATTTTGGGGGTGAGTACAGGGAATCCTCATTAGAATATTAAATTTGTAACAGGTATTTATTTTTAAATGTATTTATTTCATAACATTTATGAGGATTTTAGTATGTCTTCAGTAAAGAAAAATTAATTTCCAAAGATAAGAAGGGCACACAGTTTTAGTTGATCTGAAGTTATTTCAAATAATTTTTAGCAATTGCTCAGTAATAACCATGAAGGAGACTCCATTGACATGATTCTCTCCTGTTTCACTCTCTCAATTTAATTATCTTTGGAAAATATTCCTTTATCCAACCTAGACTCCCTCAGGGAGTGTTAGTATAGTAGGTCATTCAAACGTGGGCCCACCCGAAGGAATAATGGAGAGTCTGATGTAAGTAAGTTGGCTTTCAAAACAATATGGTCAAAGTGGCACATAAATATTACTGCCACCTGTCTCTTTTGTTTGTTTTTTAGTATAATATTAGAGTTATGGTCCCTGCCATGTCAATAGTCTTCTACACTGCTAAAAATATCACTAATTCTATTTATTGGTGTATATTTAGTAACTAAGGTCCTCGTAAATAGTTTATTACCTGTTCTTGCTTTATTTCAAAAGAAGTTAATAAGCAATATTATTCTGATACACTGATGATAAAATTTAACTTGATGGACAGACCCAATTAAACTATTTCATATAATTGCAATCCTGACTTTATTATTTATAGCTGTAAATTTTAAATATGCATAGCATAGGCATATCTAGTCATAATGTAGTCCTCATTGTCTATTAATTATCCACATTTGATGAATATAGTTACTTCTGTTACAAATATTGATGCATGAAATATGGAATATATATTAAATAAGTATTAAAATGCTTGCATTACAAAATAATGGCTAAATATAAGTGAAAACAATTTTGTTAAAATTTGGAAGGCAACATATTAAAGACTAATAAAGTTACTCCAAAGTTATTTTCTGCCACAAGCAATAATTTAAGCAAATATACCCAGAACCTGCTGAAAATTTAAGTTTCTAAGGAGATACTTCATTAATGTGATTTTTAAAAAATCCTTTGTTATATTATCTTTGGAAAGATGGGATCTTATTTTATGTAGTAGAACTTTACTGGTAAATGGATTAGGGCATCCATTCATGGATTTTACTTTTAATGGAAACAATGTGTAAAAACATGACCATTCTATTTACATTGTAGTAGAAAAATGAGACAAGATGCACATTAACAGTTCTCTTTCACACATTAATTTTTTATTATAAAACTATTTCTATAACTATTAACATAGAAGCCCATTTTTGTGTGTGTGGGAGGAGGAAGAATTGGGGTTGGGGCTTGAAGTTGGAAGGATTCTTCATTAGGCAAATCATCTCCTTATCAGAACTTTAGTTTTATCATCATGAACATTACAAAAGAAAGCTAACTATGGAAAACTTCATGAATTTCTGTGTCATTCTTGTGCATGGGCCAAACAATAACCTTTCAACTTTGTATCTGTGCTGCTGAAGTTGATACTGCAAGCTCTTTTTATTCATTTTTATTTTATCATGACTTCCAAAATATACATAAAATATTGCATACAGCAGATGTTTATAATTTTAAGTATAATAAGTATGTTGTATACAACTGTAGAAAGTATGTTATACAAATAAAAAAATCTTTAAAATAATTCTATAAAATATAAATATTTCATGTAATTACTGTTAAAATATATAGGCTGTTTGTATTTTAATGATTTTTAGAAATTATTTATTTGGAAATGAGACCTTTGTTGGTTATATATGGTAAATACCATATCCATATTTGTGACCTGTCATTTCACTAAAAATATATTTATGGCTGTAACAATCCTAATTTTAATGTAAATATACTTATCAACATGAATAATACATTTTGAATCTTTTTGAAGACAAAATTTTATGTCCAATATTATGATTATTCCATATTATCTTCTACAAATTTTATATATTTGTTTCTTACATTATGGTCTTTAATGTAGCCACACTTAATTTTTATTAAAGATAAAAATTTAAGTGAGATTTATCAAAAAGTTTACCTATACTGGACTGATTAGAATATGACATCTCTTATAATGTCAATTTATAATATGTGCATTGGTTTCAATCAGCTGTCATTTCCTATAAATTTTGCTGTATGCTACCCTACAATTATTACCATGCCATACTATGCCATACTGTACCATATCACACCATGCTATACTTTATACCATATTGTGCCATCCACACCAAACCACACCACTCTATATTCACTGTCTCATTTGCTTCAGCTATATAGCAAGCTATGGTGTTTGGGTGGTTCTCCTTATTCATCTTTGTTGAATGTGTTTTGGATATTTGCATTTTGATTTTTCATGCAAATTTTAGATTCTGCTTGTCCCCATGCAGTTTTAGGGATTTGTTTAAGATGGAATAGCATTCATAAGTTGACCTGGGAAGAATCTAAATCTTTGAAATTTAGTCTTAAAATTCATAAATATACTTATAATTTCTATAAATATAAAATTCATAAATATACTTATAATTTCTATAACATATTGGATAAAGTTTTAAAAATTTCCCAACAAGGGAAAATTGTATTGAACACATCTTTTGTGACACGTGTTCATCAGTAAATGAACAAAAAAAAATACTAACACAAGTATTTTTCTTTTTGGTTGCTTACCTATAAGGCAAGATCAGGGTTAAATTTAGACTGGGAAGTTACATCAGTCTAGGAATTTTTCAGATGTAGTCATAAAACTGTTAACAATACTGTTTTTCTGCATTTTAAAATCTGTATTATTTGTAATACTCTCATTATCTAGAAATTGTACAATTCTAGTTTTAATTCTATACTGATAATATACATATTTAAAAATTTAAAAATACATTTGCCTAATTCATGACTTACAAAAAGCTACAGTAATCAAGAAAGTAACCAAGAATAAACAAATAGATCAATGGAACAAAATTTATAGCCAAGTAATATATCCATATTAACAAAGCTAAATCTTTGACAAAAGAGCAAAGGCAATACAATGGAGCAAACATAAGTTTTTCATTTTAACAAATGGTTCTTGAACAATTGAACATCCATATGCAAAAATAAATAAAATAATCTAAACACAGATCTTATACCTTTACAAAAATTAACTCAATATGGAACATAGATCTAAATGCAAAATGCAAAACTAAAAATTTACTAGGAGATACTGAAAAATCTAGATGACTTTGAACCTAGAAATGATTTTTTAGATACAACATTAAAGACATGATGCAAGAAAAAACTACTCTGAGAAAGACACTGCCAAAAATATGAGAAGATAAGTCACAAACTAGGAGAAAATGTTTGCTAAAGACACAATTGATAACAATAAGATTATTATTAAAATCATCCGAGAAATCTTAAAACTCAGCAATAAGAAAATGAACACCTTATTTAAAAAAACAGGCAAAAAACTAAAACAACAATGAAACATCACTATACATCAATTAGACTGTCAAAATCCAGAACATTGGCAGTGCCAAATGCTGGTGAAGATGTGGAGCAACAATAACTTTCATTCATTGCTGACAGGAAAGAATGTAAAAGGATTCAAAGGCAGTATGTAGTTTTTGTTTTTTTTTTTTACAATACTAAATACCAGGTTATCCAGAAATCATGATTTTTGGTATTTACCCAAATGATTTGGAAATTTATTTTCACACAAAAATCTGCAAGTGTGTTATAGTAGCTTTATTCATAATTGTCAAACCCAGATGTTCCTGAGTAGGTAAATGGAAAACTGCTACTTCTTATGATGGAATATTATTCAGCACTAAAGGTGTTTATAGTTCACCACATAGGTAAAGTAGAAATCTCTTTAACAATTACTGTGGAAGTAAAAGCTCACTGCAAAACCAATAGGTTATAAATTTTATTGAGAGAGTATGTGTTTTATATGACTGGAGGGGATACTTGGTGGTAGAAGATTTTGTAACGGTAAGTTTCAGCTTTCTATTGAGGACTGATATGCCTAGTAGTGTTCTATATACTTCTCGTATATTATCTAATAAATACTCCAATATTATTGCCATTTTAAAGATAGGAGTGCTTCAACTCACATTTATTATATCACATAATTGGTAGAGCTAAAAATTTTAAATTAGTCTGAAGCTCCCATCATATTTCTTAACAAAACAATTGCAGTTTTTAAAATTCTTCCCACTGGAGAAAGCCAACTTTTATCTAATTTCATACATAGGATTTTCAACATTTCTATCAAAAACAATGTTTTTGGTAATGTGTGTGTGTGTAGACATATACACATTTCTTGGCTGTCTAGTAGTTCCACCTATCAACAGATCTAACTCCATCATCTATCTTTTTTTCCCTTATCTATATTCTACTTTTTATGGTCTCTTTTAGACTGGCTAGACTGGGAAGACACATTCTTATTACTAGCTTGATATCATATCCATATACTTTTATTTTGCTTTTCAGTATTTCTCTTAACTCTAAAAATCCTTCTTTATCTTTACTCACCTATTTTCTCCTACTTTTACTTCAATTGTCTCTTTCTCCATCTCTATTTTTCTCAGTGCTCATATTATATCAGGAATACATATAACAATCCTAAAATAAGTGAAAAAAGTTTAGGTATAGTGTATAAAGGTGCTTCTTGATTCCATACATAGAGTCAGTGTTGCTGGGAGAGTGCTATTTAATGAGAACCCTTACTGTTGAGTGTGGCTATTTATTTTTTTCTTGCTTCATCTGTAGGTCCCAAGTTAGCCATTTTGGACTGAACTGCTTTACTAACAGAAAGCATACGGCATACCCTGACTGAGGGAATGCTTTTGAATTAGTTATCTGTTTATCTTTTACTGGGATTTTGCTTATTTTAACTTGATCTTTCTTTTTTAAATTTACATGCATTTTATATCACTCTCCATTCTCTTCTCAGGTGTAATCCCCACAAAATAACCACAAAAAACTACCACCATAGTCTCTTGTGCTCTTCCATCCCATTTTGATCTCTTCCCTTTCTCAGATGTATGTCTCAGCATTATAGTTTGCATGCTAGTTTTGTCTTTTTTCCCGTCGATCCCGTGTTTGGTTTCCCTATGTTCCTCCTATAAGTGAAACTATCCAATATTTTCTATTTCACTGAGAATAATGCCTTCCAGCTCCATCCATGTTGTTGTGAATGACATGAGTTTATCTTTTTTGATTGCCGAATAGTATTTCATTATGTATATATACCACCTTTTTTTAATCTAGTCATCTTTCAGTTAACCTTTCAATCTCACAAATTTTGTTCTTGTACTTGCCCTTTTCTCTGTTTCCCTTACTTAAGGCATCAGTTCAGAAATATGTTTGCAAAACTGAAAAAGTAGCACTGCCTTGTTGAGCCTTATTTCTTCATTGATAAAATTTTGGTATGTTTGACAATTTATGTCTCTTACTCTCAGAGTTAAGTCATTCAAAAAATTGTAAATATGAAAATACTAATAAATATGTAAATAGTAAAATATTAGTAAATAGTAAAAATGTATGTTTTATTACATGGACACTGACCAATCAGAAAGGACATTGGTTTTTAACTGGAGCAGAGTTCTGGAAGGAGGCTCCTACTGAGCAGAAATTAACCCCTTAGTTACTCAGTATCATTGACTTGGGAGGGAATTTCTATGGGAATAGCTACAAGTAGCCATAGTGGGTGGACTGAGAGTAGTGGAGAGACACTTAGTTTACCAAAAAAATAAGAATGTTTTCATATTTTAACAACTGTTCAGTCAAAACTGCATATGTTATTCTTATACCTATTCTATTCAAACATTCAACAAATTTTAGCCCATTATATTATTTCATAATATGTATGATGCTTTGATCTTGATGTGATTTAGATAGAAAATGATAATTGAAATATTTCCCGTGAAATGTGAATTAAAGTTGTGACTGGCAGCAATTTCTAAGTTTCTATCTATTATGAGCTACATCAGAAAAGATAACATGGGAAAAATGTTTAGCTTGGAATTGATGAATTACTGAATAAATTATTATATTTTGGCACACAGTATTCTACAATATGAAAATGTAACAGTCAATCTTGGATCATTAAATTAATATACTCATATTGTGTGACTTGCTCAATTTTTTTTACTATGTGCATTCTATTACCAGGCATCATTCTAAAAGATCTAGCAATGAACAAGAATCCTGAAATTTTAGGTATAACTATTATATGTACATAGAAAAAATATTATTCTTTGGTAGTCTAAGCAGGCACAGTGTTTTTATATTACACTGTGAAGCACTAGGCTGGTTTGTAAATGCATCTCAGTAGCTTCTATGGGAAGCAGCCAGGAGATCAGACCCACTTCCTAAACCAGAGCAGATGTACTCTTAGCTGTTTTATACACTATATTGAATTTTGGGTAATATTTCATTTGAAGAATGAGGTTTTCTCCTAAAATATAAAGTTTGAAAACCACTGATCTGGTGGACAAAGCACTAATTTCAGCATGAAAATGTTTAAATTAAATTTCCAACTCTACTGCCCATTTATAATTTGACTTCAAATAACCAAACCATGTCTAAACACATGACTGACAAACAAATGATTCTGAGTGATTCTGATCCTAGCTTTCAGTTAAACTGTGAAGCAAACTATGCAAATTACTCTATTTAGGCTGCTGTGCATGGAATAGCCTTCATCCTATGCTATAATTACAAGAATTCTGGAACTATCCTGCATCCATTATGTATTTATTTTCCTCTCCTTTGGGAGGCATATTAAAAAAGAGTATCACTATAAAATAATGATTACAGTATGTGTTGGGAGTTGTGACATGTTCTTTACATTACATTAATTTTAATTTAATTCTTATAAAAACTCTGAAAGATGCACCCTAGTTTTAAAGTGAGAAAATGGAGATTCAAAGAAATAAGTAGTTTGCCTCTGGTGACAATGGTGAAGCTATGATTTAAAGCCAGTGTTCTGTCTTCTTACATTATGCCATGCAACCTCTTAACAGCAACTCTCTGTATTCTACATATGGTTAGATTAGGAAGAAGGGGGATCAGAAGAAGAATGTAATTCTATAAGGTAAGTGAAAAATATACAGGTAAGGAATTGTTACATATATAAACTTTAACAATGCCCTAAAACAATAAACCTGCTTGAAAATAAATTAGCATTTATTCTAAAAACTAATAAAACACACAGACTTATTTGTATTTTTTACATATTTCACTAGCTGTGAAATGCTATTAAATTACTCACAGAGATGTATATATACAAAATAACACAGTACTGTATTATAGCAGTATAGATAGCATATGTAATTCAAACTAAGGGGGCTGACAAATTTATGCAGGCAGACCAACCTTCCTGGCTATGAACCAGGAGTTACGCTTGTTACATGGAACTCTCATGGGTACCATGCAATCAGAGGTCACAATCGAGGCAACAGAAGCAATGTCACCATATCAGAGAATGGGCCAATTCAGATCTGGTCCCTGACAGTCACTGAGGTCAAGGCTTGCGGCAAATAATTGTATTCAACAGGAATATTCCCTGCACACTTTTAGAATTGTCATCTGAACAAACAAGTCCAGGTCATCTGTAGGTTAAATCTGAATTCTTATTCCTGTACTTAGAGCTTACTTTCTAGTCTTAATACCTTACACTTTTTAAACTTAACGATTATCCTTTGATCCAGTAAATGCTTAATAATTTTTTATGACCCAAACAACAACAAATCTCCATTTAAAACATGCATTGTAATTTGATTTCATTTTATGACTTTCTCTGAAAAGCAACTTATATTTCATTTTTATGTAAAGAACATTATATTAAAATAACTAGGAAATAAACTTACATTCAAATTAAATAATATCAACCTTTGTCTAATTATAACTTATTAGAAATTATAACTTATTACTGCATGTACCTTAAATAAAAGAAATTTAATTATAATTCATTTTGGTAAAGATTCAAAATTTAAAATGTAATTAATATGTAATGAAAGCTGTAGTTATAATAAGTAGTTGAAATGTATATTTAAATTAAGTGGGAAAAATATATATGGAATAGAGCTGCATTCCTATTTATATGCAATACATGATGTACAATACTAGTTCATATTTTCCTCAAACGAATTGGAATTTGTGAATTATTTTCACCATGTTTTAAGAGAACTTAGATCACAACTGAAAATTGACTTTATTCTTAATTAGAATATGTTTTTAATTTAATAATAAGTGAACATCTTTAGTTATGCTACTATTTTAGTTATTACTTTATTTAAATAAAAATCTTTGGGAGGTTGTATAAATTTATCTTATTTATATATTTCCTCAAATCATGCTTGAAAATATAAGGCTCTCTTTTGTTCACATAAATTCCAAGAAATTAGAATACCAAGAATTTGGTGCTTGGTTTTATTTTATATCAGTTTATATTTCACTCTTAAAAATTCTTACATTTAATATTTAAATTACATATACAAACTACATGCACACAATTCAAGACATAGTTTTTTTATTAACCAAATTATAAGACTATAATATTGTCAAAAGTTCAATATTCAGCTGAATAAGAATAAAATTTTTTTCAGAGCTATGTAATTTGTAAATTATCAATAGGAAGCACGACTCTATGAACAATATGATATAACCCAAAATATTAAAACAGTATTTACAAAAACACTTTTCTCACTGTTTAATCAACCAATCAACCATCTGCTTAGAGTTGCTTATTTTGTAATAAGTCTTTAGACTGTGTTAAAATAAAAACTGAGGTTTATGTGTGGCAATTTGTATGATCTCTGTGAGATTGTAAATCTCAGTTTAGTTTAAACAACTCAGACTGTCACTTTTGGTGACTTTGTTCAATATTTTTTTTGAGTCATATTTTTAAGTTTAGCTCTAATATAGTTTTAATCCACAAGTTTATTAACTGTACAAGGAGAAAAAGTATCGAATGTATGTTAAACCATAAAACTGTTATTTTAAGGAAACACTTTTTGACCTCATTAAAATAATTAACATTTCATAACATTATATTTCACATCCAAGTTATGGAAAACCAAAAAAATTTATAAAAACAAACTATAGTCAATTACATTTTCAGAGTAGCAAAATGCACTTGTAAGACTCTTCCTTCTCCTAATCCAATTGCCAAAGGCACTTTAGCAACTCAAGTAGGTAGTTAGCAACATTCCTGCCATACTTTCTGAAATGTATAAGTTTTGTTGTTGTTGTCACTGTTATTCTTGTATGATTTTCCCCTTCAATATATACTAATAAAGATAGATTACACTCATGCTGTCAAACATATACATAATCATATATATACACATACACACAAATAATTGGAATTAATTTGTATGTCACTATTCTTAATTTTTGTGAGTTATTGAAATAACTTAAATATTGACTTAAATATTTTTTTGTAATCTGAATTACAATAGAGAGAACCTACAAGTTAGTATTTTAGAGACACCTGGTGATTTTCCATGCTAATGGGTCATGAATAATTTTGATAGTTTTAAACAGATGAATAAACAGTAGGTAATATCTTTCAGTTTAATTCATATTTTAAGAATAATAATGTACATAATTCCACTTTAAAGGGGAGAATTTTAGTTAAACCGTCTTCTACTCCTTTCATTCTATGGCATTTGACTTGTTTCTAAAATTATCTGTGTTTCGCACTCTGAGACCTAGGTCACAACCTTATTTAGGGACAGGAAGCAGTCATCAGGTCACTGAATGGTCACATGAAAAAGGATTTGAAATGCTTCAGCTCTTAGGACTCTATTCACTGGAATGATTGACTTCTATGTTGTTTAAAGGTTGAAGTTTCTTTACTGAATAGTCAGCTTATGCCTATATGATTACAGCAGTTTTAAGAAAAATCTACAGAACATAAATGGATTATAAGAGTACAAATGAATAGCCTTATATACCTTCAAATGGAACAGTCTTTAGGATATGCAGTTATTTTAATTAACAACTTATTTGAGTTCAAGGCTAATATAACTCCCTTTGCAGTTAGGTGCAATTACAAGTGGGAGTAAAAGCAAAGAGAAGATAAACATTATTTTCTATGATACTTTTCTTTTTAAGTAGACTTATAACTTACCATGCTAATTTAGCAGTGTCTTTTACTATCAAACAGGATAAAATTATATAATGATTCTTGTATAATAATGATTAGCAAGTCTAAAGTAGACTTTTATCTGTTTTTATACATACCTGGTATTATTTTAAATGAATACAATTTATCTCTGGTGGTGAAAAACACAAAATAAAGGGATGTAGGGGAAAAATAAGTAAAATATTTGATTTTAGCCATTTAATAATAGATTAGTTTCCTTAGAGTCCTTACTCACTATTGGAAATCAAAATGATCATCTTCCACAGTTTCTAAGGCATGTAGTGTCAGTAACTTTATGTAAAGAGAAGCTTTTGGCTAGAAAAAAAATTATAAATGTATAAAGAGTAATAGAAGAGAATTAAGCCAAAGTATTGCTTGAATTACTCACTTTCCAATGTTCGGAAGCCTAAGAACAGGGCATTCTGAAAACTGCACCAAATAAAGGTATTCCATATTTATGTAACTTTCTACATGATCACTAAAACTCAAGAAATACATGTTTTATTCTACAAATGTTAAAGGAAGCAATCCTATCATTGATGGACAGAAAGTTGGAAAATTAGGCACAGATTTTATTTTTAAGTTTTATTTTATAATAAGAAACTGGGCCATTAAAAGTATGTAACCAAAGCTGGAGTGCGTGCACTGGAAGGCCCCTGCAGTCTTTTACAACTTTTCAGAGGCCTCGGTTGTGAACTGGGTTTGCACTCTGCCAGCAGAGCAGCTCTGACCCATGGAGAGCACTCCTTCAGATCAACACTGCCTCAGGCCTTTCTGCTTTCTCCAAGAAGTCTTACATTTCAGGCATCAAGTTGAATTTCTTCTGGAGATGATTAACCCAAACCCATGACAGATTTTTTCCAAGATATCCAACCCCTTATGTTTATTTTATCCTGGCTCTTTTTTGGATGTACTGGACACAAGTTACTTACTCATTTTACATGTTAAAGGGCTGGTGGAGAGCCCATTAATTCCCTTAAAAATGAGAAAATATTTCAATATGCGAGGCTCTATTGTGTGAGCTCACATTAATTACATGATTTAAAATTTTTAGAAAGATGTTTCTTCTCTCCTATAGAATTTTTAAAGCATTTCATCACATCTCAAGATAGGGATCTTATACTTTTTGGAAAATGCATTCTCGTGGTGTATTAAAAAACACAATGTTCGAAGGATCAATTACTGTTTCCATAAGCCCAGTTTGTAGGGGGTTTCTTCTAACCTAAATCTTGGCACACACAATTTTAGCTAATAGTCAAATAAAATGTATAAAAGGATCTATTCTCTTTCCTATATACCAATCCATGTCATTGTTACTATTTCTACAACATTTTCTTCTTGGATAAGAAATGGGTAAGATGAGTTGCAGGAAAATAATTCAGGTGTTTTTATGTTCCCCAAATAAGGTATTTTAAACTGAAAGGTGATTTAGATGGCTTTTTGGTGACAACTCTAGTATTTTTAAAACAAGAACTTTTTTTTTCTTTGAATAAACTGTGCAAAAGGGTAAGATTTTTCTAGGTTTTTTTTTTTTTTTTTTGAGAATATAGTCAAATCTCCTAGGACCTAAGTCCTAGGACCTAAGTCCTAAAATTCCAAATGCATGGAATTTTAATTATGAAGGTTGAAGTTATTTTTAAGATGTTTTAAACATTAAAACTCAAATATGTAAATTACTAACATACACATAATAAGAAAGTTTACTCAGTAACATAGATGAACACTTCCTCTTTTAAAGTTAACAGAAACATCTCAAAGGATGAACACATGCAATTAAATTTGAGGGCTCTTTTAAATATAAAGTCTTGGTTTCAGTGTAGATCTGATAAGATAAGTGACTTAAAGAAAAAATGTATAAATTCCAATTAAACATTGCATGCCAAGAATAAGTACTCATTTCATCAGATGGAAATTTGTATAATGCTACATGGGAAGATACATGAGAATGGAAATGAGCATGATGAGATAGAAATTCAACTTTAAAATAAATGCTACCACAAATACAAATAATTACATGTGAATAATAGCATTTCAGTTATCAGTGGCAATTTTGAGAAACCTGCAACTTTGAGTTTGATATATATTTTGACTTAACATTTGGGGGATGATAAAATGACTCAGTGGTAAATAGTTTCTTGATAATTTGATAAAATCTTTTCTCTTGAAATATGAAAATCTTATATATAGCTTATGGTTACTTATGCAAAGAACAGTAGTATTTATTTTAGAAAACTTTAAGGGATAATTATATATTTATACAATATTGATAACCACAAAAATTATTTAAAGTTATAAATATTAAAATTATACAATTACAGAAAATCAATTAACTTCTAGCTAGAACAATTCTAGGTAAGCAGTTCTAGGAGTATAGTCTTTTTCTATTCTTCTTGAATAAAGCTGAAAAATAAATTTTGTCTTTACAAAACATATATCAATATCTGAATCAAAATATTTTATCACTAAGTGGGGGATAAAAACTAAGTTAATTTTGATAATTAGATTTATTGTTGGAATGTTTAAAGATATCAGTTTCTTCTTTAATTCATGCTTCAATTGGTTACTTAAGTTCAAGACCTTATATAGCATGAAGAAAAGAAATGACAAGGGATACCATATACACTGGGGATGGTAGGTTAATGCCAGAAGTGTGACTGATTGATTGATTGACATCACATTTAGAAATCTGGATTAAAGCTGCCTATCAAATTTGTCCAGCTACAATTTAGAGTAGAATGGGTCACTGACCAGAATCTTTATCTTGTCTATTAACACAGATAAAAAGCATTTACTTTTACCTGGAAGATTCCTTTCCCTGGAAAAGTGATCAGTTAAGCAGAATAATAAACTTCCCTGAAACATATATAGCGTATTTTAAAATATGATGCTTCAAAATATTTTCAGTTAATATAATCAATTTTTAAATTGTACAAATTTCATTGTAAATGGCTACCGCTTCTGAAAACAGTAATAGTCAAAATGCATTGAGCTAACTGTGCAGTAGGCTCTATTCCCAGCATTTTACATGTACTGATTACTTTACTCAACTTTGTGAGCTATGCATTAACTTACCTCATTATACCAATCAGATAAATGAAGAAACATACACAGAATGTTAAGTGTGTGGTTGAAGTTATACTTCTAGTAATGGATGGAACTGGGATTTAAACCTAGGTAGTCTGATTTCATAGCTCAGACTTTTTGTTTCTTAAGCTCAGGTTGAATATCATTTTTAAATTAAAATAATGAATGAAAAGTTTTGCAGAAGGTAGCTAAGTTTTGGGGAAAAGACATGGTATACACAGTTGTATTAAACTACTATAAAACCTCAATGAACAATAAAAATTGTTTATTTTACTGAGAAACATAAACACATAAATTGACCTTAATCTGCTACTCATCTCTGTTCTTCCACAAAATGTTTCAAAAACTATGAAACATTATTATGAAGGGATACTGCTTATAATGAAAAATTTTAAGATCCTAAACATCACAGCTGGTTGAACTTAAGTAGGAAATGATTAAATGAATTCCAAAGTTTGTTAAATAGATCTAAGGGGTGGCTGAGACAGTGGGACCAAGAGCTTGAATATGAACACTGAATGAGTTGTAAGTTTAAGTTGGGAATATGCCAATATTTGACGTTGAGTAATAACAATTGGCAGGAAGAGTGTTTCTGAGAAACCAGGGATTTTTTTTTTAAAGTCAGAAGTGTTCATTAATTCAACAAATACTTATTCAATGTCTAGTATAAATGAATCAAATACTAGCTCCTAGGTTCTGAGGATGGGAGGAAATAGAAATATGACTAAGACTTGATCTCTGACCTTGAAAAGATATATAGTTGGGGGAGGAAACAGATAATAACATGCAGTTATAAGACTGTGTTTAAGAGAAATGGACAAAAGCCTCTAGGAGGTTTGGTAGTATTAGGCATGACTTACAGATGAAATGACACTTCTTGTAGACATGGAGTGTAAGTAGAAATAGAAAGTTGAGGAAAAGCATTAATGATCAGGAAAACAGCATGAAAATATGAAGGGTAGAGTTTTCTTTTTTTTTTTTTTTGGAAGGATAAGCAGCATATGATGATAGGGGATATACTGATAAACGGATGTAGTTTAATATGGTTTGTGAACATCAAAGGAAAAGAGAAATGATACAAGGTAGTGCTAGAAAGGTAGAATGGAAACAGTATGTAAAGAGTGTTGTATGTTAAAGATGGAATTTGTATTGGAGGAAACAGAAGACATTACAGAACCTTAGACGTCAGAAAGACATTGCAGTAGACGCTTAGATGACAGTATTTATAAGATTGAGAGACCAGATATGAGAATGGAAACATGATATTTCAATGTAAGAGACAGGAAAACCGTGCATGGCTCATGTCGTGGTAGTGGTTATATTTAGTTAAAGAGAAAGAATACGTAATTAAAGATTATTCAAACATTTCTAGATTAAGTGAATAGTTAGACCTACTAATGAAGATAGAGAATAGAAAGAATCAAACAGGTGGACAAGGCAGAATGAATATAATACATTTCATGTTCAGACATACTGAGTTTGAGATGCCTAGAAGAAAACCACAGGGGAAGAGATGGAGATAAGAGATTTAATTGTCATTGCCTATACATATAAGCTATATGAGAGAATTAGGTTTTATATCTAGGTGTTATACCATGGTTATAGTATGCCATTGGATGAGATGTTATATTATACTATGGGGATAGGTGTGATTTGTTCTTTCATGGTGTCTTATTTTGCCTATTTAGATGTATCCTTAAGTGGAATCGAGGCTGTTTTTTCAAAGATAGAAACTTTATTATTCATGGTTGTAACCTTAGATCATGTGTCTGACAAAGTGAGCAATTGCTGCATGAGTAAATAAATATATAGATTAAATATAGAATATGGTGAGAGACAAACAAAATCCTATAGGTTACTAATATTTAAGGGACAGGAATACATAAAGAAGACAACAAAAAAGAAGTGGTCAGATAAATAGAACCAGGAGGAATGAAGATGTAAAGGGAGAAATTCTAGGGAAATTCTTGAAGAAAGGGCAAATAGACAAAGTGCAGAAAGGAGAAGAAAAAGGTTATTAGATTAACAATTAAAAGGTTAACATCGATTACCAAAATGCACATGTAGTTGAAAATGAAAGGAATCTGACCAGAATGTACTTTGCATATAAATTGATAAAAGGAATGTACATTAGATTATGAATTTCAACTTATTATTTGTGTCTCACTTGGCTTGGCTTCTGAAGAACTGATTATCATTTGTGTCTCCGATGGATCTCAAGTACAAATAAAGAAATTACAACTGAAAAATGCTTTCTAAAGGAATAAAAAATAGAAAATGAATAGGAAGGGAAAAAAAACACTGATTAGACCAATAAGAAAAAAAGAGGGCAGTAATTTGAAAAGAAGGTGGTGTGACATTTTCAATGGTGGAGACACAGTTTGTAATATTTACTTTGATTTTTAAAAAAGTTAATGGATATAGAGATAAACCCTAAAGAAAAAAAAAAAAACAAAATAACTAACCATGTAGGGTATCTTGAGATAAGTCAGAATAATACCCAAAGCAAGGATAAAAATTTACCCTTGGAAAGGAGGTAGGCTCCCATTTACTAAAAACAAGAAAAATTATAGTGAAGTTTGGAATGATGATGGTAATAAAAATGATATGCTACACTGTTATGTAGTCTTTGGTATTTATTCCTTAACTGCAAGTTGGAGTTTAAAAAATTATCTTAACAACAAAGAAATTAGTCATACTGATAATGTAGGAAGTTTGCTGCTATCTGCCTCTGACAGTCACTAGCAGACAGACTATACAGGATCAATGAGCTGGAAGACCCTCTGGAGGTACAGCCAGTTAGCCCTTGAGAAGTCAAATCCCAACCATAGGAAATAGACACTAACAATAACCAGATAATTTGAATATGCTAACCAGGAGGAAAAAACAAAACAAAACAAAACAAAAAAGTCAATATTGAATAAAAAGGACAGACTAAAATTGCTCTGTCCTCTGTTAACTTTTCTAGTCTCATCTCAGTTCTAGTCCTCTGGCCATACCAGTCTTCTCGGTTTTTAAAGTTTTATAATAGACACACTGGAACACACATTATACACAAAATCTTTGTCTTGTCACTACTACTTTCAAATTTAGCCCAAGTTTCACTTCTTCATCCCTCTGGCTGAGATTCATAATGAGCTTCCCTTAATTTTCCTCCACAGCACTTTATTCAGTAGTATCATTATACACATATGAGTATTTATAAATGTCTATCACTTCCTGTTCTCATAGAAGATAGTGTATTCCATTACCTATAAGTTGTGTTTATTTTATTCATCACCATATCCTCATCTCCATACACAATGACAAGGTTATGGTGGATATTCAATAAATATGTGTTGATAGATTTACACAGGTGAGATAAGAAATTAAGATTTACTTTATTTTTTAAATTGTGGTTTCTTAAAAAAATTATGGTAACTTTGGTTTGCAACACTGTATATGATTTAGAGGCACAGGTTCATGTCTTTTCAATATTATGTTATTGGACCAAGCCCACTCCTAATGGACCCATAATTCTCCATCATAGTTCACTGGAACCCTTCCCTCTTTGTTTCCTATCCCTACCCTCTCTTCCAGTAGTCTCAATTCAGCACTCCTATGTTCACTACAGTGTTATACACTGTAGTCAAGTCATGGAAACAACCTAAATGCTGACTGGCAGATGAGTGCACAAAAATATGTGATACAAATGCACACATGCAAGCACATACACACACACAATGGGATACTACTTGACACACAATGGAATATTACTTGGCTATAAAGATGAAATCTTGCAATTTATGCCAACATGGATGGAACTGGAGGGGATTACTCTAAGCCAAATAAATCAGAAGGACAAATATAATATCTGAAAATTTCACTCACATGGAGCATGGAGACAACAAAGGAATTGAGTCTTATATCCACATTCAGGAGGCAAGTTCATCTAGTATCTTTTAAGTAGCTTTAATTTAGGCAATGACTTTGTGTGGTATGTACTATTTGCTCCAATTAATTAATGAGAAAATGAAGTATAGAAAAGTTAAATAATTTTTTCATGTAAGGTTTGGATTGGAATCCAAACAGTCCTATCTATTTCACTATTATAAATATTTCTGCTAGGGTGAAACAATAAAAACAGAAAGGAACAAATAAACATGAGTTATCAAAACAATACAAACAAAATAGCCTAGGTATGACAAGTGATTTGATGTAGAATTGAGAAGACCAAAACATAATTATTTTTACACATACATAAATATTTTAAACTCATTAGATATTATCATTGTTAAATCTTCCAGACTAAGTCAATGTTCATTTAGATTTACCCAAATATTCATGTCTCTTTGCCCTTTATTACTTTCTCTATATGTAAGATTTCATTAGTAATCCCTTTTTCTTTTGCCTGAAGAATACACTTTAGTATTTATTTTAGACAATCTCTTGGTGAAGAATTCTACTTTTACTTGTTTAAAAGTCTTTTTTACCTTAGCATGTTTAATTAATTAAAATCTTTGCACCCCATACAACTGACAAGGGACTGATCACAAAGATATACAAAGAACTCATAAGACTCAAGAAATCAAAGCAAACGACCCAATCAAAAAATGGCAGGAGAACATAAAAGACACTTTACCAAAGAGGTCATACAAATGGCCAACAGGCATATGAAAAAATGCTCAACATCTCTCATAATCAGGGAAATGCAAATAAAAACCACAATGAGGTACCACCTTACACCGATAAGAATGGCACATGTTAAAAAAAAAAAAACAACAATAAATATTGGTGAGGATGAGTAGAAAAAGGAACTCTACTACACTGCTGGTGGGAATGCAAATTAATCCAACCAATATGGAAGGTCATATGGAGGTTCCTTGGTCTACTAGTGATGGAACAACCATATGATCTGGCAATCCCACTCCTAGGGATTTACCCAGGGGACACAAAAACACCGATCCAAAAGAGTACCTATACCCCCATGTTTATTATAGCACTATTTATAATTGGTAAGACCTGGAAACAACCCAAATGCCCAAAAGTAGATGGCTGGATCAAGAAGATGTGGTACATAACCACAATGGAATACTAGTCAGCAATCAAAAATGATAAACTAGGGTCATTTATAGAAACATGGATGGAGCGAGAAGGAATTATACTCAATGAAACAAGTCAGAAGGCAAGAGAAAAATATTGGATATCTTCACTTTTAGGAAGAATGTGAAAGAACAACTACAACAAAAAATAAAAAACAAAAAAACAAGAGAAAGCTCAAGGAAATGGGCAATTAGAACTAAAAATAAACAAACAAACTCAATAAGATCAAAAGGTTAAAGATAGACCAAAGGGAACATGGGGTGGGGAGCAGAGGGAGGGGAAGGCAAAGATGGGGAGGAGGGCATAAAGAGCACAAGGGTCTGAGGTGATGATGCACAGGTGAAATGGTGGTGGGAACTCCTTTGGGACTACAAATGTTGTCAAATACAATTAAATAAATCTAATGAGAAAAAAAAAAAAGACTGCATTTCTTATCCAAGCATATCAACAGCGAATCACAAACACTTTCTCTGTGAGATTGCTCCTGTCATCACAGAGTGTTTATTTTCTAGTCTGTTTGGGTTATCATCCCAGGACCTCCCTTCACTATCTCTGTGAAGTTTTCTTTCTCTCTTTTCTTTGCTAGTTCTCTGTTTAAATTAGTTTTTGGGTGAAAATAATGATTTTCAATACAGTATATGATTTAGAGATACAGAATCACACCTTCCCAGACGGACATTACAAAATTATACCCACCATTGAAATACCCATAGTCCTCCACCATACCTCTCCTCTGCCCCACCCCCACATTTTTTTCATAGTTACTTCTTCATTTCTGTGGGGAAGTTTCTTCTGAGCAAAGTTCATGGTATAAACTAAAATTTGATGTGTTTTTACAACTTGAAATTTTATTAATAATTTGTGTTTATATTATTCTAGGTTGGAAATAACTTTTCCTAAGAATGTTGAATATGCTGTATCATTATCTCCAATTTTAAGACAAATATTGGGAAATCCAATATTTTTAGATAATTCATCTATGGGCATGATCTTTTTTTCTCTCTGGAGGACTGTAAGTCTCTTTTCTTTGTCCCTAGTATTATGACATTTTTCTAAGATGTGACAGAAAAATTTGTTTTAATTCATTTTCCTAAAACTCAGTGGGTTCTCCTGATCTGGAAACTGGTATTTCTTGGTTTGGGAAATTTTATTAGGATGACTTTTCTCATATTTTCCTCCTATCTATATGTTGTATTCTCAATAGAATCTCCTATTATTATCAAGACTTTGGGTTCTTGAACTGTGTATGTTTTCTTTCATGTTTCTTATCACTTTGTAATTTTACTCATTTAACACTATCATTTAAATTTATCTGCTGCCAAGATTTCATTTCTGTTCTCATGATTTTATTTTCAAAGAGTTATTTTAGCTCTTTGACTTCTCTTATTATTTCCTCTCATTATTATTTCATGGATGAAATATTATATCTATGAGAATATTAACAGTATTTTTTATTTTATTTTACATGTGACTGTATCTGTTTCTTTTATTGTGATTACTATGTTTATTATTTTTTTTCTATGATAATATAGGTTTCCTTCACTTCTGTGCTTACACAATAGACCTATTTTTCTTAGGTCTTCAACCTATTTTATACCTGAAATATCTGTTAAACATTTAAATGTTTCCTCATCAACTGGTAAGAATCTCCAGAAAGATTCTTCTAATCTTTTCTTTGAAGATTAAAGGCATGGTGCTATAGGCTGAATGTTTGTATCTTACTAAAATTCTTAAATTGAAACCTTAGTACCCAATGTAATGGTATTTGGACATGGAGTCTTTGAGAGGGAGTTGGGTCCTAATGATAGGACTAGCAGCCCTAGAAAAAGAAGATTCTCTCTCTCTGTCTCTCTTTCTCAGAGAACACCTGTGTACATAGAAAGTAGGTGTATCTCTGTAAACCAGAAAGAGCTTTAACTAGAACCTAAATCAGTCTTGATCTTGGACTTCACAGCCTCCAGAACTGTGAGAAGTAAAACATATTAAACCTTCCCAGTTTATGATATTTTGTTATGCCTGTTTGACTACAAAATTATTTGCATTCTAGGAACTGAACAAGGGAAGCCAAATCTAGTATCAAA
Source organism: Galemys pyrenaicus (assembly GCA_019455555.1). Lineage (NCBI taxonomy): Eukaryota > Metazoa > Chordata > Mammalia > Eulipotyphla > Talpidae > Galemys > Galemys pyrenaicus. Next base: position 17,774,091 of record JAGFMF010011752.1, on the reverse strand, counting down.
TGTATATACCTACATTTACTCTTTAGCAAGGTAACAGATTTAAAAAAAAAACCTGGTGTTCTGGAATCCATTCTTATCCTATCTAAGTCTTATCCTATCTAAAGAATCAAATTGCAAGAATTTTGTCTATTTGTTTTATCACACTCTCTACCATACTTCCAAAGGTGAAAAGGCAATACAGATTTAAAAAAGGGTCTCATGATCTCCCAGAACCACTAGTTTCCCCTATTCTTTATGTGAAGGTTTGGCTGAGGAATCCAGGTATTCTCCTTTCTGTTTCTGTACAGAGAAGTAATCAGTAGGAAACTGGGTAGCATAGGTGCTTTGTTTCCACTTTTGTGGATGGTTTTACTGAATATAGACTTTTATGGTGGAACTGATTTTCTTTTAATATTTGAAGTCACATTGCAGTGTGTATTAGTCAATTTGGACTGCCATACAAAACAGAGTAAATGTTTAAACACAGAAATTCATTTTCTCACAGCTCTGGAGAGTGCAGTTCCAAGATCAAGGTACCAACAAGTTCAATCTCTCAAAAACCTCAAAAAGGTACAGATTGTCACCTTGTCAATGCCAACTCATATGATCTTTCCTCTGGAAACATACACTCTTGATGTCTCTTCTGATAAGGATACTGGATTATGGTCTAATACACCTGACCTCATTTAACATTAATTACTTCTTTAACAGGCCTATTTTGAAGCTTAGGCTTCAACTGATGAATTTGGAGAGGGATACAATGTAAAACAATATTCTTCTGGTCTTTGTAGTTTCTTTTTAAAAAATATTTATTTATTTATGCATATAAGAACTGGGGTACAGGCCAGAGGCGTGGGAGGTGAGAGGATTCACCAGAGACAGAGCAGGGAACAGAAGAGGCAGATCAACTGAAACACACTGCTGAGGGGAGTAGCAGGGAGGCAGGAGGGTCCTGCTGCACCATGTGGATCACCCCCTTGGCTGGTGGCAGGGATTGAACTTGTGTTGCAGTGGTTGAGGTTTGCTTCATAGTGTGTTGCTTAACCCGCTGCGCCACCAGGGAGGGCCCTGGTCTTTGTAGTTTCTATCATTATTATTGTAGTTTAAAGGTGTACTTTTTTTCTCAAGCTATGATTAAAATTTTTCATTTTGTCTTTGGTGCTTTAGCAAGTTAACAATGATGAGTTATAGTGTGGTATTCTTTCTATGTTTTCTTTGTTGTTTCTTGAATTCCTAACTTGGGATTTTTTCCCTCACTTTTGGTGCATTCTCAACTATTAACTCTTCAAATATTACTTTTACATGATCATCTGTCATCTCTCCCCCTTAAATTATAAATACATATATGTTAGATATTTTTTGCCATATCTCATATCACTTCTCTTTCTGTATTTTCCTTTTGTTTTTATTTCATGCTTCAATTTGGATATTTCTTTCAGAGTTATTTTCCAGTCCAATAATTTCTCTTCAGTTTAGTAAGTCTGTAACTAAATCCATTCTTAATTTCAGTGATGTGTATTAAAACTATATGTTTATTTTGGCACTTTTATAGGTTTGATATTTGTTAAAATTTTCATTAACTCTCCATGATCTGAAAACTATTTGGTTCTATTTCTATTGTTTATTGTTTCTTATGGTGTTCAATGATGTTTCGTCTCCTATGCCTACTTTTTTTATTGTGTGCCAAATATTGTATAAGAATAAATGTAGAGATAGCTGAAGTTTGGAATGGTGTTATCTGTTTCTGGAGATAGTTTATATTTGTTCTGCCAATAGACTAGTAGAGAGTCTATTTCCAGTTCACCTAGACTGATGAGTGACTTTATCAGAAACTTTCATCAGTCTCTCACCCCACTAGATTTCTTTGTTCACTCATAATTCTGTACTTGCTTTTTCTTCAATGGTTTCAATTAGAGTTTTTAAAAATAAAATTTCCAGAATTATCATACAAAACAAAACTATAAGTGTTTGCTAGTTTGCTAGTTCATCTTTAATTCTTGTGTGTACAGAAAAATCTTCAACTTCCCTAAGAATGAAGTTTGGTCTTCTATCTCAAAATGTTGCTGTAAGATTTCATTAATTATAGAAAAAGCACTTGAACAATTATTTGTACAACTGGTTAGCAAATAATATAAGAGCTTTTATATTATATTACTTTGTAGATAAAGTTAATTTAGGATTCTGTGGGAACACATTGAACAATTTTACAAGCTAGAATCAGATTTTTCTAAGGAAGTATTGATTGAGATGTCAAGAAGCAGAGGAGTGAAAAACAATTCTGTGATGTCTGAGACGGTAAGTCCAATTTGACATAGGAAGTACTATGTTCAAATTTTCTATATTAGCACTTTGCAGCTATTTAAGGAATTATTTGTATCTTTATTTGTTAAAATAAGAGTTCCTTGGTGGGTGGGTACACTATAGCAACAACACTGATGGGGGAAGCCTACAGTCCTATAATGCAAACAGTGCTAGATCTGTAAACCAATGTCAATTCAGTAAAAATTTTTAAAATAAGTAATTTATGGATACTAAAAAGGTACAAGGCATCAACACTTGTTAGGAAAATAGTAATTCAAAATACAACAATTGTTGGAAACTGAAATAGTGATGAACAGATGACATTTTATAAGTTTTTATGACTATGTCTACATTGACAATATAGAGTTTTGTTCATTGGAAATAAGATTATGACATCTCTTCTTAAGAGCATGCCTTCAGATATTCTTTGATTGCCTGAATCCTGTGGCACTTATTCATCCAGTTCTTAATACCTAGTCAGGTTGTCACTATTAGTAAGTACTCTATACAACTATAGAAATATAAGACCTACTTTAAAACAATCTACATAACTTTGTACTCTAAGCTTGTATTAAAAGAAAGAAAGCTGGAGAAGAAAATGCTTGTAATCATAAAATAAAAAATACCACAAAAGAAGATGATTTGATTAGAAATGCTCTGAAGTAAAAACTATAGAAATTAAAGGTCTTTTAATGCCTTCAATACTCAAAAATTTAATACAAAGATATTTGAACATCTATGATGTATAAGGACATATGGTATGTGTAAATATTCAGTTTTATAAGAGAAAAAATGGAAAGCATGTTAGTGATGACAGCTCCAGACTGGGAATTAAGAAAACCTGACTTGAAAATCAAGTAAAATTGTCCCAGAAATTGAAGGAGCTAAGACTAATCCTGTCTCTCTCTGAGGAAGTTGTTGGACTAGATCCAATTATTTTGCTGGCTTGTCTAACATCCCTGCTTGGCCAAATCTGGAGATCAAATTTGGCATTGGCTTTAGGAATATTAAATTTTTAAATTTCAGCAAATGAAAGTAGGAAGCATTTAATTTATGTATAAATAAAACATGAAAAAAGTGAGCCAAAAATATAGGTATAGTTTGGGACTGTATGGAGAGATACCTATCTATCAGAAAATTAAAATAGGTGACAGAAAATTTGATAACTTTTTATGTAGAGACTGACTGCCTTGGTATTTAATAATTGGTAATGAAATAAAATTTGTAATAATTGGCTTAGGCAGCACTAAAATAAAATTTGTAATAATTTAGCTCGGGGCACGAATCAGATATTAATCATCATGTTGGCACTAAACTTTTAATCATATATTAATACAAGTGATGAGAAAGAAAAAACAAAATTGGTTCCTAGGATTTCAGAGTTTATAAAAAATATTTGGATTCTTAGTTAGTGTACATTTCAGGGTTACATTAGAACTTTGGCTCTTCAGTGTCTGCATTTTGTTTGGTTTTTGCTAACTTTGTTTTGACAGGAAATCATTCCCACTTCTTGTCAGCCACTTATGTAAGACCTTGGGCAAGTCACTTATCAAACTCTCAAAACCAGTTTCCTTAGCTGTAAAATGCTGACAGATATAATACCTTTCTTTAGTTTTACTGAACCAGAGAATTTTACTAAACCAGAGAATTAAAGCTCAGCATGGTACTTAGCAAGAAATACCATACATACTACCAAATGCAAATAAGAGAAGAAAAATGTGCTTTAAAAAAAATTATTACCAATGATAACAAGTTTTGAGTATTTACTACGTATTTATGATATGTTTTTCAAACACTTTATAAGTAGGACCTCGAACAACTATGTATTATTTTACAGTTGAACAATAATGCTATATAGGAAACTAAATAATGTTACAAGGTCACAAAGTCAATAAATTGTAAAATGAAGAATCAAATTGTGTTAAACTAACTTTGGAGTCTACACTTACATCCATTAAACTATGCTTCTTATGCCAATAGCTAAGAAAAATGGTGTCAGGAATGCAAATTGAACATTTGAAGTGGAAAAAAGGAAATGGCGGGAGATCTGCAAGGTAATAAGAAAGTGATGCAAATTTTAAGGCAACATCAATTATTGAAGCCCAAGTAGGGGTTACAGGAGTTACAGATACAGAATCTGTAAAGTCCTTGGACTCTAGTCATGTCTCATAGGGAGAAATGACTGATCTCTGATACACGGCACATATATGAGGTTACTCTGGAAGAATATAATCATGACTAGGTTAAAGGTCTAAATCTAGAAGCTAAACAAATATTGTCAATACTTTATGAATATTGTAACATGAATGATATTTTGTAAAATATGATATATTAGAAGGCTGTTACCTTATAGCATTTAACATAATTTGATATTTCATATTAAATATTGTTCAAATTTACTGTTAAAAACAACAGAATATATCTACCATCACCTCTGTCTTATTAGTGACATGCAAATAGAGTCAATAATAAAACCAAAGCAATTTAGTACAATTTATAAGAGGAATAATGGAAACCTTACATAGGAAATATTGAAAAGTAGACAAAAAAGTAATTTAAATTTAGATAAAAAATAAAACAATGTTATAATAAAATAAATAATTACAGAAAAAAATAGTCAATACAATAATATAATTTCAACAAAACCAAGGAAATTATAAGACAGTGTCAGCATGCCATTCAATCTAAGCCTATTCCTGATCTCTCTCATGGGGAGATAAGATGGAAAATGTTAATTTATTTGCATTTTAGAAAGGGAAAAAAGTTCTCCCAGGATTATAAAATTAGATTGTGGTGATGGTTGCATAACTATAAATATACCAAAATTCATTGGATTGCACTCTTAAACAGGTGCATTTTATATCTTGTATCTCAAAAGACCTTGTGAAAAAATGTGCCCTCTAATGGGAAACTGGGGTTAATCAGGTTATTAACTTGTAAGTGAGCCTCTGGCCAGTCAGAAAATAAGTTTGCGTCTCTGATGTGTGTGAGACCAGAGCAGCAGTTAAAGACAATTGAAATTTGATGATCAAGTTATCTTTGCCTCACGCTTTTCCCCTTAAACAAAAAGGGTAGAAATAAAAATATAATTAGGAAAAAAAAAGTTCAGCCATGTGCTAACAGTTTTCGAGATCATTCATTCATTCAAAAAAAAAAAAGCCTCAAAATTAGTCACTAAATACCTGGTACATACATAATGCACATTCAGTGAAATTAATGGCAAATGTACTTGACGAAGTAAAAACCAAACAAACAAAAAAGAGAAACAAATGTTTAGACTCTGAATACAAAATGGTGGTCACCAGAGGGGATGGGTAAGAAAGTGGGAGAAGTAAACAGAAGGCATTTGTATATAGAGATTAGTGGTAACTAGACCTCTAGTGGTGAGTGTGGTGCACTATACCTTTATCTAGGTGTATAGTTGTACTCCTGAAATATATATTGTACTATAAACCAATGGCACCTCAATGAAAAAAAAGACTCAGAAAAATTACTACAACAAAGTAAATTTAAACATATTTCATATTGTAGAAAGAAAACAAAAATAGACATCACATCATAAAACACATGTGGAAATGCTCCATGCCTGATAGGATACTTGAACACAACCTGAACTTTTCCTTACATATTTTATATTAGTATAAGCCAGAAAATACACTCTATATACTGACATACTATTCTTGATATCAATATATCTTCACATTTCATAAGACAAATACATAGAAAATGGAAAGATAGATTTCTCTTTTCTGATTCTGAGGTACCTATTGAAGAGGGGCGAAAATGCCTTAATTATTTTCATTCCAGGCATTTCTTTCCTAAAGCAACAGTGTAATAACTTTTCTATAAAACATGTAGTATTTATTGAGTTATTACTGATTTTAGCAGAATATCTACTCTTTAAAAACAGTAAAATGATGATGTTAAGACTGTAACAATGAACACTGATTAAAACCAAAGTCTTATTTTATACTAAAAACATTTTCATTGTATTAAAATACCAATACATACATAAATGCCTTAGAGAGAAAAATGATTTTGATACTTTTGATGCCCATAAGACTCTTTAAATGTTTTATTATGAAAAATATTTAATTATTAAAAAATAACAAACGGTAGAGATCTGACTGTAGAATTGAGGTGGCCAACATGGGAGGGAAGGGACAGAGCAAAGTTGGGAGGGGACACATTGAACTAAAGTAGAGGATTGTTAGCTTCTTTTGGGGGTGTAGTGTGATAGCATATACCTCAAGGGTATGATCCTATGCCTCTAAACTATATATAATTGTAGTAGACCAATGTGACCTCAATAAAAAAACCAAATCAATAATTTTAATAACACCATGCCTGCTTTTTCTGACTTATTTCTATATAAAGAAAATTCTAGAACACATCTCTCCATCGCCAACATAATAATTATCCTTAGAAAAGTATAAAATTAGTAGTTGTTATATTTTTCTTTAATTTGAAATATTACTGAGTAGAAATATAAATAAAATGTATCAATTTTTAATCATGGTGTGATGATGCATACATTTGAAGATTTATTTAAGTATTTAGAAGTATAATTGCTAAAGATCTGAAAAGTTCAGTTCCATTCAAATATGTTTGACTCATTTTTTTCTATTAGAAACTGTAATCTAAAAGTATAGTCAAAACTATGAGCATTCTAATATTTTTTTAAGTTCTTTTTTTTTTGTTTTATTTAATTATATTTGACATCATTTGTAGTTCCCAGGGAATTTCCACCACCTTTCCACCCATATACCATCACCTCAGTCCCTTGTGCTTTCTCTGCTCTCATCTGTGGTCCCCTCCCCGTGAATAATCCCTTTGGTTTGTCTTTGTCCTTTTGTTCTTGTGTTTTTTGTTTGTTTGTTTGCTTGTTTGTTTTTGCAGTAATTGAACATTCTAATATTAAAGAAAAACCAGTAGCAAGTCATTTTTGGTAAGCCATGCTTGTTGATTTATTAAATTCAAATATTTCCATTTGATACTATAAGTCCATAATGCCTCTGAATACTAAAAAAAATGTACTATTTGAAGTGCAAATCCCAATTGTGAATAGGTAAGTTTCAAATATTATAAAATATTTAAAATTACAGGAGTTAATATATATTTTTAGTGCAACTTTTGTATATTGGCAGTAAATATATTAGCATATAATATATTTCAACATGTGATCACTTTCATTTATATAGGCTAATAGTATCTTTCAGTATAAATTTAAATAAATTAGTAACTGTGATGACACATCATTATAATACTTTCAAATAAAATATAAGGAATTCAAATTTATATAAACATTGATATAAATGCTAAACTACCATCTTAATTTATCAATAATCTAAATTAGTATTTTAGCTCTAAGAGCTATATTTTGGTTTTTATCTAATTGTATTTAAACATAATTTTTCATATATGTGCTTTAGGACTACTGAAGAACTAAGAAATTGTTTAAATATATTTCCATCTATGTATTTTTTTACCTACATATCTGTGATTAAAACATACCTTTAAAATAACCATCTCTTCTGGGTTGTGTCTTTGGTGATTTGGAAAAGGAAACTTTGTCTTCATTGTTTTTGAATAATTCGAAGCGCACAGCAGCATCTAGACAAAAGAACAGTGAGACAAAAGTTCAGTTCTAGCTCATTACTTCTCTGAAATGGCCATATGTTATTCTATGATAGTAATAAAAAATAATATCTACTCTGTAAGACTGTGAAAGCATTGATTATATTATAAAAACTTCATAATTGAAAAGGTATAGCAACCACTCATATATTCTTGGATATTTGATAAAATACATACACATAATTTATAGTAAACACAAAGAGCAAAAATACTAGCAATTTGAAAAGTTTACACTTAAATTTTCTAGTTCTGATATCATCTTTTATTTGGGGAGTTTTACTCTTTATTATTTTAGTTCATTTCTTAAATTTCTGTAATTTTTTGCTGAAATACAGTAAAATTTCCATAAATGCACAATATTTAAACTTTTACTACAGGAAGAATTGTCCATCTCTAGCCTGTGAAGAGCTGGGGTATAGGAGATGGAAGACAGACAACTAATGGCATGAAGATCAGACACAAAAGTGTCATTTTGTTAATTTAAAAGATTATCCAGCGGTTTTTCTTTTGCCCTAATACATTGTACTTACATAAAAAAGATGCATAAATTCTATATACTTCATATCCAAGAATATTCTAGTTTTATTAATTTATAAAATAAATAAGATGACTAAATTTCGGGCACTATAACTTTTTAGTAATAATAAGTGGTTCTATGAAAATGGGCATTTGATGCAGTTGAATTAAGATAAGGGTTCTTGCTTGTTGAAGAACTGAGGAATTAGTGGTGTAAATAACAAAGAGTAGTGTGAATGGAAAATTACACATTTAAAGTATGTTAACATAAAACTACACTAAATGGAAGCATACATTTTTTGGTATCTTATGTCATCTTGCAAGAAAGAAATTTAAAGGTCTTTGATTAACAGAGCAAAAGAACTGAACATGCTAAATGGAAAAGAGATTTTAAATATTAAAAAGTTCAAACTACATATTTTAATTAAATGTCAAGGTAGCATTTTTTAAAAATGTGAATTAGAAAGCAAAATAGTATTTGCAAAATTATTTTCAAGTATGAAGAAATTGTAGAGTTCCATTAGTCTTCTTTTAATAATTTATCCTTACTAAATATGATTTACATGGTTCACAGAAGTATGTATTTCTGAAGATTAGGAAAATATTGCTCAATATTTAGATATTGCTCATAATTATGTATGGCCTAAGGTAATATGAGTTAGATCTTCTAAATGAATTCACTATGATTTATCAAGAAGAATAAAAATCTATGCATATATATTCAATATAATGAATATTATATATCTTCTAAATCATTTAACAAAAAAAATCAAATTGACAAATCAAAAAGAGCATTAGTCACAAAAGACAGATTACAATGGATATAATGTGTGTATTTTTTACAACCTTCTGTTTTTTCTACACATTGTCCTACTCTTAGTCCCATTCTGTCTGATCTATGTATTTCCTGAGCAAAAACATTACAAATTAACAGACCTGATATAGATCCAATGTTAACTTTTACTAGTTGTAGGTATCTGAAAAACTGCTCTTATTCTTTGCCTTCTCTGTCTAATAAAAATAATATTGATTTGAAATATCACTGTGAGAATTAGTGAAATACTATGTGTAAAACAGCAAAACCTAAGTGTTGGTGCTACCAAATGTCAACCAGTAGACATATAATTAGAATAGCAACAATATTTCCAATTTACCATATTCTTGGATAAGCTCTTAAATGCTTCATAGAATAAGGTAGTGTATATAAGAAATAGATGGATGTATAACTGTTTCCATTGTATTCAGTATAGCAAGCACATGAAATAAAGCTGTGGATTGTCTGAGTTCTTTGGCACTCTATTGGGCAAGTAGTCTCTCTATGACGGTTTTTTATAGGTGAAACATGTAACAATAATACTTTTCTTATACTGTTATCAAGATTAAATAAGTTATAAGCTATGTAGCTTAATTTACTAAATAAATTAATTTTATTCATTAAGAACATCTTAAGGAGTTCCATTTTCAATGTTCTTTTATTGCAAAACTTTCTGATTGCACAACTTTAAATTGATTTAAACCTTAAATCAAATTCAAAAGGTATTATGATAAAAATCAGGGATCATATCAATTTGAGATGAGAAAAAAATCACTTGGTTTTGATAAATACCTGGAAGTATCACTGTGAGTAAGACTATTCTTATCCTAGAAAATATATAACTAAATAAGAAAGCCAGGAGGTAATATCCTAAAGAATACTGCTTATAAATATTTTTTTCTTGCATTAAAAAATCAGTGCTATACTTTAAGTCCACTCCTTTAAGATCATCAGAGCAGTTCTATAGTGGTTTTTAATTTTTTTTAAAAAAATCTTTATCTTCCAATATGATTTACTGTGTCTAGGAAATAGATTTTAAATATATCATTATAAAATATTTAAAGAAGCCCATAAGTAAGCTGAGTTTCTATTATGCTTGTTTCTCTGCACTTGACACTTAAGAACCATAATCTCATTTCAGTAACATAATTTTATTTAGGCATTAGAGTATCTTTAAAATTATTTCATCCCTTGTGTAATCCTTTTTCATTTTATAATACCAATCTTAGCTCATTGGCTTATTATTGTTGATTTCATAGATAAGAATCTGGTTATTATCAATTTTCCGTATGTGCCAAGTATAGCAGTGATGTAAAGTAAGTTTTATATTAAGGTTGAATGACTAGTTATACTTCATCATCTTATAAGGAGTATTACTTACTAATTTAAATTTGCCTTTCCAAATGTAAACATATTTATGACTATAATATACAAACAGAGTCAAATGTATTTAGTGGCTATCTAATTTGTGCTGATTCAGTCAACATTTGCACATTTACCATACACCAGGCATAGTATTAGGTTCTGGAAATTCAGTGGGGAACAAAGATCTTACTATACAGATGGGTTTTATTATTACTTTGTTGAGAGCATAAGAAGCAATATTTGACCAAAATTCTTGCAAATTCTTTGTGTAAATTACTGAGTAAACAAAATAAATCATTAATAAGTTAACTTCGGCACAACTTTATCTACATACTGTTCTTTTTTGACCCTTCTGTCTTAACAATCTTTATCATTTTGCAACCTGATTTCACTGCTATATAACCCAAGAACCACTTAATTCATATTTAAAGTTAGCCTTTCCAATTTTTTACTGAAACTCTTGGCTATAACTAAATATTCTCAGCACAGTCAGTCTCAAACTTATTTTCTTCATGGAAAAAAAATTCAGCAAGTAGATGTTGAATGTTTAAAATGTAATTGACAATGTGCAATTGTGGCAAACACGCTGCAAGATTATTCTTATCCCTCACTGTGGTTCTCCCCTCACAACTAAATTAACCTTGTTTGCTTCATTCTGTGCTTTTATTTTTCTATGATTTTAATATGTATAAATATGATAAATGTAGAAAAACCAGATCACATCTTCATCCTTTTATTCTTTGTTCTTAAACTTACCAGTTGCTTTCTACCAAAATTTCTATACTCAGTCCTCATCCTTTCTGAAGAATGCTCCATATACCCCATAAAAAACTCTTCTAGTCTTTGTTACCAATTATTTAGGTGAATGGAGCTGCATGTCTTCAGTAAACCAGTAACCTTCATCTTGCACATGAAGCTCCTCACTGAATTCCTTAACTCTAAACTTCATTGGTAACTGTTAAATTCCATTGCAGATCACCAAACTCTGAAATTACGTCTGTGCATAATGCAACAACCAAACAAACAAAAACTTTACGAAAACAAGACCAGTCATTACTGGTTAAAGTTTATGTTCAAAAACATTACTCTAAGTACAAGACTGTAAACCAATTTACATTCTTATTACTGTGTTAGTAACAACAATCAGAACCCAAGATCAAACTGATTTGAACTTTTTACAGTTTAAGATTCGATCCCATAATTGATTTCTAATCAATTCCTGCTTTCTCTTCTGATTGGTTTTAAACAGCTACACTGACTTTTATCCCAATAGAAGTATCAATAATGAGTCTCTTCTAATGACTGCATATTTCCTCAGTCCTTTCTTCTTTATTAACCAGCAACCTTGGTGGTATTCTTCCTGTATTTGCAATTTCCTTAGATAACTGGCTCTCTGCGTTTGCCCTATTTTCACTCTCATCTTAAATAAAATATTATTGAATAATATCAGTTGACTAATAAATATATGTACAATATACAAACAGGAAATTTATATTAAGTGATTGTTATTGACCAACATGCTCTAAGGTTTTTCTAAGCAGTGATTTGGATTAAAGTTTCCACATGCTGCATTTATACTACCACTTCCTTGAGGATTACTGCTTTGTTAGATTGTGGGATGTAATTGGTTTCATTCAGTTAAAGTTTCTATTTTTCTGAGGGCTCTCCTGCCACCCTCCCTAGCCCTAGAGCTGGTTAGTTTCCATAATTTTATGAACAATATTGCCCTCTGGTGGCTTAAAAAATCTCAAAATGGCAAGTTCTTATAAGATTTATAAATCTCTATGTATATTTAACAATTACTAATAAAATTTAGTGTTTAAAAATTTAAATATTTAAAACATGTTTTGATTAGTGAGTAAAAGATCAAAATTATAATCACTTATGCAGGGGCATGCCATATAATGAATTATACAAATGGAAAATTATGTGTATGGCATAAATAGAAAAATAATGGTAGAGACTTAAATGGGTTTCTCTAAGAGATCAAACGGCACATCATCAACTTAGAGGAAGAATAAAGTTTCCTAAATGAAGAGGATCCCACTGATTTTTTTTTTTTTGTTAATCTGATCTTGATTATATTTGTTGTGGGAGAGTAGAGAAAAAAGAGTAAAGAGAATTTCAAGGCCATCATTAATTTATATTTCAGCATTCAAATTTCAAAGAAAAATGCTTTATTTTGTGAATCTAATATTAATGGGAGGGGAAACAGAAAATAAGTTTAACATTCAGGTGCAAAATTTCACACAGTAATGAGAATGCAGTTTGGCTTACAATCTTGAAATTAGAGTAATGATTCCCATAAAAATTACACAACAGCCATTTGGATTTTTATTTAACAGTTTATGCTTAATGACCACTGTCAAACGTTAAGATTAAGATACAGTTGTTGGCTGTCTGGCTGTTCCCCTTTCATTTGTTACCCTACCATGCCCCCTTGTGACAGCTAAAAATATATTAAATCTTTTTTAATCTTTATTATGATGATGCCTAATCTTTGGCCATTAAAATAATGATTTCAGTTGTGAGCATATATTCCTTATTGAAACTTTTATTAAAACATACTATTTACTATCCTGATTTATGAAAAATTTACTCAATCTAAACAAAGTACTCAAATGCAAACTATGTATTTTCAAAGACAAATGAAAAGTCAAACAACATAAACTTTTACTTAGTTTCAGAGACTGTTGCAAACACTGAAAATATCTATAAAAATATAGATCATGATCATAAATAAGTAATAGTTACTTGCTGAACTTTGAATCTGTTTTTAAACCATTTCTCATATTTGAACTTAACCACATGAGTTTCAGAAGTTTTATCATTCTCAAAACAACCATTTAAAGAATATTAATTGATATTGTTGGAGTTAACATACACTTCAAGGAAATAAAAAAGTTTATCAAACTACACCGATGCTGTACTAGATTATACTTCCTTGGAACTAAAAGCCAGTCTCACTACTGTTAAGGATACAGCATTGCTATTTTCCTGGGTTCACACCACACAGTATTCAGTTCACAGATCACTGATGAACATAATAGCAGTTTACAAAACAAATGTGCAGGATACACAAAGCAGGTTGATAAATAGACCACGTATGTACTTATAAAAGTGCTTAAAATGTCAGTATTTGACAAGCTTTAGTAACAAAAAAATTAGTTAACAAACATAACAGTACAAATATAACATCAAAAAAAGTAATTAAACTTTTGTAATTATAAAATAATCATAAGTAATTTTCAGTGGATAGTGTGTATTGTACTAACAAGTGTAAGTTATCCTTGGAAATCAACAGCATTATGGTTTTTATTTCTATTTTTTCTAACTATATATATTTGTTAGACTTCTACTATTGAACTAAAGATTAAAAATAATAAATAGAAAGGTAATAAACATACAAATAAATCTTATGAATGTTTCTTTGTAAACTTACATAAGCTAAAATTCTAAGGATAACAATAGATCCATTGCTCTTCTCATAAATGATAATAATTTTATGGAAACATTTCACTGACAATATCTCTGTAAGAGAAACTCATAAGCAAGAGAAACTCAAAATAATCTTAAGAAACTTCTATTTATAAGTCGTGCAAAAAAAGACATTATACTTATTAGTTCATGAATAAATATAAATTCATAAGTAAATGTAAAGTTATATGTAATATCAAATAATTTTAAATAGTTTTAAGTAAAGATATAAAAACATAATAATCTGTTATTTTAAACTATTCCTAGTGGTAATTTTAACAAAATAACACAGGTTTGTCCAAAGAAAGAGAAATAATTTGAAGAATATCCCAGGCCATTCTGGAATAGAAGAGAAGATATCTTCAAACATTTCTCAAGTTTTGCATACTCATGAAAGATATATATTGTGTTCCTTTTCCAAAATCTCAAATTGTGAAGTTTTTATAACTAATATTCATGGAATTAATGAATTTTCAAAATTAGTAAATTTAATAATAAAGCAATTTAAAAACACAATGTTGAATAAGCACACAGAGCAGATGCTCTTAAGAATCAATATATTTACCCAACAAAATCAGCTTATAAACAAATCACAGCATAATTCTCACTGTACAATAGATAGAATAATCAATAATAAAGTAGGTAAGCAGGAGGAGAAACATGAGAATAGTATTGAAGAATGTAACAAATCTTTCAATGTAATAACATAAATTTCTCTAAGTTTACTTGTTATTTTATAATGATTAACTTAAATATACTCATATCTATGCATTTCTTTTCTGTTTTTATTAAATACAATTTGGTAAAATATTTTAAAATAATTTATCTTCAATATCAAAAAGCAATTATCCAAAGAGCTTTATTTACTTACCTAATTTTTTCCTTAATTTCTTTGATTTCATTTTCTGTGCTCTCTTCAGCATTTGTTGTGCAGTGGAAATATCCTTAAAGCCCCTATTAAAAGATTAAATTTTAAAAAGGCAAAACAAATATCCAGACCATATTTACATATGCATTTACATGTAAACATGCATAATTTAAAACAAATATGGATGCACACATGACTCTGTAAAGTAACAGGTATAGTGTATCATAAGAACTAATAAAATATTCTTGAGTGTGCAAGTGAAAAATACCTGCATTGGACTTTAAAAGTCAATTTATCTATATCTTAGTATAAAATAGACCACATACCATTCTTCTGAAATTTTTTCTTCTTTTTCAGATTTTAGCATACTCTTTTTACTGGTCTTTGATTCAGGTGTGAAGGATAAAGTTCCTTTTTCTGATCTGACAATAGAAAAATCACATTTAACTAACACAAGTGTAACAGCGCTTTTTAAAACTACAAGATATGTTATCTCGAACTTGAAAATAAAATCAATTTAAGTTGCAGAAAAACTTTATCTAGAAAAGTAATAAAAGTCTGCCATTAATTTAAAATGTTTACATTTAATTACGTAAAGCATATTTCAATCCTTTTGTCAAAAGAAATGCAGCACTGGAATTTTTATTCCATTTCTTATCTCTACATAAATAGTAGTATATAAAAGTCTAATGCTTACTGCAATTAATTATATTATTTCACTGACACATTTTCTTGTTGCTTTAATACACCAATCTTATGCATTATTCTTATTTATTGGAAACGCCACAAAATTACTAATTTTTTAATATTAAACGATCTTTCATCTTCAAACAAGTAAATCCATACCAATTTTCATCAATGTACTACTTTTGAGAGTGTAATATTCTTGTTATTCAACAGTTGGTCCTCTAAAAGAGGTAATTTCCTTACCTGTTATTAAAATGTGTGTGTTCTGATGAAAATATATTTTCTTTCTCATTACATAGCCATGCTTGAGCTGGACAGCTTGGTAAATTAAGTGAAGTATCACATTTTAATGTTCCAGAGAACTTATCAGAAAAAAGTAGATAATTTTAAAATAAATTGAAAATACTTGCATTCATATTATATTAATTTACATGTATATTACTAAGTAGCCTCAGAAGAAAAATTCATATAAAATTTGAAAATTGTAATAAAATATTTTAAATGCACATAATAAATGCCCTTTGTTGTAGTAGAGGAGTTTCCTTTTGGTATAGTTTGCATATACAAAATGATTAATTACAAAGATCTTAAAAAAAAAAAGCCTCAGAAAACAAAAACTTCAAAGATTATCAAATAAATAACAGATATTGCAGTCCATTGACCTCTGACTGAGAATCTTCAGCTGTCGCCCTTTTAATGCATATTTTTTTATTTTTTAAAGTGCTGTCAACTAGTGATTTTAGTCTACTGCTGAATATGCAGCTGAAGCATATCATTTTTTTTTTTTTTTGCTACTGTGAAATAAAGTGTTGAAAGAAATCCAAAACAAAGAAAAAAATTAGAAGCAAATGAAAGAAAAGCTACATGAAAAATTACATCTGGGGATGAGGAGGAAGTCAGAGGCTTCTAAAAGTAATTGTGTTTTTCAAGTCAATAAATTGTATTATTAATCACTCTAGCATAGCATAACCTTAAGAAATGAGCAGAGATCGAGCATTAAGAGGTTTCCATGACATGTTACCTTTGGCCACAGCAGCTGGTTTGGGAGAGGCAGTGTTTGTGAAGGGAAGCGGGCAGAATCTAAAGCTAACCATTCTTTCTCTAAGGCAGCCTGCACAAATAATGACATTGAAATGTACATAATTTAGTTTGCATAACTTATACAAAGAGTCTTTTAAATTGTCTTACATTCTACAAAAGTTAAGAAAGTACACCAGAAATTGTATTTACAGGAAAATTCACAATCTGTTACTTTTTATTGTGAGATGTCATGCATCCATTTAATGCAAAAATGCTAAAAATGGGATAAGATTTTTCATCCAAAGCGGATAAGCAAACTGGAGAACTTGTGTAATCTAAAGAATAAGGTGTAAATTCCACTGTAAGTGTTGATAATTCATAGTACATCTCAAGATGTAATTAAAGGAAATAATCATTTAACCCTTGTAATGAAAATTATAATATTCTCCATCAAATCTCACTACTAAAAATTTATAGTAGTTTTGCACATTAGTTTGTAATATTTCTATAATAAATGAATATAACTTTTACTTAGTTCTTTTCAAAATTTTACAGCTATAAAACAGAACTTTGTTGCAATATAAGAACATAGTATCTGATATTATATTCTCTGATATTATATTATAATCTATTCAATTATATATAAATGTAAATTTTCAAGGATCCTATTTAAACACCTTGCTCTCTAAAGCATTTTTTCCTTCAATTTATGTAATTTCCAATTTTATCTTTCTGCAATGGAACCTGTATGAGTGTAGTATAATTTAGGTTATATTTATCTATACTACCAAAATCTGGAAAACCTATTAAGAAAGAAAAACTAAGACATCCTGACTCTATGCTACAATGTAGTGACAGACTTGAATTACAGCATTTTGTCTTAGCATTCAGGTTATTTAATTATTTATATAAATAGGATACCTCTACTCAGACAGGCATATTGTTCCTTTCCTTCTAGGCAGATATTATTAACTTTTATCATAGTTATGAACCATATATACATGGCTTAAGAATATATATATAGTTTAAGAAGTATCAGTTCTTACAAAACTACATCCAGGATTCAGGGCTCAGATTTTTTAATTCTTTCTTACTTTCATAGGACAACTAAAGGAAAATGACATTCTATCCTAAAAACAGATCATAGTGTATCAACAAATTAATATTCTTTTTTTTTGGTAAAAATTGCTAAAATGAAGAAAAGAAGTAAAGGAGATATTACTATAAAAGGTACTATACTGGAGGATTCTGGGAAGATGGTGGAGTTGGAAACAAGAGGATATATATTCCAATCTATACTATAATTATGCTAGTAGAATCTATAGAACTTTGGAGTCTGTTGAGGTTTATAACTTCCATGGGACGTACTGAACGGTAAACTGTACTTAATTTTGGTCAGCTTCAGCTCTTCAGCATGGCGGTTGCTACCTATTCTTCATTCGCAAGTTACAACACAGATAGTTCAGGAGAAGCTTGTTCAGAGATTATGGGAGACAGGGTGGGCAACAAATATCAGAGATCTGTACTTTGATTGTTGATTATTGCTTCTGATGTTCCTTCTGGTTACTGATTGTTGCTTTGTCCACAATGGCACAAAAAGGAAGATAACCTTTGTTGTTGAACCTCCTCAATTAACAGCCCTCCAGCTAAGTGATTTCCAGGAGATTTAAAAGCCTTGTTTCTGACTACTTTCATTTGTTTCTTCTCTTTTAGAGAAGACATTAAAGATGAGGATATTCAAAGTCATCTGCATATATGGGGGGGAATTAGAGAGTCAATACACATATTCAAGATAAGGGACAGGTTTAGAAAAGAACTGAAGAGATCTTGAGTTTGCAACTCAGGTTTATCTTACCCACAGAGAAATCCCACAAAATCAAATAAAGACAAAGACAAAAATAAACTGTCCATCAAACACAGGGGAAGAGATTTTATTTCCAGAGATACCACATTATTAGATTCAAATGTTTACCTTTAAACCAAAAATCACAGGGTATGAGAAGAAACAAGAAAGTTTATGAGACATTCAAAGACAAAAATAAATAAATGAAATTATCTCTAAAAAGACCTACAACATATCCACCATAAAAGACTTCATAATAACTGTTTTAAAGATGTTCAAAGAACTATACAAGAGAAAAAATAATGTATGAACAAAATGGAAATATCAATGAAGAGATAGAAAACCTGAAAAGAAACAGAGAAGACACTTTGGAATTAAAGGCAGAGCTGAGTGGGCAGATAGAAGAATCAGTGAACTTGAAGGTAAGACAATATAAATTATCAAATCAAATGAAAAGATGAAGAAATATTGGGAAAAAGCTGAACAGACCCTAAATGACCTATGAAACATCATTGAGCAAACCAGTATATGTATCATGGGAGTCACTATTGAAAAGAGAAAGGAGCAGAGGAAATACTTGAAGAAATAATGGTCGAATTCTCCTGAATTTGGTTAACACATGAATACAAACCTTCAAGAAGTTCACTAAACATAAAGTAAGATGAACTTAAAGAGAGGTACACCAAGATACACTCCAATAAACCTCTCATAAGACAGAGAATGTTGAAAGTAACAATCAAGAAGCAACTCATCACATACAAAGAATATCTGCAGATTCTCATATAACCTTGGTAGTCCAGAAGATAGTACTAAAAGAAAAAAAAAAAAAACAAACAAACAACAAAACCCATTAATCAGGAATCCTATAGTTGGCAAAACTGTACTACAGAATTGTGGGGAAATTAAGAGATTCCTATATAAACAAAAGCCGAGAGAACTCATTGCCATTAGTCTTGCCATGAAAAAAAAAAAACACTAAAGGGAATCCTGCAGGTTGAATGAAAGACTGCATTTGGAAACCATACAAAGAAACAAAGATCTCAATAATAGTAAATAGATGGGCAACCATAAAAGTTAATATTATTTAATAACAACTTTGAAACTCTACCTTTTATTTTCTACATGATTTAAGAAACTAATACATTAAGAACTATTATTATTGTATTTTTAAAAACATTTATTTATTTATGCATATATAAACTGATGTACAGGCCAGAGATACAGGAAGTGAGAGGATTCACCAGAGACAGAGTGGGAAGCAGAACAGGCAGATAGACTGAAATACACTGCTGAGGGGAGCAGTGGGCATGGCAGGAGAGGTCTGCTGTGCCATGTGGGTCAACTCCTTGGCCGGGGATCGAACTTGTGCTGCAGTGCTGTGGATACAGTGCAGCATTAAATCCGCTGTGCCACCAGGGAGGCCCTATTATTGTAATTTTGGTTTAAAAACTTCATTTTATTTCTCTATGATTTAAGAGAGGAAATTATTACTTTTTATTTTATACTCTATATATAGATATAGATATAAATGTAATTTATGACATTAGCTGAAAGTGGTGAAAATAAAGTGATAAAGGACAAAATTTCTATATGTTATTAATTTTAAGCTGGTATGAATTCAAATTAGAGTGTAATAACCTTAGGATAAAAGGATGAAAGGGGGAATATAGCGTTATTGTTTAATGGGTACAGAATTTCAGTTTTATAAGATGAAAAGAGGTCTAAATATAGATGATACGGATGGTAGCATTATGACTGAGCTTAATAACACTGAACTGTACACATAAAATAGTTAAGATGGTACATTTCATGTTATATACATTTAAGAACAATTTGAAAAAAGGACAAGCATTAAGGAGCCTGACTTTGCCTGGTTTTATATAGACAAACCACTTTATTTTTTGATAAACACTTGCCAGACCACCAATTTTTCATGTTCTCTAGGAAACCAGATGTTTTATTTCTGTGGCAGGACAAGTTCCCACAAAACACAGTATTGTTTTTTTGGGACCATATTATATAGATATATATATATAGAGAGAGATTATATAGGATAGACTTCCGCTCCTTGGAAAAAGGTTATGCACTGTGGACTCAAGTACCAAGTCTTATTTATCATCACTGCTTCAGAGATTTATTATGAATAGCATGTTAAATTATAGGTATATATAATGTTGGGAAGTAGTTCTACATGGGCTGCTCACATTTCTGCTTGCCTTATGACAGACTGTCTTTTCAAGGATGCCTGTATAGTTCACAGTGTGGGAAGATAGAGATAGTGCTTTCCCTCCTGTCAGAGGGCACTATGTTACCTACCCTCAACTAATGGTGTCTGAACATGGTTTTCAGTGGTGGCAGGAACTAAAGCTAACATGTAGGAAGGGTCCTTTCAGTAAATTCGATATACTAGTATTGCTTCTATAGCTGAATGTATATTAAAAATTGCCATGTCTATTTTATTTTCTCATCCCATAAGAGCCAGAGGGGACTGCCCCAAGAAGAGAAAAATTTCAGGCACTAAAGTGAAAGCATGATAAACTCTCTTATGATGTGACACATGTGGGAAAAATAGGTCAGAAGTAGCATGAGCATCTCTATCCTATGATGTCCAAACTTTTGCTAGATAGATGATATCCTGATGACTGTCAAGTTAAAACAGCTCTCCATTATATCTTAATTTTTTTAAAAGTCTTAGTTTCAACTGCCCTTATTGTGGTAAATGGTACCATATCATTATCAACAGAAGTTAGCTGATAAATCTGAAAAAAATTTGGAGGCCTCTATTCTGAGACCTGGTCCTTAAATGGTTTCTTGGGTCTATGTGGGAGAATGTAGAATGCTCAGTATTCTTTCCAGTAGCAAATGAAAAACTAGTTTTTTTGATCCAACACCATGAAAAAGAAGGTTCAACATCTTGTTGGACTGCTTCAGTACTGGAGATAATACAAATCTGACTGATGATTTTATCATTTAAAACCTCTGGTCTCCATCTGGGGAAATCCCTGTGGATTTGGATTTGTGGCCTTTCTGACACCAATACCAGGTACATTCCTAGTGAAAAGTTGGCACTACCTTCTTAATGAACTCATTTAGAAACTAAATGATTGACTCATGGAGGAGTGGCAACACTCTGGCCTGACATTCCCAGTTTTGGGTGGAACAACTTAGATCCAATGACTAACAGGGTATAAAAGTCTTCCAAATCCTTATTTGTCAACTTGGTCCCGGAAACGTTTAAACATTACATAAAAAAGTGGAGTTTATACTTTTGGGGGGAAATTTTATCTGTATCCCACTGTCTGAAATAAAGCAGATGACTTGGAAGAATCTTAATTTACTTCAGTTCCCTAAATGCTTGAGCCAGGTACAGGGAAAGTTTGACTACAAGTTGAAACCCAAATGACCCTTGGAATGGGATTGAGCGACCACATGGAAAATTAGATTCATTTACTATAGACACTCTGTTTTGGGTCCTCACAGAGAAAACAAATCACATTATTTGTAGAACAGTTTTGATTCCTCATATGGATAGTCATATTGAGGGCTTATTCTCTGAGACAGCCAGAATTATGTCACTTTGTTTCTGCTGTAGAGGTTACTGATGCCAGACTTGTGATTTCTATCAAATTCACGGATTCTTCTTCTCTTTCCATTGTATTATCCTTGCCTCAGCCTGCTCTTGGAAAACTGACTATATTATAGCTTCAACACCTTACCACTCTCAGTCATATAACTGTGACCCTTGAAATAAATCTGCATAATGTTTTGGTGTCTCACCATTAGTTATGTGCTTTTATCACAAAAGCTACTAATAATAAGTTGACACTCTGACTCTACCACTCATACTTTGTTCTGGTCACACAGTTTGAAAGAAGGGAATTTGATCAGTAATGTGACTGTCCAGAAAGGCTCTTCTAGACAATTTTAAGTAATGATCAGGAAAAACATTCAGGGAGAGTCACATAGGCCCATTTTTGATATTTAGGAGTTTGTCATGACCATTCCTAGACAGGAGTAGTATTTGTTTACCCTAACAGCAAGTCTCAGGCCAGTATAATTGACTCAAACCCACAGTGCAGCCTGGTGAAAAGTTGCTTAACATAGAAACTTAATCCTGTAGTTTATAGAAATATACTTGTTCCTCTTGTCTTTCCAGAGGAAGGATCTAGGTGTGAATAAATAATGATGAGGGAAAAAAAAGTGAAGTTATAGTTACTCAAATGAGTCACTCTAATTTTGAGGAGATTGGTGGAGAGCAATCCTTAGTAGGGAAACTTTGTAGGGAACACCTGGGAGGTATGGGGGGAGAGAAGGACATAAATAATCTTTCATGTTTCAGAACTGTCCTAGAAGGTTCCCTCCACAAGAAAAATGCCCCTGTAGGGCTCTTGCAAATTGCTACAAGCACCTTAAATTTAACTAATTGCTGGATCTGCCATTCCTTTCCAGGAGGCTGTGACCACAACTTGATAGTTATTTTGTTTAACTTTAGTGAGAAGTCAATCAAGTCTATCAATAAAGCAAGGAGATGGCTTCAGACTCTGAACCCCCATATAAAACATCTCTGGAAGTTTTCCCCATTTCCATTCTCAGTCATCCCATGGGGTGGAAACATGCCACCTGGAAAGAAGGTGTCCTGGTCATAAATTCCCTTTAAGTGTTTAAGGAAATGCCATTATGGCCCTGGAAAGTATTCAAGTTTGCTTCATCTCACCTGCCAGGGTTGTTTTGGATGGCAGAATTGCCTTGTACTTCCTCCTTGAAGAACAAGAAGGAGTCAGTGGAATAGCTAATACTTCCAGCTGTTTTTGGATTAAAGTCTATTGGGAAGGTCAGTACAGAAATTTAAGAAGAAAACCACCTGGGTATTACTAGTAACTTAATTAAATGCACCATGAGGATAAACCAATGGATTTTGTAATAATATTTGTCAGATTATTCAGATTGGGCACTGGAGTGGATACTTATGGGAAAATTTGCCTTGTAGAAACAAGGGGTAATCACTGTTGGGAAACAATTCTTCTAGGTCTCTAATATTCCTGCATGACCTCCAACAGCTTTTGCGGCAAAATATATTTTCTGAAAGATATTGAAACAGCTAACAGACCTGAAAGATAGTCTTTTTGTGTCTTGCTCTGGGGCAGAGGAGAGATTTGTTTGACTTCTTCTGGGGAATAGGAAGGGTAGTTTTGCTAGCAACTCCTCATAAAATATGGGGTGTTTCCTAGGCTTAGGTTTCTTAGGGGGTAATTCTTCATATATGCCCCCTGTTGAACTTGGGTGGCAAAAGGGAACACGAGGCTCCCATTCATTACCTGACATGACAAGTAATAAATGTCTCATTTCTTCAGATAGCATCCTGAAAGTATAGCAGCCTAAGTTGTTAGGTTGTAGACAGGATTAAAATAATCAGATCCCTCATTGTTCTTGGTAGTTAAAAATATTAAGGCAAATTGTGCTTAATAAATCTAAAGTAAATTTACTTTCATTATCAGTGTCATCTTTGTTAACCATTTGCCATAGGCAATCACATTTCAGAAAGCATTAAACTAATATAAAAATTTCAAGGAAGATTTATTCAGATTAGTTTATCAAGACAATTTTATATTTATTTATCTTAAAATGACATAACTCACTGCAAATATCCAAACACATTCCTAACATGCCATACATTTGGGGCTCTGTCTTCATTTTTTGCCATCTATATTATAAGCACTCAGTATGAGCTTACTGGAAGTGAAAAATAAGTTTTAATAGATTGTGATATTCATTAAGGAGAAATATGGATTTAATTTCAAATGCAGCTATAGTTATTATTTTAAAAGGTGATAAAACAGAAATCTTAGCTATATAAGTCTTGAACTTGTATACAGGAAATTTAGAAAGAGGAATAAAAAAACACATTGGTAATTTGATGTTGCTATCTGAAGCTGTAAAATGATTTTTAAATAAAGTGGTGACAATAAAATGGGGGTTAAAAAAGATTAAGAAATAAAGTAATGATATCTTTCTAACCAGTACTTAGTTTGAATTCTTAGCTCCTGTAAACAATAATCTTTGCACTACAAAGTCATACAATTAAAACATACAAATGTTTAATTTGATTAAAAACCCATTATTTTTTTTATTATGTTTGAAATAGAATCCAAATTTCTCAGCATCATATCCCAGGCCTTATGTAGAATGATCCCTGGGTATATTTCTTTTTCTTACTCTTTCTCCACTAATTAGCTCTACCTATTGTAAATTTTCTGTTCCTTTAATACACTAAGGTAGTTCCTGATTAAATCATCCGTATTTGCCTTGTATTTAGTCCTGAGTAGTATTACCTCATTGCTTATTCTTTCATTTTATTTTCCCATCTCTATAAAATGTTATATTTCATGCAGGTCTTCCCTAATCATCCAATTAGATTTCACACAATATCCCTTAACCTTCCTTACTTTTACAGTAATTTCAATATTATATTGTATATGTATATTTGTATATTTAGTCACTGTCACCCACTTCTGTGGGGTTCAGAGTCTTATTTTGCTCACTATAATAAGAACAATGCCTAGAATATTGGATATAATCAGTATTGAAATATTCATTTATAAACATTTCAACTTGACCTGATGGTACAGCTTGGAATAGAATTAAAATCCTATGAGAACATGTGTAAATGTTGGATTTAAAGAGATGCTGAGGGCACTTAAGAGCCATTACAGCAACCAAGACTCAGAGAGCCAAGATCCCAGAGAGTAGTTTCATGCTGATGTGAGCCTTATATTTCCCTCTACATTTTCCCTCAGGGAAATTCCCAGTTTTGCTAACAAGAAAGAAAAGTCAGACAGAAATATGAAGCCCACATGTAGCAGTTTCATGGGGATGAAGAGACAGGGGTTGAAGTGCAGGGAGCAAAGGCATATAGGATTGAAGAACCAAGATTCCCTGGAGGAGAGAACCACAAAAATGTGAGCTCAAATCATGTATGCAGTTGTTTTTTCCCATGTGTTTGCCAACTCCTAGTAGTATATGTATTATGGGGATGCTAAAGAACTAAGAAGAAATTTCTTCTGCTACTTGTGCTGTGAATAAAGGGAACAGATTTCAGGGGCAAGGTGGAGGTAATCTGGTAAATATTACACTTTCATTTGAGACACCTTATTAGCTTAATGTTCAGAGAAATAGACTAGTCTGGGTAAAACTTAAAAATAAGCCTCAAAAGAATCTCTGCCTATACAGAATATCCCTGTCAGAATAAAATTAAATTTTCTTTAAAGAAAGAAAACATTTTCCAGGGTCTTTACAATCTTTACACATACATCTGGCATTTAAAATATATAGCTTCACTAGCAAGACAAGTAAGCCTCACAGATAGCATGTAAAAAAAATCAGACAAAGCATACATATTGTATGATTACACTCCAAAATTAATTGATAATAATGAAGGTATATAAACTATTGAGTCATAAAGAAATCTTCTTGGGATTTTCATAAGTTCTGTATCTTAACTTCAGTGATGGTTATGTGGGTATAAATGTTAAGAGGGAACAGAATAAACAAAACTAAGGATGTAAAATGTCAATGCTCTGTAAAGTAAAAGGGTGCTCAATTTGATTGAAGCCTATGGAAGTCACAGGGAAAATGTTGTGAATGAGCCTGTATAGTTTGCACCTTCATTGTGGAATACTCGAATACCAACTTAAGGAGGTTGTTCACATTTTTTCTAGGCAACAAAGCACTATTTAATATTGTTGTGCAGGATATAAATAAGATAAGGGTTATATGTAATAAAGAGTAATGGACAAATAAAACAGTGTGTAAATCTGGTAGGACATATGTTGATCTTGTTAAGAAATTAAAAGTATATACTTACCCAAGTGCTATGTGAAAAAAATCTGTAAAATAGTGCCAGTACAATAAGCCACTTCAGAAACTGGGATAGCTTTAAAATAATAGTTTAGTTTAAGACTAACATTTATATGTTGTATTTGGTACTTACTTCATCAAATGTGAAATCTTCTAAATCTATTTCTTCATATTCTTCTTCAGATTCCTCATTCCGAATAGCCTCTAGAGCTGTTGTCAGTTTCTGTCGTAAAAGAAAGCCCTTCCAAACTGCCTAAACAAAAATTTAAAGCATGTTATACAAGGTTATAGATCAAACTCCAAAACAGATTCTCTGTGTTATCCCATTAGTAAGATAAAACATCTTAGACCTCGTTTATAGCTCAATAATCTGTTTTTTGAACTTTATGTGACACGTAAAACTGCAAGATAAATTAAATGACTGCATGTGTCTAAAGTTCTGAATCTCAGGAGACTTTCCTTGTGGTAAGCAGAAAAGAATCTTAAAAACTCCCTCGACTGAACATGTAGGTCAAACAATCAATTATCTGACAATTCCTCCAGGACCCATTCTAAACTAAGAAAAAAGAGATACAAAGGAAAGCCAATTTTGCTAATTTTTAAATGATTATGTATAAAATAAATGAACACACATTTAGGAAAACTTCAACATATATAAATGACCATGTTAGAGAGATAGTATCCTGACCTGAAGCAATTAACTAATTTCATTTTAAAAATAAACTAAGTGCAGAATAGTAGAATTAAAAACATTCAGATTCCTCAATAATTTTTAAGTAGGGAAAGCCTTCCTAAGTGCAATTCCAAGTACATTGCAGCTTTTTAAAAATGAATATCTTTATAGACTGCTAGGGGGTGAGCTCCAGAATATATTAAGTGTTTAAAAAAAGGTAGATAAATATGTACTGTATGCTACTGTTTATCTATGAAAGACTGCATGCAGATGTTTATGAATATATGCAGCATATAAACTTATATATATCTTTACATATTTATGCATATGTAGATGTTTAAACTTAAAAGTGTAAGTTATAAAATTAATTTTAAAAATAGTTACCTACAGAGGAAAGAAACAGGAGGAAGATACAGTATAGAAGACCTGCTTACTTGGATTTTGGAACCATGCACATATTTAAGGCAATTCTAAAACAAAGTTAAGTACATAAACATGAAAAAGGGAGAGGAGTGAGAAAGGAGAAAAAATAATCATGCTAACGGTAATATAAGTTAACTACTATTCCTAGTGGAATATACCCAAAAGACAGCTCTAATTACAACAGATACTTAAAAATTGTTTTCAGGAATCATAGTTAGTAAACATATTGTATTGTTATTATATATATAAACTGATACACAACCTCTGTAGCAACTAGTCTAGGAAACCAAACCACAATTGCACTAACAAGATCAGGAAGCTAAAGCACAACTTCTACAGCAATAAAACAAGGCTGGTCAAGGCTTGGTCAATGACTACCAGTTTCCTTATTTTTTGTCCCTATACCCAAGTCAGGACCAAGCAGAGAAAGCCACATATACTGCTTAAGCCAACCATGTAAGAGACTGTTGTTCTAGATGCCCACCTCTCATTTTATGCCAGCAACCTGCAAGTAAAGCCTACTTGAAACTTTTGTTTCTGTAGTAGATTCCCACTCCCTTCATGAGTCTATGTCAAAAGACAAGTGACGTTGGCTGATGCCCTTGCTATAGCACAGTCTGGATAAATAGCTTGTTTTTTCTCACTGTGGTCCTTTTTGATTTCTACTCTCTATGTATGTGTGGGTGTATATAAAATACATGGGAGGGGGGTGAGAGAAAGGAGAAAAAATAAATATGTTAATGTCATTGGGAACCAGGGTTTTCTGTTAAAGAGATATAAATATAAAATCAAGTAAGTAAAAATCTTGTAGTCCTAACTTAATTTTAAAATGTCAGTATGAACACATAGTATTTATATTTTCTTAAAAATTTGCTTTTACAAACTCAACAAATTGAAAAATATCTAAATACAAAGATCATGTCAGTAGCAAAAAGCACTTTTTAAATCTTGTGTAGAATCTGCAAGTATCATTCCCACTAAGAGGGCAAAGATCTTTGGAGAAATGACTGAATTCAGGTCTAGAGCAAAGTGTATATAAAATGAACTTGGAACATAAGAGTCACATTAGAAAATTAGGGACAGTTTAGAGACTACTAAATTGAAAAGATTACAAATAAGGGTAAATTTAAAAATAACAATTGCAATGAAATTAAACATGCTATATATTTTTAAAAAATTACATGTACATTAAATGGAACAAATTATGGTGACCTCTGGAGAATTCTTGGAAAACCCATTAATCTAAAAATTGGTAAATAAAGGGAAAACATCAATTTTAAACTGTATTTCCAATATGAACTGTACCTCTTGGTAAGGTAGTCACTGATAAGTTTCTCTATATAGAGATAATTTAGCTAGCAAATGAAGAAAAATGATATGTAGATTATCATTTTGAAAACCATTAGCTATGTATATGGACATATATAAAAGAGAGAGCAAAAGTAAACTACAGATAAAACTTTCTATACATAAACTTTCCATTCTAACAGGATGTAGGAGATAAAAAAGATATAATGAAAATATAACATCTATGCTATATACAAAAATAAATTTATGACAGGTCATCGGGAACAAGAGGGAGGGATTAATATTTATTTTTCTATCTATTTTTGTTTGGTTTATTGAAGTCTAATTGGCAAATAACATCATATTAATTTCAGGTGCATAATATAATGATTTGATATCTGTATGCACTGCATAAGGGCTCCAATCACTCATCAGGGATAGGACTTGAACAAATCTGTAGGCTTTACTCTTCTGACTAAAAAGAAAGGGAATGGAGGTATCACACTTCCAGACTTCAAACTATATTACAAAGCCACAATACTAAAAATTGCATGGTATTGGAACAAAAACAGAAACACAGACCAATGGAATCTAATAGAAAGCCCAAATATACCTGCGGATTTATGAACAACTAATTTTTGACAAAGGAACAAAGAATGCAATGGAATTAAGATAGCTTGTTCAATAAATGGCGCTGGGCAAACTGAACTGCTAAATGCAAAAGAATGAAACTAGAATACTGTCACCATGCACAAAAAACAACTCAAAATGGATTTATGAATTAGACATAAGACCTGAAACCATAAAATATATAGAAGAAATTTATTTATTTTTTTTAAGATTTATTTATTTATGCATACAAGCACTGGGGTACAGGCCAGAGGTGTGGGGACAAGAGGATTCACCACAGAGAGCGGGGAGCAGGACAGGCAGATCAATGGAAGTACACTGCTGAGGGGAGCAGTGGGCACAACAGGAGAGGGCTACTGCACCATATGGGTCCCCTCCCTGGTCGGCAGCAGGGATCGAACTCGTGCTGCAGTGGTTGTGGTCTGCCTCATAGTGCATTGCTTAACCCACTGCATCACCAGGGAGGCCCTAGAAGAAATTTAGGCAAAACTACACATGACATACACCTCAGTACATCTTTAAGGACACAGCACCCAAAGTAAAGACAGTGAAGGAAAAGATAAATAGCTGGGACTACATCAAACTTAAAAACTTTTGTACAGCAAAAGGCACACTAACCAAAACAAAGTCACACCCCAATGACTGGGAGAAAATCTTTGCACACAACACTACTGACAAGGGACTTATCACAAAGATCTACAAAGAACTGACGAGATTAAACAAAAATAAAAGTAAAAGTAAACAATCCAGTCAAAAAATGGGCAGAAGAACTCAAAAGGCATTTCTCCAAAGAGGAAATGCAAATGGCCAACAGGCCTATGAAAAAATGCTCAACTTTTCTTGTCATCAGAGAAATGCAAATCAAGACCACTATGAGATACCACTTCACACCAGTGATAATGGCAAATATCAAAAAATAATTAGCAACAACAAATGTTGGCAAGGATGTGGAGAAAAAGGAACTCTCTTACACTGCTGGTGGGAATGCA
Organism: Galemys pyrenaicus; assembly: GCA_019455555.1. Taxonomy (NCBI): domain Eukaryota; kingdom Metazoa; phylum Chordata; class Mammalia; order Eulipotyphla; family Talpidae; genus Galemys; species Galemys pyrenaicus. Next base: position 17,743,728 of record JAGFMF010011752.1, on the reverse strand, counting down.
AACTGGTCCAAGCATTATAGAAAGCAGTGTGGCGGTGCCTTAAACTACTAAAAATGGAACTCCCATATGACTCAACAATCCCACTCCTAGGAATATACCCAAAGGACACAAAAACACTGATTCAAAAGAGCACCTGTACTCCTATGTTTATTGCAGCACTATTTATAATTGGTAAGACCTGGAAACAACCCAAATGCCCAAAAGTAGATGGCTGGATCAAAAGTAGATGGCTGGATCAAGAAGATGTGGTACATAAACACATGGAATATTATTCAGCAATCAAAAATGATAAACTAGGGCCATTTATAGAAACATGGATGGAGCTAGAGGGAGTTATACTCAGTGAAACAAGTCAGAAGGCAAGAGAAAAAAATTGGATGGCTTCACTTTTGAGAAGAATGTGAAAGAGCAACAACTCCAAAAAAAAAAAAAGGGGAAGAGTAAGTAAACTCAAGAAAATGAGGACTTACAACCAAAAACAAACAAACAACAACAATAAAAAAACAAGACCAAAAGGTCAAAGATAAACTTAAGGGACAATGAGGGGTGGGGTGGGGAGAGATGGGCAAAGGTGGGGATGAGAGTATAAGAAGCACAAGGGACTGAGGTGATGGCGTATGGGTGAAAAGGTGGTGGGAACTCCCTGGGGAATACAAACGATGTCAAATATAATTAAATAAATCTAATTAAAAAATAAAACAAAATAAAAAAAGCCCACAAAAAACAAAACAAAAAATGGATGACTGTACTAAGGAGAAAATAAAATTAATTTTAAGAATCATGATGCACAACAAAAGAGGTTTGTTCTGAAGAAAGGTTGAAAAGAAAGGTTGACTTACGCTTTTTTTTTTACATTTTATTACAAGGAGCTTCAACCAATGGATACTAAACAGAGACATTAGTCATTAGAGGAATAAACTTTTCTTTATTGAGCAAAAGTTGAAGAGCATTTACCATCAATGCAGTAAAATGTATTGGTCTGCTGATGACAGGAGGGAGTGTGGACTGCAATGGTATCTTCATTCCTCATGTAGCAGAATAACATTTTGAAATAGTAACTGAGGTTTCTTTCTTTTCCTCAGAGTGTCCTTGAATCCAATAACTACTCCTCCCCCTACTACTATCATTCAAGTATCAGTAACAGCTTTGTCTATGCATTGCCATTAGAAGTGCAGTCAGACACATTAAGTCAACTGAAATACTGAATATATTCATTAGAACCATAGGAGAAGTAATTCTTTTTAAAACTACGACTTTATTAGCAAGAACCAGAAATTCAAATTTAAAGCACTTCTTTCAGGTGCTTATGCCAAATACATTGGCCGCAACTTGAATTCTATCTCTCATGCTCCACACCCCTATGAAATAATATTCCTAATTATACCTTCAAAGTATGTATGGTGGCTAGACTCAAGATAAATCATCACATATTCAGGAATATGATTTTCTTACCAAATCCACTGCTAATACTCTGGTCCATGCAACCATTATCTCTTGTCTGGATTACTGCAATTGCAGCCCAATTAATTCTGATGCTGCTATTCCTGCTTTCCTCGAGTGCAATTGCAACATAAAGTAAACTTAATCATGTCATTCCAGTACTCCAATTCCTCCAATATCTTCCCATGTCATTCAGAATAAAAGCCAGTCTTTACAAAGACTTATGATTTATAAATTCTACTCTTTGCCCCATTATCCCCTTCTTAGTTTTCCTTGAACACTATTGGTCGACTCATAAATCAGTGCTTTTTAATCAGATGTTGCTCTGTTAGCTACCCAATGTCTTTCTTACTTCAGTGTTATCTTTTCTGGTCTTCCATATTCATCCTATCTAAAATGATAAAACACCTTGGTTTCAATTCTACGTTTACTTTTCTAATTTTCCCCCTTAGTTCACATAATGTTTAATAGATATTATTTATTAATTGCACTTCCCAACAGAATATAAGCTAATGACTAAAAGGAAATGCTTAATATAGTTCAGTTACTATCATTCAGCTCAGGCTTAGTACCATGAATTTCCATAGACCATGCATTATATATTTCTATTTAGTTTATATTTGCTTCTTTCAATAATATTAAATTTCAATAATATGTAAATTTTGTCCGTCTTGTTCATAGTTAGATTTCCTGAGCCTAAACAGTGCTTGACAAAGAGTATGTTCTAAAATCAATTTAATAAGTAAATAAATAATAAATGTAATTGAGTTGGACTTCCTTTTAAAATATGCTCTTGGTGAGACTGAGTCAAGTTATTTCACTACTTATTTTTCTGAATTTTTAAATAAAAAGAGTATTTGTATGTATTTAACAATTATTTTGATAGGTTTTTTCCACATGCTTCTTGAAATAGCTATAGATTAGGCCATATGAGAGCTGCTTTGGCTAATCAAACATTAGCACATATGACAAATGACATATCTGAGCAGAACCTTAAATGTGACTAACTCAGCTTGAGCCCTAGTGATCAGAACAGTTTTCCAAATCATGGACTACTCCTTCAGCCTAGAGAAGTGGAAGCATACCCAGTCTATATGTCACGTGAATAAATAATAAGTCCATGTATTCTTAAATCATTGTGATTTGAGGGAATAATGTTGTGCAGAATAACCCAGTGAAATATGACTAACACATACACAAAATTAAAACTAATTTGACTTATAAGATCAAAACTAACCTGAATAAGAATAGCAGCCTTCTCTCTTTGCTCTTGGATAGTCACAATATTTTCTGTTTTTTTGTCCTTTAAAATATTTTGATTCTTGATGTAAGAATTTGACTGGGATGTGAATTCTGTTGCAGCAGTATGTAGTTGTATAGAGTGATGAGTTCGGTTGCGCTTAATGTACCCACGCCAGTATGCCTGGATTACCATAGCTGCCATACTAATAAGAGGAAAAAATGGTTTCCTTTTTATAAATATATAGTTGTACATAAGAGGTCTTCATGAACTGTATTAATAAACATCCACTACATAAAGCATTATTTAAAAATAAAACCATGTCTTTATATTTATGTAAGTTAAAGTAGTATGAAAACCTACCTTATAGAAACCTTTTTTAAATATAGAGAAAAATGGATCAGTAATTTAAAATTATTGTGTAATGTGTAAAAAAAAGTTATTTGTTTGTTTAAGGTAGAAGACACCATCAAGACTGTGTATAATATGGAGGATGCTGATACAAAAGTGAGGGGGAAAAAGTGATGTTGCAGATGAGAGGGGCAAGTGTTGAAGCCAATGTTGAATTGACTAGAAAAGATGGGATTCCATTCACACTGGAGAGAGTAGCTGTGGAGAGGAAGAAGGATGCCCTGCACCATTAATAGGAAGGACCGACCCATTGGGACTTCATTGGCTTGATTTTTCTATGCAGGGATAAATACTTAAATCATACTCTTATAAACCCAGTAGTAAGTGCTAACATTTTCCTACCCTACATCTATTTGCCAATTTCAGGTATTGAATCAATAGTGTGTTTTATTTCCTACATTCCCCTAGAATGCCAAACAAGTTAGCAAAATTTCAATAATGATGTACCTTGCTTCTATGAGTATTTTCTGTTTAATACTCATATTTTAATTTGATAATTATATAACTTTTAATTTCCCCATCAGATTTTTTGCAGGACTATTATTAAGGTACAGAATATAGTCTAAGTACTAATTATTCTTTTTAAACTCTCTTCAGATTCCTGAGTTTTGTTTTAAAAAGCATATGAAGGAGAAGTGATTCCTCCCCTTTCCCACTGCTTTTGTGAAACAGTTTCCAACACTTTAAAACTTCAAAATTCAATAAATTTTTCATTCCCCATATTAGTAATATGAAGGTAAAGTTAAATTAAGTGATAAACTCTGCCTAACATGACCACATATCCTCTTCTCTATAGTAATAATTTTGGGGGAGATTAGAAAGGGACGTAGATTCATAAAAATAAAATATACACAAGTGTGAAAGAAAAGAAATATCTAGAAATCTTACATTTTTTCATGATGTTCAATATTTTGGCAATCCCTCCGTACAGATCTTGTCAATACTGTTTCCATGAATGGAATTCTTTTGGAAGGAATATTTGTCTTGTTGTCTTCTGTTTTATGACCTATATTTTCTTGATTTCTTCCTTCTATATCATCACATAATATGGAGTTGTTTAATGGGGAGTGATTAGAACCAGAATCCATCCATTTCTCAGAAATATTTGGTGAGTCTGGGTTACATTCATAAGAGCAGAAGGCTCCATTTTGCACTATGCTATCACTACTTGCAGAAGTCAAATGATTTTGCTGGACTTCTGATTCAACTCCCTTGGTGATAATGACATCTCCATGTTCGTGCACATAACGGTATTCATTACTAAGTGTCATCAATTTCTGAAAATAAAGGCAGAGATTTTCTGCGGCATCCAAGGTGAATATATTTCTGAATAAACAAATAATAAAACTTTTAATCAGAAGCATTATATCAGTAAATCTTAACACTTGTATAAGTTTTGAAGTCAAGTAGCCTGACTTGAACATTAAACTTTATTCAACATTCATTAAAAGCTTATATCTGGCTGTTTATCTAAAAATTGATCTATTTTCTAAGAAAATTTGAAAATATTTCTTTAGTTAATTTAGATCTCTCAATCTAGACAAAATGTCTGGAAGTTTTAGAACCATTTTTATTATAGGTATTTTTGGTACACATGACCAGAAAAATCCATACTTTTTCCACCATAAACATGAGAAGTCATGGCAGCCTAAATTTGGAGAAGTTATTTATGAAACAAAGTTTAAAGTAATTTTACATTGACTCTTGCCATGCAAAATATTTGTATTGGACTTTTAAACAAAGAACATATATTATGGGAAAGTTTTTATTCCCATTTTTCTCTGGAAAAAGAATTCACTACAAGGATAATTCAAATAGTTCAAGACATAACTGCTTATAATTCTCTTGAATAATTGTTGGATCTCTATCTTATTAAGGTTATGAATCTATGATTAATCAAACTTTCTTGTTTTCCACATTTGAAGCTCTTAGTAATAAATGTAAAGGACTTTGCACTTACAGGTGCCTTATTCTTGGTTACATTTTATTTAACTTTCTTGCTTTTTTATGTTACTTAATTTAAATTTATATATTGAACATATAGTCATGGATTATCTTAAGTATTTTTTGTAACAATATAGAATATAAGTAAAATATTAAACCATACCAAACAAAATAAGAGTTATAACTACTTTCTAATACATACAGCTAAATAGATAGTTTCTTTAGTCACAAATGTAATTTAGCATAGGTTTCTTCAATATATTTTTGGTATACTGTTATTTATTTAATATGTTAGCTAGTAATTCAGAAAAGATTTTGTTTGATATTAGAAGATATCAAATGTTTATTTTTAGGTGCTGAATTCATCACTACTTATAACTAAACTAATAAATAGTCTTTTCCATTTCAATGTTAAAATATGTTACTATGACAATAAATCATCCAAAGGAATTGAGATTTATAAATTTCAGTGTCAAGGATGATGTCAATTAATTACATTTCTACACATACATAAGGAATACTAGTTTAGATTTACTAAAAAGATAAATGTAAAATAGCCATAAACTTTGTTAAAAGTAAACACTTATAACTCTGAAACTCTTTTTGAAGCTGTCAGATTTGTTCTTATTCTAAATAGATTATATTAAAAAATTAAATAAGAAAATCAACACATATAAGATGAACATGTATGAAAGTATAAACAGTAATAATTTATATAATTTAGTAATTAAGTTTAGATATTGGAACCCACACATTATTGTTCCAATAATAATATAGACACCATAAGTAAATTATAAATTCACTTTGCCTTTTCATTTAAGTTTTTTTTTGAGTAACACAAACTAGAAAATACAGTTATAGAAAGGTCAATTGTAATTCAATATAACGATGGCATTCAGAATTTGGGCTGTGGTAAGAGATGTTCTTTGATATTGTTTTATTTCTACACAGCTTCTATTCTGAAATTGTAACTGTGCTGATTTTCTCAACTTCCAAAATTACCTTAATATATAAATGTTGTGTATGTGTAATATACCGTACATATATCTATTTTAAAAGTTGCTTTGTTCCATTATAAAGTTTTATCTATTTTTTTCATATGTTTATTTGTTAATTATTTGAGGGTAAAGCATAATACATAGCTTACTAGGTGTCTTGCCCCAATAATTGTTGAATAAATTTGACTGATTATTGATAAAAAGACTAAACGTCATGTGAATATTTGTAGAAAGTACAAATTATTTCATTTATGTTATCTAATATTTTAGCTTTTGAATTATGTTCATAATAAACATTAGTACATTTCAAATAGAAAAAAAAATCAAACTATCCCTAAAACATACTGATCTAATCCAAAAATTTATGATTATGTTAATTAGAATACTTTTAATCACACATATAAATTGCATCATTTCTTTTAATTATGACAAGGATAGGATAACAGCCTTACCCTTTTCCAGTAATGTAGTTCTCAACTAATATGTTGAGTTCTTTAATCTGGGACTGACAGAGTATCAGGAAACGTCCTAATTCTAATTGATAGTGCTCGTCAGTGTGACTTTCTGAATAAGAGTTTAGCATTTCACCATTGAGAATTCTTAGAGCAGGTAACACTTTAAGTAGAGAATGCCTATTGAAAAGAGGAAAAAATAATTATTTTGAAAAGGAGATTTTATATCTGAAATAACCATGTGCCCAATAACTTTAATATAAGTGCAGAATATATCTTAAAATCCTATTAGATTTCACAGAGAAATGAGAATGCTAAATTTGTTTTAAAAAATATATGGTATCATGTAGAAAATAAATTTTAAAGTTCATGATTTAAATTTAATTTTTTTCCTAAAGTGCAAATGGGAAATTCAAGCAGATATAAATTTGGGTTGGGAGTAAACAAAAAGTTACATTATGACAATAAAGTTAAAAGTACTTTTTCAAAAAGAAGATACTAAAATCAGTATTACTAAAAGTTGCTGTTTATTTCAGAGATGGGGTAAATTTTGTTTATTTTAGTAGAAGATAAGGAAAGTTAAGGCCAAACAAGAAGGATTTTTCATGATCTGAATAATCTAAAAATAAGGTTTTTCTTTCTTGCTAAGGCTTATAATAACAAGCACTTTAAGAGGTGATCAAAAGTCTTTCAGTTTAAAAGAGAAATGATGTAAAAAACCAGGTAAGACATCATAGAGCTATCTGCCAAATGCAACTATGTAGAAATATTTTCCAAACCTTTCACAAGGAGAGATTGGATCTGTTTTCACAAGGTTGCCGATGGTCACAAGCAAAATGGGCTTTCTGACTCAGAAAACCCCATAGTTAAATAACAAGTTTCTATAAAAAAGACTACAAAACTCTGACAAAAGATACTAAAGAAAACCAAATAAGGAGAAAGTTGTACTACAAAGATACAGATACATGCGTAAGAAGCTTTGCTATTGTCAAGAAGACATATCTTTCCAATTTGGTGTATAGATTGGATACAACCCCAGCTAATATACTACAAGATATTGTAGTACAAAACTTTTCACTAGGATGCTGGACCCACAGTGGTAGTAAAGATATAACAACACCTATGAGACCCTTTTGAGCAGCCATGTTTCAGGTCTCATCTATCAGTCCAACAAAAGGAAGGCACTGTAAACACTGCTATCATGAGAACCACATTTAATACATCCATTCTTTATTTTAGTCATTTCCACATCCTTTGGGATGTTAATTCAAAGCTAGATTCTTATATGTCCCTCCAACTCTGCAGGGGTTTCTGAGAAGACTACCCTTGAACTACTACAGAGCTTGGTATCTCAATTTTATTTTATTTTATGCAGAGCCTTCAGTTACACCAAAGACCTATATTATGGGGTCAGGAAAAAAATCCATGTTTTTAAAATCTGTGCATATAAAAGAACTACTGTATTTGGGGGGGAAAAAAAGACCATAATACATTATGCTAAAATTATAGATACTCAGACTTAAAATTCAAAAGCCACTCTGAAATTCTAATGATTTTCAAAACATTTTAAATTTTTAAGAAAAATATAGCTTACTTGGAAACTTTACATACTTTATATATTAATGATGCTAGAAACATTAGCTAAAATAAGAGATATTGTGGACCTGCAAAATTATATTCCAGTGATCTTCTCACTGATTAATATTGCCATTGGTTTTATAAAAGGCATAAAAGCGCCTTAGAAAAGTATCCCTATAACATTGCTATTAGAGTACATATCAAATATATAAAGAAATCAACTTTCTAGTCAGAAATATTTGATGATAAAATGAAGTCATTTAAAACAACTAACCTGATAAAATCTGAGAGGAAAAATAATCATAATTTGTTTTAATCAGATTAATAGACAGCTTAACATGTTACCACAAGTATATTTTACTTAATAAAACAAATGTTTATGCTATAGACACCAAAGTAATGAAAATTAACTCCTAGATAATATAGGACACTAAATATTGCAATGGGCATATGGAAATGTGGAAGTTGTTCAGATGTTAATTGACACCGAATCAGTAAGGGGAAAATGATAATCTTATCATTAAATACTGTATTTTGGACATGGTATTGATGTATATATTGATGTAAATATAATATTTTATCTATGGGGGATATGTCTAGAAAGTGTGATTAAATAATTTCTTGTACTTAAATTTCAACATTTGATATTTCTTTGTCATATTCATTCCCTTTATATATAAAAGTATTATTTTAATCAGGATATTTTGAACTATTTTACATATAAAATATTTGAGACTATGATAACATTTTGTAATTTGTGATTTATATAATAAATTGATTGAAGTTCATTCTTTACATTTCTCTATATTTTATATAAAAGAAACAGTTCTCAGATCTGTATTAGTAGTACATAGATTGACCTTAAGTTCAAATGCCACTTTATAAAAGTCTATGTTGAATATATGTGAAAGTGCTGTAACAAGTTGATTCATGTTAGAAATGAAGTATAAGAATACTATGAGATCTCAACATTAGTTTTTCCAGCTGGGCTCCTCCTCGTCAAGGGCTGAATCAATACTTCATTTAGTAAAAACTTCCTGGTGAATATTCTGTCACTTAAGAAGCTCTATTAATCATTAATGAATGAAGCACATTCCCAAAGGAGATTCCAAACTGAGTCTGTGGATTCAGTTTTAAGAAGAGATTTTTTTTAGTACATCAGTTTTGTCCGTGTTATCACTGGCTAGACATGAAAGTAAGAAGCCAATTGGGAAAGTCTATAACTAACCCCTTTGTTGGTATCAAGGGGTTATGTAAAGTTCATTGGAATACACTGCTTAAAACTTTCATTAGTAAATCCATATTTTATAGATTACTAGATTTTAAATCCTTTAGGTAAATGAATCTCTTGTTAAATTTATGAAAGCATACATGGATCGACTAAATGAAATTTGATAGGTAAAATATTCAAGTTGGTATTACTCTAGTCTAGAAAAGTTCATTTAAATATAGAAATTATAATAAGTAATGAAATAACAAATACATAAAGTACACATACTAAGTGTATTAAATTCTGAATTTTTTCTAACTAGCGTATTTTATTCAACAAAGTGTTTACACCGCATACAAATAATGGAAAAATAAATTAAAAGATTCATAAAGATATGTTTGTTTCCAGTTGTTCAGTAGCAAAATGGCAGCTATTCAAATGGTACTGATAGTAGATTAACCAGAGAATTCATATCCTCTTTTCTAAATACCTAAAGAAAACTATGACCCTTAAAGAGCTTTCTCTGCACAATGGATACAACTATCTATTTGTATTTGCCATCAGAGACTTGGTCTCCATATTTACTTGGGAAAACAAACGTATCTATCAAAACAACCTATCAGATATGCTGAGCTTTTTAGACATAATTATACACTTCTTTGTTTGTATGCAATTTTGATTCTAAGTTCTGGTTTCTAGAAATGAGAACTCAAAATTTGGGAATTAGTGCTCTAAATCCTAATGTAAAAGAAGTATAACCCCAGAAGTTGAGATAATGAATGGGACCTTGCTTCTATTTCAGTTGAAGGAGTCTTTCATGACCTGGCAAAAGGACTACACACACACACACACACACATTTCAAATGCACAGATTCTTTAAATAGTTAGAATTTCTGATCCTCTTATGATTTGATATATACTAGTAGTTAATATTACTTATAGTACTTATTCCTAAGATCCATTTCTCAAAAAACAGAGAATAAAGAAAATTTATATAAAAATACTACAAAATTTCTTCTTAATTTACATATAGGTACTGCAATATTCCAGAGGAGAATGAATTCATATGTGCTTATAAGACATACTTTTTAACAGACACCAATTTTTTCTCTTAAGAAAATAAAACACCAGGCCTCCCTGGTGGTGCAGTGGGTTAAGCAATGCACTCTGAAGCAAACTTCAGCCACTACAGCATGAGTTCGATCCCTGCTGCCAGTCAGGGAGGGTACCCACATGGTGCAGTAGACCTCTCCTGCTGTGCCCGCTGCTCCCCTCAGCAGTGTACTTCCGTTAATCTGCCTGTTCTGCTCCCAGCTCTGTCTGTGGTGAATCCTCTCACACCCCACACCTCTGGCCTTAACCCAAGTGCTTGTATGCATAAATAAATAAATCTTAAAAAAAAAAGAAAATAAAACACAACCAATTACTGGTAGAAATGAAATAATTTGAACTAGCAAGCTATTGGTTTAAAAAACTTGCAAAAAGTAATTCTCAACAAAGGTCTTTTCTATAAGTATAAAACCCAAGTTAAGGCCTCCCTGGTGGCATAGTGGGTTAAGCAACGTACTGTGGGGCAGACCATGGCTACTGCAGCAGGAATTCAATCCCTGCCACCAGCTGGGGGAGTTGACCCACATGTCACGGCAAACCTCTCCTGTTATGCCAGCTGCTCCCCTCAGCAGTCTGTTTCAGTTGATCTGCCTGTTCTGCTTCCTGTTCTGTCTCTGGTGAATCCTCTCACCTTCTACACCTCTGCCCTGTACTCAGTTCTTGTATGCATAAATAAAATAAATATTTTAAAAAATTTTTAAAAACCCAAGTTAATATCTAACTAAAACTGTCACATAGTCAGGAGTATGGCTCACAAATATAATTAAAATTTGTATTAGTTCATATATGTGAAAAATTATTACTGACTGATGATGATTTCAAAATATTTTACAAAACTGTATTTTGAATAATCTAAAAAATCATTTTAAAATTAACTTTTCCCAAGCTATTGATATACACAGAACACTTTTCATTAATTTCATTTTCTGCCAATATACTAAAGAACATACATGAGGTACAACAATGTTTCTTTACCTCCAGTTTATTTCTTGAAGAAGTGGGTTTCCAGTGAGAGATAATTCACGGAGAGAATAGCATGCATCAAACCACCTCATAACACTTGTGAGATCTGTTGAAAATAACCAACAAAAAGCATTATGAAAAGCAGCACAAATAAAGAAAATAACATAAATCAATGCCCATTATGTTGATTGATTAGCTATTAAAAGCAACAAAAATATTTATACTTCAGAACGCTTATGCTTTTTAAAGAAGACTTTTAAGAACATTGACCTTGCTGTCAGAATATATATTTCTGCCATTTAATAGTTCTGTGAACTTATGCACATCATACAACTGCTTTACAATTCAGGTTTCTATCTCTCTCATAGGGTGAGGATTAAATGAGATAACATGTTTAAAGGGTTTAAAACAGTTTGTGCCAGATTGTAAGCAATGATTGAAATTTAAAGTAATAGGAAAATGGTAAGATTGAACATATAGCTATAGAACTATATTGATCTAGTATACTTGAAAAGCAAAAAAAGTAGGTCATTCTAACATACTTTACCAAGTAATTTATACTGGCATTCTCTCCTACAGAAAATAATAAAACTGGACTATAAATAAAACACCTGTTTTTAAGCTTGACAAAGGAAGGGAAATGAAAATTTAGTAGACAATCAGAGTGGTTTTCTGCCTGAAGGCATTTACTACCTCAGTGTAGGTAAGTGGAGACCAAGCAAAGGTTGTTTTGTTGAGCTGAGAAAGCAAATATTGGAATTGATGTTGGGATTTGTGGTGAAAAGTACTAAGAAAATTCTGTATGGGTATATATATTGAGAAAAAGAGATTGGGGCAGAAGTGTAGTGAGCCTGGATAAGTGTTAGTTATTACATAAGTAGTAGAAGTCTGAAAGATCTAGCAAAGATCAACTATATCTAAGAACTAATAATTAACACTAAGGTTCATGCAGCAGTAAAAATATCGGCGTTTCAGTCCACCAGAATGAGGACTAATTGAACATTTCATATTCAAATAAATCCAGAAAGACTATGTATTAAAGTGGAAGTGAATACTCTGGAATGGGGTATGCACTAAGAGTTGAAAACTAAAATAACTTATACTAAGGAAAAGTGAAATTAAGGTTGTTGAAACAAAATCATATTTTATTGCTAGATTAAACCCTTTGAAAGAAAACAACATTCTGACTCGCTAATCTATGTTATGTACAATGTTTAACATACAGTTAAATTATGAGATAGGAAAATATGACTTATCATCAAGATAAAAGCAGTTAATAGAAACAATGTAAATCAATTTTTGACAAACCATCAAAATAATCCAATGATGAAAACACTTGTTCAACAAGTGTTGCTATAACAATTGAATATTAAAAAATTAACTCAACTTCTATATCTTATCATTCATAATAATTAATTTGGAATAGATCATAGTCCTAAAGGAAAAAAACTAAAAGTACAAAACTTCTATAAGAAAACCCAGGAAATAATCTTATCTAATTTTGTGGATGGAAAAATACATATTGCAAAGGACAAAGAGAGCAGTGTTAAAAAATAAACTAAACATCAAAAATGTAAAACTGTGTATCTAGAGATATCACTAACAAAATTAAGAGGTAAAAAGGGACTACGAAAAATATTTGCAAGCATATATGACCAAAATTTTCAGAATATATGAAGAATTAATACAAATCAATTATAAATGGCAAACAACTAAATTTTAGGACTAGTGATTCTCGGACACTACAAAAAATATAAGATATCACCAATACATCCAAGTAAGAATGTTCAGTATCATTATTCATCAGGGAAATGCAAATTAAAACTATAATGAGATAACTCAATGAAATACTAAATACCCCAGGAATGGAATAATCAGAAATGTCATATATTAAGGCCTAGTGTTAACAAGTACTTTGAAAAATAGTTTTTCAGTTTCTTATAAAGTCAAACATACACCCACTACTATATCCAGCAATTATAACTCTTACACATTTACCCAAAAGAACTAAAAACACATCCACAAAAAGATTTGTTTAAGAATTTCCATGAGAATTTTATAATCATAGTAGCCCTAGATTGTTAGCAATTAAAAAATAGTAATTGCCAGAATAATGGGTAAATATATTCTGAGATCTTCATATCGATACAATGGACTGTCACAAGAATGTCGTGTAAAGAGAGCTGGAGACAAAAGAGAACATACCATGTGATCTTATTAACATCTTCATGATGTAGAACAGTCAACATTAACTTTTAATGACAAATTTAGAACTGCAGTTATCTTTATGAGGGGGCAAACTAGTTATGGGGAAATTTGGAGGATGATTAGTCAACAAATCAATTTACCATTCTTTAGTAAACTTTTAAAGGGTATCTACTTGAGACTTATGAGCTAACAAGTTAGACAAGTTTGTTTATTCATCTCCACTAGATTATTTCATAAGTAAAAAATATATTATTTTTAAATAAAAATATAATTGTGACATTTGTTCAGATGTATCAAAAATATATGAAGCAGTATGATTGAAAATAAAAATTTAATTGAATGTTTCAGTATGATTTTGAAGGAGTTCAGATCATGCTATGGCATACTATTTTGAGTTTAAGTCACTTAAAATGTAGCTGATACAGGGGGGACTTGGATCTTTCTATTTCATAAAAGTAGGAGATGAAATTCCCCTGTAAAAGATGTTCTCCCCACAAGAAGGAGAAGCCATTCTTATTACTAAAGACAGGAAGTCAAAGTTTAGAGAAAACTATACCAACAAACTTCTAACCCTTATCTTCCTACCCACTTTTCCACTCTATTAACTGTCTAAGCCTCTGTACCTACATCTATACCTTGTACCTTGGTTCTACCACCATATTGCCACATTTTTGCAGTTTATTACTCAATTCTCACTGCTTCTGTGAGTCTGTTTCTTGTGAAGACTCCCAAATACATGTAAAAAGAAGTAATTAAAACCTGTATGCTTGGGCCTCCCTGGTGGCACAGTGAGTTAAGCAACGCACTATGAGGCAGACTGTAGCCACTGCAGCACGAGTTCGATCCCTGTGGCTTGCCAGGGAGGGGACCCACATGGTGCAGCAGACCTCTCCTGCTGTGCCCGCTGCTCCCCTCAGCAGTGTACTTCTGTTGATCTGCCTGTTCTTCTCCCCACTCTGTCTGGTGAATCCTCTCACCTCCCGTGACTCTGGCCTGTACCCCAGCTCTTGTGTGCATAAATAAATAAATCTTTAAAAAAAAAAAGGTAAAAGAAATTTTTTACCTTCTCTGAACTTTATTGTATAGATATATTACTTGTAAGTGACAAAAAAAAAATCTATTCAAAAATCATTCAAAACAACACCTTGCCATATTTGGAACAGAAACTCAAAAACTTATTTTAAAAATTTATGTTTATTATTCTAAACTTACCAGAAAGACAATTGTTGCTGACATCTAGTTTTTCCAAAGAAATAAAATGAAAAAGTGGTATAATTTTTGTCAATCTGAAAACAAAACATAGAATGCAAAAAAGAAATTTAATGAAATGTCCTTAATATTATTGATATAACTACATAACAACACTTATGAGACAACCATATAAGACAATACACAATAGCATTTGTAAAATACAATTAAAACTTTTGCTAACAGTAATTATTAAAATGCAGTAACTATAAAAGTCTAAGTATCCTACTGTGTTATGTTTCTATAGTTTTTCTAAGGAGAAATTATTATAGAATTTTGCATTGCAGTCCTATATGTCACATTTGTGACCTTAATAAAATTAATGTGTAATCAATACAAAATAATGTATAACATATATACCTTATCCATCACACATATATGCATAATGCATTAGCACATTACATAATGTATAATGCATTAATGTACACTTGGTATTTAATGTTAACTTGGTATATAAATAGAAAATTTTTTGCCTTTATTGTATATATTTGTCATTGTATAAGACCAAATTTACAGAAAATTTATATTAACTCTCTATATTTTTTCCTGACTCAAACACATAAACCTAAACCTTAAAGAGTTAAACACTAAGAGTAATTGTTTGACTTTTCAACAGGATAACTGATTAGAACTGTTTTTTTAATTTAAAAATATTTGATAGGTTGAAAATAATGTAATTACTGTTAAGTATTCAAAGTTATACTGAAGTTATATATTCAGAGGAAATATGCTCAATATATATACAATGAATCCAAGAAACAAAATAATTTTAACTATTTTACACTGATAGAATAGACTTAAATTTGAAAGAAATATGTTAATATTTAAAATTATTAAGGTAGTATGCATGCATATTTAATTCTCATAATAATAAACTTTCATATCACTTTTAAGTGTATCATTATATAAGTTATAATTGTCATTAAGAATCCATATTCAAGCAAGAAGCGCAAGTATTAATCAAAATATTCACGCAATTGAAATAAAAATATATAGGGAAAATTAACTGGTTTGATTTGCATTTCTAACTAAGTCTACACTTACTCTATAACATCATATCATATATTACTCTAGTTATTTAAAAAATAAAATTAAGCTAGTTAATTTAAATATGTAAAAACAAAAATTCTTTGTATAAAATATATTCTCAGCAAAAGTCCAAAATTATTCTAAATTAATTCTCCCTAAACATTTTGAAACTCCATAACTACTCAAAATATGCTTCCAATTTTTTATAAAGTCTGCCATTTTTTTTCTATTTTTAATAAATTATGTATATTTTATAATCATTGTTCATTTTTTTACTAAAGCAACATTTCTGGTATAAAAAAAGTACACGTTGATTTCTACTTCTTTTGCTTTCTTCATTTGTCCTGGCAGAGATTTTTACATCTTTATTTCCACCAACTCATGCCACTGGGGGTGGGAGGGTATAGAGGGGTGGGTGGGGGTGGATAGTATTATTACAAGGTCAGAAGATTACAAAATAACACTGTGACTGGAAGTCTCATGGGTTCTGGCAGAAAACTAACCTTTGTACTAACCTTGACTCCTCTCTTGTACTAACCTGTTCTGCATTAGTAGAGAGACAGAAGATACTACTGATGAAAAAACAGACTAGATAATGAGGTTGGTAAAGGATCTCCCTGAGTGTAGCTGATCCTGAATAAAACATTATTTATATTAAACATATATAACACCTTCTTAAAATTAATTTCCAAAAGAGAAAAATTAAGGTAATGAAAGAAAAAAATGATGAAATGTTGTTGGCTATTATATATATATTTGATTATTTGTACATAAACTCCATAATTGCCAAATTTATTGAAATTAATATGTACTCTGAAAAAGAGAGGATGAATGAAACTTAAAACTTTGCCAAAACATATTTAATGGACTTAAGTCATAATGCTATGATATTCCTTACTCAGATATGTTCTGGATCATTAATTAGTAATAAATTTAAAACCTTTAAGTGAAAATATAATTATAATGAATATATTAACTAACAGAAAATTCTTGTTTTCTATCTTTAATACATTTCCAGTACTAAATCTTTGTCCCCCAGAATTTAAAAGATTAAGAGATAAGTTTTTCTTATTTTTCAGAATATGAAATGTTTTTAACCAATAAGTTATATGGTGATATAAAGGTTACATGGAGAAATTATTCTAAATTACCATTAAAGTTTCAGATTAAATATAAAAATTTTGTTTGCAAAAATAAATCCAAGTAAAGAAATATTTGGTACAACCAAAGTTTTTTTTTTTAATATTGAAATTTTATCTTTTCAGATAACCAAGCTTGTAAATTGTGTTATTTTTCTTTTTTAGAAAGCTTAATAAGGAAACCTGGCTATTCATTCGCCTCTGTGACTATTCATTAGGATGGTAGAAACCTAATAGTGGAATCCACTTTTTTAAACCTCTAGAACTTTTCCTCTTACTGACATTCTGTGTATATTTTTTCCAAGAAAATTCAAACCAGAAAGACAAAGGACATTAGTGAAAACCTAATACCATTTGACCTTGTCACATTAGCCCTGGGCATAAAAAAGATATAAATTTCAAAGACGACAAAAAGCAAAAAATTTGTACTATGAGCAGCCAATGGGTAATAGTTTCCACTTTCTGCTCCTACTTAGGGTCTCACTGGAAGTAGAAAGGCTTATGAAGCCAGAGAGTCTTCCAGTTAGGACTCCACTGAGTCAAACTTAAAACAGTCACATGTCCTAATGAAAATTTAAAACAGAAGTCAGGATGAAACAAATATTTCAAACAATATGTACTGAAGTATCATTCTTTATATGTATTTCATTTGTTGGGAAAAAGCATATGGAATTATAATTTTTTCCTTGTGATGAAACTATTTATCAAAATATTTCAAAATGTGTATGTATATAATTTAAAAGACATACTAACCACAAACTCAAATATCACATTTATAAAATTATTCTCAGTTTTGAAAAATGCATTGATATATATTTTCCTTTCATATAATCATAAAACCCCACAAAGTAGATAAGTAGGTACTTCTACTCCTCCTTTTCACACAGAAAACCAAAAAACAAAAACAACCACCAAAAACTGAAATCCAGGTAGTCGTAAGAGTTGTTCAGTATCAACTGACATAAATTAGATTAAGAATTCAAACCCAGATATCGTTTTAAATAGTCACTGAACAGGCAAAAGCTTAATATAAAGTGGCTGCTTTCTACAATTAATATCAGTAGCTTATTGTAAACAAAATCTCAGGTTAAAATGATTTTTCTATAATGATCTTCCTATAATTTCCTAAATGATTACTCTATAATAGCATTTCTATCAGTCACAATTTCCTAGTGGACTTGAGTTGTCTCCCTTTTCTATCAAAAATGGCAAAATGTAACATGTGCGAAGAGCTTTGTGATACCCTTAAATAATAAATTTAAATGTGACAGTATTATTAAAAAATAAAAACATATATAATATTTTTTCTTGTAAAAATATAATTAAATTTAAAGATTAAGTTCTTCTATATATATTATTGAAGGCTATGGACATATATTACTCATTTTTGCTTCCCTCAAAAGAGCAAACTCCACCTTAGTATTGAAAAGTTACAAGGCTACTGAAAAAAATTATAAAAAAAGGATTATTTAGATTGAGTATTCTATATTGTTATCAGTGCTATATATTTTCTAATGGTCTACTTATTCATTTCCTAGTCATATTGATACAGGAGGGATAAGTCATACTACATTGCTAGGGGAAAAATTTATCAGCTAGAATGAATTTTAATTTTCAATAGTAGAATATAAACTTGATGATTAAAATTATCCAAAAAATTAAAGGCATTATTTTTCAAAGTTGTTTTTGATTTAAACATGTTCCAATCTCTTTAAAATATTATGTGTTCATGTGACTTGAGATATACTTCTATAACATATATAAGATATATCAATTAGTAAGTAATTTATTACACATATCCAAAACACACTTGAGTGTTCCTATTGAAATTGCACTACTTACCTGGAAAATATTAAGAAAAGATACAGTGCATTTTGGATGGCCCAAATTACTTTAGCAGTGTTATCTGATAGAGCTTACCCTAAATAAATGTCCTTTTCAAGGCAAATCAACTTTAATATTTTAGATCTGATTAAAACTATTTGAGAGAATTCTTCAATACAGATTTAGTTGATATGTCAAGTAGTGGAAAAGTTTAATAAAGTTAAGCTATTTAGGATATATATGTTCAAAGGATGAGCATTATTGTGGTATATTAAGACAAAATTTTGTTTGGAGTGTAAACTAGGTACATATGTATAAATGTATATACACACACACACATAAAAATGGGTTGTTCTTGTTCACTATTTTGCGAAAGCTGTATGACTCAAAGAAGCAATTTCTTGTAAAAGGTGCTTCCTGTCCCTATTCCATGTGCCTTTGATGAACAAATTAATTATATTAGAGTGAATAGGACGCAATGAAATATTAAGCAGAGGAAGACATACACATATTGTGCTCCTGTTTTAGTTTTAGACAGTTTTTCTCTGCAAATATCCAGATGTCTGGTGGTTTCAAATGGATTTTCTGTGGCAGGTACCCATTTCAATTTAATGTTAAGGTATTTTTTTTAAAGTGTTACTTTATATCCTTAGGGAAATCAAATTTAAATCAATCTTAACAGTTACAAAAAGACATGCAAGTTGAGAGCAGATTAAAAATAGTTCTTCCAGGACTTAATAAGTACCATTTGAGAGAATGAGACATCCTTCTGAATTAGATTAACTACCTCTCCTATTTTCCAAGGACTATATTCTTTACAAATATAAACAAACCTGCCCTGAGAGATTCCTACATGTTCGAGATGAAAGAAAATGAGTATTATAAGTTGACAAAACGCTATTTAAATTTCAAGTGCGTTCATACACTATATTTTCAAATTCTACAAAGCTATAATTAATATATACTAATTTATTGTGATATATTTTAGCTGAATTAATGGGAAAACCTAACAGCTTTTCTAATTGTTTATGAAGATCATGTATTCACTTTAAGTAATCATTCGCTTCATTTATTACTTAAGAAAAAACCTCTTTACCTGTTTTGAGAGATAGTCAAGTTTTGTAGCAAAGGCAGCCAATATGAAGAAAATGCTTCCACAGTTGAAATGCTGTTATCATCCAAACATAATTCTCTTAATAGAACATGATTCTTCAAGGATGGAAGCTACATTCAAATTTGAGTTATTTAGTTCATTTTAAGCAAAATACTTTTACTGTTTAAGCAAATACAAAACTCACCAAAAAAAAGATAATGTTAAACTGTATATCATAAAACAAAGTATAATGTTATGAAAATTTTAGTATGAATAAAATTTCTAATAATTAACTTTATAATGAGAATTTTATAAATTAAAGTTACTTCATGAAAACATTTAATTAGAATTTCATGACAGATAAATTTCAGCACACATACTAAAATGTAACTGAAAAATATCTAACTGTTGAACATTTTTTAAATAGAGAGAAGCAAGCAATTATTTAAAATGAACAGTAAATAGAACATAGCTGACATGCAAAAAGAATGAAACATAAAATTAATCAAAATTGCCTTTTAAAATGTAGTTGATATAAAAATTGCATTAATCACAGAAATTTATTAATTAAAAACAAATACCTCACTGAGATAATTTCCCTGTAACTTCAGTATTTGGAGCAATCCACAATTTTCAATGCCCTCTACTTCAGTAAGATGATTATGTGAGCAATCCAGATATATAATGGTAGGAGTATCACAGAGACCTTTTGTACTAATTAACTGATTGTGATCTACAATTAGTTGCTGAAGATTTCTCAAAGATTCTAAACCACCTGAAAGAAAAATTTTCCATGATCATTTGTATCACAATTTTCTTCTTAGATTATAAAGGATAGTTTCAGTTTTTTATAAATAGTTGTACCTTGCTATTTCCCAATATTTATAATTACAAGTGATGTAATCCAAATTTACCAGTGAAACTTATCTTTTATGATGTATTATTTAAACTTGCAATGGGAAGATGTATTTTTGAATGGCCTAATACATACTGATTGAAAATTGAACAAAATACTAAAAGTTTTACATTGGGAACTGAATATTTCATCTTCAAATGCCAATGAAACAAGGAGGAAAGAAAGATTTGTTTAAAAACATTTTTCAACTCAGTTTCGGGACTTTTGGACTTTTAATCCTAGCTTAAGTTGGAATATATAACATTAGAATGCCAAAAAAAAAATAACATTAGAATGCCATTTTCCTACTAAGATATCTATCTTAAAATCCCAAATGAAGTATGTGAGATTATAAACATACCAGTATATTCTTTGAGCATTTCAAGATTGTCCCAAGTGACCTCTTTGCTAAGAATAACTTAAAATCAATTATGATACTACCTCAAAAATATCAGAAGAGACTTAGACTAAACACATAAGAAAAAAACTGAGAGGTGTTTCAGCAAGCTCACAGGAGAGACATATCTGTAATTGCATTGCATGGGAAAAGGTACAGACTGATTAATAAGCAAGTGATAACAGCAGTTGTCCTGCAAAATAAGAGCAGTGAGCAGAGAGAGAAATTCACTGCTTAATTTTCATCACCACCACCACCCCAAAAAAAAAAAAAAGGTTGTTGAATAAAAGAAAAATTTGAGAAAACCAGATTCTGTTGTCCATATAAGGCTTTCATATGTTGCCAAAATTGGAAAACACTGTGCATAGAGAAAGCTCTATCTCTCAGATTTTAAGATGAAAGATTAAAGGGAACTTAGTAAAACAAAAAAAGTGAGACTTAATGATGAAGTAGGATGTCCCTTGAAAAAGCAAATATTGATTAACCTATAAATTTGCCTAATGAGAAAAAGAAAAGGTATCATCTGAAAACATATGGAGCTGAGATCCAACAATCACATAAGCAATCTTGGAAGTATAATAGATCTTTCAGTTGCATTGGGCCTTGAGATGACAGCAAGTTATCCTGGTGAGATGACAGTTATTCTGTTTGAGATACCGTGAGGTAGAACCACCCAGCAAAGTCACTCTTAGATTCCTAAATTGCAGAAAATATGGCACAATAAATCACTGTAGCTTTTAATTGCTAATTTTTTGTGTATCTTGTTTCACAACAATCTGAAGAAAACACAACAGTCTGAAGAAACCATGAGAAAGGAGAAAAAATTTTGAAAAAGCTTTGAACTATAAAAGAACATTTAGAGAAATTTAATATAGTAAGAGTTCAAAGGTACTTAAACAACAGATGTTAGTAAATAAAAACACCATGAGAGATTTAATAACTAATTTAGAAACAACATTGTACAGAACAGAGAGTTAAAGATAGAGTTGCCCACCACACAGCAAAATACAAATAGATGTGAAAGAGAGATAATCTTGGCCAAAAATAGATGTGAAAGAGAGATAATCTAGGCCAAAAATAGATCACCTACAACCAAAAAAATAGTCAAGCTGAAACAGTACTCAAAACATAGAGAAAGCAAAATATTTCAGAAATGAGGGAATAATTCAATATTTTGTTTGAAGAAAACATCACATAAGAAAAAAATATTGACTTATTGTTAGTAAGCTGTTTCTTGGTTAATTCACTGATTGAGGACAAGGAACATGTTACTCAGGTATCCAGGCATAAATTAGTTATGAGGAGAAAAAAGCAAAGTTGGGCAAAGTTTGCCACAGCAATACACAATATTATATATGCACTGGAGCAATGCCTACAAAGAAGCAGGTGAAAGCATGCTCTAAAAGTAGGATTCACAGCTATATATTTATTTAAGTATGAAGGTAACTGATAGATATTGCCAAATATGCAAGAATTTAGGTACCACAGCATCCTTCAGTACTTCTTTAAAAAGATTTAAAATGCAAACAAACTACATAACCTAGACAAGTAAAAGAAAAAGAAAGGAACAGTTGTCATAAAAAGGACTGGTACTGACCCATTTTCCTACTGATATAATGTTGCCAAGGGACATAAGGAAAGAGTCAAAAATCCGAATGTGATGTCAAATTCTATGAACACAAAAAATTGTGAGGAGGAAATAATTGTAAAAAGCACAAATACAATCATTCTCTTTCCTTAGAGTTAAAATTCAAAAACAGATTGCCTGAAAGAACATCTCCATAAGCTGCTGAACAAAAAAGTAGAGAAGGTGGACGTTTAAATGAGATAATTTTATCAGTGTATGAGGAAGACAAATATTGTTTTCAACAAGTAATTCACATGTGGGTGACTTTGTGCATTAGCAGATTATTTATAATAACACTTTAGCATATTTTAACAATTACTTAATTTATAAATCACTGTAATTCAAAAAATTGCAAACTGATGTTCTAATTCAGTAGTGGTAAATTTCTGGCTGCACTATCTCAAAAGTAGTATTAAGTTGTGAATGGTTCCACTTATATGGGGAATATTAAAATAGTAATCAAAATGAAACTAAAAGCAAACACTAGAAATCTGACTGTAAAAATGAGGATACCAGGGCCTCCTCCCTGGTGACGCAGTGGGTTAAACAATGCACTATGAAGCTAATGCAGTCACTATAGCATGAGTTTGATCCCTTCCACCGACAGGGTGGTACCCACATGGCACAGCAGACCTCTCATCTCCTCTCTTGCCCGCTGCTCCCCTCAGCAGTGTGTTTCAGTTAATTTACCTGTTCTGTTCCCCACTCTGTCCCTGGTGGATCCTCTTACCTCTCACACCTCTGGTCTTTACTACATAGATAAATCTTTAAAAAAAAAAAATGAGGGCACCAGAGTGGGAGGGAGAAGATAGAAAAAAAGGTGAGATAATAAAATGAGGGAGAAAAATCATTTGAAGAAATAGTGACTGATAGATTTTTTTAAAAATTAAGTCACATATTAAATAATATACTAAAGCACAAAAGTATGAGTTGAAAAGAAACCCAAGCCTAGAATAAAAATATATGGTGGTAATATCAAAGAAAAGATAATTGAAGATGTAGAAAATAACCATAGACGTACAGAAATTTAACTGACAGTTGACATTTTAACAGCAACAGTGAAAGTAAAAAAGTAATGGAATGACAGCTGTAAATTATTAAAATAAGCTTTAAGTTAGAGAAATAGGTTCAGTTAAATTACAACTCAAATATGAATATTACATGAAGATTTTTACAGTCAAACATAAATCTAGTTATATTATTTGAAGAAATTTTAAAAAGATCTATGGTAAAAAGGAAATGATGAAAAATTACAAATGAAAGAATGAGTAAATGGCATGAAAACAATAAATATGAACAAATAATCAGGTTTTATAAAGAAACCATGATATGTACCGAATGAAAAGACATTAAAAATCTTGACCAACCAACACATGTGAGTCAGGAATGTTGGATTAAAGATATGAATTAACTTGAGATAAATGTATTTTATAATTTCTGTGGTGATCATTAAATAAAATATATAGTTAAACAAATTGGGGTAAAAAAATGTAGGGTTTAGGGGGAAGAACCAACACAAGTCATCCTATAAGAGAGATGGAAAGAATAAAAACAATGTGGCATAGACTTTATGCTTACCGAAACTAATGAAGTATATAACAACAAACAATGGTTCTGTTGATGGTACTGTAAAATAAAAGAATTAAGTTCTAGAAGAAGTGAGATGGCACGAGACTCAAGGTATCTGTAATTTTGATAAAGGACACCTTCCAACACTATAGGGTCAAAATTTGCGCTCCAGGATTTTCCTCAGAAGCCTAGTATCCCAAATTAACTAAGGCATAGAAAAAGATACACACATAAATTTGCAACACTAACGCAGTGATCCTTAATGTGGTTCAGTGCAGACAATGTAGTCAAAATTTTCAATTTAGTAAAAAATATTTCATAATAATTCTTAGATGTTATTTGCCTTTTTCACTCTCATTTACTCAAACGTATAATGGAGTTTCCCAGATGTTACATGAGGTGTGATGGTGTAGTAAATTGAATGCAGAGGGAAATACAAGAAACCAGCTGTCTTGTATTAAATATTTTGCAAGTAAGTTTAACAATGTCCCTTTCTCACAATAGCTTTTGGTTAAAAGCTACAATTATTATTTTAAAATTTATATATTAGGACCTTTATTGTCTGAAACCCTAAGTAACAAAAAAATTTCTTGGTTCTTTTCTTATATAGTAACTACTAACTCACATAATGAAAGCTGTTCATTTAAAAAATGATAAAATTGGTCAACCAATAGAAACATATCACTATATATATACACACACACAAACACACACACACATTATATATATATATGCATCACCAAATAGCATTGCTTCAAAAACATAAAAGCCTACACACAACTGATTAAACAGTAATTCAATCCAGTCAATGCATTTAGATCAAAAAGGAGACTTTAGATGGGAAGAAAGAATAAGTTGCTATCCTTCTTTTAACCATATAAAGGCTTTGCTGTAAAATGAAGGATGAGAACTGAGTAACAGACTTAGAGCAAACCTTACCTTACATTACCATAACTTCCTCAACATTTCTAAGAAAATGAATCTCTCCCAGTGAAATGTCTATTTTTTCCACTTCCCCATCCCAAAATATAAATAAATAAAACAAAACCACAAAAATATTTAAGTCTTTTTCAAAGGACTTAACTATAATAATAATAAATATAAAGGCTTGCTTAAATATTGAGTTTACTGCTTCAATATATTCTTTATTAGCTCTTTGAAAGTTTCCAAGGTCCCACAAAATAAAACCGAAGCCAAGTGTGTTTATCCCTCAAAGGGCCCTTGCCCATGGCAAAATTAGCATTTGGCTATACTTGCTCCAAATATCTATTTCAAAGAATTCCTCCCACAAAAATGAGCCAATAGTCTATAAAACATTCCTGAAATGGGAGTTGGGGGCTGGGGAGCCCTCCTATAAGGAACAGCAAAACCAAAGATTTTCAGTTAGGCTTGAGGGTTTTACTAAGTAACTATTCCAGTAAAGGTCCACCTCTTTCCACAGCTCTGACAACCTACAAAGTTGTATTCAAGATTTCAGGACCAGACATGTTATATGGAAAAGAAATGCTGAAAACAGGAATCAGAAAACTTAGATTCTGGCCCTACCTCTGCCAGGAGTTAGGTAAAAGCTATGTGGGTCTGTTGTTTTCACTGGTAAACTAAGACAGGCAGCTCTTGCGTTGCATTTCAAAATTAAAGAGTAAACTAGCACCATCTAGTGGAATCAAAGGAATTCTCTAAGTACATAATAGTGAAAAACATTTCTACAAACAAATATCCAGAATTTATTTACTTCATCTTTTCTCTAAAATCCCAAAAACATTTGGTCTCAAGAACTTACCTAGATATAACATAGTAATTAAGCCTATGTAAAAATGTTGAATTATTTCAGTCTTCATACTTAAAAGACCAGTGTCACTTTCCAAAGAAGCATATTTGAAAATAAAGCAGGGGAAAAAATCCAGAAATCTCTTGCAACCTTTGCCCATTTGAAATAATTTCTAGAAATGTATTACCCCAAATTTATAAATTAACAAATTCATTGCTGATATTAAAAATATTTTTCCAAATTAAAGTTTTCTTAATTTATCAGGAACAGAAACAATTATTTTTCTTGTACATTAACTTCATATTTATTTGCATTTTTACTGAATATTCAACAAATGAAATATATCAATTTACTCCCATTATATATCTAGTGATAGAGTATAAGCATATATCTCTAGGGTATATGGTTAATGAAAGTCAAGATATTTAACTTGTTTTGATTATTGTTGTAACCCCAGTAATATTCCAGTACTGCATTACAGTGCCTGGAAAAGACTCATTACCCAATGGGTACTAAATAAATTTGTTCATTAATAAATTTATAAGTGAATAAAGCTCAAAACAATTATTCTTCAGCATAAAGAGTTGAAATATAATAACAAACAGTATTAATCTTATAATCTTAAATTTTAAATACATATTTTTTAGAGACAGTAAAATGACAATTTAAAAATTAGGTGCTAGGAGTAGATTGCTGAGTTTCAAATTTTCTTTTACTATCTATGTGATCTTAGACAATTTAATTAATGTCTCTTTGACTTAGCTTTCTTACGTTTAAAAAAAAAAGTACCTAACTCACAACACCTATGTGGAAAGCAAATGAGTTAATATGTATAAAGTACTTAAAATAATGCCTAGTGGTTAAATCAGTCATTATTATACTGTTATATAGTCATTTACTTCTATAAATCAAATTTATAAGACAATTTTTATCATACCATGAGTTTTTTCAAAATTGAGTTTCATAATGTCATGAAATACTGTAAATAAAATCCAACATAAAAATGTGAACTAGAAAACAACATCATAAATTATGAGTCACCTATATTACATTGCTTTGGCTACTAATTAAAAAACAATGAGAATATTAGTTCAAGGTACAAAAAATTTACCAGACTAATTTTGTAAACTTTAATGATCACTGTGAAAACATCCACTCAAGAATTTTTCCCCCATATCACTGTTAGAAAGCAAAATGTTTTGCCAAATGTCCCATAAATAAATTTCATGCAAAAGAATGAAATAATGACCAAAATAAAACTTAAGTTTAAAACTCCAATACACATGAAGTTATAAAAGATAAAAAATCATTAATTAAAAAAAC
Organism: Galemys pyrenaicus; assembly: GCA_019455555.1. Taxonomy (NCBI): domain Eukaryota; kingdom Metazoa; phylum Chordata; class Mammalia; order Eulipotyphla; family Talpidae; genus Galemys; species Galemys pyrenaicus. Next base: position 17,716,262 of record JAGFMF010011752.1, on the reverse strand, counting down.
CCTCCAAGACATTTCAATTAAAGTGCATAATAAAATCACATCTGATTAAAATATATTCATCTTTAAAATTATCAGCCTTCCTAATGAGAAGTTAATGAATTTGTGCATTAAATATATACAAGAAAAATTTTTGATCGAGTCAAAATATTCTATATCAAAGACTTACTGCCAAATCAGGCTAGTTATGAAAAATGTAAAATTTCTTTACCACAGATTTTAGTAGATGAAGATATATATTCCATTATAGTTGCCTAGTTTTTGTTACATTTGGCAGAAAATAATCTATTTCTCAATATGTAACAATCTTAGAGATTCTAATTTTAATAAAGATTAATAATAAGAAAAACCACTACTTTCATAACCACAGCAGAAAATACATTAAAAAGGGCAGTAACAAAAAAAAAAATACTATTCACTTTATAATTGATAGAATTACACTTTAAACTATTGTTTTTAAAAAGTATATTTTACATTGTTTACAATTAAGCAGTTTTTTTATAAGAAAGAATGTTTACTTGTAATGAGTAAGTAAATTACAACAAATTGTAAACTTAAAAAGACCACAAAATCCAGCAAAATAACACTTATATTAACGAACTACTGACATACTAACATATCTGTGTGATATTGCTATATATCTGGCAGTATAATCTTTGATTGCCCATTCATATGACAACATTTTAACACAATTTTAAAGCGATATCAGAAAGATAATTCAATCTTTCTTTTAGTTGTTTTTTTTTTTTTTAGATTTATTTATGCATACAAGAGCTGGGGAACAGGCCAGAGTCAGGAGAGGTGGAGGTGAGAGGATTCACCAGAGACAGAGGGAGCAGAACAGGCAGATAGACTGAAATACACTGCTGAGGGTGCAGCTGGCCAGACAGGAGAGGTCTGCCGCATCATGTGGGTCCCCTCCCTGGCTGGGGATTGAGCTCGCTCTCCTATGCTGCAGATGCTTCACAGTGCGGCGCTCAACACGCTGTGCCACTAGGAAGACCCACCTTGATTATTTTTTTATGATTGATAACTGGAATGCATAAAATATGTGGCTTTGCACATAGCTGCATTTGTGGTTTTTAGACTGCTACAGGTTTGTGCCCTCAAAGTCCAATAATTCTGTTTTGCCTCACTGTTAACGAAAAATAATATATCTACAGCTCATTGATAATTATATACATGGGCTATAGAGTACATTATTTTTATATTAAATTTATCTATTTTTAAGTGAGATATTAGGATACCTCCATCAGGTATTGCCAACATAGAGCACTCATCACCCAATCACCCATAGTCTCCCACCACAGTTGATTGTGCTTCCTTCCCTCTTTGTTCTCACCACAGCCTCCCCACTTCCTTCAGTGGTGCTTCAGCGTTATTTTTGAAAGGTTAGTGATTAAGCATACTTTCATCTGACGTATTTTAGTTACCCTATATAGAATACATTCTTAACAAGAGAAACTTTTTTTGATTCAAAGTCCTCTAACAACTATAATTGGTAATAAGAACTATTACTATATTTTTATTTTATATGTATATATTTTATTAAGGTAACAATGGTTTACCATAATGTATATGATTCAGAAATAAAAGATTACAACTTTCAGGTCTATGTTACCATACACACCCACCACCAAGACACCCACTATCCTCCATCATAGTCCATTGTGCCCCCTTCCACCTTAGTTTAATTGGAATGGAAGACATTCAGCAAAACTAATTTAAAATACATTTTCTTAAAGAGATAAACATTCAATGTTCTCACTCACTTAAAACTCATAGAAAATCAAATAACTAAGTGCATTAATATTTTCTATTAGAGCTAACATATATTTACTACTGTAATACTACAGCTTAGTAAGAATTAGGAGCAAAGTAAACTTGAACTACAAATACAAGTATTACTTCCAATTTTATTTCATCTCCCTAAGAAATATTATAGCATGAAATAACTTATTAACTTATAAATACAAATGTATCTTTGTGCCCTTTCATAAGAGTTCTTAGCATCAATATATCATTGTAAGACAAAAATCTATGCTTTTTACTTAACCACAATCTCTTGTTCCTGAAGATGAAAAACAGACTCCAAAACAAATTCCAAATGGTCTTTAGAAAATTTACTTTCTCATGTATATTCTTCTCACACTCAATAAATACAGAGTTTTTATTGTACTGAACAGACAGCAAAGACATTTTTTACCTTGTTTGTCCCGTACTACACGGAGATACCTCAGGTACATCAATTAATACTATGGCAGTTATCACATAAATCTTGTAGATATCCTAACCCAGGAAATCCACTGGTTATACAAAATCCCATACACATTGCTAACAAAGGAAATGGATAGGCGTTAAAGCATTTCTTCCTACAAACAACCTTTTTCTTTTTTAAAAACTGGTTTTGGAATGTGCCAATATAGTAAGACATGTTATAAATGCACTTCACTTCCACAACAAAATTATTTCTATAGGTATTTTAAGTTATATTTTTTAAAATGAAAAATCTATATCAAAAATATCAGCATTTCCATATGGGAAAAGTAATGTATGGTCCCAAAGGAGTTGTCATAGACACATAGTCTAAAGAATACATTAAAGAATATTATATTTTCAGCTCTTTACTTTGGGAGGATGTCCCTCCAGAATGGTTCTGATGATCCCCTACTCACACACCCCAAGTTGCACAGCACATACATAGTAATCCAGCCATGACCAGCCTCTTTTCCTAGGAATTCCACTCTCAACTCACTATAACCCTGATGAAAAAATAACTGAATTAAGTATATAACTCAAAAGCAGAGAACAATAGGGTACAGAAGAAAGCCTAAGAATCTGGTAGTAACAATATATATTAATGGTGGATTTCAAAAATGGTACAACTCATATAACAGAGTCTGGTAATATCTTTGCTCTTTGTTCCAACAATATATATATATATATATATATATATATATATATATATATATACTGTAGGAAATATATTATTTTTTAAAAGATCGTGATATACAGGAATTTTTAAAAAATAATTTTTTTAATTGAGGTAACATTGGCCTATATTACTGTTACAACAGGACATGCATCCCACTCCTCTCCCCATCTTAGGTATTGCCACTGTAGTAACCCACCAACAAATCACACATAGTCCACCACCATAGTACATTGTTCATCCTTCTCTCTTTGGTCTCCCTCTCCCCGCATCTATCAATAGATGCTTCAGTTCTATAGTCAGTTTCAAGGGTTAGTTTTTAAGCTTGTCTTTACCAGATCCTTATCTTGGTCTCCCTATATTTCACAGAAAATTAGCCTAAAGAGGTATTTGAAAAGAATGAAATGAAAAAACTATCATGTTCGTGGCCTCTGTATAAACCCTAAATAGCCTCTCTCTGCACCTGTGCATGTACTGCCTCTCTATGCACCCATGTGTGTGTCAGATTTGGAAAAAGCATTCCTGCATGACTTTTCTAAGACAGTGACCCTTATCACAATGTAACTGGGGACATCTAGGTGCACTGACTGACTTTGTGGCCATGGTCTGAGGTAGCCTGACAGTAGCTCAGAAATTACTTTAAGTACCTGCACAGGATGTCCTCCCTATATACATGGCCAACATGGCTCCTCCAGTTCCACATAAAGTTGATTACCCTTCTGTCTCCCCGGACTCTGTTCCTCCTACTCATTGCCATAGAAGCAATCATGCCTGTTTATTACTACTAATAAATAGCAAGAGGGCTGCTGACTAAGCAGCAGAGTCTTGCCTTGCAAAGCTGCTCCCTGACTCATCCCTTAGTATGTCCCCAGGGATGTGCTGGCACATTCCTGACTCAAGATGTTAGCCATTAATGACAATATAAAGAGATTAGAAACCACCGAATGCCCATCAACTTGGGCTCAATGGAATAAAAAAAAAATCCATCCACATATTAAAATACTATGACGCCATGGAAAAAGAATGCTGTGGTAGGTGAAAACAAGCAAGATAAAGAATAGTACAAAAAAACATGATCATGATAATATATAGAGGTGAAAAGGATTGTACTTTTGGGATTTCCAAAATTTTAAGCCATTAGTATTGCACCAGAATAAATTTTTCAATCAAGTCCCTGATTTTTTGGGCAAGTCTTGAGTATTCAATCTGTAAGAATAATTTAAGTTCTACAAAGTCCCTTGAGAATCTCACAAAACATCAAAAATTAGAAATAATAATAAACTAGGTAGCAAAAACATGAGATTTCAGTATGATGAAGTGAATATCTAATTCAACTGAATTGCAGTTGGTAGAAGAGGGAACTTGATGATAAGACAAGACAGTAAAAACAGAATTCTCTTGGGCCTCCCTGGTGGTGCAGTGGGTTAAGCAACACACTATGAAGCAAACCGTAGCCACTGTAGCGTGAGTTAGATCCTGGGCTCCAGCCAGGGTGGGGACCCACATGGCCTAGCAGACAGACCTCTCCTGCCTCACCCGCTGCTCTCCTCAGCAGTGTGTTTCAGTCAGTCTGCCTATTCTACTCCTGGCTTTGTCTCTGGTAAATCCTCTCACTGCCCTGGACTCTGACTTGTACCCCAGCTCTTGTATGTATAAATAAATAAATATTTTAAAAAAACCAGAATTCTCTTTCACAAAACTTGACAACAAGAGAAATGGGGCAATTGTAGATGTATATGGAAATAGGAACAATTTGGCTAAATGATGGAATATGATTCTACTCAAAAGTTTATTTGTAGAAAATAGGGCTGGCCTCAAACAAGAAAACAAAAACAATTTTGTTGCTAAATTAAATGAATTACAGGATATGAGGAAATATATATACAATATTTCAGTGATGTATTCTTTAAAAGGAGTAAATAAAACAAAATATAATCATAAATACATACTGACATTCCATTGTTCTTACCAATTCGAGTGATTTTATTATGTGAAAGTTCAAGGTTTTTAATATTAGTGCAGCCATCCAAACCATGAAAAGAAGTCAGTTGATTTTTATTAAGAAGAACAACACAAAGATTTTCCAAATTTTCACAGTTGATGCTCTCAATATGGTTTTCCTAAAACAAAAAACAAACAAGTATAGTTACTTTTATTTCAAAATCTTATTAATGACATAATTAAAACTTGCAAAAAGGATGAAATATGATCTCTAAATGAATGTATGAATTTCTAAATTTAAGATGTTAATTGCTATACTATCTAGTGAAAATATTAAGTAACCCAAAAAAGAATCACTGATTTTGCATTCACTCATAATTTTTGAAAATATAGGAAAAAAAGAGGATCATATAATGAAATATATCAGTCTAAAAGAACAAGAGTGACCATTTGACCATAGTTCATATAAAACTATTATTTAAAAGAGACCAAATACCAATAAAGGTGAAATCTCCCAACCTATCCTCAGTTCCTTCTGCCCATTCCTCTCCAAAAAGTACCAAAGTCATAAATTAGGTCTATATTTCAAGTATAAGTTTACATTTTTACTACACATGAGCATGTTTCAATACATAATATCGGTTTCGGTGTCAAAATCATATGTCAAGGATTAAATAGAGATTCCCTATTTAAGACTTCACAAAAATAAAGGGACTTTATTAGAATCTGAAGTGTATTATCCTACAGCATCCCTCTCAAAAATATGAATGAATATATTGTCTAGTAGAATGAACTTAATAAGAAACATAGAACACCCACTAAGTTTTAAAAGAAAATTGCATTGGCAGAAGCACTATCACTTTGAACTGAAAATAATATAATTCAATATGAAAAGGAGCCTCCTATCCTGTCCTCCTATCCTCTAATTTTCTGTGGGAAAGAAACAGGCTGAGAAAAATTCTCAGCTTCAAAACAGAGCATTTGTTATGGAAAAGGAAATATGCCTTGAGGGTGGAGTCAAAGCCCAGTGGGCAGAACCAAGAGTAATAGAGAACCATTCCTATGAAGCAGAATTCAGTCCCTATTAAGGAATACATGAAATATGCTTAGCTGTGACCAGGGACTGCTATGGACGTCTTGCTTTCTCCCAGCTTGTATAGGAATGCCTATTGTGGTTGACCAAGTCCTATCTCACCACTGTATGTTGATGTACAGAGAGAGGCGATAGGAAAGATAATATTGCATTTTACTTTACAGATATCTGAGAGTATGCTACATGAATAGATTACTCCATTTGGATATGATTAAATGACAAGATTCTGTGCTTCAAGTCTGAGCCTTATTTTATAAGTTCATGAAGTTTTTGGGGTATTTAGGATATGAGTATATTTTTATGTGGAAAGGATATGTATCATTGGGAGCCAGAGTGCAGATTGTGAGCCCCCAATAAACATCACAGCCTAATATTCACGCAATCACACAGTGCCCTCCCCCATGAATTCAATGTTTGGCCAACAGAAAACAAGCTAGTGTAAGGCAAACAGATGCTTGAAAAAGCACTTCTATATTAGAGGTTATTTTTTCAGCAAGCTTTTAGAGTATGACCAATATAAAAAAAAAAAATGAAGATAACCAAACCAAGAACAATAAAGAGAATGAGAGAGGGAGAGAGAGAGAGAGAGAGAGAGAGAGACTGACTCTGAATTTCTAACCTCCCAAGGAACCAGACAGATGAGAGAAGGCATTTTGGACATTCCAGACTCAGTTATAATTACATAAAAAACAAAGTTAAAATGATATGAAGCACAAAAAAAGCCCGGCCTCAATTTATGGTCCACAGAATTGTGAACAAATAAAATAGTTGTTGTTTTAATTTACTAAGTAATGTAGTCATTTGTTATGCAGCAGAACATAACAAAAACAGTAGCTATATTATCTGCATATAATTAGTACCAGGTCCCACCTAATTATCTTCCTTCTGATAATGTTACCGCTTGTGTTCTCATAAATTTTTGTCCTTCATCTCTTTAAAATCTTGAATTACAGAGGCTATTTTAGTAAATTTTCCTCAAAATGTTCAATTTTTTAAACATAAAAATGTATCTATATTTTAAGATAAATGACGCTACTAGAGAATGGGTGGAGGACAAAGGGGGGTCACAATGGACTATAGTGGAGAATTAGGGGTGCCTTCGTGGTGAATGTAGTGAGGTAACATGCATTGTAGGAGGTGAAATTTGTACCTCTGAAGCATATACAGTGCTGTAAACCAACATTACCTTAATTGAAAAATAATATAATAAAAATAGGACATACCTGCGCATCAATGTACTTTAATTTTTTACAGTTACTCAGGCTGTGTAAATTAGTTAATCCACAGCGTCGAAGAGACAGAAACTGAAGATTTGTACACTCGGCCAGTGTGGAAAGACTACAACCTGGCAAATCTTGAAATGAGACTGTTGTAACCTAGAGAAATTAAGACATTGTAGTGTATAATATCTAACAAAAGTGAAATTAAACACTATTAGCCTTACAAAATTATTTGACCAATTCATCTAGGAAAAGTAATTTTATATCTCGAAACATATATTAACGACTCCATTTCATTTAAGCTATCGACTTCTTTTGTATTCCAACAGGAAGGCAAAATAATATAATTACTGACAACCAAGTCAGATCCAAAAATAATATGCAGAGAAATAGTAGTATGCCCATTTAATAATTCGTTCCCTGGTTTTCCACCAAATTCACTATCCTTGTTTTTCATGCTCTTGGCATTATTTTCAGGATTGTACTACATAAATGTTTAAAATCTTTGTTTGACAGTATCCTAGGATACTTGGATAGATCCACGAGGCCTAATAGGTCAGGGAATAGATTTTTGCATCCAACCTGCTATACTTTAACTAGAGTAGCTTAACTATCTTCAAGGAAAGAGGCAAGCTTGAGAAGAAATATTATAGAATATTTAATAAATAGACACACACAATAATAATTTGGCCATGTGATACATTCTGTTACAAGTTTTTGCCTTTATAAATGTATCAATTATCCTTTAGTACTAAATAATGAATATATACAGAGCATTTTGAGTATCAAGGAAAAAAATCATAAACAATTTTTCTGTTATTTTTCAAACATTTTGAAGACCAAACATTTATAACATTTTTTAAATTACTGATATATTACTGTGGACACAAAATATCATAAGGCTTTTCTTAAGGAACTTGTCTTTTAGTTTTTTTGACTAAAGAAAATTCAATGTCAAAGAATGCATTTGATTTTATAATATTAAGTTCTGCATTAACAGGTCCACAAAAATAAGTCAGATAATAGAAATATTTTAAAACTACTGAATAAGCACTACACTTATTAAACTCAAGAGCTCCCACCTTCATTATAATTGAATCCATGCATTGAAATAAACTATACATGCTAAATCTGATGTTACAGTAAGAATAGTTTCATATTGCCACATCAATAATCCTAATGTCAGATTCCCCTTGTACTGAGTAACCACTTGAAGATATTAGCTTTATAAGAAGAGTGTAGAATATATCATTCAAAACAGAATCCCTAAAAATGTTCTATTGAAATTGAAAGATTCCTTCAGAAAAAGTTGGAAAAGTATAAAATTCTTAAGTGCAGTAACTCCTTTTTATATGGAACATTTCCTGTGCATTAAATTAAACCAAGGGTTTTAAATTTACATATTTATTTAAGTGAATGGGAAGACCATATGTTCATGGAGATATAAAGATTCCTTGATTTAAGTAACAAATGTAATAATCAATATTTTTAAAACTTCAAGTAAATAAAAGTTTCTAATTTCATAATTTATTTTAGGAATTTATCAATTATTCATAATCTAAAAAAACTCTTGCAATGTGTATTTTTTATAACCTTTCAGAAAAAAAAATATCCTCCATTTGCATTGAGATAATTTCTGTGTGATTCCCATTTAATTTGTCCACAAAGAGATGCTACAAATTCTATAGTTGGAAAACTTGCTCTATATTAAAAAATGTACACACTATTTAGAGTCAAGCACTTAAAAACCACAGTTTTATGACAACAAAAACTACACTACCCTAAATTTACATTACTGCTCCTGTTTTAAACCTGTTATTAAAATCAACTACAAAAGCACAATTAAGTTCTAATGAAGTGACAATTTCCACATCTACTTGTGTGTGTGAGTACATGTGAATTTGTGGTTTTGTTCATTGTTTGGGGGTTGGACATTCCTAAATAGGTGTCTGCTAACTTAAAACACATTACACACACACACACATATAAATGTAAATTGCACAGTGGAAACAAAAATTTCTCTCTTTTTTTTTTTTTTCATAAAAATCTGGTAGGGCACTTATGTATTCTAACAATTAAACACACCAGTATCTATTTTTCCCTTTCATACAGGCATTTGAAGATTGGAATGCAATCAAAATCTTAGGGGTGTTCATTAACAAACTGCTATCAATTTTCGAATACAAGGCACTTCATAATATTTCCTCCTCCCTTTGACTAAACATTTTAAAAATAGTTTATGATAAAATAATTTATTCTCTACATAGATTTTTACAAGCATGAAATCAAAATAAATTAATCATTATTGATACATGCATGACATTAATCATACAAATAAAACTGCTTTATATCCCATAAACTAAGGTCAATATAGAATTGATAATCATGAATGTTCATCATAGCATGATTAGCCTCAAAAACAAATGGTGTAGGGCCTCCCTGGTGGCGCAGTGGGTTAAGCAACGCACTATGAAGCAAACCGCAGCCACTGCAGCACAAGTTCGATCCCTGCTGCCGGCCAGGCGGGGGACCCACATGGCACAGCAGCCCTCTCCTGCTGTGCCCGCTGCTCCCCTCAGCAGTGTACTTCTGTTGGTCTGCCTGTTCTGCTCCCCGCTCCCTGTGGTGAATCCTCTCACCCCCCTCACACCTCTGGCCTGTACCCCAGTGTTTGTACGCATAAATAAATAAATCTTAAAAAAAAAAACAACAAATGGTGTATAGCTGTTGTTGGTTAAATGCCTCTTAAATAACTGAATGAATGGACTTGCCTAGGCTTGTGGCAAAACAAAAATATATTTATAATTTTCATAGTTTCTTCCCCTTGTAAAGAGTAATATGATTTTTAAAAATTAATATTATTCACACTTGCCAGATTTGAAAATGAACCTTCCATTAATACAATCTATTTTAAGAAAAGATTTTATTTTAAGAAAATATATTTTAATTAAAGATCAAAATATATTTTAATAAAATATCAAAAATCATTTTTCCACTTAATCATCTATATTTCCCCAAATTCTTAAGAGCTATTTGTATTACAGTATGTATATGACCTAAAATAGAAATACAATTTTAGAGTTCACTCAATTATCCTTGAGTTCAATGCAAAAGAGTCAGTCCTCTATTGAAACTGTAATTATAAAAGCCATAATATAACATCTGTTCAGTGTTATAATGTTAAATCTTTATACAACTCAGAGAAATAATGTTGCTTAAAAAAATCAACTGCAAAGAGACTAATCCGAAGTCTTATTAGTGACCTAAATTAAAGAGAATCTGAATTCAAGGGAGTCATATGTCATTACACCATCAGTTTATTATACTTTGCCTTGTAATCTAAGAGAAATCAGAAGCTTAAATGTTATTCAAACCATCTTAATCAAGATTACAACCACTTTTTGTAATTGTTCTTTAAAGCAAGCTACTATTAGAAGCAAGATACCATCAAAAGAAAAATGATAGGTAAAACATTAAAACCAGGGAAAATATATTAGCTATCAATACTCATTTCTTTTCAGTCATATCTGTTTGTGATATTATTCTATATGGTAGATGGTATATATTTATGTATATGTATATATTCAGTTTTACAATTCTTTGCTGAAACAGGTTATTAAGAATCTCTCAAAAATCCATTTACTTTTCTTTTCAGATGCTTGAGAGCCATATTTAACAATGGTGATTATATACATTAGGAGTTCTAGGGCATATTCTTCACACACAGTATTTTAAATATTTTAAAGCTCAGTAATCCTATAAAACAGACATTACTCTTCTCAGTTTATAGAAAACAAAACTGAGGTTCAGAAGGATTAAGCACCTTGCACAAGGTGACACAATCAGTAAATAATAGAAATAAAAGTAGGGCCCTGATAGTACTTGATACAAGGTCTGTTATTACTTTATTTAAACCATACATTAATTTCTTTTATAACCAGTACATACTACCTAAACTGTAATGCCAGCAGTAATACAGAGATAAATGAACTTTCAGTTGGACTTATTTATCCATCCTCCCACTCATCCATTCCACATTCATGCAATGAAAACCTCTATTTACCTGTCAATATGTAAACTATAGACAAGTAGCAAACTTGTTTCCTGTCTTGAAGGTTCAGAATGAGAAATTAATATAAGGCTAATGAATTCATTACTGAGTAAAATTACAGAAAAATAAACTTTTCTAAAGGTCCTCTCCTGAGGGACCTTCCAAAGACAGCAGTGGGTGCTCAAGATAAGGACAAAGATAAGCCGCCAAGAGATCAGAAAATCAAAGTAAGAAAGTGATTCATGGGTCAGAGACAGTGGTGAATGAAGATACCACAATAAGCCAAATGAGAAGAGGCATAATGCAAACTTTCAAAAAATGGGATATGCATTTTAATCATAAATTATTTCTAGTATTGCACTATGAGACATTCTTCTCTGTTTTTCTATACTCTGTTAGTTCCTATCTGAATTTTGGTTGAAAACATGGGCTCATAAACATAGAAAACTAGTAGCATCTGGGAAAATGATAAATTTCATGCATATATGCACCCTGTTTACACAGCACAACGTCTAAGTAGTTACATTTCTATTATATATAAAAATTCTGTAACTGTCTATGTTTTGAACTCTTCCTATTACTAGCCAAGTACAGGGAAATTCACTGGATTCCATAAGTCACCACCAGGGGGTGATGTACCCAAGAGGAAAGCAAACTCCTTGACTAACTGAATATCAAGGTAGGAGTTTTCTTATTTTAATTCAATGGAAAACTCACATATGATTCACTATTAGAAGACTGATAATAGCTAAAGGGACCTCGTAGACAGGTTTCAATACATAAATCAAAGTACTTTACAGCACTTCGCTGTGGGAGAAAAGATCCTGAATAATTTGAGATCTTTTAAGTATATTGCCCTCTCAAATGGCAATAGTTCATTCAGCAATCTCATTGACTAAAAAAATTCCTGGATACAAAATATGCCTTCTACTTAGAATTTTTAAAACTAAATTTTACAGAAACAATTTAAACTGAATATAAAAATTACTCTAAAATACCTGCTGTAATGTATTCCAAGGGCCACACTGAAGAATTTCTTGTGTATTCAAAGGAGGCATCAGGTTGGGTGGGCATTTTATAGGTCTCTTTTTCTTAACAGTTTTTTTTTGTTGATTTTTCTTGGAAATTTCAAACCAAGGTATAAATGATTTCATCCAAGCTTGTCTCTTTTCTTCAACAGAAGATGTAAGTGTTGGCTCTGAGATGGAAGAGGTCACATAGCTTTCACATTCAGGTTCATTTTCAAGGCATTCTTCAGGAATTCTTTTACTCTGAGATATAAGAGAGTTTACATCTGTAAAAATTGTAGAATTTCTGGCATTACAAATACCAAAATCTTCACAAGGAGCATTTCCATCTAAAATAAAATCTTTCTTGTTTATTTTGTCTTCCAAATTTATCATAGCATCCCTGGTGTTAAAAATCACATCACTATTCTCAGCATTGCCTTTTTGGTTCTCCTCAGTTTCTTTGGATTTTAGATTAATTTCTTCTTTTGCTTTTTTTACATTTTTCTCTATATCCTCAAACTTTTCTGATTTTAGATGCAGAAGTTCTTGTTCCATTAGAATCAGTGAAATAGTCCCTTCATATAATGTTCCACTCTGTTCTGATAGCTTTTCTTTATCTATTTTTTGTATTTTATTCTGCTTATTATCATTAGTTACTTTTTGTGCTTCATTGTTTTTCACCTCATTAATTTCCTGATTATCTACTAATATTACTTGGTTTTCTTGTTGAATATTCTTAGTTTTCATGACTTCTTTTTGTATTTGAGATTTTAAACCTTGTAGCTGAGACTGTTCTGTCACATTTTCTTTGAGATCTGGATTTTCTAATTTAATTTTTTGGTCCAAATTTTCATATTTTTTTTCTTGCTTGACCAAATTTTCTGAACATTGTTGTTTTGTTAGGTTTTCATTTTTTTCTTCCATTTTAAATTCTGCCCACAATATCTGGTTTAATATAGAGTCTTTCAATTTTACTTGTACTGAATCTTTCAATATAAGCTGTCTACCTGCATTTTCTTTCTTTTTTGATTCTTCAAGCAGACAAAGGGGAACAGGCTCTAACTTCTTTGATTTTCCATGTTCTAGCTTTTTAGCTGTATTATCCTTATTCTTTGATACATCTTCAGCAGTTAAATGTTTAGTATTATATTCTACCTGCTTAAATGCACTACTTATTATTAGTTGTTTACTTGCTACTTCTTTTAATCTTAATTTTTCCTTGTTTCGTAGTTGTTCTTTTTCTTGTCTCAAAATGTTCTTTTTTTCTTCATAGTCTTTTTCTCTCCTTTTCTTTTCCTCTTGCTTCTGCTTCTTTACCTCTTCTTCTACCTTTTTTTCCTCCTCCAATCTTTTCCGTTTTTCTTCTTCCATTTGTCGTATTTTTGCTTCCGTTTCTTTCCACTCTTTTACTTTCCTTTTCTTACTTTCTATTTGTTCTCTTATGATTGGGCCATATTTTTGGTAGACAACAAATGCTTTATATTTAGCTTGTATTTTCACAGCTGCATTATGCCGTAATTTTAACAAACGCATTTTTTCTTTTTCCTGTAGGTCTTTAAATCTTGTTCTTTCTTCTTCCATTTGTAAATGCAAGTTTCTAATAAACTCCTACAGTAAGATAAATAATCAGTATAAGGTAAATATGTAATATCTTCCTTAAATGTCATTGAAAATACAGATTAAAAGTAAATATTAAACTTGTAGTCATAATGAAGTCACTTGGAATGAGAGAGAAAAAAACAAGGGAAACTACAAACCAAAATCTGTATAAGAACATGTCATCATATTTTCTGAGATTGAGTTCTGATAAAGGAGACTGTTAGTGCTAACAAAGGGATTCTGGGAACAGGGAACTATTTTATAATAATTATGATATGACTGTTGCTCCTTTTAAGATAATGTTTCTATTTCCCCCATGACCGCTGAGAAAATACTTTTTCCTGTCTCGCATTATTAAGTCTCAGGTTTGATTATCTTTGTATTGATTCTACTTGGGAGTCATTAATTTAATTTTATTTTTTTAAAGATTTATTTATTTATGCATACAAGAGCTGGGATACAGGCCAGAGGTGTGGGGGGGGTGAGAGGATTCACCACAGACAGAGTGCGGAGCAGAACAGGCAGATCAACTGAAGTACACTGCTGAGGGGAGCAGTGGGCACAGCAGGAGAAGTCTGCTGCGCCATGTGGGTCCCCTCCCTGGCCAGTAGCAGGGATCAAATTCGTGCTGCAGTGGCTGTGGTTTGCTTCATAGTGCGTTGCTTAACCCACTGCGCCACCAGGGAGGCCCCTAATTTTATTTGAATGCTCACATTGACTTTTTTTTAAAGATTTATTTTATTTATGCATACAGGAACTGGGGTACAGGCCAGAGGTTTGGGAGGGGGAAGAGGATTCACCAGAGACAGTGTGGGGAACAGAACAGACACATCTACTGGAACACACTCCTGAGGGGAGAGCAGGCATGGAAGGAGAGGTCTACTTTGCCATGTGCTTCACCCCACTGGCTGGTGGCAGGGCTGTGGTTTGCTTATAGTGCATTGCTTAACTCACTGCACAACCAGAGAGGCCCCTCACATTGACTTTTTTTTTTTAATATTTATTTATTTATGCATACAAGAGCTGGGGTACAGGCCAGAGGTGTGGGGGGTGAGAGGATTCACCACAGAGAGCAGGGAGCAGAACAGGCAGATCAACAGAAGTACACTGCTGAGGGGAGCAGCGAGCACAGCAGGAGAGGTCTGCCGCGCCATGTGGGTCCCCTCCATGGCCGGCAGCAGGGATCGAACTCGTGCTGCAGTGGCTGCAGTTTGCTTCATAGGTTGTTGCTTAACCCACTGCGCCACCAGGGAGGCCCCCACATTTTTTTAAAAACAGTTCAATTCATCTCTTTATCCATTGCTTCTGCTCCATTCCTTCTCTCCTTCCACGATCACTCTCATACAAAATTTTTAAAGTCGTTTTTATGTAAAGCATATATTTCTTGATATGTTTTATTATTTTCCTATTTCTTGTCCTTTTTGTGTTTAAATTTGGATTTTTTTATAGTCCTCGCTTCAGTTTCCTTAATGTTTTCATCGCTGAGTCAGTTATCAAACTTGATCTATAGATCTTTAATTTATATACTGAATTCTTCAACAACTCTGTAATATATACTTATACATCATTATAGATCCTAATTCTATTTTTATATCACCTATCTGTTTAGTCATTTTTCTAATGCATGATATAGGTATTTTAATGGCACTGTTAATGCCAACATTTTGGTTACTTGCAGGTGAGCTACCTCTTCATATGGCTAATTTACTTTTTAATTTATATATGGAGAGCAATGTGTGTGTGTGTGTGTGTAATTCAATATATGCTGTACTAAACAAATACGTGATATATCCTAAGACACAAGATATATGTTGATCATATTTCAATAAAAATATGGACATTAGAAAACTACATTTTTAGGTGTTTATAAATAAAAGACTTATGTTTATATAAACAAAAGATTTGAGGAAATACAAGAAGTATAGCTACCCCTCATAATAATCTTCAATCATAAATAAAATGTTCATAATAGTATGTTTCTTCAACACTTGAAAGAATCTTTAGAATAACAATTCATAAAGACGGAGCCACTCACTGATGCTTTTCTATTTTTTTTTTTTTTCACTTTCAAGACATTCTATTTCAAGGAGAGCTACTGATTATAAATAACATTTTTACTGCTTTAGTAAATTAAATGCTGCATTAGCTAGGCAATATTATTTTAAAATGCTTACTTCAAACACAATAACTTATTTTTAGAACAACAAATAGATACCTCATGCTGTTTAACTTTCTCTTTCCACATTTTCTTTTCTTTATGGAGTTCATCATTCATCCTGTCCTCTTCTTGCTGAACATGATAAAATTGAAATATTATATTTAAATATCAAAGAATAGTGTATTCATTCTATATGATTATTGTAGTATATATTTATGAACCATGGGTATATAAAACAACAGTCCTCAGTTATTAGCACTGGGATAACAATTTTAATATCAACCTAAAGTATCATATAAATCACACCTAAGTTTTCTACTTTTATCACATAAAGCTTGCAACCAGGAAAAACAGTTTTATTATTTGAGTATATTTATTTATATAATAAAACACAATGGCTGGAAACAACGTTGGACAATGCAAAAATCATAAATAATAATGTTTTTAAGGTGGTTTGTTATTAAATTTTTGTCTCTCCACACCATCCTATTTAATTTATATAATAAATCATATCAGTAGGTAAAGGTTTCTTTTAATAACTCTTACTAGCACTTATTTTGTTAAGGTACTTAAGAATATATAGATACAAGAAAGAATAACAAAGATCAGTAAAATATATTCCATTTCATCTAAAATTTTACCTTTAATATGGAAATGTTTTAAGTTCACACACTACCTCAAATGTATCATGCTAAGTTTATCAAAAGATACGACTATAAAGGAACACAGTAGGAACAGGTACTAAAACTAGAAGATCATGAAAGTTTTCATGATTACATTTGAAATGACTAAGCTGACTGGGCTTTCAAGAGGTTAAACAGACATTTTAGTTTGTTTTAAAATCTAATGTTACTAAGTTAAAAATAGAAATAGAAAAAAGTAGAAGTCAGAAATTCATGAAAAATATTAAGTGCTCATTTGCAAATAATGACAGGAACTAAGAACCCTGAAGGAAAGAGATTTATAATAGCTATTTTGAGGAAAAAAAGAGGAAGCAAATAAAGGATGAGAAAAGAATGAATGAATGTAAATTAAATATAAGAATCTCTAATTATAAAATTATGGAAATGGTCATATTGGAAAACTTTTAAACTCCAGGACATAATTAAGCACGTTTAGGAATTCATTAAATCTTCTAATGTCAAGTATTTTCTAGGTCATAATTTTATGACAATAAATTACTTTCAAAATCTTAACTTTAGTTCTTTGATGGCAGGGCCCAGGTGTTAGCTTTCATTTGTATTACCTAAGCACCTAGCTGAATACTTTGTCCTTCAGGTAGTCAGTAAATTTTTGTTATAAAACCAATAAGGCAACTTAATTGAATAGTACTTAAAAATCAGATGTCATATAAACCTGAAAATGCCAGTAACAACCCATAGCAATAAAGCATTTCAGAGCAAGACAGCAAATTCTACATTAACAGTCTATAATATATTCAAATACTGTCCTGGAAATAAAGAAAAAAGTTCTGACTTTTGGGAATGATCACTTAATCTGACCTGAAAATTTAAAGATTCAGAGTTGACTAGAAAAAGTCATCGTCAAACAGGCACTATAGGTATAAATGCCTTTAATTTGTTTATTTTCTATTTAATATGAAAATGCAATGAACCAACATAGAGGGCCAGTATGTTCTAAAGTGCCTAAGTGACTACATGCTAATATTATCTGTGTGGAAGACTCACAACTAGCAAGTTCTGGGGGATAGACAAGTCAATTTCAGTAATGTGTGTCACAAAGGCCAGTATTACCTATTACTCAAACATGTTAGGATGCCAATAGAATGACATAGAGGCTGGGATAGAGGAACAAAATAAAAAATACAGGACTTCTTTACACCCCAATATTTCTAATTCAAGAAATTAGATGAATTATGGAAGTGATGCACAGATTATGATTTATATGGTCGAACTACTTCAACCTAGAGGGAGGGAAAATCACATGGGACTGTGATGATGGTACATGGGTGAATTGGTAGTGGAAACTCTATGGGGACTATACCTGAGAAAAGAAAGCAAACATTGTTAAAAAATGAACAATGATGTAAAAGATATACAAATAAGAAATATGTTTTACATAATGCTATATGTTTAAGATCACATAGCAAGGACATTGCATGATCAAGAAAATTGTGTCACCTTTTTTAGTTTTAGAAGGGAATAAAAAAGCAATACTTTATGTTGTAAATGTCAGTCTTTTGAAGACAATCTTCTAAACTTCACAAAATCTAGGGGACCCCAAGATCCCAAACAATTTGTTCGTGATTGAATAAATTTCAGTGACAAGTAAGCAACTACATGCTGTCAATCCTGTCAATTTTTACATTATCAGGAGTCATTACAAGCCATAGAACAGATCTTGAACCATATCATACACCAAAACATCAATATTGTTCAGAAGTAGCTACTGATTTTAAAAAATGTATGAGAAACAAAACAACTTACTTACCTTCTGAATATTCTCTAATTTCTTCTTTTCAACTTCAAATTGTTTCATCCACCAATATCTCTTTTCTTCCTCTTCTTGAAACTCCTTTTCTTCTTTATCCCTCTGAGCTTTAAGAGTTTCTTTCTCTTGGTCTTCAAGTTCTTTCTGTTTGTCTTGCCAAGCCTCAAAAGACTGTCTACATCTTTCTTCCACTTCACAGTATCCGAAATTTATATCAGTGTCATCTAAACATGAAGAGAAATAATATTCTTAAGAACAAGTCTGTCAAGAGATATCCGATGTAAGTATAAAAGTAATTTTAAGGGCCTCCCTGGTGGCGCAATGGGTTAAGCAACGCACTATGAAGCAAACCACAGCCACTTCAGCATGAGTTCGATCCCTGCCTCCGGCCAGGGAGGGGACCCACATGGCAAGGCAGAACTCTCCTGCTGTGCCCACTGCTCCCCTCAGCAGTGTACTTCAGTTGATCTGCCTGTTCTGCTCCTCACTCTGTCTGTGGTGAATCCTCTCACCCCCCCACACCTCTGGCCTGTACCCCAGTGCTTGTATGCATAAATAAATAAATCTTAAAAAGTAATTTTAAAATGAAGAAATAATGCTAACGTAATAACAAAAGTGATGATATTCAAAAGGAAAATGTATTTTTAAATATATGGAAATTCTATTACATTCAATAATGACATCACATAATTTGCCTTAAACTATTCCACAAGACTTAATATGAAAATATAGTGTGCATGCATATGTATATGTGTGACTAAGGAATACTTAAGGAATGTAGTTAAGTGATATTAATAAATTCAATCTTTTGTGGTGGCTATACATGTGGGAAAATTTAAATATATTTAAATAAAGATAATTTAAGAAGTATAAAGAAAACTATGCAAAACCAAAAAAGTATCATGAAAACATAATAATTTTCAAATATCGTGATTATATTTTTCTAAATGAAAAAGAGACAAAGCCGTGTAATTTTTTTTCAGATAAATATGGTCAATCACATAAAAATCATCACTGGTGGTTTAGCCTACCTAGCAAAGTCTGTTCATCGATAGGTAAGTCATGAGGATCCGGCTGTGGAACAGATTCAGGACTGCCACAATGGGTCCTACTTCTTAGAAATTCTTCTTTTTCTATTTCTGATAATATCTAACAGGTAAGAAGATTACCAAGATTATAAAGAAAAACCAAAATTGAAAGTTATTATTTTAATAAAATACTAAGTAAACACATTTAGAATTTTATTTTCCTCCAATCTATAGCACAGTATTTTTTTTATTTTTATGCAAACAAAGCCATATTTTTAATAAAACTATATTCCATTTATGAAACTATGCTTTAATTAAATTTTTAAATAAGTGAACTTTAAGTCAGTGAAATATTCTATGTTAAAAGGAAAGGAAAATTTTTAAAATATAATATGAAGCACTTATAGTCAAATCCTAAATATATACCTTCATTAATGGTTCTGGATTTTCTTTACAGTCTGTTGATAATTCTATCCTTAAATGTATATGATCATTAGACTCTGCTCCATAACTACCGTCTAATAGAGAGAAAAAAATATTATAATTTTAAATATTAGAGTAGGGTACAATACATTAAAATCCCCCAAGGGCCTCCCTGGTGGCGCAGTGGGTTAAGCAACACACTATGAAGCAAACAGCAGCCACCGCAGCACGAGTTCGATCCCTGCTGCCTGCCAGGGAGGGGACCCACATGGCGCGGCAGACCTCTCCTGCTGTGCCCGCTGCTCCCCTCAGCAGTGTACTTCAGTTGCTCTGCCTGTTCTGCTCCCAGCTCTCTATGGTGAATCCTCTCACCCCCCATACCTCTGGCCTGTACCCCAGCTCTTGTATGCATAAATAAATAAATCTTAAAAAAATAAATAAATAAAATCCCCCAAATTTTCATCATCCTTTCATCTCAAATTCTACCAGTGTATTCTTTAACTTTACTTGTATATTCCTTATTAGTAATTCAAAATAACAGAAAATAAATGAAGAAAGAAACGGGCTCTGTGATCTTTATTCCAAAAAAACCCAAAATTCTAAAAGTAACAAAATTTTAAAACATTGTAACACTTGATCACCTTTCACTTTCTAGACTAAAGTCTATTTTTCATCTGCACAGAATAAGTATTTGTTTGATATTACAGTGATACTTCATGAAAAGTCAACAAATGTTCAGATCTAGCAGACATAAACCAGCAGTTTAATCTTGCACAAAATGTTGAAAACTTAATAAAAACATCAGTTTAAAAGTCAAAATCATTAACATGTGAATGAAGTGAACTTTCATTCCTTATAATTTTTGTTGAATTTTATGTCTTTTTTATTATCTAGCTACCAACATTTGCTTCAGCTGACTTACTTAAGACCAGATATTTTATTATATATCAAATAAAAGAAATATATTTTATTATATATCAAATTAAAGAAAAATAATTATGGAAATATTTTAAAGTATCAATTTAGATATCTTTTTTAGACAAAATAATAATATATATCAACACAATAACAATATGTATTTGTCACAGCTGAGCAAAATTTACTGCTTGGAATTATTCTAACAAAAATAGAACAAAGATTTAATTGGAATTATTCATTTCTTGGACTAATGATTATTACATACAAAATAAATTAAGAGGCTAACTTTATTTATGAATGTAACTATATTGATAAGGAAACTCAGTTGTAGACAATAGAGAACATTTTAACTTAAGCAGTAAGATTTCCAGGGGGCATTTGTGGATTTTTTTTTTTTAAAGATTTATTTATTTATGCATACAAGCACTGGGGTACAGGCCAGAGGTGTGGGGGGGTGAGAGGATTCACCACAGAGAGCAGGGAGCAGAACAGACAGATCAACGGAGGTACACTGCTGAGGGGAGCAGCGGGCACAGCAGGAGAGGCCTGCTGCACCATGTGGGTCCCCTCCCTGGCAGGCAGCAGGGATCGAACCTGTGCTGCAGTGGCTGCGGTTTGCTTCATAGTGCGCCCCTTAACCCACTGCGCCACCAGGGAGGCCCCATTTGTGGATTTTTATAGTAGAGTAGATTTTCCAATTATTGCTACAAAACAAGCTGTGTTTTAAAATAATTTTTTAACTTATATTTCTGCTTAGCTAGAAAGTTCTTCCTTGGAATCTTATGCATTTACTGTCAGGTGTCGATTAAGGCTGAAGCCTTTAGTAAATTGGAATTCAAGGATGGCTCACTGAAATAACTGGCAACTGATGCTGAGAGTTGACTGAGATTTCAGTTACAACTTCAACTGGCTCAAATGGCATCTGGATAATGAGAAGACACATTGTATGAACAAAATACTAAGATATTTCCATAATTATTTTTCTTTTATTTGATATATAATAAAATATCTGGTCTTAAGTAAGTCGACTGAAGCAGATGTTGGTGGCTAGTATTTACTGAAAAGATAAGGAAGGTAGCAAGGAAAACAAAAAAGTAACCAGTGCAAAGTAGCATAGATATTATATTAAAGACAAATGTACATATGCTTAGATAAGAGAGAAGTTTAAGTATTTTACCATTATAAATTATAATCTGTTCATACATTCAAAAAAATTTATGTGCCAAGTAGATGAAATTGGACTTACTAAAAACATCAGTATCTTCCATGTCCTGAAGAATGAGCTCTTCAGCAGTTCTACTCTTATTCTTTATGATGTTAATACAGTGGAGAACTGATTCTGGTAACTCATCTAAATCCTAAAAGTTAGAATAGTGAAAGAAACTAAAGACTTGGATGTAAGAACAGAAACCATAAGTACATAGGAGGAAACATGGGCAAAACATTCCACTAAGTAAGCTTAGGTGATGCCTTTTTGGACTCCACACCAATGGCAAAAGAAACAAAATTTTAAAAAAATGGTACTATGATCGAAAGAAAAAATGAAAGTCAACCTATAATTGGGAGAAAATATTTGTATAACATACATCTGACAAGGGATTAATTAATATTCAACATATACAAAGAATTCATAAAACTCAACAAAAAGGAAAACAATAAAAAAATAGGCAGACAAGCTCAATAGACACATCTTCAAATAAGACATACAGATGGCAAACAGGCACACAATATATATATATATCATCAGGAAAAAATGAAAAAATAAAAATTCATAATGCAATACTGCCTCACAAGAATGGCCATATCAAAAAGACCAGAAACAGTAAGTGTTAGTGGGTGTGGAGAATAAGAGTGTGGAGTAAAAGGAGCTTTCATATACTTTTGGTGGAAATGTACACTGGTTCAGCCACTATGTAAAACACTGTAGAGATTTTTGAGAATGTTAAAAATAGATCTACATATGATTCAGCAATTCCATGCCTAGGTATCTACCCAAAGAAATCAAAACAGTAATTCAAAAGGATACATGCACTCCTATGTTCATTATAGCACTATTTACAATAATCCAAGTTATAGAAAAAACCTAAGTGTCCAAAAGACAGCTGAGTGGATAATGATGTGGAACATATACACAATGAAATACTACACAATTACATATATAGCGAAATCTTAACATGGATGGAACAGGAGGGAATTATGCCAAGAGTGCTAAACCAGAAGAAGAAATGCCAAATATTGGATGGTTATACTCATATGGAATATAAAGAAATAAAACAAAGGGATTGACAAAACTGAAGTAAATCCATCCCTGGAAATCCAACTGCAGAACTTAAGATATCAGAGAGGGTAAAGGGTAGGAAAACATACTAAGGAAGGTAATGTTTTAATTGGAGATACTCCAGTTAAAAGACATAAAAATCCAATACTTACTGTATCGCTAGCATCACTCTGGGTT
This sequence comes from Galemys pyrenaicus, assembly GCA_019455555.1. Lineage (NCBI taxonomy): Eukaryota > Metazoa > Chordata > Mammalia > Eulipotyphla > Talpidae > Galemys > Galemys pyrenaicus. The sequence continues at coordinate 17,692,986 of JAGFMF010011752.1, read as the reverse complement.
TCTGACTTTGAATCGCTATCAACATCATTTTCCAAAGAAGATATGCTGATTTTATTCAATTCAGCTTCTATTTCTTCTTTGAGCTTTGCATCATCATCATCATTGTCTTCCATCATCCTTCATAATAAAACAGGATCATTTAAAGAATGATGAAGAGACTAATAATCTGGTAACATCTTTTGAGTTCTTCAAGGTGTCATACCTATCCAACATGATCTACAAAGCAAATTTTAGCTTAACAAAGTCTGATCACATTTTCTTATGGTTGTTAACATATTATACAACATTGGTTTATTTCTCCACCCCTCCTTTAATATTTAACTACAAAAAAATCAGCTCAACATATTCTTTTAATTCTCTAAGGGAAAAGTCAAATGGAATGTACTGCCTTACCTTCCTGAACAAAGAAACTTCATAGTAATAGTTATCCTTATGGGAATAATTAGCGGCAAAATACCTATGAACAGCTTGAATCTTCAAATTACAGTACTCATGAGAGAGTAATCCCAGGCTATGCATGGGCAAACATATGGCTATTATCTACTCATTTATTCAGATTCGTTAATTTGACCATAGATAGATACATGTTTTTACCAACAATAACGTACTGTATTGATAGATCATATGTAGCATATAATATTAATATTTACTTCATTTAAAGCTATAATGCTCATAGTAGATATGGGACAAATAGTACATTGCATGCTTAAAATAATCTTCACATAATCATCAGCATCATGAACCTTAATTATTAGCCTCATTATTTTAAGTAATGGTGACAACTAGGCACTAGAAGACACTTGTGATTGATAATCTTCAGAGTAATTTAACAAGTTAAAGGAAATTATAGTCATTGTAAGAGGAGAAATACCAAGATTTGAATAGATTACTTAATTGTCCACAATCATAAACTAATAAGTAAAGGGAGAGTAGGATCCTAATTCTACTGCCTTCCCCACTATCAAATGTTCTGAAAACACAATCAAGCTCCACATCTGAACAGCAACCCCTCTGTAAATACATCTGTAAATACACTAATCCAATATTCAAACTACATGTCAAATGAACATTTAGTGCATCAAAAAATTAATTTAGTTGCTCTTGAGCAACTAGTTTTAATGGTAGGAAAGGAGAAGAAGAGATGGACTAGGTCAGAAAGGAACAATTATACTCAAGAATTGCTTCAAAAAACTTTTCAGTTATAACTATGATTATATATAGGCATGTGTACATGATATACAATGCAATTTTTAAAATTCGTTTTACTGTGGATCTGGGTGTAAAGAAGAAAACAGTTGAGTAAATACTGTACTAATCAACTATTATTTTATTTTCCAAACTTTCTTGCCTCAAGTCCTTGACCTTTTCACCTCTGTCTTCTTGGTCCTTCTTCCCATCCTCTCCATCCCTCCCTCTTTTTCTCCCTTTTGTCATTCTTCTCTCCCTTTTACTTCTTTTTAAATTAACCTCAAAATCAAATTTTTGTGAGTGCCTCAGGTGTATTTATAGTAGTGCTAAATCCTAAAAATATACTGATTAAAGGAAACAACCTATTATTGAATTCACAGTATAGTTAGAATGAAACATGTTCATTTTCCTTCTTTTTTCATTAAAAATCTTCCTACCTATCTTACTAGGAGAGGAGCCCCTTTTCTTATAGTCCTCTATCTATGATCTCAGTCTTACAATTTCTCACCTACTGAACTGTTCTCTATCCATTATTTCTTCTGTTTACTTTCTCATCATATGTTGGTATTCCATGGCCCCTCTCCATAAGCAAAGTCGGTTGACTCCTATCCAAAAAATAAAACATGTGTCTACCTTTCCTTTAGCCACAGGAATTACATATCCTTCTTTCAATGATTTGCTTAACTAAATTGATCTCCATATATTACCTACACTCAAAGGCACTTACCTCAGAGAAATGAAAACATATGTTAACACCGAGCTTGTACAAGAATGTTCACAACAGTTTTATCTATAATAGTACAAAATTGTAAATAACACGATGTCCCTCAATAAGCGAATGATTAAACAAACGCTAGCAACATCCATACTATGGAATACTACTCAGCAATAAAAGGAAGGAACTATATTCCTTTTGTGATTCATTGCACAGTACTGACTCTCCGGAGACACATATTTAGTACAAAGCTCAACAACAGGTAACATATTGTAATAAACTGCATTTCTATAACGTTTTTAAATGACAAGCTTTATAAATAGAAGACAGATTCATTATTTCTAGGTGTGAGAGGTGGATGGGGTTGGAATAAACTGGTCATATATACGGTTATAAAAGGATAATTAGAAAGATCCTTGGGCTGTTGGAACTATTCAGCACCTTGTTTACGGTACTGGGTAAATGACATGAATTAGTCAGTTGATAAAAAGTGTACAAATAATACACATATACACGTTAGTATAAGAAAAACTGACAGAATCTGAATAGAATCAGCAAATTGTATCAACATCACTATCCTGATTGTGATATTATACTACAGTTTACAAAATACTAGCATTGGAAGGTACTGGATGACATGTACAAGGGATATTTTTGTGTCCTTTTAAAAAACTGCATGTGAATTATAGGTACTTCTAAAACATTTAATTAAAGGTACTTAAATACCCAGTAAGAAAACAGTGAAATTAATTATGATGGACCATAGGATGAAATACAAGTCTTAAAAAACAGTCCTTTTTTCTCTGACATGAAAAGGCAGCTAAGAAAGAAGAGCTGAAAAAAGGTAAGTTGCAGAAAAGTATAAATACAGAAACATTCTATAAGAAATTAGGGAAAGTTTTGATTTTTATATCATACCTTTATGTTGACTGACATATTAGCAATATATACTACTTTTACATTTTTTTAAAGGACTATTGAAAAACCCTAAAGGCTCTACAGAAAATCTAATTAAAACAATCAACCAGTTCAGTAAAGTAGCAGGATACAAAATAAATGCACAAAAGTCAGTAGCCTTCCTATACACAAACCAATCCGAAGAAGAAGATATCAAGAAAAATATACCCTTTACAATTGAAACCAAGAAAATCAAATACTTGGGAATCAACCTAACAAAAGAAACAAAAGACCTATATAGAGAAAATTATAAAACACTGTTAAAAGAAATAGAAGAGGACACAAAGAAATGGAAAAATAGCCACTGTTCATGGATAGGAAGAATCAACATTATCAAAATGGCCAACCTACCAAAAGTAATTTACAGATTCAATGCAATGCCAATAAAAATCTCAATGAAATTCTTTAAGGAAATAGACCAAATGTTGATGAAATTCATATGAAGACACACACACGCACACAAAAAAAACCCGATTAGCCAAAGTTCTATTGACAATAAAGGAGAATGGAGATATTACGCTCCCAGACTTCAAACTCTATTACAAAGCAACAGTTATTAAAACAGCATGGTACTGGTATAAAGACAGAAACACAGACCAATGGAACCATATAGAAAGCATGGAAATAAAACCACACAACTGTGGACAACTTATCTTTGACAAAGGAGCAAAGAATTTGCAATGGAACAAAGACAGTTTATTCAAGAAATGGTGCTGGCAAAACTGGTCCACCATATGCAAAAAAAAATGAAACTGGACCACTATCTCACACCATGTACAAAAATCAACTTAAAATGGATAAAAGACCTAAATGTAAGACCCAAGACTATAAAATTTATAGAAGAAAACATAGGTAAAATGCTACAAGACATACATCTCAATGACACCTTTGAAGATGCATCCCCCAAAGCAATAAAAATGAGAGAGAAGATAAACAGATGGGACTACATCAAGATAAAAAGCTTCTGTACAGCAAAGGAAACAGTAAGTAAAACAGAGAAACCCCACTGACTGGGGAAATATCTTTGTGCTCCACACAACGAACAAGGGTCTGATCACAAAGATAAAAAAGAACTCATAAGACTCAAGAAAAACAAAGTAAAAAACCCAATCAAAAAATGGGCAGGAGAACTTAAAAGACACTTCTCCAAAGAGGACATACACATGGACAACAGGCACATGAGAAAATGCTCAACATCCCTCACAATCAGGGAAATGCAAATAAAAACCACAATGAGGTACCACCTTACACTGGTAAGAATGACACACGTTAAGAAAACCACCAACAACAAATGTTGGCGAGGATGTAGAGAAAAAGGTACCCTAGAATGCAAGCTAATCCAACCATGATGGAAGGCCACATGGAGGTTCCTCAGTCTACTAGAGATGGAACTACCTTATGATCTGGCAATCCCACTCCTAGGCATCTACCCAAAGGACACAAAAACACCAATCCAAAGAGCACTTATACCCCTATGTTTACTGCAGCATTATTTATAATTGGTAAGACCTGGAAACAATCCAAATACCCAAAAGTAGATGACTGGATCAAGAAGACGTGGTACATAACCACAATGGAATACTATTCAGCAATCAAAAATGATAAACTAGGGTCATTTATAGAAACATGGATGGAGTTAGAGGGAGTTATACTCAGTGAAACAAGTCAGAAGGCAAGAGAGAAATATCAGATGGCTTCGCTTTTGGGAGGAATGTGAAAGAGCAACAACTACAAGAAAAAAAAAAAAAGAAGAGTAAGCTCAAGGAAATGGGCAATTACAACCAAAAACAAACAAATAACAACAAACTCAACAAGACCAAAAGGTCAAAGATAAACTTAAGGGACTATGGGGGGGTTGGGGAGGAGAGCAAAGAGGGGGATGAGGGTAGAAGGAGCACAAGGGGCTGGGTGAAATGGTGGTGTGAACTCCCTGGGGAATACAAAGGATGTAAAATATAATTAAATAAATCTAATAAAAAGAAAATGCAAAAATAAAAAAAAGCAAACAAAAAATGAAGTAGCTGTTAAAAAAAATAAAGGACTCAATTTTCCACAAGTCTTTTCTGCAAAGGAAAACACAACACAATAAAGCACCAGAGCAAAAATGTTTTCCTGTAGTCAAACTTTAATTGTAATTCGATAGCCTTCTTAGAGCAAATTAGATTTCTTTTTAATGTTGCTTAAAGCAGACGAAACTTAGGCAGGGGAAACTTTATGTGTAAAAACAACAACAAAGAAAAACAAAGACAGAACAGCATAAGGACTTATTTCCATTATATGAATCCCTGTTCATCTACTGATTCCCCAGATCCATTACATATTTGAGCAGATAGGTAATTTTAATTTTTCCATTGCAACATTTTAAAAAGTAAACAGAAAAAGTCTCAATAATTTTAACGTTTTTCTTTAACCCAATATATGCAAACTATGATTTCAATATTAAAATTATTAAATCAGTGTAAAATTTCATTTTTTTTTTACACTACAATTCTTCGAAATCTGGGGTGCATTTTAATTCTGGAATACTTTTCAAATAAGACTAACTACCATATGAAGCCATCAACAGGCCGCCTGTAGTTAAAGGTTTATTGACAGGTCAGTGAAGCCCTGGGTGTAAGCCCCGGTAAGTGGGTTACAGTCACTACTTCAAATTGATAATCTTGGAATTGGCTACAGGTTCCAAAAGTGAGACATGTTAAAGAATTCCATTTTCAACCACTGAAAAGTAAAAGAAGGGAAATCTACTTTGAAAGATAATAACGAAGGAAGAAATGGAAGAGGGAAGGGGAAAAAGGAGGAAGACCGGAGAGAAAGGAGAAAGAAGACGGGTAGACCCAGAAGGGGAAAACAAGTAATCAAGAGTATCCTAAATCTTCACGGTGCATCTTCAAGTTTGGTGAACTCCCCGTATCTCCAATTTTGAAGGGGGGCTTTAACTCTGGTGACCCGCGCAGCCGTCCCCTCCGCCCGGTTTCCTTTTTGAGCTGAAGGGCGGACTCGTCGGAAACCGGCTGACTTGGCCCTTTCTGTTCCCAGTTCTGCCTCACCCCCCACAACCCGAATCCCTGCAGGGCCGTGAGGGGCACCCACTCACCCACCAGCAGCTAACTCCCTCCGCAGGGTTAGGAAGGCAGCGCCCTGAGCCGCCAACAAAGTGTAGCCACGGCAACAGCCAATCTCAAGGAAGATGGAGTGGCTTTTCCTTACAGGTGCCCCACTAGGACAAACTATCTTCATTCGTTCGCTAGGCAATTGGAAGGAATGTGCCTCTCAAGGGAATGGCTGTTTAAGGATTTTTAGGTACATTTATAATATTTAAGTGATTTAGGGAAGTAGTTAATAAACAACATGTTGTTACAGTTACTAAGCAGAGGGAACCTGGCCTTTAAACTGTTTCTGAGCTATGTATATTACTTGCCTCTAATGAAGGTTGAATTGCCTTTATTCCACAAAACCTTAATTCTGAATAGGGATTTGTGGGACCTGGAAGTATGAAAGAGAAACCCGTTAAGTTGTTTTTTATGACAACAGTTTCTTTAAAAAAAAAAATCAATTATCACTTAGTAGCTATTTAACACCTCTAAGTGAATAGGTATGTGGGTGAGATATCTAAGGAATTATGTTCTGAATATGCTTTACTATAAACTATTGGCAGTGACAACCACTGTTTTAATGTAAGGTTTGCATTTGTAAGTATCATATTTTTTAATATTTACTTAAAAATTCACCAAAGTTTCTTTTCTTTTTTCTCTCATTCTCTTATTTTCTGGAGCCGAGAATACAAAATGTTAAATTTCATTTTTGTTAGTAATATATTGCTGATTTTAATTTTTTTAAAGTTTTCAAACAATGCATCAAATTCCAAGAGGAAGTAGTTTGTACAATTGTAGAAGGCATCTTATATACAAAAAGCTGAAAGTAAACATTGGATGGAGTCTTTGTAAAAAACCCTATATTTCCTGGTAACTATAAACTTGTATCAACAGAAGAATTAGTAATTTTGAATGAGGAATAAGCAGACTTTCATATAAGGGAAACACAGGTTAGTGGCTTTTTTAAGAACGATAATGATTTTCAAAAATAAACTACTCCTGATTTCAGATCTAATTCAATTTAGGATGCTTTTATTATCAAAACTTATGCTCAAATACCATTTTCCAATTTTTTATATTATTGATAACTTATAAAGTATACATTTAAAATACTAATAATATCATGTTGAAATTCAAATGTAAAAAATTTAAGATTTTTTATTTGTAATTATGCAGCTATTCAGGCTTTTGCTAAAAATATCAAACCCATTAGTAATTAATTTCTAAAACTAATTTTAAAAGCTAATATAGTAACTCATTTGGAATTTTCTTTTTTCTGTGTTCTAATTTTTTAGTAATAATGCATTTGAAGATGATTCTAAACTGCTATACTTCTTAGTGTTTATCTTGTAAAATAAACTGATATTGAAGTGAAATTTTATTGCAAGTTGTTTTTCTATTTTCCCATAGTAAAAATTACCATTAATCTGTGGTAAATATTACAACACCTTTTATAGTCTCATGCTATTTTTTACTTTGGATGAAAAACTGATGACTAGCAATTAGCCATTATTATCACTAATGACTAATGTGACTAATTATTAAAGAAGAAATACAAAAATGATCTCAAAAAAATAAGTTTATTAAACATAAAACTATTGGTTAATTGTGTAGCATTTTGCAGAAATCTTTTTAATTTAATTAAATTAATCTTTCTAGTAATTATAGACTAAAATCGAGTAGACTTTGTCCATAACATTCTTTTTTCATTTTCATAAGTAACTTTTTTCATTAAATTTTGCTCTTATTTTAAAAAACATCCCAGAGTCTAGTTATAGCCTACTGGTAACATAACATATTTTCAATGGAGAGCGAAATAATAAATATTTGTTCAATGTGTGAATTGATGAAAGAGAACTGCTCCTGGTACTTTTGAAAAAAATACGATCCTTGAGAATGTTCGTTGAGTGCTGGCATTACCTTAATAACATTCTTCAACAGTTGTTTTAGTCTTCATATAGCAGTGATATAATTAAGTATTCTGAAATATCATTGTAGTACTCAAATGCATCACATTTGTTTGTTTCTGTTTTCTTGATGGTAATTATTAAGAGTTTTTTTTTTTTTTTTTTAATGTGTGACCCATAGCATTGGACTTTAGACCTTTGCTTCTCTTTTTCTATTTAAAAGACTATCCTGCACTTCAGTTTTACCTCCTGAGTCTCATTTGTCCTTTGTAATACTGGGGATAATACCATAATGACACTTAATTTGCAAAATTTTGATCATTAAGTGTATTTGTACAAATGACATTATTGAATATGTGATAACATTAATAGCTTAAACTTCTAAGTTCTTCTGACCTAGGTACCTGTATCGTCTTTGCCTTTTTACCATCCCAGTGCTGGCAATTCTACTTCCTACTACCTCCTATCCTGATACTATTACACAGCCATTTTGCAGTTTAGACCACACTCATTTCTTATGAACTAGTGCATTCACTTTGTAATTATCTCCCGATCTCAAGGTTCTTTTCTAATTTAACTTCTATACTGATGAAAAAATTGTTTCCCTGTTAACCTTCAGGAAAATAAAAATAAAGCTTAGCAAAGCATACATCATCTTTCATAATCTTTAATGACTCCATTGATACTTCTCTAGCGTTGTATTTCATCTGCCACTCTGACTTCAGTGCATTTCACTGTAAAAACTTGTGAATACAGTTTTCCACCTCTCTTGAAAACTTCCTATCTTCATGCTAGTTTTGATTAAAGCCTTCTTAATCATCCTTTAAGTATCATCTTCAATTCATCTCAACATGAAAGTGCCCAGTCCTTTTACTCCCTATCTCTCAACCCCATAACATAATTCAGAGTTGGGCACAGGTTTTCATATTTGACTCCTTGGTGCTTTGTCCTCACTTTTGTGTTCTCATCTTAGAAGGAACTTAAAAACAAGAAGTAATCAGGGCACTATTTACTGACAAGTAACACAAGAATAGGTGAAGTCTTGTAAATTGTCTTTCCCTATAGTATTTATACTATTAAAGTAAATCTCTGCTATTGGAGCATTTGTTCACTTATTGGGAAATGAGTAAAAGGAAATACCACTCCAGAATCTTTGATTAAGTTATAAAAAAATTATTTTTTTTGTAATGAAAGATATAAACCTTCCACACTATAAATTGTTAAATAGGAACTGCTCTAACTTGTGTCTCTTTGTTTTAGCTCATCTTATTTGAGGTTCTTTCCAGTATGTGTGCCTAGTGACTAGGAAGACCAGCACAGACCCATCTCCTCTTACCATTCTGTGTAAACATGACCTTCTTTGACTTGTTGCTTAGATACCCTGTTTGTTGTGTTCTAACTCTAACTTAAGCTGCTTGCTGTGGACTGAATGCTTGTTTCTCCCTAAAGCCAACAGGTTGGAATCTTTAAACCCAATGTGAGATGGTGTTAGAAAGGGAGACATTTAAGAGATAATTAGGTCATGATGGTAAAGCCCTCATGAATTGGATTAGTAGTCTTATAAAAGAGATCACATGAGCTCCCTAGCCCCTGTGGCCACATGAAAATATGAGGTTGAATTCTGGAAGAGGACTTTGGCTCAGCCCTGCTGGCACCCTAATCTCAGACTTCCAGAACTGTGAGAAATAATTTTCTGTTTGTTTTTTCTTTTTTAAAGCTACCCAGTCCATGGAATTTTGTTTCAGCAGCCCTAAGGGACTAAGACACTCTTCTTAAAGTTACAATTAATATCCTCCTTCCAAACTAGTTGACTTTGAGAATATTTATGGTTTTTACCCCTATTGCATGTAAAGACACATAAGAGAATTTCTCCTCTACTGGTTTCCGTGAGATTATGCTTTAATGCTTTTTTTTAATATAAAATTCTACTTTAAAAATATTTTAATTTCTAACTTTTTTGTCCCTCACCATAAAACCTTTGTTCTTTTCTTTCTCCTGTCAGTTTCTTTCTCTGCCATTCATTTCATCACATCAGCTATCTCTATGGGTGGCTCAAGTCTGCATAGACTATGCTCTCCACTTATCTGTACTTCATTTCCAGTGCTTAACAGTGTAGCTATATCCTATGACTTCAATCTCAATTATTAAATACTAAAATTATGAATCCTTTCCAAATTTCTCTTCATGATTTTCCTATTTCCAGCAGTTACCAAAACTCTTTTATTCTCTTGTTCTGTGAGGATCTTTCTGATAAACTTGCATTGTTTTTGTTTTCCATAATGAAGTGTATCAAAAATATATTCAAGTCTTCTTTTCCCCCCTCTAGTCACCTTTCATAACCACCCTTTCCTTGCTGTTGGACATTTTGCTTGGCCCTCCCCACCTAATTTATCTCTACTTTCTCCTTCATCTTGAGAACATGGTTACTTCTAACTCCAACTGAGTACCATCATGTGACTAAGTCTGTGTCAATGGAATATGAGCAGAAGAGAAATGCAACTTCTGTTCATTTGTTTAAAAGATACTTGCCAGAGTTTATTCACAATCCTTTCCTTTTTTCTGGATGTAAAATATGACATCTTGTGAGCATTGAACAGAAAAGAACAAGTCCCAAATTTCTAAGATGATATCCTACAAGTGAACCCATTACTGATCTTGGATTGAAAGAGAAACCAACTTCAGTTTATTTTTGAATTTGGGGCCTTTGATCAAGCACAGCTTTGATACTGGCATACCATTTATAGTATCACCAGATTAACAGTCAACTCTGTACCTTCACCATTACACACCAGAGTTACTGCAGAGTATTTATGTACATTATATTTCTCATTCATGGCGATCAGGGCTTAGGGCCTAAATTCTCATTCATTTTGTAGCAGAGGCTCACAACTTTCTTATATGCTAAGGTAAACAGAACTGAAGTCAAAAAATATACCTAAGCATCGTGGGGAGAAACTGAAATAAAAGTCAAGTAGTTGTTCCATCTATGTGCCCTATCAAAACAACCCAGACTCTGGAGGAATCTAAGAATAAAACTAGAGGATGAACATAGAGAAAGCAAAAGATAACAGTAGAGTTCAAAGTAAAGGGTGGAAGACAAAGCCTGGAAAGACTCCTTCAGCTGGGAAGAAGAATCTTAAGAGTTTTTGTTTGTTGAGATTTATTTGTTTATGCACAAAAGAACAGGGCTACAGGCCAAAGGTGCAGGGGGATGGGTGAGAGGAGTCACCAGAGACAGTGTGGGGAATAGAGCAGGTAGACTGACTGAAATACAGTGCTGGAGAGGTCTGCTGTGCCATGTGGGTCACCTCCCTGGCTGGAGATTGAACTCATGCTGCAGTGGCTGTAGTTTAGTCTAGCTTCACTAGTGCTGCACCTTGACCCCTTGTGCCACCAGGGAGACCCCAGAACATAAGAGTTTTAGGGGGGACTATGGCTATGGATCAAAATAGGGAGAGAAGGCCATGGGCTCTAACCTAGATAATCTCTTATTTTTCCATTTTTTAAGGTATTCTTCACTTCAACAAGCAGATTGCTACCTTCCTAATTAGAAACAGTTAGCTTCAAGTTTGTCTTATCATATCTGCTTTCCTATACTATAAAAATACTGTAAACTACAATACTTTTTAAAAAATATAGTGCTAGCTAGAATTAAGACAAGAAAAAAGTTAGAAACAGGCCTAAGAAAATTTAAAAACTTTAATATCTAATAATGAAGGTACCAAAAACCAAGATGTAAGTGTTGATTATTTTTTTTTAAATTAGGACTATCAGCTGTATAGAAAAATTTTTTCATTAAATAAGCTTAACTTTTTTCCTTATATTGTATATCCAGCTAAATTGCAAGCTAATAATTTCTTTCACCCATTAATTCAACAAATATCTGTTGAGTATATCTACTATGTACTACACTTTGAGGTTATAGTGGCCACAAGACTTGCTCTCTATACTTCAAGAGCTCAGTGTCTATTTGGGAAGAAACACAAGTAAAGGAGAACATGCAGCAAATTGAGGTTTGACCAAAACTTCCAAGGCATGATGTTAATTAAGAGATGATATTATTGAATGTTTTGGAAGATAGAAATAAAAGAAAACTTTCCAGCAAGAGAAATAATGTATGATAAGACTCAAAACAAAATGTTCAGCTGTCTGAAAATTGCATGTTCAACACCCAGGGGGCTATTGACATGCTATACAAATGTCTTTTGATGTCAACTATCGAGTCAAAAACTTCAGACAGAAAAAGATTCAAGCAAGGATAGAAAAGACAGTTTCAAGATATCTTCAACATGCCTTTATATTCAGGAAGGTGGTGGGGAATATTATACTGATGAAAGGTATAAGAAGAAAAGTGTGCCAATAAAAGCCATTAAGTGGACAGAATTATTTAAAGTTGTTACTGTGGTGTTGATAGTAAAAGTTGTGGTTATCTTTTCAGAATCATCAATTTCAAGGGAGAGAAGGATGTTAAAAGAGAAAAACAAGACATTAATTTTTAAATACTTTCTTAATCTGATGAATGGAGCTTTCTTGGTAAGAATCTTTGCAATTATTTAATAAAGAAAATGTAATGCAATTTTATTGACATTTCCTATTTCCTGCAACATTGACTATTCTTTTTGTAGGCTCTTGGACTTTTACTCATGGGATTTGGCACATGGCTTTTACTAGACAGAGACAATTTTCTTACAGCTTTAGGTATGTATGTTATCTGGTTTTCTCTGAAGAAGAAAAGCAATCTATTTTAAACAATTGCATACATGATTTAATCAGCAGGTGGCAGTATTTCTCTAAAATTCATTAAGTGTTCAATTTTCCTTCTGGTCTCTGTCCATTGGTTATAGAAACAGTTTATTAAATAATAGACTTAAATCCAAGACTATAGAGGAGAAGACATTTTGGGAGAGAGAGCTAAAACTTTTACTGGACAAGAGGGGTGAGAGAAATGGAAATAGTATATTGTTCTATTACATTCTGAATCTTTATAGATTGCAGATTTGAAAAGATAATGGCGTTCAGGTTATTGTAGTTTTGATGCCCAAATTAAATATTTCCTTTTAAAACTTAGTTGACATCTACACTCACCATCACATAGTTGCAGGAAGAATATGTTTACAAAATATCAATAAAATAATTGAAAAATAACAAGTTTATAACAAAATCATTGTACAGCCATATGTCTTGGTGGATTTCAAGTAAGAAAAATCTGTAGGAAAGGAAAGCTAGATAAAAATGTAATATGTACTGAAGTACTACAAAGTATTGAGTAATTTAGCTTATTCAGCTATACCTAAGGGCCTGGCATCTTTATTCTCTTCTTTTCCTACTTTTCTTATGCAAAAGTATGCATGCTGTCAGATTGCCTTAGGGTTTTTACTCAAAGGAAATTGATGTGTGGAGATCTTATGAAAGCCTTCATATCTCCTTCCCTTCTTCACATTAATGACAATAATCACTTCTACATTTTCATTGTTGGCTAAGTCCCAGACTCTGGCTAGGACTTCACACACAGCATCTAATTTAATAAAGCAGTAATTAAGGTGGAACAAAAGTCACATTCTTTTTTTTTTTTCTATTATGGACCTTAGAGAGAGAAGTCTAAATGTACTTGCTTGTGCAAAATTCCTATAAAAGTAATCTGAAATGTATCTATTACATTGAATTTTTAAAATCATGTATTTAAAACACTTAGTGGAATTTCTGTTCAGTTTTCAGAATGTGGAATTGAAATAGTTTGAGGCAAGAAACATAGATTAGGTCTTCCCCTCTTCATCTGCAACTGTTGATTGGTTTACCTCTTTCTAAGTTATTCTTTCCTCACTTTTCCATTCATAAGAACACCATTCATAAGGTCCCCATCTATTTCTGTTACTTTAATAGCCTCCAGTAGCCTTGTGCTTTGATCTCATTTCATTTTTTAATAGCCTTTTTAAAAAGATTTATTCATTTATGCGTACAAGAATGGGTGCAGAGGTGTGGGGAGTGAAAGGATTCCCCAAAGACAGAGTGGAAAGCAGAACAGACAGATTTACTGAAATGCACTGCTGAGGGGAGCAGTGGGTGAGACAGGAGAGGTCTGCTTCTCCATATGGGTTAGCTCCTCGGCTGGAGATCAAATTCATGCTGCTGTGGCTGGCATAGTGCTGCACTTAATAATACCTGTGTGCCACCAGGTTGTCCTTGATCTCATTTCTTAACCATCTTCAGATGCCACTGAAATAATGAATTAAATATGTAAATTTACCATCTAACATTAAATACTTTGCTCTGGGTCCCCACTGCCATTGTTTACTTATAGGGCAAATATTTAGAGTATCTTCCTCATGTTAGACATTATCCCATGAACTGAGGAGACAATAATATATAAGATAGTTTCTGTTCTAGAGAGCTTAGTGCCAGTAAACAAGATTGAGAACAGCATGCCAAGTGGCCCTAATTTGACCCTTGCAAGGAAACTTTCCCAGTTTCATTCACTGTAAGTGCCAGCAAAGCTGGCACTCTATGAACATTAATGTCTCAGAATGCTTTCCCCATTCCAACTGAAAATTTCCAGTCATGATTTAAAGCCTAAACAAGTATTATCCTATTCAGTACTCATCTTTTGTACCTGTTGCTACATCTCCAGCCTCCTCCCCCACTAGCTTTGGTGCTAGTGGGGTGTGCTGGGAGACTTTCAACTGTGTATTTGCCAATTTCCATGGTTTAAATACTCCCACAATGTGCCACTGTGAATTGAGCTGGCTTACAAATTTTGTAAAAATTTAACAATTAGTTTTATGAGTCAGAACATGTTGTCTAGGACATATTTAATCTTCCTGTTTTTTCCAAATACTTGCTGAGCCTTAAGTATTATACAATATGTACCATAACATTAAGCATTGAGCAGTTAGTTTGTTGACTGTATGATTATGTATGACCCCTAGCACAGAGAACCCATTCTAGATAGGGAGATAATTGATGGGCCATATTAACCATAGACTCAGGATCACATATAAAGGAAACTTAACCCACATGTGATAGATTTGTAAAAATTTTTGTGATAAATGAATTTGTAAATATATGTAGGTATGTAGGTACAGGAGTCCACCCTAAAAAAAACTGTGTAGAAGATAATGAAGATAAGGTAAAGGTGAAGAGATCTTCTAAGACTGAGTAACTTCTTTATCATGTTATTAAAGGATGGGAACTTTTTGCTAGGAGTAAGAGATGTAAGAATGATATTTAAAAATAGAGATGGAATCCTAATGGATTGACAACAGCTTAGAGAAACCTTGACTTATGCATTTATCATTAAGAGTAAAACATATCGGGGCCTCCCTGGTGGCGCAGTGGGTTAAGCAACGCACTATGAAGCAAATCGCAGCCACTGCAGCACGAGTTCCATCCCTGCTGCCGGCCAGGCGGGGGACCCACATGGTGCAGCAGACCTCTCCTGCTGTGCCCACTGCTCCCCTCAGCAGTGTGCTTCCGTTGATCTGCCTGTTCTGCTCCCTGCTTTCTGTGGTGAATCCTCTCACCCCGCCCATATCTCTGGCCTGTACCCCAGTGCTTGTATGCATAAATAAATAAATCTTAAAAAGAGTAAAACATATCACTTGATAATAAATATTTTGTGATTTCACAGATGAAAATCATCATGTGATAGTATATATCTTCCGAATTTTGATTGGAACTGGATCTGCAATTGTTCTTCTTTGTCTCTTGGGTTTTTGGGGAATTCACAATGAAATCAGATGTCTCCTTGTTCTGGTATGTATTTATTTGAATGGCCTGGATTTTCAGTTTCAGTGTCAAACAAATGAACTTAATGATTTATATAACCAAAACATTATAATATAGCGTGCCCATTCAGTAAAGCAAACAAAGCACACCTTTCCCAAGAAACTCCTAAATAGAAATTTTTTTAATGACTTTTCCATGGATCAAATTAAACCTCATCATTTATACATGCCAATATTAAATTTTTAAAAGATTTATTTATTTATGCATACAAGAGCTGTGGTATAGGGCAGAAGCACGGTTGGTGAGAGGATTCGCCAGAGACAGAGAGGGGAGCAGAACAGGCAGAGCAACTGAAATACACTGCTGAGGGGAGCAGCAGGTGAGGCAGGAAAGGTCTGCTGCACCATGTGGATCCTCCCTCGCAGGGGATGAAACTCACAGTGCTGTGCCACAGATGCTTCACAGTGCCATGCTCAACCTGCTGCGCCACCAGGGAGGCCCTCAATATTAATTTTCAACAGAGTCATCTAGGGTGAACTACAATTAACTGAAGTTAATCTGAAGAGTAGAATCACAGTGAAGTGTATTTAAAGTCATTGAGTAGTATAGCTTAGCAAAGAAAAGGAAACATGTTCTACAGTCAATGTATTTTCTCCCTCTGGTCTTGCTATGTGGGAAGCTAACTCATAACTGAGATCACAATTTATTATTTCACAAAGTAAAATAAAACTGCTGAGAGGGCCAGACTTTGGCATCTGTCTAGCACATTCTCTCTGCCTAGGCAGGTTTGAAAAAATAAATTATAATTAGGAATCTAGATCTGAACCTGAGCCATTGGCCATACACATGGCAGGTACAGATCGCAATTCCCACATTCAGATGAAATCAGGCTTTTAGCAAATTCTTTAAATTTGATCCATTTAAATCACACATACTGTCATGAATGAAGAGATACCTAACTTTTCTGTAGCATTACAAGTCAGTAATCTCTTTGGACATTAGAAATTATTGATGTCATTTTCTCATTGGGATTCTGATTTGGGGTATGAAAACCAAGACTGAAATAACTTGCAGGAAATTTAGATTTTCTGCTTGTCACAAGTTTCTATTTATGCAATGGAGACTGAGAAGCTAATACTAGAATAAAATTTAGATGGGAAATTGAAGGGGGAACTAGAAATACTTAGGGTTAGGGTTAGGAAAGCATAGGTATCTCATTATATCTACCTCATATCATACAAGTATTAATAGCTGTGTCTTAAGAAAGCCTGGTAGACCATAAGGAGTATACATGCTATTAAGACCTGACAGCTTAGATCTCAGATCTAAGATAGCTCTCTCCTTCCTAGACACTCCATGAATGGGTGCTGCTACTTAGTGGAATCTTTACACTTTTGATTTGATCCTCAGACCTTACCAGTATTTTTCTAAAAAACATTTTTTCCTTAAGCCATGTTTATTGACACAGTTAAGTTTTTGGAAAGTCTTATTGGCCTACATGTTATTCTGTAGCTTAAATGTGTTTTCTGTTTAAGTGTTGTTTTCTTTTTTTAATTTATTTATTTATGTATACAAGAACTTTAGGTATAGTCCAGAGGTGAGGGGTGTGTGTGAGAGGATTAACCAGAAACAGAGTGGGGAGCAGAGCAGGCAGATGTGCTGAAATACACTGCTGAGGGGAGCAGCTGGCAAAAAAGGAGAGGTCTGCTTCTCCATGTGGGTCAGATCTCTGGCTAGGGAATCAAATTCATATTGTAGATAGCTTCATAGTGCTGCAACTTAACCTCTTGTGCCACCAGGGAGGCCCTAAATGTGGTTTTGAATATTCCTATTCTAATAGAATATATACTAATTTTATAGTTTAACTCTTCAGAGCTTTTATTTTCCTCTTTTAAAAGTTCCAGGGCTGAATCTTTCTATGCTCTCTATGTTCTAATAACATAAATGCACTAATTTTTCCTATTACTGTAAATATCTAACTACTGTTAAGAAAATTTTCAAAGGTGAAATCATGACTCATTTATATGTAAATGAGCATGTGTCAAAGCCTTTAAATAATTAATGAGGGGACCAGTAAGAATTACTAACTGGTCGAATAGATTTGTGATGATTTATATTCTCTATAGACTGTGTTCATTTGCATTTCCATGAATAGGAACCACATGCATTGCTAATGAGAAGAAAATATTGTGTTACTATTAGAATTTGTAAATTAATATTTTAGGACTGATCTACTCAAAATATTTAGACAGACTTTTACTAAGATGTCCATAGTAGACTTTTTCTAATATGTGTATCTTGGTATATAGAACTAAAATCAAGTAAGGTCCTATGAACCATGGGAGAATCTATTATTATTTTCAGAACGTTGGTTATCTAAATTTTAGGGATATCTCCAGAAACAACCTTTTTATCAGAAAAAAAAAAAAACTATCTTAAGGGCAAACATCGAGGGGCAAGGTTTTGTCATATTAAGTCATTCTCCCCTCTTTAGGTTGGAAAATCCCCTACTTTCCCCTTGACATCCCAGGCCCCATAGCACAGGATATGAACCTCCCAGTTTGTCACATTTACTTTTGAATTGTCTGCCATGTATATTCTCCACATGTATCTGATTTGGTCTTTTTCTCTTTTTTATCTCCTTAATGTTAATTTGTTTGTTTCTCTAGCCATAGAAGAACCCCCCAGAGGGGTGGGGGAAATTTTCTCTGTGCCATAGCTTTCTGTACAGAGTTGAGTAATAGCTTAGTCAAAGGTAAAGATTTTTATACTTCCCATAGGATCAGAAACTGAGAAGGTCCATTAGATAACAAGCAGCTTGGCAGGGAAAAGAAACTCAATTATTTTTATCATATTACACAATTTGTTCTGCCTCTGCCAATCTCTTATTAGTGAAGATTAAGTGAGAGATTATATATGTAAGCATTATAAAGTTATAATCAGTCCTCAAGACCACATTTTTTATGAAGTTTTTGTTTCTGAAAATAGAAAATATAATTTCTGTCAAGTATGCAATTTTGGTCTGTTTTAAAGTATTAAAATATTTGAGGCTAAGTACTAATCATGAGTCATTATACTCTATTAGTAATATATTCACAATGTGAACTTTGCAAATTGTTATAAACTCTAAATTATATATATTACTCTATGCTGCTACGATGAAGATGCAAGTGACCATGTTTTTAAACACAAAAATAGTCAAATGAATATGAAAATCATATTATTTGACTGAGTAGAAATATTTTCAATTTTCAAAGAAATAGTTCAAATGCATATAAACTTCACTTTTCTATTGCAGCTGTTTCTATTTTGTTTTTGTTACTTTGAGCATGATGGAATAATTTACATAGTGAATCATAAATTTAGTGTATGCCCTTGTTTTAGCAGAATTCTGTGTTAATTGTTGGTTTAAATTATTGAATTTTCTTCTAGGGCAGCTTCAGATCTAGTAAGGAAGACGTCATCAACAACTTCGTTAGAACAAGTCATCTGTTAGAGTTCTTACTAAGTGTTTTCACTTCTTTCATTCTTACTCATCTAAATATTCACTGTTTTTTTTCTGTCTTTATTTCAATAGATTCACTCTTGCATGTGAAGGAAGAAGAGTTCAGTGATACCTATAGGCATTTTAAGACCACATGTTTCATATATTGTGCATTTTCTCATCATTGTAATATCTAAATATATGCTGTCATCTCTTTCTTCTGTTGTAGTATGCAGTTCTGTTAATATGGGCCATTGGTGTTCAGGTTGTACTTTCAGCATTCATCTTCACAAAGAAAGAAGAGGTATGTAAAGATTATATTCTTATTTGAAATCTAGAAAAAATGGGATGCCTTTAATCCTTAAGACCTATAAGTATATATCTAAAGTCCAATGCAACCCTCTTTGGAGGAGAAAGGGATTCAGTAGATGTTGGGGAAGTGTCTGGTTATCTCTTCTGCCCCTTTATTGATTATTTGTGGAGTTATTTTGTTGCTGGTTTCTCACATGCATTCTTGAGCTCTCAAATAAAAATTTGGAGTGTAAACAAGGACATAAATCTCCCCACACCAATATAAAAAAGAAAGACAACATTTTTATTCTAAATAAAAATTAATATAGACAATAAATTAGATAACACAATTCTAACACTTTGTAATATTCTAATGTTTCTAAAGGCATTCAGCCATAGGTGTGTAAATAACTATGTGAAAGTTTAACATATATACATTATATTACTATAATTTTTCACTAGGTATTTAATGTTTATTATTCAAAGAACACCATAATACAGTAAAAATCCTTAGACTAGAATTCAGATGAACCATCTTTAAAAGTCCAGCCCCACTTCTTTATTAATGTCCAAGCAAGTAATTAGGTTCTGTTTTCTTGAAAAATGGAACTACTATTTGTTCTCCCTATTTTTTGGTATTTTTGAGATCCAAATTGAGAATTAATGATGAAGAAAACATAAACTTTTGGATGCTTAAGTTATTGATAAAGTGTATCTAGCTCTACAATAAGTAGATTTTGAAACAGCATTTTTCCCTCCCCAAACTTTCAGATGTGATCTTTTAGTTTCATTACTATGAAATAATAATTTTTAAAAATGTAAGATTCATGATTTTTATAAAAATATACAGTAGACACGAGCCTGTGATTTTGTTTCATATCTTGATTAAATAATATATAAAAAGTAAGATTAAGTAAGATATAAGTAAGAGATAAAAGCTAATTTACAGGAGAATTCAGAGAAGACACTTATAGGCCATAACTTAATAGATATAAAGTAGGCTTAGAAGAGAAGGAATCAGTTTTACTCCCACCAAAAATAAAACCAAAAACACAAAAAACATTTTCTTATCTCTAACAAAAAATCATATGTAGGAAAATAATTGCATTTCTTTTTCAATTTACATTTGTTTTCTACAATTTATGTAGTCTAAAACAAATTTTAAAGAGCTACAAAGAGCACTGTGGTTCAGACCTCATAGAATCAGAGGATATTAGATCATGCTAAAGAAAAACCTACTTTCTATTAAAAAGATTCTCAGTGATTTCTTTTTTTTTTGATCCATTTCTTTTTTTTTTTTTGATCCATTTTTGATCCACAATTTTTCCTGAGGGCACAAGAAGAAATATAGAACCCTGTGACATTCAGGAGAATAATCTGACCCTAATCATAAACTACATCTAATATATTCTTCTGTAAATCATAATGTGAAAGGCCAAATGCCTCAACACTCACTGAGATTGCTATAAATCATTATAAGGAAGAAAAATAAACCACTTAGATATAAACAGATAGCAACAAACAGATAACTTTGAATATTTTTTGAGTACCTAAGGGAAAATTTCTACCAAATTTTCAAATGTTAATACAATTTTTGACAGGTTCAGAAAGTATGGCATGACAAAGTTGACTCAGTCATCTCTGAGTATGGATCTAAAGACATGCCTGAAGACATATCCAAGTGGATTATTCTGAATGCTTTACAGAAAACTGTAAGATAAAATTAATATAAAACTAAAAATTAGATGCTAAAGGTGGCCTCTGTGTGGAGGGGGAGAGAGGGAAGACCAGCTGACAGAGATAGAGGAATGGAGGTTGCTATATTTTCCAGACCAACTGGGTGGGAGGGTATTATTCTCACTTAGCAGACCTTGAGCTTTATCCTCCTTTCTAACATATATCGTCTTCTCTGGGTGATTGATGTGTATTTTAATCTGGCTTCTCTTGTAAAAGTGTCGGTCATCTTCTGCCAACAACGGCCATCTGCCTGCTGCACACGTGGAAGCCAAGTCTGTGCTGGAAGCAGAGTAGAGTGGGCACTTGAGCCTGAATGTCAGGGTTGCCCTTATTCACTTTGGGACTCTGGATGAATAACCTTCATAATTGCAGTTTCCATATTCATAAAATAAGCAAAATGAATTCTACCACTGGTTGGCAGGAATAAATGAAATCATATATAGAGTATATAGAAAACCTTGGGTCTGGGATGGAGTGAGCAACTAATAGTTGTTAACTGACATGATGAGAGTTATTATTTCACAGCTCATATTTTTCTCAATAGGGAAAGGGTATTACATTGTCAGCCAATGGTTTACAGATATAGATAAGCACCTATACCACAGTTAGTGTTTGATAAAGAAAAAAAAAACACACACATTTACTCAGTCAGGCCCTTTTATAAATGCTTTGTACATGCTAATTCTCTTAATCCTCCCAACCCAATAAGGTAAGAAATATTTTCTTCATTTTATAGATGAAAGAAAGAGAAGTTAGCCAGTGCTACACTGATAATAAGAAGTAGAGCCAAGATTCAACCCCCATAGTACAAGGTTAACGTCTCACTTTAATTCTGGAAAGTAGAAATGATTTTGAATCTCTTTATATATGTGTGTGTGTGCACATAAATATTAAACACATAGGGCAGCATGTTCTGTATTTAAAATATATATATATATATATTCAGGAAGAAGTTATGACTGAGGTGATTCTCCCTCTCTTCTATGTTCTGACCCTAAACATAATTTGTATCTTTCAAACATTAGATATATCTTCCATTCTAGGCTCATAGAGGATAAATTCATATATAACAATTTCATCCAAACATACCTCACTTATAACAGTACAGATATTTAGCTATGATTAAAATCAACAATAACTACAATGAGATAATTAAATGAACAAAATATACTTATTTGTCTAATTAACACATTTCAATGGGAAATCAATGTGTTCATCACAAAAACAAATAATATGCATGGGAATCATATATTTATCTGCATTTTTAATATTTTATAGTAAAGCTCATAGAATCTTTTTTTCTAGTTACAGTGCTGTGGGCAACACAATTTCACAGATTGGATAAAGAATCAGAATAAAGAAAATTCAGAACAGGTGCCATGTTCTTGTACGAATTCCACATTGAAACAGTGGTTTTGTGATGCACCTCTGAATGCAACTTACCTAGAGGTAAAGATAAGATTCTTCCACATGTTTACAGTGCCTATTTTTTCCCTTTTTTTGCAAATCAAGTCAAAATTCTAAGTAAGTTTTTATATAAAACAATGTTATTTGTGGCGATTAAATTTATAAGATACTTCTCTAAATGAGCCTATAGTTAGGTGAACTGAAGTACTATTTCAGGTGTATAGTAAATTAATTAAACAAACCTCCTGGGAATATGTGATCCAAGTAATTCTAGAAATTGGAATACTATCCATATTTTACCCCAGACCCTTTCCAAATCCTAGCAAAGAGTGGAAGCACTTTTGACAAGTCTCTGGGGTTTAGGCTTGGTAAGGAAGCTGGAATAAAGAAGTAAAGAAGTGTGAGGACTGGCAGAAACTAAAGGGAGCAATGACAAAAGTGGTGTTCTGGTAAATGTTCAGATGCTGGAGCAGAGGTTCATCTGTAGCAACTGCTTTTTATAGGTGTGGTATAGTAAAAAGGGATTTTTAGCCCAAGAATATCTAATACTTTGTGTAATTTATATATTGATATTTTTCTAATTTTAAGATGTATCTTTCAATCACATAAATCATAGACATGAATGATATATATATGAATTCATAATTCACAGGTAGACTATTATATTTACTAAAAAGTTTCCTCTACTTGGAAAATAATCATTTTAGGTGATTTGTACCCTGCTAAATTGTAAAAATAATAGACTGAAGAAAATCATATGCCTCCCAAAACTTAATAAATTTCTGATTTTAATTACATAACTACATCTTGGCAGTTTTATAAGTAGCAACTGAATTGTCCTACCATTAGTTTGTAGTTAGACCTTGATTTGTTTTTTTAAACTTTGGTAAATTGCTAATCTCTATGTCTCTTCTTCTTTGTACTAGAATCATGTATATGAGCATTTCCAACTTTATGTCAATCTAAGTAACTTCTTTTCCTTAGGGATGTGAAAATAAGATCAACACGTGGTATCTTGCGAATGCATTAACATTAATTGGAATTAATTTTGGACTCTTGGCATCAGAGGTAAGCTATTGTTCATATTTAAAGCTAAAAAAAAATTCAGTCTGAGCTATTTAGAATAATCTGAAAAACACCAGGCAGAGACCTAAGAGACAAATTAATCCCAATAGGAGCTAGGCCTTTGAGACTATTCATACCATAGAGTGGTGCAGGTCTTAGTTGAAGGTGATACCCTCAATCTGCCTACCTACTTCGTAAAGTAGGTAGAATTTTTTAATAAAAGGTCATCTTAACTGATAGTGATTTCATTGCTTTGCAGCATTACAAAAAGCAAACAAATTATTCATTTCATGTCAACAAGAGAACCATTTGGACAGTCTGCAAGCTGACACATTCTGAAATATAAGTAGATGTTTGACATTAGTAAATCTCATTCATGTACCTGTCCACTCATTCATTCATTCATTCATTCATCTAAAAATATGAAAAGGGGAAAACATTGATTATGTGTCAAGCACTGTATTAAATGTATTAAATGTCAGATACACATGAATGTGTATTAAATGTTAGATAAACATGACCAAAATAGATAAACAGGGTCATTCTCTAGTCTTAGTGCAGATGGATAAAAGTAAGCAAAAGTTATGGATTCAAAGAAGCTGTGAGAGTGGACAGATTATTATATATGCTTTGATATTGTCTATATCATTGCAAACTATAATATTGGAATGAATATTTTATGCATAGTTTGGCTAGAATAGGACACTGAATTTATGTTAATCCACTGGGCACTGGTCTAAAGTTACATAAATTCTTTTCAGTTGGTAATAATTTTCATCTTAGAATGGTAGTTAATCAAACATTCTTTTAAGTATTACTATTGTTCTCTGAAATGTTTATTCTCTGTTGATTTCATGCTAAAATGTTTAAGTCTAAGAGGGCATAATATCTCTGCTCCCTTTTATCATCTGTCCTTTGCACATCACCGTTCATGATCCTATGGCAAAAAGAGGGAGTTTTGTAGGATTGATGATGTAGAATGATTAATAAAAATCTTATCAGTAGTTCATCAAGGCATGTAGCCCAATAATAGAGCATGTAACTATAACGAAACAGTCTAATCCTTAGCTCTCTATATAAGTGAGCTTAGTGACAGCTGGGTTGTTTTAGAAATCTTACTTTACAGACTTCTTATACTCTTAAATTGTCTCACCCTTTGATCACTTTTCCCAGTCCAGTGTGTATTTTGGTGATTATGTAATATATTAATTTTGCAAATTATTTTTACAGGTTACATTTTGATTTATTATGGTTTCTTTTCTTCCAGGTTTTGCAAGTCTCATTAACTATTTCTTTCTTCAGACACATCAAGAATAGAATACATGTAGAAAAGTGATTTTGAGTTTTATCCACCCAGAAGAAAATACTTCCATCTCAAAATAATCACATTGTATTATTCCCAAAAAATCTTGCAATTAATTATATTAATTAAGTTTAGGACTTACTCAAATTGGATTATATATGACAGAATTATTAAATACTATAATAAATCACTCCATGAAAATTTAATTAATTTGTTTTTCAAACTATCAAATTTTGCAGTTCAGAATTTCACCTTGATTAATATCTAAAGTAAAAAAATATTATTCTATAGACTGAATTAAAAATGTGGCGAAGTATCATTATGTTTTGAGTCTTATATAAAAATATATGATAAGAAAGTAAACAATTAGAAAATATGTCTTATGTTTGCAAATCTTAAGAAGACATCACTGATTTATAGGATTGACAATATGCTACTGACTGCTATACTGAATTAATACTGTGTCTCTCCTGGTAATTCTCACAAATGAATAATAAACTTAAAACTTTAGAGATTTTGATATACTTTTGTGACAATAATAAGATATTAGAAAACTGAATTTTTAGGTGAAGCAAAAGTATGCTAATAATCTCTGAATTCCCATACTCTTAATATTACTTCATTTTCTTCTCTTTTCCTTTAAGTTTTGATCAATGAATGCATACACAATTCTCTGAAGCATACAAAAATAACCTACCTGTCCTATTTTCCTAACAATTATATTTTGAGAACAGATAAAAAAATCTTCTGAAAAATAAAAGTGCTATACAGATGTGAAGTTTTATATCATTGTTTCCCTTTATAGCAAAGGCTGCCTTGACTTTGAGGAAATGAAGATGAACTAAAGTCTGCGTTGCTCACTTATAAAAGGCTCACTCTCATTTACTAACTCAATCATATCTCTTTTCATCCATCTATTCATTACATTGCAGATTTCAGAGTTCCGTGTATTTTTTTTTAAGTCAGCACAAAAGAAAATAGAACCATTTTCTCCAATATATAAATAGAGATGCCCTCTATTCTTTAAGGAGCATTCTTCTGTGATTTAAAGCACATTTTCAAATGTCTATTTTCTATAAAATATGCTCCAAGAACACACGAATAGCAAGTATCTTTCACTTGAAAACTGAAACCCATCTTATTAGTTATCAAATATGATACATTATTTTATCATATACATTTGGTTTTGCATCAAGGATACTAAAAAACTCGCTAGACAGATAGATTGCCTATTTTCAGTTAATACAGCTAACTCAAAATATATGCACCACTGACTTAATCTAACCTTTATGATTCTGGGGAATATTGTCTTGAAGGATGTTCCTTTACACCTTTAATGAGATAGAATTACTTGGTAAAATAAAATAGTCCATATTCATTTTCCTCTCCTTATTCTTGTATTTTAAATTTGTGAGCTAGAAAACATGGAAATTTCTGGAAACCTAGCTGTAAGTGAAATATTGCATTAGCATGTAGGGTAACCCCTTATCCTGATTTTCCCTTCAAATTGTCATATTAATTAAATTTAACTTACTTCAGACTCCCATTTTGTTTCCAAAAATCAGAGCTATTTTGTTATAATGAAATACTTTGAAATTCTTTAAATTAGGATATGTGCTTTCAGTTACCAAGCATTTATAGAGCAGCCACTATGCATCAGAGACATGTACCCATTACTACTGGGATATGAAAATGAAGTGATAACATCTATAGTTCCTTTATAAGGCGGGCTGTATAAATGGCATATACTTAGAAATGTCTTACAACTAATAATTGGCAGTTGCCATCTGAAAACTGTACTACTATGTGTCAGATACAAAGTTCCAAAGGAGTAATTAATAAAGGAAAACACATTGCCCTCATGGAGGTTACATTCAAATCAGGAGCTGAACAATAAAGCATGAAACTATTGTGTCGTATATTGGGAAAGGTTATATAGTTTTTTTAAAAATGATATAAAGAGTGTTGGGAAATACTGCACACTAAGATCTCAATGACAGTGACTTCTGAATAAAGAAAATGAGATGAGTGAATAAAGGAAAAGTACACAGCAAGCAGAAGGAAGGGACAAGTAGGTAGCTAGAAAGGAACTGACACATAAATGAACGTTGAATTGAAGGAAGTGCCCAGAACGTAGTGTGGCTAAAGTAGAGTGAAAGGGATGATTGAATGTCTGAGAAGGGATATTGAAAGGGAGAGAGGAAGAAAAGATTTGTATGAAGATGTGAGCTACTTTCTGGGCTTTAGTTTTTACTTAATGAAATTGGAAGTAATGAACAGATTTTGTATAAGTGACATTAGACTTTTATGGGAGTATTTTCAGATGCCATGTTGAAAGTAGACATAAAAGGCACAGTGTGGAAACAGAACAGATTGTATTTTATGTAATAATTCATACAAGAGATGATGGAAGATTTGGCCAGGGAGTAGAAGTGAAATTAATGAGAAGTGATCAGATTCTGTATATATTTGAAGGTGGGAGTCAGTAGAATTTGCCCATAGTTTGGATATAGAGATGTGACAGAAAAAGAGGAATCAAGGATAACAAGAGACAGGAGTAACTGGGCAGATGAAATTACCATTTATGGAGATGGAAAAGACTGGATGAAGCAACACAAAGTTAATTTAACACTCAATAGTTTACAATTTTACTGAAGTGATTAATTACATCGTCTGCAACCCCCATGAATCCGTAAGAAACTCAAAGCTAGGTTCATTTTGCATCATCGCAACTCCAAAGCCTTGCTCAGCACTTGACAATGTAGGTGGCCAACAAATGTTAATGAACTTTCATAAGTCAGATTGCTCAGTATGTCATCAGATAAAACCCAGTTACCCTCTTAGGTTGTCTGACACTGACTGTGCTCAATGGTTTTGATTTCATTGGGCTATCCTAATCTGTTCCAACTTGTTTGGTAAATAATAGCTGCTAGTTCAATTAGTCACTACCACCCACATCTTTCTTCAGGAAATTGAATGAGAGATGTGGGAAGAAGTTCTTTAAAAGTATTTCATTTAAAAATTGTTTTAAGAATACTACAAAAAAAACCTGTCAGATGGAGAGTGCTTATTTAATGTTTGCAAATTTGTTTAATATTTTCATACCTCTGTTACCTTTTTCTGATCTTCAGGGGCATAAAGGTTCTTGGCAAAAGGGAAACAGAAAAATCTGTCTCACTGCCATCAGATGGGGCATTTATTTTACACCACTTCTTAGGTGTCATTTTGGGTCATTTTATTTGTCTTTATTCCTTTTTGTTTTTGGAGACACTCATTAGATGAAAGAATATAATGGCATATTGACATTAAATCTATAACTTTGCATTAAATAATAATGGATTTTAACACCACACAAATAATAAAATCAGGGAGAACAAAAACTATTACTTGACAAATTAGGTTATAGAGATTAAGTTTCTTCTAGTATACTGATTGTTTTGAAAAAAGTTAAATGGAACTATTTCTCTACAGAAGCATTTATAATATGAAAACATAGTGTATGATCATTGTTAAAGTGTTGTAAAGCTTATTGCTAATTGAATTCAGGTACAATAGATGCTTTCCTGAATGGTTAAAAAGATTTATGACAAGAACATGTAAAATTGATGATTTCTGTAATTTATAGTTCACTGCAAAAGCATATTTTACTTCAGAGAAAAAGTGAAATAGATACTGGACAAAGTTTAAAAAATGCAAAAGTTTGTTTAATGTGTGTGTAATATATGTGTAGAAATAACATTTAAATTATCAGATGTAGTAGAATTAGAAACAAAATTATCAGTCATTTCATGTGTTTCTAAGGTATAGCAACATTTAAGGGTGATAAGTCATTTTATAACACATTCCAATGTAAAATGTTTTTTACTTATTCATTTATTTTACTTCACTCTGTAGGAAAATAGTAATTTTGTTTTACTTTGAAGAAATGTTATTACTATTAAAATTCCAGGAAAAAAGTATTAGGAAATAATTTAATAATCAGATTTAACAATGAAAGCAACAATATTCATATTGTATTAAATGTATCTATACAGTAGTCTAGCTACTAGTAAATGAAAAATGGTATCATATCATGAATCACTAATTTGAATTAATTGCGATTATAAGATTTCTTCTCTGTTAAAAACAACAGCAGGTTTTGAAAAATTTATATAAATTCTAAAAGAAAACTTGGCAACTAGTCCAACACCTCAAAATGAATTATAAACAAAGGGATCACAAATAGTATTGAGTTATTTTTCAAGACTGTGTGATAAAAATTACTGAGTTTTTGTGTTTTTCATGTTTGACATTCAGATATAAAAATTTTATTCAATCTGCTTGGATTATTATTGGGTACCTGTAACTTTGCACGTAATCCTTTACTAATTCTTTACTGAATTCTTCCTAAACACAAGAAACAGATAATCCTGCATTCCTTCATACCAATTATACATTTACATTTTATATTTGTAGTATCATCTATTCATCCATATTCATTTATTACTGCCATTTCCCCATCTGTTTTAGTCTGTTTCAACTCCCATCAAATCCTTTTTCTATAACAGCGCTTATATTCTATAATAGCTTTCCTATTTCTCTGCAGTCTGTAGCCACCAGGCAAGGATTTGGCATCAGAAAACTCAGGTTTTTCAGGAACATCAACTATCTTTATTTCTCTAAATTATGAGTCTAATATCACAAAGACAGTGGGGTGTACCTCTTTTTTACGCATATTTCCACAAGGAGATTGAAGTATGAAGTCCTCTCATTTTCTGAGCAACTGGGTCCACCTCTCCCTAAACTTGAGATAAAGAATAGGAGCAGGATATCCATTTCATTTGCATCACCCTTTTTTGCAAGACCTACAAGATTATCTTGCATTTACCTTTTGAATGTATGAAAATATTTTTGGAGCCTGAGGCTTATTTTTCAGCCTCAGGCTAACTTCTAGCACTGGGATTCAGTGTCTCTATCACATCACAAGCATACTCAAAAATTTATTAAAGAAAACATGGATACAACTTTCACTTGGGATCTCATGCTCAGAATGAAAGATAATCCCTTTTACTTTATGAAGAATATTTTTTCTGGAGACCCTCTGTATAGAAAAGAGTTATCATAACAGGCTGAAGATGACTAAGGTGAGAAAATCCTGACTGCAATTTTGACCCTGGGTTTGCACCAGGGAACTTGCCTGATGAACAATACCCTGTGCTGATACTTTCCTTAGAGGATGAGTAGTTCATTGTTCCTAAATGGTACAATGTTACTTTCCCTTTTGTAATGCTAGCATTTGGCACTGAAGTAGAGGGTGCCTACATGACCAGTCTCCAATCAAAACCTTACACACTGAGCCTCTGCTTAGTTTTGTCCTGTGTAATTCCACTGGCAAAAGACTCTCCAAAACCGGTGTCTGATTTTTTTTCTGTCCTTATTTCCCATGCACCCTTTCCCTTTGCTAACTTTGCTTAGTGTTCTTTCACTATAATAAATCTTAGTCAAGGAAAATTACAGGCTGAATCCTATCTACATCTAGATTGGTTGTGGAGTGAATTTCTAAATCTAGATTGGTTGTGGAGACTGGCAACACATTCCCTGAAAAGGGAAATTCACTTTCTAAAGTAGGATCCAGATTAGAGATGATGCTGTCAATACTCAGAAAGGAATTACTTTCACCAAAATATTTGCTTTGCTTATTATTCTGGTAGTTAATGTTATCATTAATTTATTCTTACCTGCCACCATAACGTCACCACCATCTAACTTCATTCCACTATCGATTAAGTCACTAAATCAGTCTGAACACTGGGTTTTTTAAATTATCCCATTTCTCTCAATATCCTATAATAATACTATAATAGGATTAAATGGTTCAGTATTTGTAAAATATTCATACTCGTGTATTGCAAAAGAAAGTTATGTATTGTAGAATAAGCATATGATACTGGCTTCAGGATTTCTCTGTACAATACATAATACTGTTTCCCTAATTGTTCTGAAGAGCAACGGGTAGAATGGGGTAAGTTGTTCCGTGACTGATTTCAGGAATGCCTGAGGGCGAACTGATTTTTGTTTTTGTTTGTAATCGAGGCAACACTGGTTTACAACACTGTATATGACTCAGAGGTAGAGGTTCATACCTCTTCAGTTGTATGTTACTACACCACAGCCATCACTAGGGCACCCATAGTTGTCCTCTATTGCCCACTGGATCTTAGGGCAGTGTTTTAAAAGGTGTGAAATAATTTTATAGGTACATTTATCTGACATTACCAAACTTCAAAATAAATTGTGAACAAAACAGAGCATTACAAAGTTTGATTTTTAAACTTGCAAGCTATTAAAAATACACTGAGTTTTAATGTTTACTTTTGGATCAACCAGCATTTGATTTTTGAGTTTTAATTTTTTTTTTTTTAATCCAAGAAACTAGGGTAGTTAGATTGCTTAGCCCTCTAAATAAGAAGACTTATATGAGGCAAAAAAAAAAAAAAAATCTTGGTATCTGCCTACACTTCCTGCTACTCTGCCCATAAGTGCCCTGTTAAAATTTATTTTCCCTTTGTAGACCCCATCCCCCTAACTCCTCCACATACTCATATTCATACCCACCTCCTGTCTTCACCTCCTTTTTTGTTTGAGCCTAATTAGATTCATGATTCATTGGTAACTTTTTTACAGCTACTCTTATCTCTCCCTTAATCTCAGCAGCCAAGTCTGTGCTGGCTCCAGGGTAGCTAAAGTTTGTTGGAGAAAATATCACAACTGTGAAGACTATAAAATCATGATCGCTGTCATTAAATCAGCTCTCAGTACTTCCTGGCAGGACTAGTGATTTTCTGCTAAGTTTCCTCTCTCATGGGGAATGCAGTTGTGTGTTGGGTATTATAGAATTGAAGAGAGGTGAAAAAAGTACTCTATAGGGACTATAAAAAGTATATGAACAATAAATATGTACATACACATTCCTTGTTTGTGGATTTAGTAAAAGTCTATATTAATCCTTAGATTAGTATGTTATGGTAGAAAAAATAAAATAAAATAAATTAGGAATTTATTATAATAAAAATAATTAGGAATTTAATGACCTGAAGTTGAGGCTTGGATCCACTTCCTAAAGACTCTGGACTCACATAATCACTTGAGCCTCAGAACCCACTGACTTTGAGGGCAAGCAAAATATCTTCAAAAGCTTTGTCCCTTTACAAAATGAGCTGCAAAATGGAATTTGTGTGTGGCTGCTTCTGTGTGAAATAGAAATTCTTGTATTTGTCTCATCTACCATGAGCTATGAAATCCGTAGCTCTGATAATTTAGAAGTTCTTGAAAAATAGCTCTTTTCACAAGTCTTAATCAAATTGTCTCTAAAAAGTCCTACACATTCCCTAAAGGTCTTTTAGAAGCTCAGACATGTATTACTGGGAAAAGAGCAAAAGAACATTTTTTTAAATCAATACATTAGATAAGAATTTGAGATAGTGTTTTCATAGCTTTTGTAAATGCTCTGAAATTTAAGGGGATATATTATTGTCCCATTTTAACTCAGTTGGTCTAAAACTAACTTGGTGTATTGTAACTCAATTCTGACACAAGTTGAAGAGTACAAACCCCTAAATGTCTCCACTTTACCTGAGATCCAGCTATACTGAAGGAGTCATGAGGGACCACCACTTTTCTGGCTAATTGGCTATAAATTTAGAGGTTCTAGCAGGTACCTCAGGCTGGATAATTTGTTAGAATGCACAGAATTCAGGAAAGTGGCATCCATTTTATGGTTTTATTTTGAAAGAGACAAGTCAGGTGGACTAGTCCATGAAGTTGCACAGAGGATGGGGTCTGGGAGGGAACAGAGAGCTTCTGTGCCCTTCCTTTGTGGCATGAGGGCACATCACCTTCCTAGCACATCAATATAATCACCTAATAGGAAGCTCCACTTAATTTCAATGCCCAGAATTTTTATCGCTGCTTCCATTACCTAGGACTGATTGATTAAATCTCTGAGAACAATTTGACTTAATTTCCAGCCTCTCTCCCCTCCTGGAAGTCAGGAAGTTGGATGATACCATGTGACTCACAGTTCCAACCCCTTAATCACTGGATTGGTATTTCTGGAGTGACTCACCTGATCCTAAATCATCTTGTTAGCATAAACTAACTAGGAACCCACCATGAATCACCTCATTAGTATAAACTATCAGGACCCACCATTAACACTGAACTTGACATTGAGGAAATCCCAGGGACTTAGTTTTCTATGACCAGAGACAAATGCCAATCATTATTTATGGTAACAGCAGTTAATTCTGCTTTTTAAAAAATTACCAATATTCATCCATACACAAACTATATGAGTATATGAATGTAATATAGAATGCAATATTTACTTATATTATTCTTATAGATTATAATATAATATTGGTTGGCAGTTTATGTAAAGTGGCTTGGTTCATGCTCTCATTACTTCTGTCACCTCTGAAATAGTTGCTTGAAATTAGTGTCCCGATTTTGACATTTGTAAAGGAGAAAATAAGAGCCCTAACTCATTGGTTATGATTTGTTACTTAACTCAGCCCCTACCAGCTTCTATATGTTTAATATCACAAATTGTGTCTTTTTCCTTTTCACATTCTTTCTATAGCCTGTGGGTAGGGGGATACATATGCATGTACATTTCAGAGACTTTCATGAATTCCCCAATTAGACAACCATTATTTTATGCTTCACTTAAATAAGTTACCCTTAAAATGACTTAAAGGTTTGGGAAAATTTAGGACTTAAGGGAAATTTTGTATCACACTTCTTTTCCCAAAGCAAAAATTTCAACTCAAGTTCAATTGCCCCTGTATTTGAAAAATCTGCTATAGTTTTGATTCAAGTCTGGAATGTCACTTGATCCCTGCCTTGATTTAACTTTCTTTTAGGATATCTCTCTCACCAGCCTCCACTGGTGGTTCTTCTACCAGTTTCACATTTTTCATAGTGGTTCCAAGATAGTTTACAAAGAGACCTGAATATTCAATCTGCCATTCAAGAAGATTAAAAGAGTTTTTTTTTTCTTTTTAGAAACTGAATTATTGATTTATATGGGATCATTTGTCCATCATCACATTAATAACTTTGTCTCAGTGGAGACTGGGATACATTATTAGCTTAGGTTATTTAGACACTACCTTTATAACAGGATACCCAATTAACTCCATCCAAATCAAATTCTATAAAATACAAAGCACAAATTCTCCAGATAAGAAAATACGTTTGTCTGAGGTTTGTGGTGAATATGTCCCACTTATTTGTACTTCAGTTGCTATTATTTTAATGGTTAGATTATGGTATTTTATCTTCCCTCCCTCCCCCTCTTCTTCCCTCCTCCCTCCCTCCCTCCCTCCCTCCCTCCCTCCCTCCCTCCCTCCCTCCCTCCTTCCCTCCCTCCCTCCCTTTCTTCTTTCCCTCCCTTCCGCTCACCTTCCCTCCCTTATTTTCTTCTTTCATTATTTTTGCTTCTGGGCTATTGGCTAATTATATTTCTACCTGTATCTCTCACCCTTACTCCCTTCTTCCCTTTAGTTATATATTGCCTTAACTGTATTTCAGAAATTTTGGTTATTAGCAGGGTACAGAATTAATAACCAATAGATATTTATCAAGCATTGCATTAATCATTCTAACTCAAGAGCAATTCATGGTGAAATAAATGAGAGATTTTTTCCACTGACTACATCTCTATTTCAAGGAATGCTTGTGGAACCAATAAAAAAAAGTTTCATCATTAATATTTTTGAAAATTAAATGCCAATATAATAGCAAAGAGTATACTCTTGACCTTGAATGTTCTGTCTCACAATGCAGCTTGCAATACCTACCCAAAGATAAATCACTTTTTAATGGCTTGAAACTATAACCTCAAACTACAAATCACAGTTCTCCTCTTGTATATGATGTTTACAAAAGCATTTGATTTTAATATGCAGTTGTTTTGTCATTGTAAACATATTTTGACCTATATTTTCCAATTGTATAGCTTCCTCAGCTGGGGAGGAAATGCTACCATAGCAACTTGTCAGCTGATGCCACCTCTTCATGTCTTCAGTTTTCCATTCAAAAACAATTAACATTTTCAACCAACTTTCAATGAAGTTCAAATGTCAGCCTTGTGTTACCACCATTTATAGAAATTCTTGAATTTCTTTTAAAATAATTGTAGACTCACATGGAAAGTTAACATTTTAAATTCACTAAAGTTCTTTTTTTGATGAATATCTTTTCAAGTAGGGAAACCCCCTGAATGAATTAATCTTGTGAAAAAGGAGAGGTATTTGATATGCCATCCTTTCCGCTTATATTTTCTCTCTAAAAAGCATCAGTTTCTTTGATCTCTAAAGTTTCATTTTATGTTTATCACTAATCCTAGGAATTATCTTCTTTTCTTCATTTTTTTCACAAAAGATCGTTTTTAACTGGGTTAAATTATACTCTGGGATATGTTTAGATGCGGTAAGCTTGCCAACTCATAAGCTAAATGATTCATCCATACTCCACTCCAACACTTTTATTTCTATCCTCTATGTCTATTAGGGTTTTAAGTTCATTTTAATATGTTACATTATTGATTTTTGCTGCCTTCTAAAATAAATCTTCAGTACTTCTATCCCATTAATTCCTTCTTGAACTGCATCTATTCTAATATATTTTACCCTGATTATGGTTCTTATTTTGAATATTAGTTCTGTTCTTCCCTCAGTACACACTTCCTGCTTGATAACAAGTATCTTCTCTTTAGCTACAGAAATTGGAAGCAATGACCTCTAGACCACAGATTGCCCTAGGTGTTAAGTCAGGAGACAAAAAGATTTGCTGCATATACTATCAAGAACTTGGGATAACAATAGTTGTTCATTGATTCTATTCTGGAATCATCTACTTTAAACTTATTAAACTCATCAGAGCAGACACAGAGTGGGACATGACTTTTGGCCACTTTCCCACATCAATCACCAGACAAAGTCACTGATGCTCTCAAGAATGACATGACCTAAGGACAAAAATAACCAGAACCAAAACAATACAATTAATACTATGAGAAATTCAAGGAGGGGGTAAAAAGCTGAACACTATTTGCTATGTGAAATCATCACTAGTGCAGACAGAGGCAATTCACGAAGAACTAATAAATGTGGTCTTCTGCAAGCCAAGGACAGAGACCAGGAGAAACCAAACCTGCAGATACTTTGATCTTGGATTTCCAGCTTCAGGAACTTCGAGAAATACATTTCTGCTACTTAAATCAGTTCATTGGTGGTATTTGGTTATGACATCCCTAGAAAATGAACACAGCGACCATCAGTCTGTGAGATTTTATAAGAAGAAGGAAACATCACCTCCATGGCAGGTATTATGTTTTGGAATAATTGCCTAGAGACTAGTTCTTTAGAGAGTAGAGTCAGGAAGCCCCAGGTGGTGGGGTTTTCAGACACTAAATATTTTTTCAACAAAGTTTGATTGAGAAATTAAAATAAAAATCATCTTTATAATGATTTATGATATCTAAGTCCTAAAGAAACATTACACCTCTATCAAAAATCTTTGAAATGTGAGCCTTTTATTCATTTTATCAAACACGAGAACTTCAGGATATAGATTAATGTTAGGCACTTTATTAATCAAAGTTACATACATGCGTCTCAAAAATACCATAGCTTTTTTCCTCACAGAGAGTAAAAATGACTTGCATTACCCTCAACAGAACAGCCAGTATATTTTTTCTCTGCCAATATTCTTTTTTTGTCTATAGCTTATCTTTTGTTGCATTTCTCTTGGCAATTTGCTCAAAGCAGAGAAAAGAGAGCAAGGCATCACATACAATACTTTCTTTGTGGATTCTTACCAGTACTGAGAAGATATCAATAATTCTTTCCCCCTTCTTTCCTAAACTTTTTTGTTGTCGTTTTCCAGGGACCTTCCCCAACTGAATCTCCTGAGCTCCATTTATCCATGTTCTATATTTGTTCAAATATCTATGAATGAATAGACTTCAAAACATGTATCCTTAGAGTCAGAGTGCATCATCATTCTGCACATGAGGTTGGCAAATAGCTAAAGATGGTCAGCAATTTCATTTATTATTTTTTAATTGAAGTATCATTAATGCCACTGTATAAGCTTTAGATTCACATTGTTGAGAATCAACAGATGAATGCACTACAATAAGTTCACACTAACAGTCCACATTTGTGTCTCCTCCTTCTATATAAGTCTTACCTGGACTTAGGTGCACCCAGCTAATACTAAATATTCTTGCATCATTTATAACTAAAGTGTATATGTAACTAGTTACTGGTCAACAGATATGAACAAAAGTGATGTTTACAGTAGTAGGTCAGGCCTCTAAAAACATAACATCATTCATTCTCTTATTGCCTTTTACCCTAGTCACAATTAAAATGTGGATGTGATGAAGAAGCACTTTTTGCTCTGTGGATGAGGGCAATATTTAAGGAATGGCAAGATAGAAAAGTATTTAAGTCTCTAACAGTGGCTATGTCAGGCCAGCTGGGAAATGTGGACCCAGACTATCAATTAAAAAATGAAATAAAATATATTTTTTAAATTAATTTTCCTTTTATCTCTTAGTAAAAAGTTTACTGTTTACTCTAGTAACCACAACTAGGTCTCCAAATTTCTGTATGCTCAGGTTTATTTGGAGTAAGTTAGTGAAGAAGTTGTACATGTAATCACTGTCCATCTCATGCCTACAAAAGCAATGAGTAATATGAGTGGACATAATTGACTGTTGAAACAAAATTCCAGTTTTATATATATTCCATGTATGTGTGCTTTTCTACATATGTATGTGAATATTTACATTTCTTAGAATTATTATTTTAAAGTTTAAATTGTAACAAAACCTAGTATTTTGTATAGGAATATATTTATGTGAACTTTCAACTTTTTACACATTTTGAATGTGTTTCTAACACGTTAGAAGTGCATTTCACGTTTCCAAAGGTGTTTTTAAATAGTGCATTCTAATTTACACACTTTGTTACTAAAGTTATAGCATGAGTGAACTAATTCCTGACTGAATAAGTGTAAATAAGGGGCAAGAAATTTAGGATATTTTAAAACCAATTTATGTATTTAATTAATATTCTTCAGCTATAATTACATAAATTATATCATTTAATCTTTATGACAAACTTTTCAGGTAGGTACCCTATCGACAGATGGGAAAGTTGAGGCAGCTAGGTGTGAAGTAACTTGCATAACAACCACTTTAGAAAGTAAAATGATCTGGGATTTGAACAAGTGGTCTTAGTTACATGGCAGATTCTTTGCTTTTTTCTATGCTTTGATGGTTGTATCTAGCCAGGCATAGAAATGGGACTCATTGTTGACTAAGATTTAAAAATCACAGGAGCAAACTGATAAGTATACAAGTGCTTCTAATGAACAGGGTAAGTTATGAAAGACTATACCAAATGTATTCATTTATAATGTCATAATAATATTGTACTAGTGAATGCTAGTGTCATTTACTGGGAACAGGCAGAAGTGTCATTCTTTTCTAAAAAGTATGTTCAAATCTATGAAAGGTTGCAAGTTAGAGAATTTGCAAAAAGAGAAATTTCTAATTATGTTATTGTTTTTAAAAAACAAAGTAAAAGCTGATGCTTAGTGTAACCTGTGAAGCATGTTAGAGTCAGGACTTAAACTTGAGGCAGGATCATATTTAACCATGAACACAAAAGAGAATAAACAAATCTTATTTGTATTACATTAATATATTCCTTTAAACTACTTTCTTGATAGTATATTAGATACTAGATATGTGGGTGGCAAGACATTTTATTTAAGGAGATGAGTACTCAAATATAGAATTTAAATAAATTATTTTTCTCATTAACAGAGTGGTAAAATAAGCAAGACACTAAACAAGCCATTTCTTATTTGTGAGATACACATGTGGAGAAGTGAAAGACTTACTTACTGTATGTTTCTGAAAATCTAAAC
This sequence comes from Galemys pyrenaicus, assembly GCA_019455555.1. NCBI lineage: Eukaryota > Metazoa > Chordata > Mammalia > Eulipotyphla > Talpidae > Galemys > Galemys pyrenaicus. The sequence goes on along the minus strand of JAGFMF010011752.1, from coordinate 17,654,129 downwards.
CCACTCTTAGGATCATTATCAATATGAAGTGAGCTAATGCATATGAAAGCAACTCAGCCTATGATAGATTTACAACATGTACTTAAAAGATAGTTATGCTTAATCCCATTTCTTTCTGTTTTAAAGATTTGTTTCTATTTATACATGCAAGTACTGGGGTGTAGACCAGAAGTGCAGGGGGTGAGAGGATTCACCAGAGACAGGGTGGGGAAGAAAACAGGCAGATCTACTGAAATACACTGCTGAGGGGAGCAGCTGGCAAGATAGGAGAGGTCTGCTGCACCATTTGGGTCAGCTCCCTGGCTGGGGATTGAACTCCTGCTCCAGTGACTGCCCATAGATTGATAATGCTGACTTTAACCCCTGTGCCACCAGGGAGGTCTTGAACCCCATTTCTACTTTACCAGCACTGAACATAGCCCCATATGTTTCCTAAAATTACTTGTCGCCCAAATATCCTAAGAACGATGTATCCTCACCAATTAGTAGGTGAGAGAAAGAAAAAATTGTGGCTAACTGAAAAATTGCACAGTTGCTAGGTTTTAGAGAATGGAATTTACTTTAAATCTTCCTCCTTGAACTCTATCTAGTATTTTGTTCACTATACAATAGCTGTTACTACAAGATAAAAATAGAAGTTACAGGAACTGAGTGATTATTAGTTTGTTTTGGATAGAAGCCTAAATGAGATATTGATGGAATAAATGCTATCGAGTTAGAATTTTAAAATGCTCCCTAAAAATCCAGGAAAAAGAAAATAATTACCATTAACACATATACAAATGATGTGAAACTTGTGGAATATATCTGTTCAGCTGAAAAGTGGATCATTCCATTCCACATTGATACATAGATTTTTTAATCTGCATTTCTACACTCTAATACTTTGTATCAAAATGTGTCAATCTGTGCATATAATATTTACATGATCTTTGGAAGTGAACTCTCACTCTTAAATTTGCTATGATAGAACAAGTTTTATGTGACCACTGTTTTATAGCATGTGATACAAAATCTCCTTGTTGGGACACTGCCCCACAATAACTGATGATAGCACCATTATATGGCCAGCATTGTTCTAGAATTTTTTTTTAAAATTAAGGAAACATTAATTTTTTTAGATAAAAAAATCCAAGATTGATATGGACTAATTAACCTCCCAACTGTCCTAAAGCTAGAAAATGGTAGAATCAATATCCAAACACGGTTTATCTGATTTTAGAATCAAATAGTAGATACCACTATTACCAAAGGCTAAACCCTTAAATATTTTGCTAAATTTTTATTAGTAGTTCATTGAGAAGGATGTGCAATTATTGATGCCTACAAACATTTCAAATACATTCATGTCAAATAGATTTTCAGAGTCATACCTTTATTAAGTTGCACCTCATAGTCATATATATTGAGTAGGACTTCGAAATTCTTTCATATATAGACACCGACAAATAAACAGTTATGAAAAAAGCAGTATGTGTATTCTAGGACATTCTGAAATGTCTACAAGCTATGTAAACTCCAAAAGCAATTTTTCTCAGATCTCAGAATTAGGTGTATCCCATAACAACATATAACATCTGATACTCACATGTAATATACAGTGTAATTCCTAATCCTTACAACTTCTCATTGCTACCATCGCTCATACTCAGCCAAACTCTGAACCATTCGGTTGTTTCTATAAAAGAAGCATTTTATTAGTGAGCAGAGACACGTGGGGAGGCCAGCAGAGTCAGTACTCAGAAAAAGCTGACTCCTGGAGTGGCAAGTGCAGGAAGATTATATAGGGAGGAAAGGAATGTGGGGAGATGCAGGAATGGGAAAAGTTTCCTCATCCTCAGGTCTGGGGCGCCAGGCAGTCTAGGGGCAGTCCACCTATTGACAATATAAACCAACCCTCAGGTAATCTTCAGGCATTGATGCTATCAGCATCCTCCAGCAACAGAACTATCTCATTAAGCATTAGGCAATCAATCATCGTGGCCCTAAGGAATGTAGTACAATGCCTTCTCAGGCAGGGTCATATTCCTAGTTCAGGCCCAATCATATTATGAATCTTACACCTTTTTCTTTTTACTAACTTCTCCCTCTCCTCCAGATCCTTCCTGTATTAATTAAAGTATAAGCTAAAAAGCTAGGAAAAAGACACCCAAAACAAAAAGAAATCATGGTATTTGTTTCCCTCTTAATTTGTCTGGAAATGAGCTGGAGGGTATGTCTGATCCATTTCCAGATTCAGGTTCCCTTCATCTTGCTGCACTCCAAAAGGTGGAATTAAGTCACTACTTCCACATTCAAAACTGTAGGAAGAGGGGAAGACATGTCAGGCTCATTTGATTTTAAGTAAGTTGCACAGAAGTTAGAAAGATGGCTTCTACTCAAACATGATTGAGTAAACTTAGTCATGTGGTCTCAGCTAGCTGTAAGGGATGTAGAGAAATATAATCTGCTGAGTAGGTATATGCACAGCTAACACTATTTCGGTGGGAAAAGGGAATATCTTTCAGGGGCCAATTAGCTGTCTGTCACACTTTTCAGTATAGAACTTAGTTTTTTTCTGCCATAAAATACCTAACCAAGCAAAGTTAAGCAATGATTCTTGCTTTGATTCTACTTTACCTTCTAGTGACAGTATTCATTGTTCTTCCCCTTTGTCACCAAACTTCTTATATGTCGTTTCCAATCATTTCTTTATTTTCATACCTCTTCTCAGTCCCAATACTATCTAGCATCCCTACCCCAACTTATAAAGCCAGAATGCTTCCTTTCATAATTATATATTTAAGTGTGATTGCTTTAATCACTCACTGAAACATAACTGTGAAGCCAGACACAGTTGTAGGTGGTGAACTGTATTCTTATTAGAGAGCAGGGGTATTCCTATTGAAGAGACAGAAAATAAACACAATTCCAGTAGGTTATGGTTACATGAGACAAGGCAAGAACATATAAGGTGTGACAGTTAACTTGTCAACTTGACTGAGTTGATGGTAGATATCTGCTTAAACATTCTTTCCTGGCATGTCTCTGAGAATTTCTAGAAGAGATTAGCATTTGAAATGGTGGGTATTCTCCATTCTGTTGAATACCTGAGTAGAACAATAAAGTGGAAAAGTACTGAATTCACTCTGCCTGAGTTGAGACATCCACTTTGCCCTCAGTGCTCCTGGTTCACAGGCCTACAGGTATTAACTGGCAGCTGCATTGCTGGCCCTCCTTGATCTCCAGCTTACAGAAGACAGATCATGAGACCTCCGGACTTCCATAATTGCATGAGTCAATTCCTTATAATGAATCTCAGCACATTTATTATACATATATGCTCCTATTGGTTCTGTTTCTCTCGGAAAATCTAACTGACATTTAAAGCAGGAAACATGCCTGTTTTCCCCCCATTGTATTTCTAGTGTCTAGTACAGTATCTGAAAAAGAGAAGGCAATGAATAAATACCTGTTGAAAAAAAATTAGAGAATTATAACTGATCCTTTATTTACCTTAGAGGTTTGACTTCTTGGATGCTTAAGAAATGTTACACTATTCTACCCATTTCTTGTAACTGTACAATTGTACAGAACCTGTGATATTCAATATTCAATGTATGTGTACTCAGACTTTCTTTTGTCTAAGTAGCTTAGTGGCAAGCAAAGGTGTGTTGGAAGTCTTGAGTGAAAATATCCACTTAATTCCTAAGTAGTAGCCTTGGGAGATTCACTTAAGCTATTAAAGCTTCAAACTTCTCATCTCATCATTTGTATAACCTCACGTACTTCAAATTACATTTGCAATGAAACCATAAAAAGGAATTCAAATATCACAAGTACACAGTATTTATTGATTCTCCAATCAATTGAACTAATAAGTACAAAGTTCTTTCATTTCTTACCTTCTTTACAATAATAAACATAAAATAGTAAAAGTAAAGATATTTCCTTTGTTTACATTCACTCATTACCATAATTCTCTTCCCAATGGTCACTCCACAAAACTGTTAAATGCTGTGAAATTTACATAAAAGTATTGCATGATGGGGCCTCCCTGGTTGTGCAATGGGTTAAGTCGCAGTACTATAAAGCTATCCATAACCACTGCAGCACAAGTTTGATCCTGGCCAGGGAGGTGACCCACAGGGCGCCACAGACTTCTCCTGTCTTGCCTGCTACTCCCCTCAGCAGTGTATTTCAGTCAATCTGCCTATTCTGTTTCCCATTGTCTCTAGTGAATTCTCTCAACACCCCCACACTTCTAGCCTGTACCCAGTGCTTATAAGCATAAATAAATAAATCTTAAAAAAATATTGCATGACCCAGACACATATTTGTCCACACTAAGCACATCTTATATTGATCTTTGTTATTATATCTTCATTTTTTTCTTTCTGATTGAAGATATATAGCCAGAATTTCTATATGTAGAGTAAATATGGTTTGTTCATAATGTGCGCTACTGAAGCTTCTAGCTTTAATAAGTCTCCCAAACATAAAGTTTGTATTTGCAAAAAATCATAGTTTGCATTAGGCAAGATTATACAATGTTATTTCAAATATGTAATATTATTTGATTTAAGCTATTCTATGAACTCCCAAAAAAACTCCTCTGAAAAGGTTTTTCTCTAGTTTTCCTTAAATGAGCATAGAAATAGTTAATAGATCTTCAGTCTTGTTCTTGTATGGTGACAGATGATTGTGTTTGCAATTCTAGAACTACTATTTCATAGCAAGCTGCAAAATAATATATCATCTTATTTTTGAAGTATGAACTATAAAATGACAGTTACAAAGGAATCAAGTGATCAAATCTGCTCTATTGGTACATAATTTAAGCTGAACTTTACAATACTCTCTGGAAATCATATGACATTATGCTCTTATGCTACCATCCTCTCACTCCTAACAGTTTCTCTTACTTATTTCTTCTCTTTTCTGTAACAATCTGCATTGTCATTGTGATACACTTGAAAACTCTAGTCGTCTGGATCAATATTTCTGTCTGTTTCATTTTGCTTAAATCCTTCTACACTCTGTTGCAGGCCAGCAGAGTCAAATAAGCACTGTCACATGCTTTTTGTTGCTAAGGGCAACAACACAGATGGCAAAAACTGGCTGTTGTACGTCACATGTTACACACACAAACACATGATGGTTTCAAACAGCTTAAACCATTCAAGAACAGTTTGCCTCTTAGTGTTAGGATTTTATATGCCATGTGATCACTCGACCTTTAAAATACTGGGCTGAATCCACTTAAATAGAATTATTTCCTCTCCATGTTATTATGGAATCAATAGCCTTTATGATTAGGCCAAATCTCATTTCAATAACAATAAAAATAAATAAAGCATGTAAAACACAAGGTCATATGCATAAAAGGATATGGTTAAATTTATATTACATTTGAATTTCTAGTTTTTGTATCTCTGTAGAGTGCATTGTGAATTATCTTTCTCCTGATCTTACTTCAAGTAGATGTATTACTTCAGACTAAATCACTTACTTAATCTAAATCACTGAGCTATTACTCAGTTTTCACATTGCTATTCAGACATGAATTGATAATGTTATTTTATATTGAATCATCTGAAATCTAAATATTTGCGGGCAAAATGGTGATTTTAATTTGGGGTATCATACACACACATATATACATACATGTATATAAATGTATGTGTATATACATATCTGTATTCTATGTTCTCCATGTATAATAAAGTTGAAAGAAAATGCATTTAAGTAAAAAACAGGATTTGGTTTCCTTCTTTCCCACTGATAGAATATGGAATTGAATTTTACTTGAACTTTGCAAGTCTAAATTTCTTCCTATGTAAAATAAACACCTTATTGAATATTATACATTCTGGCTTACAATTTTAGGAATGTCAACATAGTGTTCATTCAGAAAAAAAAATGAGATCAGATCAAAATGAAAGAACAAACAGAAAATGACAAACAGTATATGAGATTTGAAATAAAAATCTTTTCTAATAGTATCATTAGTGAAATGTTATCTAGTGGATAAATGTATACATTTTTCTGTCCCTCCATAGAGTTGGAGGTATATCAATCAACATATAACAAAGTCATTTAAAATATAGAATAATTTTATCAATTATATGTTTGAGAAATATTGCTATTTTTCAGTACTCTCTTAGAAATATGCTTTTCTTTTACCTTTCATACTCAGACATCATACTCCATGAGTCCTTTACTGAAATTAAGAAAACTGAACTATTTAATGACATTCATTTTAACTAATCAGTATGTGCTTACTTACTTTAGCTAATTAAATTGAAAGTAAAGACAACAAACTATATTTTTAAATATTCAATTTACTTATGCAGATACTGAATATTTCTGAGAGAGAAGTCTCAGGAGATCATCCAGTCTGATCACATTCTGTACATACTATCAACCACTTGTTATAATGTGACTGTCTCAAGAAGATTGTGAGATGACTTGATTCAAGCTGAAACCTTTATCTTGGAAGAAATAGGGTTACATTTTTTTTTTTTCTTAGTTCAAGTGATTTTTCAATGAAGCATTTACTTATTTTAGAGGATTGTTTTCCCTTAAAAATAATTTAGATGATTTTAACTTGCTCTTCTCATTCAGCTGCTTAGTTATTTAAATTAATTTACCTATAAAGTCACTGAATTTCACACTGTGTTTTCCTTAACAGATGTCTTACTTTCTTTCAGAGGAGAGGAAACAAATTTCAGCTGGGAATGTTAATTTTAGATACTTGACCCCTGTCACATAAACTTAGTGTCTACTATGAAAGTTCAAAGATTGTACCACACTCCCTTCCTTGGAAATTCCTCTTCAGGGATTCTGCCAGGGATGCTGTCTCTTTTGCCTTCTCTGCTTTATGTGAGGTTAAATTGGATGGTAGCATCAACCTCTTTCATAGCTAGCACAAACCATTCACTTGGACTAAAATTTTATGGGCTTCACGGAGTAGACTGGTATTTGGGAGGAGTTGTTGTGGAGACAGGTGAGCGTCTTCTGTACCTTTCTTTCAACTGCTCCCCTGAACACATACTCTTCCTTCCAGATCTCTAACTTGACCCTTAGTTCTTACTCCCTTAAGTTTCCTGCTAAAGAATCTAATTTAGTATTGAGAAGCAAGTGGCTTTTATTTGATCACTAAACTCAAATTTGCATTCTGAAACCTATCATGTTTTCAAAATATAAATATATTTTAATGCATATATTTAAAAAATATTTGATACATATATTTAATTTAAAAAATCCCTTTACTCATGTGATAGATATGGATGGCTGGAGGGAAGGGTGGACTGGACACTATAGGACGAGGAAGAACACAGACTCAGAGATACTAAATAGTTAAATGATTCTAATTTTAGGCTCACATAGGGTATGAGGAGAAGCATCTAATCCTTTGACTGGGTTGTGCTAAAGGAAGCTACTGCTCTGGGATTCACCGTTCTCAGATTCCTCTCACTGCTCACATCTCCACTCTAATTCCAGAGCTGGATTTCTCTCTCCAGTCATCATCATCATCATCAACATTATTATTGCTGACTATGCTTAATTATGACAATGAAAAGGTAGTGGACCCCTGTCTTAACTGGACTGCCACTATATAAGTCAGATTGCTGTATTTTTGTTTTTAAATTTAATTTTGGATTTTCCTTGACCTTATTGTCCACTCCTCAATGGCTATTTATCTGATTGAATTTATCTTTAAGATGATCAGTTGATCAAACAATTTTTCAAAAGCTAAGAATAATATATGTAAGAAATTACATGATCAAATAAATCTCCTTGTTTGCATCATATTCAAATAAATTAATTTTTATGTATTGACAGATTTTCTCATGCCAGTTAAGTGCAAATTAAGTCTGAAGCAACTGGAGAGTTGAACATGTTTTATATTAATAATTTGATTATTAAACCACCCTCACTAGTGATATTTATGTTCTCTCCGTTTTATTTCCTCTCAATACTAAATTTCATTCTCGACACCTGTCTCTCATTTTCTTTTCAAAAGAGCAGTTTTATGACTATTTATTCAACTGCACATTTATCTAACTGGTACATATTTATTATCTTCTGTGTTCTAGAACTGTTCTCTGCTATAGGGATAATAGGACATGGCCATTATCTTTTAAAAGATATAATATGCTTGGGGAAATAAAACTTAACCACAGGAATAATTTAAAGAATTAAAATAAGTACTGTATCCATGGGGTAAGTCAGACTCTCATTTTTTTCTCCCCTCAAGATACAAAATGTTTTTTGAATCTGTTGTTTTTGTCAGAGGTTCTGCTTGGTACTTGTGATACAATACTTAGAATTAAAGACCTGGCCCTTGGTTTGGGAAATCAACATGAAACAAATAGCTGCAAGGATGAGGCAGTCTTCAAATGATCATAAGGACTGCAGAGGAAAAGATTTAGCTACAAGTCTCAATAACAAAGGAACCTAACCTTATATGGAGAGTTGAAAAGAGTATTCTAAGGAAATTATATTTAAGTTGGTAATGGCAGAGGAATAGATCCTGTAGGATATTGTAGACCTAGAAAGGATTTTGATTCTATCCTAAGTGCAATAACAACTGTGAAAAAATTTTAAGGGAGTAAGCTAGGAACTAAGAGCTGTGATCAAATTTGCCACTAAAAATGTCACTATGACTATTAAAAGGGAATGGATTATAGGTAGTGGAGTGGGCCATTCATAGTTTTATACAGAATAAGACATAGCCTAGGCTAGAGCCAGTGATGATAGAAATAAGTAAGGAGATTAAAATTGTATTCATGAGTAGAATTCATAGTATTTGGTTGTGGATTGAATATGTGAGGTAAAGGAAGAGAAAGTAAAAGTAAAAGCAAAAGCTCCCAAACTGCTGGCAGCAGCAAGGAATTAGAGAAATGGAAGCATAAACTGCAGCAATCCCACTGGGGAAGATTCTCATGAGCCAGAGTAGCAGGAGAGAAGACTTCTGCAGGGTATGTGTCCAGAGAGATAGGTTTTATATGGAGAAGAGGGAGTGTGGACATTAAGGAATAATATCTCTTCAAGCACTTGGTAAGAGTGGGGCAAATTGTTGGTGTTGAAGATGGTGATACTTGACAGACTTAACTGAATAAAGAGAAATTAGAATCTTTCAGTGATATAGTATTGATTCTGCTGAAGAATGGAGAGCCGTTTACAGTATGGACAGCAAATTGTGTATTTGCTATATATTGGAATTAGGAGAAGCTATAGAGAAACACACTGATTATGAAACTATGGCAAACTGAATAAGCAAAGGAGAAATCCAAGAAGAAAATAGGTGTTGAATTCACAAAAATATGTATCAATGGCTAATTAACTTAGAGAAATAATTAACTTTATCAACTATCAAATATGATTAAGAATAAAACAAGGTGGGGACTCCCTGGTGGCACAAGGGGTTAAACTGCAGCACTATGAAGCAACCCACAGCCACTGCAGCATGAGATAATTCACATGGCACAGCAGACCTCTCTTGTCTCTCCTGCTGCTCCACTCAGCAGTGTATTTTAGTCAGTCCACCTGTTTCGTTTCCCATTCTTTCTCTGGTGAATCCTCTCAACTCTGGCCTTTACCCCAACTCTTGTATGCTTAATAAATAAAACTTTAAAAAAAAAGAATTAAAACAACCACCTTTTAAAGTTATAAAACTGATAATATTTAAAAATAATACTGCTAATTTTGGGGGGGTGACAAAAATAGAATCTCATATAACTAGAAGTATTTGACAAGATTATTTAAAAAGTTTTAGCAATTCATACTATTCTACTCACTGTTTTCACTTCTTAGCATTGTGTTTAGGAAATAGACACACACATATATATATTTACAGATAGGTATGTATTGTTTATAGTATCATTATACCTATATAATTTTTATAATTAGTGTTTTTATAATAAGAAAAAATGAATAGTTAAGCATAGTGATTAATAAATTTTGGTATATTTATTTTTTTAAGATTTTATTTATTTATGAGTGTGCTGGCATACATGTCAGGGGCGTGGGGCGTGTGTGTGAGAGAGGATTCACCAGAAACAGAGTGGGGAACAAAACAGGCAAATAGACTGATGTTTACTGCTGAGGGGAGGAGTGAGCAATGCAGGAGAGGTCTGCTGGGCCATGTTGGTCAGCTCCCTGATCTGGGCATGGAACTCATACTGCAGTGGCTGCAGAATCTACACAGTGTGGTGTTCAACCCCTGGCACCACCAGGGAGGCCCCAGATTTTGGTGTATTTATGAGAAAGTAATACATTATTAAAAATAATATTTCCAAAGACAAGGGAGAGGCAACTGGCAGCACATACAAAAAATGTCTATAGTTGTCTTATCCAGCTCATAACCACACCAAAAACTAAGCTTTAAAATTCTTATATTTAAAAAAATTCTTATTTTCTGAACTTTTATTAATTAAAAAACCAGCAACAATTAATTCTCCATCAAAAATCTATTATGTTCCTTTAGTAAGAGATTATTGAATAGACTGTTGGCAATGAAAATAAAGAGAAAAAAGAGGTGTGAACAACATTTTTCTTCTATAGAAAGTTTTTATATTTTTATTTAATTCTATATAATTTAGTTATTTTTTTAAATATAGAGTTATACCATTGCAAATTTCTTGATGAAAAAGATTAACAAAATTCAGTGGTTTAATGCACTAAATTAAGAAAAAATACATCTGATTGAGCTTTTGGGTGATGAGAAAATAGTAGAGCTATAATTAAAACATGTATTTTGGAGGAAAGATGAAAAGCTCAGTGTTTGAAAATGTGTAAAGAAATACATTCGGTAATCTATAGGAAAAATAAGACAGGAGCTTAAAGAATGGGGTAGGTAGGTAAGTCACAAAAGAACAGAGAAAAAGAATAAAAGTCTAAGGGTTGAACATAAGGTCCTACCAACCCAAAGCTTAATTTTAGTATTTCAATAATAGAGATAATAAGATTTGTATTTAAAGTCAGTAACTAGAAGACTAATATTTTTTGACAGTTGCATATATACTCACTGGATGAGATTATAAATTAACTTGCTTAAAGCTATTTACTTCAGCTTTGCCAGGGCACTGTGGTTTTAGTGAGTACACATGTCAGATATAATTTACATTATGTGGGAATTAAGAACAAATCTTGTGATGTTGTTGGCTTATGGTTCAATTTTTTTTTTTAATTTTAAAGAACTTTCCTGCATTATGTTTCTTTATGGTTATATATTCTACTGGTTTAATTTTGTATTAATTTGCTTCAAACACTACTATCTTATGACACACTTTATATGAAAATATTAATTGGAAGTAATCTGCTAATTACTGGTTCTATATAGGAAATACCATAAAACCTTTTCTTCGAGCTTATTTTCATAATAGTTCAGTGTTCATTATTGAAAATATTTCAAGTCAAATATAAATATCAAAGCAGTGTTGGTGATTTAAAAATAATTTCTAATATAAATGGCATATTATTTAGTAGAGTAGCTATAAAATAAAGATCTTTTCCCCCTCCATTAGCATATATAGGCAGGAGCAGTCCATTGTGCCTGTCCTCACTGGAGATCTATAACTAATTGTTCAGTAAATAATTACTGAGTAAATTGATACATATTTATCAATTTTATTATCCCAATAAGAGGTACCAAACATCCTGGTTGTTTTAGTTCTTGTTCTGCTTAAAGTTTTATAATATTCAAAGTATGATTATAAAAGATCACATTCCCACTCAAAGTAAAATTTTTTACCCCTCAAGCTCAATCTTAAGGAAAATTAAGAATTTTATATTAAATAGACATACTTACTACATAGAGTCTATGATTATTTTTTTACTATATGTGTGTCTTAATTATCTGTGCTTTCTACTATCCATTTTTCAATCCATCTGATTTTTTGAGGATTTTCTAAATAACTTGAAAACATCAGTACATTCCCCAAAATATTAAAGCATGCATAGTGTTAAGTAGAGAAATTTTTTCTTTAGAGGTGTAATTTACATACAATGAAATGCAAAACCTTAAGTGCACATTCAATAACTTCAAGTACCATTTGCAGCACACACACTTACATAACCCCAATTCCTTTCAAGGTACAAAAGACTACTGTAAAGTAGAAAGTTCCTTCCTGCAACTTCTCTGTCAAGGTTTATACCTATCACCCTTGAAAAGATGCATTATTCTTTTTTTCACATATTAGTTTTTCCTGTTCTAGAGCTTCATTTAGATTATAGTGTATATGTAGTCTTTTGTGTAAGATTTGTGTCACTCAGCACTGTGTGTTTGAGATTCCTCCATATTGTTGCATTCTTTCTTATTTCTGAATAGTCATAGTTGTTGCTGGTGTTTCACCTATTCTGTGGTGTGATTCTAGACTATTTCTAGTTTTGAGCTATTTATAAGTAAACTTAGAACCTTCCTGCATAACAGTTCTCTTAATTACATATTGGATCAGAGTAAGTGTATGTTTAATTTCATAAGTGTCACCAGATCTTATTCACCTTATTTTCAAAGTGGTTGCACCACTCTCCACTGCCACCAATTCTGCATGAGAACTCTGTTTTTCTACTTTCTCATTCACATTTGATGTTGTCAGCCTCTTTATGTTAAATGTGATAGATAATATATGTAGGATTTGAAAAAATAGTGCATGTGTTTCCAGGCTCTTCATCTCTATGTCAAGAAACACCGTTATTCTGGCTAGAAAGAATTTCAAAACACAAATCCTAAGAAACAGTATTCTTTTGCCTCTTCATTTTTGAATTCATCTGTAGGATGCCCCTTAAACCTTAGCAATTTTGTGCTCAAGGAGGATCATGAAATAAAGAATTCTAAGTAAGGATGCCTGTTCTTAGCCTCTAAGTTTCAGAGGGAGCTCATAAAATATCTGTAATTTAAAGATCAAGGGAAATTTAATTATCTAAGAATAAGCTATAAAATCATGGAACAAGTGTCCATCTTGTACACTTAGTGACAAAGAAAAAAAAAACTCCCCAACAGAAGCAAAAATGAATATGACTTTTTTGTACATTTCATGACACCCACTTTCTCAATGTACTGGTTATAGCAAAGAACTTTAAAATCCAAGGATTACTGAGGTCATGATTCAGTCCTTTATCCTAGTCATGTGGTAGAGTTCTATCATGGCAGCAACTTTTCAGAGCAGATTATGAGATTATTCTTGTTACCTTTCTACTATAGAAATGCAAGCTTGCTATTTTCATCTATGATTCAAAGAGAGGATTACATTCAGTCACATGTGGGCTGATACCATATTTCTTAAGTAAGTTTTGGATTATATATTCTTTGTGATTAATATTTTTTTTAAAAAAGGTAAAGCAGTTGTCAGTGTGCACATTGAGAATTTTTTTCCAACTCTATAATTATTTCTGGCTTTGGAAAATAAATGTAAAATTTATTACAAATGATTCAAAATTTTTTAGAAAATATGATTTTCTACAAAATATGTTTTAAGTCAGTAAACCTCACTAGATGATTGTTATGATCTCTTAAATTTAACGCCTTAACTGGGCCTCCCCTGGTGGTGCAATGGGTTAAGCAGCGCACTGTGAAGCAAACCGCAGCCACTTGCAGCATGAGTTCGATCCCTGCTGCAGCCACTTGCAGCATGAGTTCGATATCTGCTGCCGGCCAGGGAGGAGGACCCACATGGTGCAGCAGACCTCTCCTGCTGTGCCCACTGCTCCCCTCAGCAGTGTACTTCTGTTATCTGCCTGTTCTGCTCCCTGCTCTCTGTGGTGAATCCTCTTGCGCCCCCCGCCCCCACACCTCTGGTCTGTGCCCCAGTGCTTGTATGCATAAATAAATAAATCTTTAACAACAACAAAAAAATTTAACGCCTTAACTATATGAAATAGGAATTTAAAAAGTTCAAAATACACCCAATATATCTGATTTGGTCTCATAAATAAGAAAACCCATGAGACTGGATGATATTGAGTCATAGGGCAAGTGGATAGCTTCTAGGGTCAGAATAGAATAAGAAATGCCTGGGAGGAATAAGGAAGGATCCAGACACAAGGTTAACAAATTCCAAAGGGGACTACTCTAACACCACAGGACAGATGGGGGCAAAGGGACATTCCAGAATAGGGATGATAAAGAAAAAGGACTCTAAGATAAGGGTTGGGATACAGACACTTAAATCTAGGCACAGAGACATTAAGGCAGAGTGAATGAGACCACTAAGAACTAACCAGTTATGAAGAGACTGATGGAGCTTTTAGAATAATTAGGGACAGAAAGTGAATATTCCCTGAGGCATGACTCCACTTAAGCTTCCTTGCTCCTCCCTGGCCTGCTTCCACTTGCCTGGGAGTCTACTTTATTTCTGTTCCTTTTCTCCTTCGTAAACTTTGCCTTATATCTATTTCTCTAAACAAATTTGCCTCTGTTCGCTTGTTTGCCTGAGCATCAGCAAAGTTCCTGCTGCAGCTTCATGAGACAGCAACCCATGGCAGTCTAGGGGCTGCGACTCAGTGCTGCCACTGCAGCCTAGGATCCATTCTTGACTGGGAGACTAAACCTGAAAACTTGAAATTACAGTGTCAATACATGATAGATAAAATAGAGAGAGGGAGAGAGAGATAGAGATAGAGATTAGAATATTGATGGCATAGCCTTGATAAAGGAGGGTCATTAGAGTAGGTTTGATCTGATTAAAAATTGTTAGGAGGTGGGGAGAAATCTTAAAATTTATAATCTTTCATAAAAATTAGGGTTGCTTTAGTTGGTCTTCTGTCTCCCTAGGATGATATCTTGCACTCTACTCTTTTTCTCTAATTCTCTGTAGGAAGGAAAAGTTCATGACCTGGGTGAACATTCCTCTTATATTACAGCTCTATCAGGCATGCCAATTTAGAAAGAATGTCTCTGAACTTGAGAATCTTCCATTGTGGTATCAAATAAAATTAGCAAGGGTTAGGGCTTGTTATTTGGGTGAAAATCATATCCTTATCTTTTCTTCTGTGTATTCTTCACATGACCAATTAAAGCTGTTCTTCATTTTTTGCAAAAGTATGTAGATAGTAGAAAATAATACAGTTTCACCATCTAAGGAGGTCAGGGGGAGTCACAACAGCTTGTTTAAAAATTACAGAAATAGGGTCTCCCTGGTGGTGCAGCAGGTTGAATACTGCACTGTGAAGCATCACTGTGCAGCAGTGCCAGTTAGATCTCCAGTCAGGGTGGGGACCCACATGGCGCAGCAGACCTCTCCTGCCTCGCCCGCTGCTCCCCTCAACAGTATAGTTCAGTCCATCTGCCTGTTCTACTCTCCACTCTGTATCTGGGGAATCCTCTCACATCCCGGGACTCTGGTCTATATCCCAGCTCTTGTATGCATAAATAAATAAATCTTAAAAAAATAAAAATAAATAAAAATTACCAAAATACTTTCAGAAAGCATTCAGCAACTACCCTCAAGAAAATAATCACCAACGATTGAGGATTATCAATATTTAACTAAAGGAAAAATGTTTGTGGTAGCTAGCATCTAAAGATAGCATAAAGCAATTCCACTTATGTCTTTTCCCTCAAGTGCCTCCTCTCATCAAGAGGCAGAAGCTGTTCCCCTTCCCATGGATAGCTGGGCCTGGCTGGTCAGCACTTTGCTCAACAGAATGTGAAGGAAGGGATAACAGTATTTTAAACACCAAATTTAAGAATCTGGTCTTGCAACTTTCCTTCCTTCTGTTGAACACTGATCCCAACATGAAAAAGTTTAGGCAGAACGGCTGGAGAGAGAAACGCCACACTGAGAGCACTGAGTAGTTGGGATAACTAGTTAATGACTAGTTAATACCTCTACTTGATTATAATTGTGTGAAGACTGCAAGTAATGCCCTTAGATAAAATGCACATATTAGCCCTGCCAAACCACAGAATCTGAATAACAAAACAGTGATTGTCTTAAACCACTGCATGTTGGGGTGCTTTGTTACACAACAATAGATAAACAAAAAGGATCACCTAAATCTTACTCATCTTGAATATACTGGATTTCAGTTGTTTTTTTTTTTTTTCAATCAGACAAATAAATAAATCTACCTCTGCTGAGGCCTTATCCTTTAATTTTTAAATTGGCTCTTGACTTTTTCCTCCTATATCATTGCCTAAGTCTTATCACATGAAAAAAATCTCATCTCCCTATATATGACAAAATAAACTATAGTATCACCCTCCCTTCAGGGAAAATAACTAGATTAATTAAGTAAATATTCACTCCATTTACTCAGGTTGCTTTCAAACAAGGCCAAGAAAATAATTAATGGCGCGACAAGAGCGAGTCAAGATAGCTGGAGACCATTGGTTTTATGACTCTGTTACAGAATCAGAATGACAATACTGTGTGGCTCCAGTTTGTACATATTGGAATTATACAACCTTGAGCTAGTCTGACAGAAATATGTATTTTTGCTACAAACCCCCACATACAAAAACTACTATTAAGAATTACGTGATTTCAAAGGTTACTGGGAATTATTTATAAACTGAATTTACATGAAACAGAAAGACCCACATTCTTCAGTTAAATTAATCTGGAATTATGTGGGTTTTCAATTATGCAGCTGTGTGGAGTAAGATTACTTATATAAAATTTCACTAACCTGAGTATTTCAGGGTAAGTTGCCTAAGAGATGAATGAAGAGGAAAGTCAGCTCTCAATACTTTTTTCAGATTTAAGGGGTTTTTGTCTATAGAAGCACAGCACAAGTATTTAAGGTCTTTCTTGGGACTAGGAGATCTGAGTGGACTCTAAACCTAAATCTGACATCAAATAAGTGATGTCCAGGTACTTTACTTATCCTCTCTGTAAATACTTCAGTGACAGGATTCATTAATTCTATTCCATTTATTTATTCTCTCATTCACTAGTGAACTATTTTGTATGTCTGCTATAAGCCAGAAAGTATGCAAGATCACAAACATGAATACAGCAGGACTGTTAGTATAATAGGGCTAATGACACCTTGTGAGGAACAAAAATGTATATAATAACCTCTAGAGCATACTTCAGCTCTCAAACTTTGTAATTTGAATTCCTCTTGAGGAATCATAAACTAAAATTCAAATAAAAAGTATAGGCTGCACATTAATTTATTTCTCTTAGTATCTTGAAGTTGTAAGAGATCAATACACATTCACAAGAGACTACATAATACCACCCCTGTACGGTTTGGTAATATTCAATGAAATGTTGCATAAACCACATATAACCACAGGGCAAATATTTACTGTCAATTTGTAGCGTGGTCTCCATATAGGTGTTAAAAAATTAAATGGAGGAATTGGAACAACTTCATATCAAAATTCCTCATAATTCACCTTTGTAAACTAAAAAAATCAATTTCGTACTTTTATGAAATCACAAGAATCAGTGACTTGGGAATTTATGAGAGTTGGAAAGAGCTTCTGTGAGAGACTTTATTTTCAAGGTTTCACAGTGGGCCTACAGATTACCCACTTCAAAATATCTAGGGTTTGTTAAAAAAGAAATTGTAGAGGCTTACTAGTCCTACAAACAGAGATTTTTGAAGCAGTTCTTGCAATCTGCATTTTAACAAGCTCCTATGTTGCTTCTTATACATCCTAAAGCTACACATTTTGTGATCTTGCCACCTTATTTTTGCAAATGAGAAAACAGAAGCAACCAAGAGGTTAAGTGACTTGCTATATAGTTTATAGTTTTTTTTTTCCTAAAAACATATATAAACAAGGATGGGCTCTTTAAAAAAATATGGGAAAAATGACATAAAGTATGAGGAAAATAAAGGGCATTTTTTCCAAGCTATTTTTTCTATACTTAGATCTGTGATGAGCACATTAATTCCTTTCCATCCACCTTGGAAAATTCCTTTTTCTGTTCACTATTCAACTGGAATTTTAAGCTGTTGACCTAAAGTCTGCTTCAAATCATTTGACAAGCCAGACAAGCAAAGTCACAATAACTCTATTCTACAATGTATCATCTGAATACACATTTGACTCTGCAATCAAAACACAGTAGAAAGGGGAAAACACTTTGGTAGAAACAACAGGATATATTTAAAATCACCTGTCACAACGGATTGTCTGGGCAAGACAGTATGCAATTTTTAAAACCATGTTGACACTATTACTTATGTTCACAGTTATCAGTGCTAAGATAGATATTGTACTCTTTTTTAAGTAATCACAGAATAGAATAAAAATAACTTTGTCTTGAAAACAATCTATGAAATCACCACCTATAGCAGAGAAACTCATTAGGTTCTGTTAGGTTTGCAATATACTTTCCTTTATTACTAAGTAAGTTCCCATACTAGGCACACAACAGGTGTCTAATGATTGGTTAAACCATAAACCATACATTTCTGAAGGAGATTTGGAATAAGTATTAAGCTTGTATAAATGAAAAATATTTTTAATATTGTTATAATATTTTACATGACTAATGGTAATTACATGTGTGTCTGTTTTACTTCCCTGGATCAATTTCCTTCTAGGAAAGAAGAATTTTAAAACTCTTGTCCTTTGGAAAATAATCTCTTGAGAATGTGGTGCCAGTTACTTATGATACTTTCTTCAAGGTGAATGAAGAAAACAGAAACACATTTTAAAATTAGCTGAGGGATAACTATGATTTGGACAAAGAATGTAGGTGTTAGTAACATCATCCTGTTTGGTTTAAGATTTCACACAACATTGGTAGTAGAAATTAATTTTTATTTGATGTTGAATTCTTGATGAAGTTTTAACATGTCAAGAGTTATAAGCTTATAAATGTGTGTATATGGTGAAATTTTATTCAATTATATCTCATAATGCTCTAGGTATTTTATTGTTCTGAAAAGTTCTCTTGAACATGTTGTTTCCTGTACTCACAAGCTAATCCTCAAAGTGTATATTCATAACTGAATGTTACTCTACAATTTTGGAATAAATTTGGTGGCATTTACAAGTTAAACATGCATTATTTCACATATAACACAGATTTTTTTGGTTGATATTTTTCTGAACATAAAATAGAAATAGACCTTTGTAATGTCCTTTCTCTTAATTTAAAGCTATGACAACATATGTCATTAAATAAGATTACATGGGAATAAAACTCAAATATACTATTGATGTATATGTCCTTTTAGAGAGTCAATGTAATGGTCTAGTATACTCAATAATATGAACTGATGTAAATATTCTATATTTAAGGACAAACTTACTTAAAGATCTTTCATTCATCTTGAAATGAAAGTATCATTGCAATTAAAAAAGCAACAGTTAATCTATGTCATGTAATTCATTTATTAAGCGATGAGATTTAACAACAGGCTAGTCAGGATACTGAACCATAAGCATTAACTAAATTTGGGAAGCTGTTTGTCACAAACACTGAAGCAGAATAATACATTAAAATCTTTATAGGAGTGTATATTATATCAAGCTGGGAAATAATTTTATCTTGTACTGTAAAACCAAAACTTGTTAATAAAGTCTTAAAGAAGTAGTATTGCTACTTTCAGTTATTGAAAGGCTGCCATATTTCAAGTACTTGTGCTAATACTTCAAAGCATTTTTGTCTGTCTTATTTAACTTTATAGCACTCCTGCATGTTTGCTATGTCACAGCTTAAAAAATAAGTGCTAAAAGAGGCAAAAACAACTTACTTACTGAAAAAGGGATAGTTGAAATGAGGCAAATAAAAAATTTGAATATGAGCCCAATTCCAATAAGGAAAATAGAACTTTAAAGATAATCAATTTGAAATATAAATATCAGTTCTTTTTATAAGATTTTCCTAAAGGAAAGGCTCTTATTACATAAAAGGATGTTTTGCTGACTGTGAAAGTAAATCATCATTTCAGTCACAACATAGTGTTGAGGCAGTGCAATATATCACAGTGGCTAGATGTAAATAATAGAGTTTGACAGCCTTTGTTTACAAGCTGTGTAACCTTGGGAACGTAGCTAGTGTGTCGATGTTTCAGTTTCAATGTCTGTGAAATGGACATATTAAGATAACAGTTACATAGAGACATGAAGGTGTAAGTGAGCTTTTGTATGTCAAGTTCAGTGCCTAAAGATAGTAGGTGGGGTGGGCATATAAGCATGTTTTATCACATAGACCATTTGTGGTTCTTCATTATGACATTGTAGAGACTGCTAGAAAGTGCTAAAATAGGAGATTTGAGAAAATTTAGGTTAGAAAAAAGAAAATATGTAATTTAGCTAGTTAATGAGATTAAGAGTGAGCACTGATACAAAAGTATTAAGAGCTGATTCTGATATTCTTATAAATAGTCTAGTGTAATTAATTCATTCAGTAAATATTTACAGAATACATTTTACATGCCATACACTAGTCTATATGTAAGAAACACTAGAGAGAAAGAAAAAGGCACTGTCCCTAAAAATCAAGAAAGTGCTTTTCAGTTGTGACCACGTGAATCAACCTGGAGGACATTTTCTAAGTGATATAAACCAGTCACAGCAGGACAGATCCTGCATGCTTCCATTTATATGGAGTGTCTAGAACAGTCACTCTCAGAAACGAGGAGTAGAAAGGAGGTTGCCAGGGCTGGAGATGGCATTGGAACAGGGGTGAAGCTGGGAACTACAGTTTAAAGGGTATAAACATTCAGTTATATGCCAGTAAGTTCTAGAGATGTGGCGTACGACACTGTTTTACAAAATTATCAGTACTATATGTGTAACTAAGATTTTAAGGATATTGTCCAAGTTCTACACTGAATGAAATGAATAATTGCAGTTTTTGTTTTACTGTTTTTATGTAATTTAGACAATTTAAAGGGATTGTCTGGAATAATTGCTGTGGAATCTTTTTTAATAAATTCTGCCTCAAGCAAGGGCAAAATTATGAAATGAGTATTTTAAGAGTAGAACTTATCACACAAAAAATATACTTTTGACCAAAGCCCAATATCAGATTGACAAGACAACAAACTAAAGCATATTGGACAGAAATAATTTTGAATGTCTCAAATCTTAATGCTAGTCTCCATTTATATTTAAGAGTGATGAAATTAACAGTTTGATTATATGTCAGCAGTGTTTTCTGGCTACTAAACGCAAGTAATTTTATAGTGTACAATTTAAAAATGAAACAGCAGAAGATTTCACTGTTTTTGAAGAAGACTTATTTTAAAGAATAAGTTTAATTTCTCAGACTCTTTGAAATTAAAATTTTTAGCTTAAGGTAAAATTGTCCTTTTTAAAAATGAGAACTTGTCTACTGTGTGCACCTGTCCTGTTTATTTATTTATTTCTATGTTATCCTCCGTCCTTCTTCATCTACATATTTTAGAAACAAAATGTCTCCCTATTTAGTTTTGTATTCACAAGTTTCATCTGATAATCATTTAAGCCATATGAAAAATCAGAAGCAGCACAATTTTAAATAAAATCCTGAGACCAGTATTTCCAAGATGCTTATCCCAACTGTAGAGTCAGAACATAAAATATTTTTGAAGTGTATTATATTAGTCTCAAGGAAATTTATATTTCTTGTAAAATGCAACCAATTCATTGTCTTATCTAAAATTTTTATATTTTCAATAGAAATTAGGATATTTTATAATTTTTGGTCTCTTGACATATTTCAAAGATTTAAAACCACCTCTAACAAAACATATTCTTTTAAAAACACTATTCTTTTAGAAACATTTATCTCTTGAGAATTGCAGTTACCTGAATTCTAGGAAGGGCAAAAAAAAAATGTTGATTTCATGGATAATTTTCAGTTCTGTCAAATAGAAAGGCAATTGCATTTTGATACAAGTTCCTGAGGAACTGGGACTCAGTGTTTACTTTCTGTGCTCAATATGCACTATGGTTTATAGCTTTGGTTCTTAAAGCGCTTAAGGTCTGAAGGAGTAGAATGGAGGTGGAGGAAGGATAGGAAGAAAAAGAGGGAGAAGAGGGCCTCCCTGGTGGCGCAGTGGGTTAAGCAACGCACTATGAAGCAGAATGCAGCGCGATGCAGCATTAGTTCGATCCCTGCCTTCTGCCAAGGAGGGGACCCACATGGCACAGCAGACCTCTCCTGCTGTGCCCGCTGCTCCCGTCAGCAGTGTACTTCCATTGATCTGCCTGTTTTGCTCCCTGCTTTCTGTGGTGAATCCTCTCACCTACCCCCCCCCCACACACCTCTGGCCTGTACCCCAGCTCTTGTATGCATAAATAAGTAAATCTTAAAAAAAAGAAAAAGAGGGAGAATGAAGGAAATGAAGGAGGAAGGGAAGAAGAAAAGTAAACAATTACCTCTCTACTTGTATCTACACCACTTTTAAGCCTGTTATATCATCTTCACTCATTATAGCTACAGGTACCACTGTGACTGCTAGTATTCCACTTATTATTTAAGAGGAGGGCCTAATTATGGGATTCCTTTAATTGGCAAGTTAGGATAGGATTGCTCTTTGTACATTTTTCTTCATCCCTGGTAGCTCCTCTCAGCTAACCAAAGCACTGACATCCGTGACGCTGACATTTTTCAATCAGGAAGAGGAAAAGAAAGAGATCAAGGCAGAGGGACATTGTTTATCTCCCAGCATCTATATGAAACCTTAAAAAGAACAGCAGTTGACCATGGTTGTATCATGGGCCTAGTCATGAAATAATTACTCATTTTGTAGAGGAATGAAACCCTTTTCAGTTGTTAAGCTGAATCATGTGCTCACTCTTGTGGTAGGGAGGTAGGGCTTCATAATGGTCAGCTCTACCAGAATCACATGGTGTAAGGAAGGGTCATAGTATAAAAGGAATTGACTAGAGAAAAAAAGATCAGACACCCAAAATATAATATTCCTTAAAAACAATTCAATGAAAGGCATAAAGAAAGCAATGAGTAAATATGACCTTAATAGATGAATAAAGGAATTCATTTTCATTATTACAAACTACTGCTTTATAAGATCAGCATACACTAAGCTGAAAACAAAGGCATGTGTTAGAATAAAGTAAACCATACTATGAGAATGTTTGAACACGTCAATCCTTTTAGAAATTTTAATTTTGTTTAACATAAGTTCCTTATAATAGGATATGGATATTAAACTCATTTTACCTAACTATGACTTTCTTAATCCTTTTTAAGATTTGACTGAACTTTTTGAACTTACACAAATTTGTCTGGAAGGCAGCTTTATATTTTTTTTTTCAAAGATTTATTTATTTATGCATACAAGCACTGGGGTACAGGCCAGAGGTGTGGGGGGAGGGGTGAGAGGATTCACCACAGAGAGCGGGGAGCAGAACAG